>JBBHAA010000176.1:0-600000 GCA_037953035.1 Aquarana catesbeiana
CTCTCTTTCTCTCTCTTTCTCTCTCTTTCTCTCTCTTTCTCTCTCTTTCTCTCTCTTTCTCTCTCTTTCTCTCTCTTTCTCTCTCTTTCTCTCTCTTTCTCTCTCTCTATCCCATTTATTCACCAAACCAAAAGCCAATCTTCAATCTCCGGTTGAAATAGAAATGTATAAAGTCCAATGGGAGCACCAAACAAGCGTCCATGATATTTAATGGATTCATAGTGGGGGGGAAAAATCCCAGTGCATTTCAGAGGCCAAACACTCCCCCCTTCATTAGGGCATAGGAATTTGGATGTGGGTAAGCCGATGCAAAATAGATCCGTGATTTTCTGCTTGTAACACTTTCAGAGGGCCAAGTAAGCCAGTGTTCATGCAGTACTTTTTTGGCCCCTGAAATTCCTGAAAAGGGGTTATTGATATTGAGATTATCGTATGTGTTTTTGACAATCTTGTACAAGTGTAGAAAAAGATGGTGCATCCCAGAAAATTATTTTTGGAGGGGAACATATACATGTGGATCACTTGCGTGGGGTTCCCCCCCCCCCCCTCGTCTGACAACTGTCACGGGTTGCTTTATGAAAATTGTTTTTCTCTTCTCTAGGTGTCTATGAAAATGCTAAAGTGATGAAGAACATTGCATTTTGTTTTGTGAGGTGGCAATGGGGAACGACAAACAATTTCCTCTATGAATGCAAATGTGAGTATATGTGTGACATTGTTAAAAAAATGTTGTCTAATTGGGAAGTGTTTTGGACAAGATTGCTATCACTGTAA
Organism: Aquarana catesbeiana; assembly: GCA_037953035.1. Classification (NCBI taxonomy): domain Eukaryota; kingdom Metazoa; phylum Chordata; class Amphibia; order Anura; family Ranidae; genus Aquarana; species Aquarana catesbeiana. The sequence continues at coordinate 775 of JBBHAA010000176.1, forward strand.
GTCTCTATCCTGACAGCCTAACCAGGAACTTCAAAGTTAATGACCGTGGGGGGGAAAGTGTATACCAGGTAACAAGCCCAGGAGTGAGTGAGAGCATCTACTCCTTCTGCTAGTGGTTAAGGATACCAAGAGTGTAACTTTGGGACTTTGGTGCTGGTTTTGGTTCAAATTGGTCCAGTTGTGGACGGACCTAATTTCAGGTGATCTGAACAAACGCTACTTTATGAAGGAACCACTCTGGGATCTGTACGGTATTTCTCACTGTTTTTGAAATGTACTTCTCTTTTAATCCTGGAAATTTTCTTTGGCCAGAGCTAGGTTCTACCTCCCTGAGTAGGGATCCACCGTGGGTCCCCCTTTGCCTCTGAATGTATGACACTGCTGCTCTATTGTCCATACATTGTCACTGGGTGACCCTGAATGTGAGGCAACAATGCAGTGTCATAAATGATGCTCAGACTCCTGCAAAAATGGGCACTAACTATCCTTGCCTTGCACTTTGAGATGGTCAGAGGAGGCTTCCCAACCTGGGCAATACAGTGGCTAAGAGGTTAGCACTTCTGCCTAGCAGCCCTAGGGTCGCCAGTTTGAATCCCAACCACAACCCTACCTACCTGGAGTTTGCATGTTCTGCCTGTGTGACTTTCCTCCCAGGTACTCGGTTTCCTCCCACATTCCAAAGACCTGGTGATAGATTAAGACTCCTATCTAAATTGGTCCTACTGTATGAATGTTATGGACCTTAGATTGTAAGCTCCCTGAGGACAGGGACTGATGTGTATGTGCTGCGTAAATTGACAGTGCTAAAAAAGCACCTGCAATAAAGTAACCTGTGGCGCTGGCATCAGTAGTAACAATGGTCCAGGGTTACAGCCCTAGCAGACAGGACTGAGTGAGGGTCACCTGCCATACTTTTGTGCAACTGTGAGTAGTTTCTGATAAGCTGAGTACTGGCCCTGGGGATAGCATCAGGATACACAATGACACCGTCCCCATGAAGACCTCGCCCTCCTGGAATCTCTCCTTGATTACTGGTAACTTCTGTTGAAAAGGTAGCCACCTGGATTTCGATCTAAGCCCTAGATGGGTCATCTGCAGGTTTGGCCTTAACTGACCAGCCAAAGCTCCTCAGGTTTGCCAGAAGAGTTTCCATTTTAACTAAGAGTTGGTCTTGCTTCTGTGCCAACAACTGGATGTCCTCCAAGTAGTGATGAATCTGAAGGCCCTGTTCCCTGAGTGGGGCCAGAACTGCAATTGGCACTTTTTTTTTAAAAGGTTAGGGCGTGGCCTGTCTGGGATGACATTACATGGTGGCGGGGGGGGGGGGTCTGTGCTTCTAGTTGGCCGGACTCTGCATCTTGCTATTTATTTTTAAACCACCAGCCTGCTAAAAGATTTTATCCAGATGTATGGGTTGATCTTGTTTTATTGCTATAGTGCATTGAAGCTGTCCTTGAATAAATGGACTAAGTTCATTACAATACTTCACTATGCAAGGTTTGTATGTTACTTTCTCACTGGTGACTAGGATTGGGCGAACGGTTTGGCCTGAGCAAAAGTTCGGGCTGAACTTTGGTTGCTCGGGTGTTCTGCAGAACACCCAACGATATGCGGTGTTCGGCATAAATTCAAAATCCGCCGGAACACCGTCTATGGGACATTAACATGAAAAATCAAGTCTTAATTTTAAAGGCTTAAAAGCAAGTTATTGTCATAAAGTGTTTGGGGACCCGGGTCCTGCCCCAGGGGACATGTGTCAATGCAAAAATTTTAAACTGCAGTTTTTTCGGGAGCAGTGATTTTAATGCTTAAAGTGAAATGATAAAAGTGAAATATTCCTTTTAAATTTTGTACCTGGGGGGTGTCTATAGTATGCCTGTAAAGTGGCACATTTTTCCAGTGTTTAGAACAGTCCCTGCACAAAATGACATTTCTAAAAGGGAAAAAAGTCATTTAAAAGTATTTGTGGCTATAATGAATTGTCGGTCCCGGCAATGCAGATAAGTCATTGTAAAAAAAAAAAAGCATGGGATCTCCCCAGTCCATTACCAGGCCCTTTGGGTCTGGTATAAATAAGGGAAATCCCGAACCAAAATGTAAAAAGCAATTTGGCAGAACACATGAAAAGATGGACTAGAGAGCGCCCCCCCTCCTGAACCATACCAGGCCACATGCCTTCAACATGGGGAGGGTGCTTTGGGGTAGCCCCCCAAAGCACCTTGTCCCCATGTTGATGGGGACAAGAGCCTCATCCCCACAAACCCTTCCCCCCGATGGTTGTGGGGGTCTGCGGACAGGGGGCTTATCGGAACCTGGAAGCCCCCTTTACCAAGGGGACCCCCAGATTTCAGCCTCCCCCTGTGAAAAGTTAATGGCGTACAAATGCACCCCTAACATTTCACAAAGTGTCAAAATGGTACAAAAGACCAGACACAGCTTGGGACAAGTCCTTTTTATTAAAAAAATAAAAAAAGTCGCAAAGTGTTTTTTTTTTTTTTTTTTTTTTTTCTAATTTAATGGTCCAGTCGATCTGTTAAGAGGTGTATTTAATTACTTCACATGGTGGATCTTATTTACACAATGGATTGGAAGTTTTATGCACCACTCATTGATCAAGGTGCCTTTACTCATATATGGTCTGCTCACCTATGTTTGCTCTTATGGATACTTCTTTCTACATTTGAAACTTTTTTTTTTTTTTTTTTTTCACGGTTTTATACGAATTTATTTCTGCATAGATATATATATGCATGCACCAAGAGAGGGACACCAAGAAATGGGTGGAAAGTACCCACAGATCCTGACAACAGGTCGCCCATACCTTTTGCAAATTTGGTCAACCTGGGTCCTACTGCACTCGTTCGGTATGACCACTCATCAAAAAGACTTCAGTGAGTCTGATGGAACTGTGGTCAACCTTTCCTTCTGTGGCTTTTAAATGGATAGCCTGTGTCATTCCACACTTTTTTTGATATCTATTTTGCTGGAAAAATCCCCATCTCAATTGATACTGGGAGCTCCTGCCAGGCAAACCCACTGGTGCCTTGATCTTTTTGTCCTGTGGAATTTGGGCTGACTTCCTTTATCACCCTGGAGATTGCCACATCCAACTTCTGGCCATAGAGAAACTTGCCATTCACAGCAACTTTGTTTTAAGGATTGGTCTGCCAACCAAGGCCTAAGCCATAATGCCCTTTTATTCATCACCGAATGTAGCATCACTCTGGAAGCTGACTGAAAGCCATCTATCACTGCCTCTCTTGAAGTACGCCATAACTTGTGCTCATCTAAGGCATGAGTGACCTGATACTTGGGTAGATCCTGGGAGATGGCAAATTCTGTGTTCATACCTTCATTGCATTGGCTACCAAAGTCAAAGCAATAGTTGGTTTACAGGTACCTGGTATGACATTCATAGATTCACCTCAATCCTATCCAAGACGGCTTGAAAGAACACAATCCTCCATCTGGATTGTAACATTTCTGATCAGTCTAATGACCACCCCATCCACTACTGGGGCGTCATCCAGGGAGGAAACCTCCTCTTCTGCTACAGGATACAATTACTGAGTTGACTTCTTCTTCCCCCTTCTGTCAATTATCATGAGTAAAATCTTTATTTTTCCGTGAAAGGGAAAGAAAGAGGACTGCTTTTTCAAGAATGGAAAGTAGGTTTTTAATGTTGTGGGTAGGGGTTCTGGCTCCTCCACTCCAGGGCCTGCTTTAATGTATAGCTGAGCCATCAAATTCAAAGCCTGAAAAAGTCCTGTTCCAGCTCCAAGGACTCAAACTGATTCTCCTGTATCAGGAAGGGCTGAATGTGCAGTAGGGGTGGACATTTTGGACAAATGAACCCTCTGTGTAGAACTTAATGTCTCTTGGAGAGGTGCCTGGAAACTCCTTGGTTAAAGGGGTTTTATGAGATGCTCTGAACTAGTCACTGGACCTATGTCTAGAATGTTTTGAAGTGGCTGTTTTAACTTTGAGTAGAGTTCCAACAGCAACTCTTGCATTACCTTTTTTGAGGGACATGATTTGCTGACTCAGTCTTTGTCCCTATAGAGGTCCTGTAAGCAGTTTTCATGAGCTTATCTGGTAAAGGATCAGCACTGCAGGCCCAACATTTCTTGCCTCTTGGTTGCAATGAGTGCTCAGGGGAGGAGTATCTCTGCTTATGAGAACTATATCTATAGCAGGAGCTATGGGGGCTGGAAGAGCCGTTGTCCTCTATACCATGACATGAAGATGCTCTTCAAGACTTTGTAGAGTGAGAACTGGAGCATGCTGGGCTGTAACCACAATTAAATGGGCCACGCTCATGAAAATTGTACCCTTTGCCATCCTCTTAAATACCATAATGTCAAACCCTACCTGAGCATGTGGAGAACTTGTTCGCATGTTAGAAGGTTCATAAGTATGTGTTGGAGGCTGCAGAAAATTAAAGCCTATTGCTAAGAACAAAGACAGATTTCCAAAAAGACAATTCCAGCTAACAGTAAAATGCATCCTACCCAAGACGCCCAGCCAAGGATGTAGGAAATGAATATGCCATCAAGCAATTTGCTTCTCTGGCTCCCAGTTTTAAAGCTGCCTTGTACCCAAAATCTAGACAAAAATTTCCACTCCAGAGGTGTGGCATCCAGGAGCTCCCACACTGGCTGCTGATCTCATTGACCGGCTTCTACTGGGCTCCGGATTTTCAGCCATCTTTATTGGCCAGGCTAAGATCATATCACAGGTGTAGAAATATGTGTGTACACAAACAAGCAGTTAAGAATATTTTTAGGCAAGAGACTAAAGGCTCTATGTATAAAAGTTTCACTCTGTGGATCTGGCCAACCTTCACATATACAGGATGAAAATTGGACCCATGCAATTTGTTTAGTTCTGAATTTTTCAATTTCCAAAATTGAGTTTCGAATTTTCAGAAGTTCGAAATTGGTGAAATTTCAAAAATTTTTAGAAACTTGAAAATCCAAAAATAAGAATGGAAAATCTGAACATACTAACAAATATTAAATTATAAGTATTGGAATTTCCTTTCGAATTTGGCTGTTAGTGAAGGTAACGAATATGAATTTATCTGAGATTATGCATTATCTGAAATAATGAATGCATATCTAAACTAATGGCATGTAACGATCTAACAATTAACAATATATCTTTTTAGTATTTGTATAGATGCAGCATTCGTTATTTCGGATAATTCGTAACTTCAGATAAATGTTAAATTTGTATTCATTACGTTCGCGAACAGACAAATTTGAAAGGAAATTCCAATATCTATAACTTGCTAGTTTGAATGTTACGTTTTTGTTTTGTTTTGTTTTTTTTCTTGTTTGTTTTTGTTTTTTTTCCCCTCATTTCTCTGTGGTGTTCCTATATTGTCAGTGCCACCTAGTGGCCATAATGCCTCTTCTTCCTCCCCCCCCCCCCCCCCCAGGAAATCTCTGGGTCAGCAAACCAAAATGCATTGTGAAAACTAGATGGTGCTGATACAGCAACCACACATAATAGAGGAAGGGTGGGAATGTTTCATCCTAATTGTGCCAATGTTTTTTTGTCCTATTCACACAACAAAGGTTTTATTATAAATGGACTCCTCTTCTGCATTAAAAGCCTGTTTGACACTTTAATAACATTTTGTACATTTGAAAAACTTGCAACTGACTTTCACAAGGTTTGAGAGTTAAGTATACAGTTTTACCTGTTTTATTCTGGTGGCCGGGCACCTGAGAATTTATTTCCTGAGAATATTTTTGTAAAAGTGTGTGGTGGGTTTTTGTGTGTAATATATATTTGATTTATTTCCCAGATAAAATCCTAAAAAACAGCGACCTCCTTAAAAAAGATCGCATCCATCTGATCGATGCCGGTTTGGAAATTAATACTCCGTACCCGTTAGTGTTGCCTCCTCATCGCAAAGTAGATCTGATTTTATCCATTCGAGGTAACCACATTTTATGGTCATTTGATGCAACTCGCCATTCTCCAGTTTTATTTGTTTGAGAATTGCCATTTGGTGTTGAACCTTCTTCCCGCTTAGACGTGGTTTATATTTAGTAAATAAGCAGTCACTTATATTACTATTTAGACATATTATAGAGAATTTGCATTTGTTTTTTTTTTTTGTTTTTTTTTTCTGATCAATTACATAATTTAGGCTAATTTCACCCATATAATGGGGTGGTGTGTTCTAGTGGGGGGCTGGGTATTTTAGAACCATAAAGTCCATCTGTCGTAGAATACATATTTGGAAATTGTCCACACAGTAGTTTGATATTTCATAGATTTGCGCTGCAAAATGATTTTTTTTTTTTTTTGTTTTGTTTTTTTTTTTTTTTTCACTACTATTTTACTAGGATTGAGCAGCAGCATTCTTAATTGGGATCCACAATTGTCCAGGTATTTCTGTGGCGCCGATTCCTCTTTCTGCTGTGTAACTCGCCAACAGCAGATATAAAACTGATTGAAAAAACACAAGTGATGACATAATTGGGGATGAACTGAATTGCCCCGGGCTCAGTTCAAGTGTTCAGAAAACGTCAAAGAAATGTTGAACCCAAACCCCACTGAAATCAATGGGAGCCCATAAGTGGCAGCCGCTCATAAGGGGTGCTGCCCCCTAATCCATGCGCCCGACCCCCTAATCTCCATGCAGGGCGCCAGAAGCGTGTGTGTGTTTTGAAGAACTTAAAGCCTGAGGCATTTATTGGCTTCAATAAGGGTGGGCTCACCCACTTGTGTGACATTAGCGCTTTAATATTTGCTAAATATCTTCATGCTTCTCCCAGCCAATCAAGGAGCAGGTCCTGAGACCGGATTGGCCGGGAATCCTGAAACCCGATAGGCCAGGAGAAGTGACCGCCGGGACACAGGAGGAGATGCAGGGGGGAGCCATCTCCATCCTGTCTTCTGTATATCTGAGCTAATCCTCTTCAGAAGTAGGGATGGGACGAACACCCCCCCCCCCCCCCCGGTTCGGTTTGCATTCAGAACATGCAAAAAATGTGTTCGCGCATGCAAACACCGTTAACGTCTATGGGAATCAAAAGTGCTCATTTTAAAGGCTTATATGCAAGTTATTGTCATAAAAAGTGTTTGGGGACCTGGGTCCTGCCCCAGGGGACATGTTTCAATACAAAAAAAAGTTTAAACGGCCTTTTTTTGGGAGCAGTGATTTTAATGCATAAAATGAAACCATAAAAGTGAAATATTCCTTTAAATTTCGTACCCGGGGGGTGTCTATAGTATGCCTGTAAAGTGGCGCATTTTTCCCGTGTTTAGAACAGTCCCTGCACAAAATGACATTTCTAAAGGGGAAAAAGTCATTTAAAAGTACTCGCGGCTATAATGAATTGTCGGTCCCAGCAATGCACGTAAAAGTCATTGGGGGGGAAAAAAAACAGCATGGGATTCCCCCACCGTCCATCACCAGGCCCTTCAGGTCTGGTATGAATATTAAGGGGAACCCCACGGCAAAATAAAAAAATGGCATGGTGATTCCCCCCCAAAAAATGGGGTGAGTGCTTAGGAATAGCCCCCAAAGTGACCCAGCCCCCTCTGATGCTACGGGGTAGCCATAGGGATGTCCCCATGCATCAGGGGTATGGGGGTCACCTGGCGACATCACCATGTGGCCCCACCCTCAGTTATAAAACTGTCACCTGAGAGGCCGGTCATTACGGCATGTGCCTCCCATGGAGGCAGATCGTTGGTGGCGTGCCTTTTTTTTTTTTTTTTTTTTTTTTTTTTTTTTTTTTTTTCGGTCTGTCGGAGCGAGAGAAGATGAATGGACTTCGTGGGACTTTATTAAAAAAAAAAAAAAAAAAAAAAAAAAAATTGACCCAAGCTGTGTCTTATCATTTTTACATTTGTACCCTGTTACCACTTCACACAGGGGGGGAGGTCGGGATCTGGGGGTCCAGATTCTGATAAGCCCCCGAAAACCCCCACAACCACCGGGCAAGGGTTGTAGGGATGAGGCCCTTGTCCCCATCAACATGGGGACAAGGTGCTTTGGGGGGCCACTACCCCAAAGCACCCTCCCCATGTTAAGGGCATGTGGCCTGGTACGGTTCAGGAGGGGGGGGCGCTCTCTCGTCCCCCCTCTTTTCCTGCAGCCTGCCAGGTAGCAAGCTTGGATACGGATCTGGTATGGATTTTTGGGGACCCACATGCTTTTTTTTTTTTTTTTTTTACATTTTGGCGCGGGGTTCCCCTTAAAATCCATACCAGACCTCAAGGGCCTGGTATGGAATTTGGGGGTGGGACCCCACGGAATTTATTTTTACATTTTGATTCAGGGTTCCCCTTAATATTCATGACTTTGTGTATTGCCAGGACCAACAATTCATTATAGCCGCGAGTACTTTTAAATGACTTTTTCTTTCCGTTGTTGTTTTGCTCTCGGACTGTTCTAAACATGGGAAACATGCGCCACTTTACAGGCATACTATAGACACCCTCCCGGTACGATATTTAAAGGAATATTTCACTTTTATTGTTTCACTTTAAGCATTATTAAAATCACTGCTCCTGAAAACGGCTTTTTTTTTTTTTTTTTTTTTTTTTTTTTTTTTTCTTTTTGCATTGATACATTGATACATGTTCCCTGGAGCATGACACAGGTCCCCAAACACTTTTTATGACCATATCAAGCATATAAGCCTTAAAAATGAGCACTTTTGATTTTCCATATTCGTGTCCCATAGACTTTAATGGTGTTCGAACAAATTTTTTGCCTGTTCGCATGTTCTGCTGCGAACCGAACCTGGGGGTGTTCGGCTCATCCCTACCGCTGGGACTTAAGAGGAGATGCAGGGGTGGAGCTGCACCCCAGATGGGTTAAGTGCGGGGCTGGTGGACTGGTGAGCGAAGCAGGGACTGAGCGATTGAGGGGTCAGGTTTGTTTGTCCCCCCCCCCCAAAAAAACAATTGAGCACCAGCTGCCACTGGAGTCCAAACTGTCAAGTTAAAAATTCCAATTTTCTCAGCTAATGGGCATGAAAATGTAAAAATCCTGCCTATGAAGGGACAATTCTGTGATGTACAGAAAATGCTGCAGCAGCGCTGATATTTAAAGAGGAAAAGAAGGATTTAACATTGTCAGTAAAATTACATTTCCTTGCTGACATCTTTAAAAAGGAAAAAATAAATATCAAAATTTTGCTATGTATTTTTTATCTAGAATGAAATGCCACTTGCTGGCAATTTTAAAAAAAAAAATTTTTTTTTTTTTTTTTTTTTTTTTTTTTTTTTTTTCCCCCTGAAGCACTGATTTAAAAAAGTGTCCCCTCAAATGCATACTGCATGTGACCCTTGAGTCTGGATGGGATTTTAAGGGGGTACATTGTAAAAAAAGTGATATCCTCCCAGGAAATCCACACCTTACCCTTAATCTGAGCATACTGCCTGGCATCCTCTCTTACCTGAACCATACCCCGGCACACACGCCTTCAACAACGGGAGGATCTCATGTTAGACAAGGGCCTCTTTCCCACAACCCTGGGCCGGTGGTTGTGGGGCTCTGAGGGTGCTTATCAGAATATGGAAGCCGCCTTTTTAATAAGGGGCCTCCAGGGACCCCCCCACATGAACAAATAACTCTACTCATTCACAAGACTCAGAAATGGACACCCAAACTCCCAACCCCCCCAAAAAAGTGGTCTTGTAAATTCATCACGCTTATGATGCCCACTAACTTGGCAAAAATACCCTGATCGGCAAATACAATTCCTCACCCAAGGTAGTGACCTTATTGACCATGTATGGTTGGTGCCAATATAGGCAGAGATGTCGCTGTCCCCGCCCCTTTTTGTTTATCCTAAGGCTCGAACAGCCAAAGGTCGGTCCCAACCTAAGTTTACACCAAACTGTTGGCTCATCTCTACAAAACACATTGTTATCAACATGAAAGCACAATAGGGAGATTACAGTCACTGTAAGTAAAAAATTAACCAATTCCCCACCCAAGTTCGTCATATGATGTCCTGGACTTTGAGTGGAGATATCTGCCGCCTGCAGCTGCAGGTATCATTTGGATATCTTTTTTTCCAGCGATTCCCTGCACAGTAAAAACACAATCATGGCAGCTGCTCAGCCGCTTGATTTTATTTATTTTTTTACACCCCACCCTCCCGCCACCCTCTGGTGCTTCTACAGGCTCGCCCATCCAGAGAATGAATTGGCTGGCAGTGGCCGTTTGCCATAAAGCTGACCAAGGACCAGATGGCAAGCTCTGACTTTTGGAGGCCGGGCGCAACATTGTCACTTCTGGCCTTGGCAGATGTAAACACTCCTGTGTTTTTAACTGGAAAGCCTGAAATCTTTTTTTTTTTTTTTTTTTTTTTTTTTTTCTCTCTAGTGGAGAGATGGGAGGTCTTGTAGACCCCAGAGCTTGCTGTAAAGAGGACCTGTCATGCACTATTCCTATTACAAGGGATCTTTACATTTTTTGTAATGGGAATAAAAGTTTATAAAGGGAATTTTTCTAGAGTGAAAAAAAAAAAAAAAAAAAATGTAAAGCGCTTAATTCCCTCACACACAGAAGAGAACGCTTACATACGTTGCACCCCGCATATGTAAACAGCGTTCAAACCACTCTTGCCGCGAGCATTGGAATGAAAGTAGATTTACAGAGGGCTGGTGCTAGAATTAAATGGGTAACCTGTAAAAAAATTTAAATGTCACCTATGGAGATTAAGTACCAATGTTTGGCGTCATTCCACAAGTGTGCCCAATTTTAGAGTGACATGTAGGGTATCTATTTACTCAGTGTAACATCTTTCACATTATACAAAGAAATTGGGCTAAATTTAGTTTTTTGGGGGAAAAAAAAAAAGTGTTTTGAAAAATTTCTGCACGAATACTGCATGACATTAAAAGTTGCAGTGACCGCCATTTTATTCCCTAGAATCTCTGCTATAAAAAGCATATATAATGTTTGGGGTTATAAAAAATTTAGCAAACAAATGATGCTTGTAGGAGAGGAGTGCCAGAATTGGCTCAGGTTGGAAGTGGTAGAAAACCTTTTTGGCGACTTTCATGCTCATCAGCACCCTTGCAGTTCATTGAGAAGTACTCCGTCTGCCACGGTGGAAGATGGGGCTGTAGATTCTTCTGATTGATGTGGCTTGGAGGAGCTGCACCATTTTTGAAAAGATGACAGTGGGGTGAGGAGAAAGGAACACCCACCTGCTGTCATAAGGGGTAGAGGGGAGATCGGGGGGTGCACTCTAAATATGGGTGTAATGTGTACATGCTCCAAAAGGTGAAATTACCCTTTTTTAAAGGGGGGATTCCAGATTCCAAAAAGCCCACCCCCACAACCACCAGCCAGGGTTGGGGAGGGGGGGGGGGGGGGTAGAAGAGACCCTTGTCATCAACATGAGAATGTTTTGCCTGGGGGGAGGGGGATACTCGTTAAGTGCATGTGGCCTGGTATGGTTCAGGAGGGGGAACATTCTTCGAAAATGGATTTTCTTGGGGAGCTCATGCATTTTGTTTTTGTTTTTTTGGCATTGCTACATGTTTGTCAGTGCCAGCACTCTATGCCTTTTTTGTTTGACAACCACTTGCTTATTACTCCCACAAATGGTCAGCCATGGCCAAAAGTTTTCAGACTGACACCAATATTAATCTTCCACAAAGTCTGCTGCCTCTGTTTGTTTTTTTTTTTTTGGTCAGATGTTATGTTACTAAAATAAAGTATAATTACATGCATTTCATAAGTGCCAAAGGCTTTTATTGACAGTTACATTAGGTTTATGCAAAGGGTTAATATTTGCAGTGTTGACCCTTTTTCAAGACCTCTGCAATTCCCCCCGGCATGCTGTCAATCAACTTCTGGGCCAAATCCTGACTGGCAGCCCACTCCTCCATAATCAATTAGAGAGAAAACAAACAGGAAGCAGGCGCCTCTTAGTTAAGGCTGTATAGTTTTAATAGACATAGTGCATCAAAAACACTCACATTTAGGTTTCATTACTCAGACACAGGTTAGTCTGGTTACACCAATCTCCATCACAGCTTCCAGCAGAGGGGGTCACGTCCTGTGAATCCTTCTCATGGCTGGCGTCTAGGGTTGCCACATCCTCCCTTTAATCCATGACACATATGAATTACACGGGTTCTGAGGCTGATTTAATGCAGTTAATGCACCAAGTGAGTTTAATTACCACCTTAATCAGCCACAGAACTTGTGTAATTAATGTGTGTCCTGGATTAAAGGGATGATGTGGCAACCCTACCGGCGTCCTGACCAGCAGGAATCTTCCAGCATGTGTGTAGAGTCCAAAGCGAGGCTTGGAGAGCAGCTGGTGGATTGCAGGGAAGTCCAAAGCGAGGCTTGGAGAGCAGCTGGTGGATTGCAGGGAAGTCCAAAGCGAGGCTTGGAGAGCAGCTGGTGGATTGCAGGGAAGTCCAAAGCGAGGCTTGGAGAGCAGCTGGTGGATTGCAGGGAAGTCCAAAGCGAGGCTTGGAGAGCAGCTGGTGGATTGCAGGGAAGTCCAAAGCGAGGCTTGGAGAGCAGCTGGTGGATTGCAGGGAAGTCCAAAGCGAGGCTTGGAGAGCAGCTGGTGGATTGCAGGGAAGTCCAAAGTGAGGCTTGGAGAGCAGCTGGTGGATTGCAGGGAAGTCCAAAGCGAGGCTTGGAGAGCAGCTGGTGGATTGCAGGGAAGCACTGGAACACAGCATGTGGTGTGATGGCATCACAGACAAAATTGCAACGCGTTTCTGAGCATGCGCACTAGGGCGATGTCTGTCGTGCGCTCCTTTAATTGTATAGGCTGTGAACAGCCTTTTTATGTGCCTAGGTGGTGCTGCCACCCAGTGGGGAGAATGGAAATGGGCTCTATACATATGCATATACATAGAGGCACACATATTCTTAAATAAAAAAAAAAACCCACTATGAAGGTATGTATATACATATCCCTCAGTATGGTCACTGTATAGCAATATGTAACAATAGACATGGATCTTCAATGCAAAGATAAATTGGATATTATATAAAAAAAATTTTGGCAGAAAATTTATGTTCTAAATTAAATTGTTAGCAATGAATCCATACAATGTATTAAATATATAGATATGTGATGTTACCAGCGATGTTGAAATTCACAAACCTTTACATAGCAAGTCACATGTAAAAATCTGAAATCATCAGTTCCAAAAAAATTTAATTAAAAATGAATCCATAAAATGGATGGTGGGGAAAGTAACAATCATAACCGGATGGACTTACTGAAGGGTCGATGTCATTAATACGAACGGTTGCAGCCACAGCAAGCTTCAATAGTTTGTTACCTAAATGTGAGGGTTTTTAATGCACTTTGTCTATATAACTATACAGTCTTCACTAAGAGGCGCCTGCTTCCTGTTTGTTTTCTCTCCATGTTTGGAGTCGGCTTCGGCTGCCCTGTCTGCATAGACTGTTGTCCTTTGAGCTGTTAGGCTCTGTGTGAGGAAATTTGTATGGACTCTAATCTCATGCTATATACTATAACCTGTGCCACTATCCATTGTATTTCTTTGCATAACCAATGCTTGCAGTTTATCAGAATTTGTGAGGGGGTGTTTTTTTTTGTTTTTTTGTTTTTTTCTCTCAACCTGCCACTTGAGGATTGACCACGTTCTCAATGGGATTAAGGTTTGAGTTTCCTGGCTGTGGACCCAAAATGTCCATGTTTTGTTCCCCAAGACACTTGGTTATCACGTTTTGCCTTTATGAGAAGGTGCTCCATCATAATAGAAGTGGCTTCTTTGTTGCCCTTCTTGACACCAGGCCATCCTCAAAATCTCCTCACTGCGCGTGCCGATGTACTCACACCTGCCTGCTGCCATTCTTGGGTAAGCTCTGCACTGGTGGCAGGGCTGGACTGGGACAAAAATTTGGCCCTGGACTTCACCCAGACTGGCCCACTTTGACAGGTCTCTCCTATGCCGGCTTGCCACCCAAGCCCCCCCCCCCCATTAGCTATTGGCCGTTCTACATTATTTCTCTTATAGGCAGTACCAGTGGGGAAGCTAGACATTATTTCACCTGGGGAAAAGAATCAGTTTGGTGCCCCCCCCCCCCCCCATGGAACAAGATTAGGCAGGAAAGTGAGGCCGCCCTTCTTCCAGATCGTATGATGAGCTTCTAAGTGTTGACTCCTGAGCATCATGTCTGTATTCAGGTGCGCTGCATAACTAGCCAGGGAGAGGAGGTAAGCACTGCGGGGGGGACAGAGGACTGGAGGGAGGCAGCGGTCCACTGTCACTGAAATTGGCCCACTGAGCCATCGGCCCACCGGGAAACTCCCTGTAGTCCCAATGGCCAGTACATGCCTGACTGGTGGTGTTCCAATACTGCAGCTGAATTCACTGTAAGAGGAGGTCCTGGCACTTGCTGGGTTTTCTTGGGCGCCCTGAACCCTTCTTCCAGGACCATCTTTAAGGCAGGGCAAAAGCGGCAGCTGCTTTGGGCCCCATCATTGTAGGGCCCAAAGCAGATGCCTCATACTTTCCAACTATTCCAGTCTAAATTGCTTTTTCCCTTGAAGTTTTAGTCCCGTGCTGTGTCCTGATATCTCATTGTGAAGTTCTGTTACTAATGCTGCCCAGCTCTGCCCTATTGCCATGTACAGATGACTCACCTGCATACCCTGTGTTTACATGTAAATCACGGCAGCATTAATATATAAATAGCTGCGGACCAGCGGCATTGATACGTTAACCACTTAAGGACTAGGCTCGTTTTTTTTATTTAAGGTGTTTACATGTTTAAAACAGGTTTTTTTTGCTAGAAAATTACTTAGAAAAAAAAAAAAAAAAACAATGTTTGGGGGTTCTAACACCCTAGAGAATAAAATGGCGGTTGATGCAATACTTTTTTTCGCACCGTAATTGCGCAGCAGTCTTTTATGTGCACTTTTTTTGGAAAAAAATTCACTTTTTTGAATAAAAAAATAAAACAGTAAAGTTAGCCAATTTTTTTTTTTTTTTATTGTGAAATGTTATGCAAATTAAATTTATACCCAACATGTCACTTCAAAATTGCGCCCGCTCTTGGAATGGTGTCAAACTTTTACCCTTAATCTCCATAGGCGACATTTTAAAAAAAATTCTACAGGTTGCATGTTTTGCGTTAGAGGTCTAGGGCTAGAATTATTGCTCTTGCTCTACCGGTCGTGGTGATACCTCACATGTGTGGTTTGACCACCGTCTTCATATGCGGGCGCTACTCACATATGCTTTCGCTTCTGTGTGCTCATTGGGACAGGGCGCTTTAAAAAAAAAAACAAAAAAAACAAAAGATCACTTTTATTCCTATTGCAAGGAATGTAAACATCCCTTGTAATAGAAAAAAAGCGTGACAGGTCCTCCTTAAATGAGATTTGTCCTTAGATCTCATATTTGGACTTTAATGCAAAAAAAAAAATTATGCCTTTAGGGGAAATGGTATGGTATGGAGACGGGTGGGGGCTATCTTGGCCTCACTCGTCTCCATACCGAGGAATTGACAGGTCCTGATCACCTCCGCCGCTACCGATGGCTCCGGAGAGCGGCGGGAGGGGGGTGGCACCTCTCCCGTCGCTAATAACGGTGATCTCATGCCGAACCCACTGCGGAGACCACCATTATCGGAAACACAACCGGCTCCTGTAAAGGTGAATACCTCGGTTGTGGCAGCAGCTGCTGCCGTTACCGAGATATCCACCTTCAAAGTGCTGACGTATGTGTACAGGCGCCGGTCGGTAAGTGGTTAATGGAGGTGGCATTTAGATGTATATCATGCCCCCCTGAGGTCATATCCACCATCACTTCTGCTGAATGCTGCCCACTGGGGAGGTAAAGGGACATGCTTGAAAGTCCTGCCTACAACTGTGGTCATTCAGCCCAACATCAGCCTGTTCTGCAAAGGTAAGCAAATTGGAGATGGAACCCTTTACAAAATAAGATGGAGCCACAGCACTGAATTTTGGAGCATGTGAATACCTCTCAGCCGATGTGTGAGGGCATCATTAACAATTAATGGAACTGCTGTGTATCTGCTAAAGGGCAGCACATTTCTGTGGTGTCAGGAAAGCGATTTTGCATGGATTCCCAACACACTATGCAATCCTTTCATTCACACTAGTGGCCAGTGTTAAGGTCCTCCTTAAATGTAAATCCCTCCTTACTTTGGTGGTTACTGTGAATGCTCCTATTACATTAGTGGTCATTGTAAATCCCCATTACATTGGTGGCCACTGTAGAAACTCCTCTTCATATTGTTAATTGGTAAAAAATCCAAACTTGCATTTGTGGTCAGTTTTGAATCCTCCCTTTATATTGGTGGTCCATATAGAAGCCCCCTTTAAATTGGTGGTGAATGTAACCCCCCCCCCCCTTACATTGGTGGCCAGTGTAGAAATCCACCTTTATCTGTAAAATCCCACATTACATTACATTGGTGGTCAGTTTACATTTCCCTTTACATTGGTGGTAAGTGCAGAATTGCCCTTACACTGGTGGTCGGTGCAGAAGTGTCACCTTACATGGAGGTCATTGTATATTCCCCCTCACATTGGTGGTCAGTGTAAATTTCCCATTACATTGGTGGTCAGTGTAGATTCCCCCACCATATACTTGCGAAAGATTTCCAGCTTTGCTCTACATGATTCAGAATTTGCCACAGTGTTCTGTCTCCTAACTAATCCCACCCCCCCACCACTGATCCCATCAACCTCCCAGCGTTGCCACTGATCACCCCCCTCCCCCAGCATTGCCATTGATCCCAGGAGTCCTAGGGTTTTTTGACTATTGATGGGTCCCCTCACCTCCCCAGTCCATGGTGTGCAGGCAGTGAGTGCTATAAACTTTAGTAACCAATTGGTGAGCAGTAATGATGTGCACTAACCTCTTCCAACCAATCATTAAGTGGTAAGGATATGCAGTAACCTCTAGCAACCAATCAGTGAGCAGTATTGATGTACAGTAATCTCTAGCAACTAATCAACAAGCAGAAGTAATGTGCTGTAACCTCTAGCAAAAAATCAGTGAGCCATAATGTGTGCTGTAACCTCTAGCAGTCAGTGAGCGGTAATGATACACTGTAACCTCTGGCAACTAATCGCAATTGCTGCCTGATCTGATTCAGTAAACGGAGTCTAACTGCTATTTATTGTATGTCTCAGAGCAGGTGGAGAGAGAAATTGCATGGAGGGGGGCTCCAGAAAATGTTTGCCCAGGGCCCAATCAATATTAAAGACGGCCCTTCCTTCTTCACAAATGCAGTTGAAGTGTTTATTCACGGGATTAAGTTCATTTTCATAGAAGGACTTTGCAATTTATCTGATCGCTCTTTAGAACATTCTGGAGACTGCAAATTGCCATCATAGAAACTGAGGCAGCAGACTTTGTGAAAATGTAATATTTGTGTCATTCGCAAAACTTTTGGCCACGGCTGTAGAGCATAGCCTCCCAAAAGAGTTCAATGGGGTTCACTGAATTTTGAGTACGATTTGCAAAACTGTTCATAAACTGAACCTAGGCTTGTTCCATCATTACTATTTGAGTACAATGGGTTTATTTTTAATGTGTGTTGGGTTTTTTTTTTTTTTTTTAGACTGTGAAAAGAACAGCTGAATACTGTAGGGATCACCAGATTCCCTTTCCAGTAAATACCAACGAACGTTATGAGCACCCTCCAACTAAAAGCTGCTACGTCTTTGAAGGAGATGGACATGAGACGCCCGATGTGATGCACTTTCCTCTGTTCAACACCCAGACTTGTGGAGGTGAGTTTACAGAGTAAAGTCCTGTAATAAGACTTGTGTATTCATGGAGTTGTCTCACTCTCTGTATTATGAGCTTGGTGGATGCTATAGGCTGCATATTACATACAGGGCTTTTTTTCTCAAATAGGGGCAGAAACCCCCCCTTCTAAGTCACCCCTTTTTACTACCCACCTCCGAGCACCGTCCCTTGGTTCCACCCACTACCCACCTCCCAGTACCACCCCTTTTAGAGAATACAAGTATCATTCTGTGGTGCTAATAAATTTGTATAGAATTTATTAGCAGCAAAATGGATCCCCCAGCAACAATAGCTCCCTCATACAACAATGCCCCCCACAACAAAAATCCCCCCCCCCCCCCCCAGCAACAATAGACCCCCAGCAGCAACAGCAAATTTCCCAGCAGCCAGCATCAATAGACATCTCTCAACAGTAGATGACACTCAACAACAATGGACCCCCCCTCCCAGCAACAATAGATCCCCCAGTGGCGATCATCAATAGACCCTCCAGCACACCCCCAGCACCCTTTTGCCATTACATAAATTTTAGTGCTGGAGGTGCCGGAACTGTTCCCCCCTGAAAAAAGCAATGCTTGCATAGTTCCAGCTTGGACCAATGCAATTCGGTATATGTCATACCCGTCTGATCGCTTTAGAAGCTGGTAATCACTGTAGTAGACACCACTACTACCAGTGGCGGCCACTCATGCAGGGGTGCCATCCCCCTAATCTATGTGGCCGGCCCCTAATCTACATGCAGGGCACCAGACACATGGATTCCAAGACTGGATGGATCAGCTTTGCTCATAGTGAATGGAAGCCAATGGCTACTAGGAGAACAAATGCCGAGCTGCTGGACGACACAGAACAGCTTGGTGTCTTATCAGTAACCGTGATGACAATGTGTTTCGGGTGTGTATCCCCCTTTATCAAGCCTTGATGAAGGGGGGGACACGCTCCTGAAATGCATTGTCATCATGGTTAGTATTGCAACATTCCATTTTTGTTCCCATTGACATGAACTGAACTAAAGCACAGAAATGTAGGCTTTCTTGTGAATAAACTATAAATGTTTCATTAAAAAAAGGTTGTCAAAATATATATGCAGGCCTGTTTTGAAAGATACCGGAGAAGTTTTTTTCCCTTTCCGTCATTTCAGGACAGCCACAATAGAGAGATAGTCTCCTCCCCTTCCTCTGGAAACACTGCGCCAGCCCATAAAATCTCTCCTCCCCTGCCAGACCTCAGTTATTAGTGTTTCCTCCGGTGGGGAGACACTGTGCAGAGGAACCAGGCCGGGTGCAGTCAGGGAGACTGTGGCTTTTTTCTAAGAAAATCATCCCTAGGGAAGCAGGGGCTTCCAGGATGAAGAGTGGCGGTACATACCGCAGCTGAAGCCACCCCTTCCTTGCTGAGCGCAGCATCAGGTCGTGGGGGACCCCTATCGCGTCCACAGGGCCGCAGCATGGAGACAGTCCGCTCTCCCCTGTATCCATACAGGCCGCAAATTTGGAACCAGCGGGCCGGACGACGGGTGACGTCATTTCCGGCGGGGGGGCGGACGCTTTCCCTTTGAACCGCGACTTCCGGTTCCGGGTCGCGGGGCTGATAGGGGGCCGGGCTCAGGCTGGAGTGAGTCGCTTCACATGTACACAGTGTGAGACTCTACACAGGCAACCACCTGCAGTCATGTCTGAGGCAGATGCTGCAGCTCATTCAGACGCTGTCTCCAGCCTTCCAAAGGTAAGAGTTCCCTGGGGAGGGGTCCTCTCTATCTAAGGTTTGCTCTCCCTCTTGTATGGTTCCTTACTTAGAGGGAGGGCAGTCCCCCTGGGTGGTCAGGGGGTGGGGGGGTGAGCGCAGTTCCCTTAAGATGGATCTGGTACACCCCCAGGGTTGTTTCCACTTAAACTTGCTGGAAGTAATATGGTTTTTTTGTATGTATTTTCAGAAATCTACAGAAAAAACAAAGTCCACTCATGTCTCTAAAAGGAAGTGTGCCTCTTGTAGAGACAGTTTAGGGGAAGCATGGACTAAAGTTTTGTGTAAAGAGTGCATAGACTCCCTGGTTAAGGAAAGGGAATCTGAACAGCAGTCTGGGTTGGCAGCTTCTGTGAAAGAGCTGTCATCCACCTTTTCATCTTTTAAAACCTTTTTTGAGACGTTCAAGCTTCCCTCTAAACCCATTCAGCAGGACACAACCCCGCCTCATGCTCAGGGCTCTGCACCTGCCAGATCTACCAAATTAGTTATGGCAGAGGAGATGTCAGGCCCTTCCGGGGTGGAGCAGAGGCAACCGGACAGTGGCACGTCTGATTCCCATGAGGAATCAGAAGGGGAGGACCAGGACGGGGAGTCCAGGAAAATCTCCAGGTATAAATTGTCCCTGGATGAGGTGGAAGATCTCTTGGGGGCAATATATACAACCCTCGGGATACACGAGGATAAAAAGCCCCTATCTCTCCACGACCTTATGTATAAGGGCTTGGGAGATCAAAAAAGAAAAGTTTTTCCAGTACATGAAGTGCTGGTGGAAACGATTAAGAAGGAGTGGCAGGATCCTGAGAGGAAACCCTTCTTTTCTAGCTCCCTTAAGAGAAGGTTTCCATTTTCAGAGGATCCAGCGTCCATTTGGAATAAAAATCCCAAGTTGGATGCCGCCTTCTCTCAGGTCTCTAGACACACAGACCTGGCATTCGAGGATATGGGGGCTTTGTCGGATGTCATGGACAAAAGGATAGACTCACTTCTAAAAAAGACGTGGGACTCAACTGTGGGTAACTTAAAGCCAGAAATGGCTGTTACGGTCGTAGCCCGCAATTTAGAGCACTGGCTTTTCCAGATTCAGGAGCACATTGAAGCTGGCACAGCCAAGGAGACTATCCTAGCCTCGTTCCCCACGATTCTGCGAGGAATCGCATACATTGCAGACGCCTCAGCAGAGTCAGTCCGTATGTCGGCCAGATCAGCGGCGCTGGCGAATTCGGCCAGAAGAGCGCTCTGGCTGAAAACTTGGCCGGGGGACACCGCCTCCAAGGTCAAATTGTGCGGGATACCCCTGACAGGTGATCTACTCTTTGGCCCTGGTTTAGAGACGGTCTTAGACCGTACAGCGGACAAAAAGAAGTCCTTTCCGCCTAAGAGGAAAGCCCCAGCTCAGACGAGAAAGGGGTTTCGTCCGAAAAAAGGCAAGGAATCTCCCAAGCAAGGGAAGAAAACTTGGGGCCAAAGAGGAAAGGGCAGAGGAGGGGCGATTTTTCGCCCTCCTGAGAAGGCCCGTAAAGATCAATGACTCTCTAGGGACGGTGGGAGGAAGACTGGGGGCCTTCCTTCCACAGTGGGAGACCCTCTCACCCAATCGATTCATCCTGGGGGTCATAAGAAGGGGGTATCTCTTGGAATTCTCAAGACCACCCCCGCAAAGGTTCCTTGTTACGAAGCTTCCCAGCTGCACAGCAAGGGCCGAAGCTTTGGTGGACGCCCTGAAGGAACTGGAGATTCAGAACGTAGTTCACAGAGTACCAAGGGGGCAGGAAGGAGAGGGGTTCTATTCCCACGTATTTGTGGTGAAAAAGCCCTCGGGAAAATTCAGACTGATTCTGAATTTAAAACCCTTAAACAGGTCAATTTGCTACAAAAGGTTCCGCATGGAGTCAATCTTTACGGTCAGGGCCCTGCTACCACACAACTGTTATATGGTGTCTCTGGATCTCAGAGACGCATATTTACACGTCCCTATCGCAGAAACCTCCCAGAGGTTCCTCTGTTTAGCAGTAGACCTGCAGGGCACAATACTGCATCTGCAGTTTCAAGCGCTGCCCTTCGGGCTATCCTCCTCACCCCGCATATTCACAAAGGTACTGGCAGAGGCGTTGGCCTTCCTGCGACTCCAGGGGGTATCAGTTATAGCCTATCTGGACGACCTGCTTCTTTTTGCAGTATCCCCAGAACAGTTGATCAGAGACCTCGATCTAACCAAGAGGGTTCTAACAGGTTTGGGGTGGCTGCTGAACTTAGAAAAGTCCAGTCTCATTCCCTCACAGCGCATTGTGTACCTGGGGTACCTGTTGGACACTACGCTCTCGAGAGTTTTTCTTCCAAGGGAAAAAATTCTAAAACTGGACAGAGCAGTTCTCTCCCTCCAGTGCAACCATCTGGTGTCCAAGAGGTCCATAATGTCAACATTAGGCCTTCTAACTTCTACTCTTCCAGCAGTGCAGTGGGCAGGATTACATTTTCGCCCCCTACAATCATATGTACTAAGAGTATGGGACCACAGTCAGAGGGATCTAGACACCTTAGTACAGGTTCCCCATCAAATAAAGAGATCTCTTTGGTGGTGGAGGAAGGAAGTGAACTTGTCACAGGGACGTCTGTGGCTCATCCCAGTCCCACAGATCCTAACCACGGATGCAAGTGGCAAGGGCTGGGGGGCACATCTGGGATCCCTTCTAGCGCAGGGCACATGGAAGGGCGACGAGCTGCAGAGGTCTTCCAACTGGAAAGAGCTGAGGGCAGTAGGCCTAGCCCTCAGATTCTTCAAAAAGGAACTCCAGGGCCACCATGTACAGGTACGGTCGGACAACTCGTCCACCGTGGCCTATATAAACAAGCAGGGAGGCACCAGGAGCGGAAGTCTGCTGGCCCTAGCAGAAGACATTCTAAGCTGGGCCGAGTCCAACACTCTCTCACTCTCAGCAGTTTTTCTGAGAGGGGAGAGGAATATAATCGCAGATTTTCTCAGCCGGAGGAGTCTAAAGGAAGGAGATTGGGCCCTCAACCGGGAGGTTTTCAATCTCATATCCGAGAAATGGGGACCCCCGGAAGTGGATCTTTTCGCTTCAAAAGACAACGCGAAAACCCCCTGTTTTTTCTCCCTAAACGCAGGGGAAGGAGCACTGGGAGTGGACGCATTATCCCAGAATTGGCATTTCAGGACATGTTATGCCTTCCCTCCTCCGGTACTATTACCGGCGGTTCTGAGGAAGTTTCAATTAGAGAGCACCTCTCTTATTCTGGTAGCTCCACATTGGCCGAAAAGGGCATGGTTTTCAATCCTCAGTCAGTTAGCAGCGGAACCTCCCCTTTTCCTTCCACCTCGAAAGGATCTTCTGTCGCAGGGTCCAGTCCTCTGCCCACAGGTGCAGCAGTGGAAATTAGCGGCCTGGCTACTGAGGAGGGTATTTTAAGATCCAAGGGGTTTTCAGAGAGCTTGATCTCTACCCTCCTCAACAGTAGGAAAAAGGAGACCCGTAAGATTTACAAAAAGGTCTGGCTCCTTTTCAACAAATGGTGCATAGAAAACTCCTTCTCGGTGCAGAGTCCCGTAGCTGTGTTGGAATTTCTGCAGTATGGAGCGGACAAGGGTTTATCTGTAGCTACCCTTAAAAGTCAGGTTTCAGCACTCAGTGCTTACCTGGAGAAGTCTCTGGCTACCAATCCATGGGTGGTCAGATTCTTTAAGGCACTGTCAAGACAGAGACCTACCAGGGGTCCTCCCTTTCCCGGGTGGGACCTATCTCTGGTTTTACAGAGCCTTACAGGAAGTCCCTTTGAGCCTTTGGACAAGTGCCTGTTAAAGGAACTTACCCTTAAAACAGTATTTTTAGTTGCAGTAACAACTGCCAGGAGGGTCAGCGAAATTGAGGCGTTATCAATTAGACCTCCTTTTTGTGTTATTTTGCCAGACAGGATAGTCCTTAAGACTGATCCAGCCTTTTTGCCTAAGGTGGCGTCAGGCTTTCATAGAAGCCAGGAAATAGTTCTACCCTCGTTTTGTCCCAATCCTTCAGGTGAAAGGGAACTAAAATTTCATTTTTTAGATGTAAGGAGGTGTATCTTACAATACCTAGAGATGACTAAGACAATAAGGAAGTCTGATTCTCTATTTATTTTATTTTCTGGGGCCAGAAAGGGTCTCAGAGCGTCCCGACGCACGATTGCCAGGTGGCTTAGATTAGCTATTGGGCAGGCATATTCCTTAGCAGGGAAGGAGGTCCCTAGAGGCATAAAGGCACACTCCATCAGAGCAGTGGCAACTTCCCAGGCAGAGAAGGCTGGAGCAACGCCAGAGCAAATATGCAAGGCAGCAACATGGTCCAGCTACTCCACTTTTGTTAGACATTACAGAGTGGACCTGGTGGCGGCAGGTGAGCAGGCTTTTGGGCGAAAAGTTCTGCAAGCTGTAGTCCCACCCTAATTGGTAAGTGCTCGATTATCCTCTCTATTGTGGCTGTCCTGAAATGACGGAAAGGGAAAATTAAAGTTACGTACCGGTAACGTCTTTTCCTGTAGTCTTTCAGGACAGCCCTAGTTACCCACCCTAAGCTTGGGGGGGTCTTATTAAAGACCAGAACGCAATATGGTAATGATATTGATTGGTATGTTATTAATGTGTTCTTGTGTCTCCCCAGCGGCCGGAGGTACTCTTGAAAGAACTGAGGTCTGGCAGGGGAGGAGAGATTTTATGGGCTGGCGCAGTGTTTCCAGAGGAAGGGGAGGAGACTATCTCTCTATTGTGGCTGTCCTGAAAGACTACAGGAAAAGACGTTACCGGTACGTAACTTTAATTTTTTTTTTTTTTTTTTTTTGGTATAAAAATCTCATTGATATTTCCATTGTTCTTTATTTCATTACACAATCTGATGCATGTTTCTTTCAGAGGCTGAAAACCTATACAGACTAAGCAAGAAGTATACTGCACGTGTTCCTTTATATGACACATCTATGATAAATGAATTGCTAGACATAGCAAAGCAAAACGTGGAGAGCAACATGGAGGAGATCCGAGTCAAAATACAACAATGTGTTTGGAGGAGTAACAAGAGGGAGATGTGGCGTAACAAGAGGGAGATGTCCTAGACATAATGGGCAATGTCCGCAACTTTGCATAAAATCTTTAGAGGACCATTAAGACAAACTAATAGTTGTTTTCAAAGAAATTTGCTGAATTATTTAGGATGTATATGTTCAAAATCCTCAGGATCCCATTGACAAAGTTGTATAAATGAATATTTGAATGTGACCAAGTACCACTAGATATACTTTTTCTGTATGCAATTGTAAGATGGACATCTTGGGTTCTGACACTGGTGGTTGGGGGTTATCATGCATATCCACCTATTTTCCTGGCAAGGGTCTTTTGGTAAGGGGTTCCAATGTTTATCTAAATGTATTTCAATATTACAAAATCAAGTATTGTATCTGGTAATAAAATTTTTACTTTGTTAAAATACCATGTTTGTCTTCTTTCTGTACATAGGATAGGAATGTATATTAAAGGTTTGTGCTGTAATAGTAATGTTCGGCTGTGGGTGTGTTTTGGTTAAAGCGAGAGGGTTTTGCAACAACTTCTAAAACTGTAACTGTCCCAATGGAGTTTTGGCCCTAGAATGTATCTCTTTGGGACTACTTAACCACTTCAGCCCCGGAAGGATTTACGCCCTTCCTGACCAGAGCACTTTTTTTGCGATTCAGCACTGCGTCACTTTAACTGACAATTGTGTGGTCGTGCAACGTTGTACCCAAACAAAATTGTTGTCCTTTTTTTTTTTTTTTTTCCCCACATAGAGCTCAGTTTAGGCCGATATGTATTCTTCTATTTTTGCTAAAAAAAAAAACGAAAAAAGTGTATATCGATTGGTTTACACAAGTTATAGCATCTACAAAATAGGGGATAGATTTATGGCATCTTTAAATCAGTAATGGTGGAAATCTGCTGCAGCAGGAGCCAATGGTTCTCACTGCTGCACCTGTATACTGTGTGAATAGAGCGAGAAGAGCTCTGCTGAAGATGGGCACAGTGCTGAATCAAAAGAGGAGCCAGGCATGTAAGAGGGGCTGGGGGAGCTGATCATTGGAGGTTTTTTACCTTCATGCAGATCATGACTTGAAGTAAAATACTTTGGTCTTTAGAGCCACTTTAAGTTGGAAGTCAAGTGATCCTTTGCTCCAAAAATTTCACTTTTCACATAGATGGGTATGAAAGGTGCCCATTACAGTTTCCTTTTATCTTCACAAAAAAAAAAAAAAAATATATATATATATATATATATATATATATATATATATATATATATATATATATATATATTAATTTTTTTAAATGTACAGAGGTATTAACATAAAATCTGAACTGAGATGAAGAAACAATATTTTGAGGGGCCATGTGTTCTGGTTGCCAAAGCCAATGGCCATCTAAGTGAGCAGCTTTGCTTCTAAATGGCTCCCAACTGGTACTACTCCCCCCTCACAGCTCACTGAAAAAACATTCCCTGCGCTTATGGAAGGGAGGGAGTTCATGGGAGGAGAGGGAGATGCATGGTCCTAAAGGGAACAGAAGTTCAGACCTCAGAAACAGACCCTTCTGCTTTTGCTTAGTGGGGGAGCCTCTAAATGCTGCAGATCTGTATATCAGGAGCTGCTTTCTGGCATTGAGCTTATCTCCAAATTCAGAAAGGAACCAAGAATCAGAGTCTACTATACACAGAAAATAATGAGACCTAGAACCGTTTCCTAGACTGTAACAAAGTATTGCACTCACTTGTATTTGTACCCAGACTTGCCACTAATGTGAACAGTCTTGCAAGTAATTAGCCATTGGCGTCGCTACCTGAATCTATGGAGAGGAGTCTTTTTATTGTGCTGGTTCCCAAGTGCTTCATATTGGCCAATTTCCCTTCTGAATGTCCATGCGAACATTGTTGCTAAGATTTTGGCTAGTCTCCTCTCTAAAGGGTTTGAGGATTAGATGTATGTTGACCCAACAGGGCTTATGCTAGGCAAGGGCTTCCTCTGTGTCTCCTCCCCCTCCTTGGCTAATAGGATTGCTTCTCCTCTCGGCCAACCAGGTGATAGGTCTCAGGATCCACCTCCTGATTGGCTGGACGGAGAATTGGGAAGGAAATATTGACTATTTGCTATTGTGACACAACTGGGTGGGCTTGGGGCATAGAGCCTCTAGCTCTAATCACGTGTGTCTAAAAAAAAAAATAAATAAAAAAAAAACTCTATTGGAATTCATGTGTCTGCCACCCTGCATTTAGATTGGAGGGATGGATTAGGGGGGCGGAGCCCCTGTGTGAGGGACCGGAGCATGCATTTGTGGGCAAGCACAGGCGGGCGGGGCACTTTTTTTATTTTTTTTTTAAATCATTTTCACACTGGCTTTTTTATTTTTTTTATCAACTTTATTGCTGACTGCATGCAAAATTAACATTCAAAGTCCACCATACATGTGCAAGGTTATTCCTACTCCTAACTACAGGCTTGTGCTGCCCCAGCATACCTGCAAAGATGAAGTCAGAGCACTTACCTGAGCTCGTCTGTATGCTGGAGCTTGTACACGAGCATTAGCTGCGCAGGACTGAGCATTAGCTGAATTGGTTTCCTGACACCCAGCACTTACTGACACACCCTGGTATATTTCAAAGAACTTATTAGGCCAAGTGTAATCTAAATGAAGAGAAGATTAGCAAGTCTAGTTATGCAAACCATCAATAAGACAATAACATTACTCTGAGAGATATGGCTAATCATCTACAGTATTCTGACTTGGTAACTAAAATAACTGAATTGCTTTTACCTAGCAACAGTATATAAAGACACTTCTACCCTGTTATTAGTATATATGTTATAGTCCCAATTTTATCCCACTGGCCAGTAAATGATGAAAAAAAAAAAACATTGGCCAGCAATGTTGGGGCCCTTGAAGAAAGCCCAACTATTCCCAACCGAATAACTTGGGAATGTCAGTCTCCCACCGGACCCTGAGTGCCCTCTTCTGGGTCTCCAGACATGTGCTCTTATTCAGTTCAAGCCCGCAGACAGGGATAGGAGTTGCTATGATTTCTCTTTCAATCCTGCAGAGACAGTCCACCTTTTGCTTCCTTACCAATGGTGGGAATGCTCTGTAGTGCAATCTGATCTCGCCAGGTATCCAAATCACACTTCACACCTTTCCAGGGAGAAAGTTCCCATCTCTGAGGCAAAGTCCTGTGCAATGAGCAGAGTTGGTTTTCTTAAAGATGGCTGCTGCACTTCTGTATTAATGAATATTCAGTTTAACCCTGTCCACACTGCAGAAGGATAATACAGCAGCAACAAAGGAAGAAGTTCCACAGCAGTTATCAGCTCTATTACAAGGTACAAACATACCCCATGCCACTTAGTTATACTGTGAGCACACCTGAACAGTAACCTGACATAGTCTAAAAGGCATGAGTGTCAGACAGGCATTTGATCCAGTAGTGTCGCTATGGGAGTGCACACAGGTGGCAACCGGATGACACCCACAAGAGGGGTGACACCCAAGCCTTGGCACTGCTGTTATTCTTTCTGGTGGGATGGGGACAGTAATGGGGTTACTAAGGATATTAATGGGGGGTGAGGACAGTATTAGGACAAGATTTGGGTCACTGAGAACAAAAATGGGGGGAGAGCCTCACTGATGTGCTAGCCTGCTCAGTGCCTTACGGGGGGGTGACACCATCCCTAGTGATGCCACTGATTTTTATTTATTCAACACCCACTTGGGGACATCGACCATTAAAAGAACTTCAACTGCTGACAAATAGGGATGAGCCCGATGTTCGATTCGATCATCGGGTGGTTGCCTGTTTGCTGAACAGCGAACATTTTGCGGTGTTCATGGCAAATTGGAAAGCTGCAAGGACACCATTAAAGTCTATGGGACACTAACATGAAAAATCAAAAGTGCTAATTTTAAAGGCTTATATGCAAGTTATTGCCATAAAAAGTGTTTGGGTCCTGCCCCAGGGGACATGTATCAATGCAAATTTAAAAAAAAAAAAACGGATGTTTTTTCGGGAGCAGTGATTTTTTTTTTTTTTTAATGCTTAAAGTGAAACAATAAAAATTAAATATTCCTTTAACCACTTCAATATCAGGCACTTATGCACCTTCCCGCCCAGACCAATTTTCGGCTTTCAGTGCTCTCACACTTTGACAATTACTCAGTCATGCTACACTGTATCCAAACAAAATTTTTATCATTTTCTCCTCACAAACAGCGCTTTCACAAAGAATGCTATTCTGAAGCCCCTCACATATGTGAGACCCCTGTGTACTGAAGTAGATGGCCAAAAGATCAGTCCAAGTGGCAAGCAAAAACATGGTCGATTTACAGGCCAAGGTCGGTGCATGTGGAAGTTAGAAACATGGTTTAACCCTTTCATGACTAAGCCTATTTTTGAAATTTGGTGTTTACAAGTTAAAATCCGTATTTTTTGCTAGAAAATTACTTAGAACCCCCAAACATTATATATATTTTTTTAGAAGAGAGTCTAAAGAATAAAATGGCGATTGTTGCAATATTTTTTATCACACGGTATTTGTGCAGCGGTGTTTTAAACGCAAATTTTTGGAAAAGTGACACTTTCATGAATTTTAAAAAATCCAAACAGTAAAGTTACCCCAATTTTTTTGTATAATGTGAAAGATGATGTTACGCCGAGTAAATAGATACCAAACATGTCACCCTTTATAATTGCACGCACTCGTGGAATGGCGACGAACTACGGTACCTATGAATTTCCATAGGCGACGCTTTAAAAATTTTTTACGGTTACCAGGTTTGAGCTACAGAGGAGGTCTAGGGCTAGAATTATTGCTCTCGCTCTGACGATCGCGGCGATACCTCACATGTGTGGTTTGAACACCGTTTACATATGCGGGCGCGACTTCCGTATGCGTTTTCTTCGCTGCGCGAGCTCGCGGGGACGGGGGCGCTTTAAAAAAATTTTTTTGTTTTTTATTTATTTATTTTATTTATTTTTGTACTTTTATAAATTGTGTTTAAAAATTTTTTTTTTTTTTTTATTTTTATTGCTGTCACAAGCAATGTAAACATCCCTTGTGACAGTAATATGTGGTGACAGGTACTCTTTATGGAGGGATGGGGGGTCTAAAAGACCCCCCATCCCTCCTTTACACTTCAAAGTATTCAGATCGCCGAAAATGGCGATTCTGAATACTGTATACTTTTTTAAATTCGGCGCCATTGGCAGCCGAGTAAACGGGAAGTGACGTCATGACGTCGCTTCCGCGTTTACAATTAGAAGGCTGGAACGAAGCCACTCACAGCTTCGTTCCAGCCCGCCCCCAGCCGCCGGAGATTCCCGAATGGACACCGGGCCTCCCGATCGCACGGGAGGCCCGGTAACAGCGGCGGGAGGCGGCGGGAGGGGGGGGGATGTCCCCTCCCGCTCCTCCGGTATAACAGCCGAGCGGCTTTTAGCCGCATCGGTTGTTATATTCGGGTAGCCGATCACCCGCTGAAAACAACGGTACCGGGATGATGCCTGCAGCTGCGGGCATCATCCCGGTATAACCCCGGAAACCCGAGGACGCATATGTGCGTTTGGTCGGCGGGAAGGGGTTAAATTGGCAGGCAGAGGCATCATCGTAAACAGGCTGAGTTTGGTGCACGTGGAAGTCAGAAACGTGGTTTAAATCGTGAAGCAAAGACATTGTCGGTAAACAGGCCAGGGTCAGTTAATTAACATGGTAGCAGGCAAATGGGGAAATGGCAGTCTGTTAATAATAAGGGGAACTAATATTGGATGGATGTATGGTTATTTTTTAAGCAAGCTCCGATGCCCAGGCCAGGTTGGGAGGGACATTGGGGACAATAATAGCTGGTATCTCTTCTTACTCCTTCTCTGCTGCATACACGGCATTTCTTTTGGCGTCTTCTTCCAGATTCTGTGGGGGGGAATGTGATAGGGAAAGTGTTGCTCGTGAAGTCGACTCACGCTATCAGAGCGAATGCTTCCTGGGGCGGGACCTTGTTGGTAAATGAGGGCAGTGACAATATCTTCAATATACTTGAGGTAGGTGATTTGTTGGTTTTGAGTTGCTTTTTGGTAGCAGACAAACAAATTAAAAAGGACCATGTGAAACAGGTAAAACGCAACTTTCTTGTACCAAAAACGGGACTTTCTGGTTGATAAATAGGGCTGTAGCATCTGATCGTTTAAATCCACCCCTCATGTACATATTGTAATCGTGGACACATTCAGGCTTTACAATGAGGCCGTGTCTTCTTTGGATCTCCACCACGGTGTCATTGTGGATGGTAGAGAGGATGTGGACATCTTTCTTGTCTCTCCACTTCATGGCCAACACCTCCTCATTCCTCATGAATGCCGATTCTCCATTTTGCAATTTTTTTGTCAACAGATTTTGTGGGAATCCCTTCCATTTTTTTTTTTTAAAGTACCGCAGGCTGGGTTTTTTTTACTATAAAGGTGACGAAAAAGGGGCAGGCTGGTGTAATAGTTGTCGAAATATAAATGGTATGCCAGCTCCCAGACAATTTTCCCACTGTTTCCAATATATGTGGGGCAATCATGGGGCTGGAGCTGGGAGTCTTTGCCTTCGTAGATCCAGAATGTGAAGACATATCCAGTGGCTCGATCACATAATTGATTTAATTTCAGCCCATACCTGGCTCTCTTGCTTGGTATATACTGCTTGAAGTGCAGTCGGCCAGTGAAATGTATGAGGGACTCACCCACACAAATTTTTTGGTCTGGGATAAAAACGTCTCTAAATCGCTGGGAAAAGGAATTGATTAGGGGGCGTATCTTGTACAATTTGTTGTGGTTGGGATGATCTTGGGGAGGGCACAGTGAATTGTCATTGAAGTGGAGAAAACGCATAATCATGACGTATCTTGTCCTGGACATGACAGCGGAATATATGGGCATATGGTGGATGGGGTTGGTGGACCAATATGCATGGATTTCATTCTTTTTTGTAAGCCCAATATTAAATGTAAGGCCCAAAAACAATGTAAATTCGTCCAGTGTTAGGCGTCGCCACTGGAACATGCGGGCATAGGAAGAATTGGGGTTGGCAGCAATAAATTCGGATACATACAGGTTAGTTTGATCCTCCATATTCTGCAGCAAATCTTGTGGGAAAAATAAAGAAAAATAATTAAATTGAGAAAAATTCGTAGTGCAGTGAAAGGGGGGATGATAGCGGATCCTGAGTTGGCAGGCAACCATAAGGGGTTTGCCAGGGCATCGGGAAGGTAGGACTGGGGCTGGGTTCTTCAGTTTTGGCGTGTGATTCCAGTACTTGTACTGGGCTCCTCTTCCTGGGGTCTGGTGCTGCTGGTGGTGGGCAGATCTCCTGATCTTGGTCCTGATCTCGGTCCTGATATCATTCTTTTGGGAGGGACGGTTTCCTCTGAGGACTCGGACTCTGATCCACTATCCTCCAAACCAGAATCGGATGATGGGAGCTCCCCGCTGCTCTCATCTTCCAACATGGTAAGAAGGGAATATGCCTCCTCAGGTGTGTAAACCCTTTGCGACATTATGATAGTGCTTTTTGGCGGGCCTATGTAATGGTACTGCTGGTGGTAGTGGTGGTTCCGATGTATTAGTGGCAGGCCTGTGTGGTGGTACTGATGGTGGTACAGGTGGCGGTACGGGTGGTGGTGGTACCGATGGTGGTACAAGTGGTAGTGGTGGTACCGATGTATTAGTGGCGGGCCTGTGTGGTGGTACCGATGGCAGTACAGGTGGCAGTATGAGTGGTGGTGGCGGTACAGGTGGTGGTGGTGGTACGGGTGGCGGTACTGGCAGCAGGCCTGTGTGGTGGTATAGGTGGTGGGCCTGATGGCAGTAACGATGGCGGAACTGGCGGTACTGGTAGCCTGTGTGGCGGTACCGATGGCAGTGGGCCTGTGACAGGTGATTGACAGATGGGTTGATTGATTGGCTGATTGATTGGCTGATTGACAGATGGGCTGATTGACAGATGGGCAGATTGATGGGCTGGGCTGTGTGACAGGTCCTCTTTATTTGGGGGGTCATGTTGTGCACAGTATACAAACAGAACACTACACTGATATCTCACTTACTGATATTTGCTCTCTTCTCACACAATCGGTGTGTGAGGAGAGAGCTCATCAGTTTTCCTCATTAAAACCCAGCAAGTTCATCAGCTGCTTGATAAGGAGAGTCACTCCCATTTCTGATTTACTTTGCACACTGACATTACCCAACACAGCAACACAAGGTAAGACTCTGCAACCAAATTTGCTCCAATCCTTGCAATGTACGTTGATCAGGTAGAGGGGCTTATTTCTTAACCAAAGTGGGGTCACTGTTTGATATCATGTGTAGAAACACTAATAATACAGATAAGAATAAGAGGAAGCTAGGGGGGATGAAGTCTTCCCCATTCACAGATTGAAGCCTGGGACATAGTTGTCCATAACTGGTGTGAAGGAGAGGGAAGTAGGGACACCACCTCAGTATTGGGGTCTATGAGACCAGCAGAGCTACATCTAAGGGGGTCTGTACAGCAGGAGCTCTACTAATCCAACATGGAAATGAGGAGGTAGCCCCAAGCTTGCATGGTGGTATGAGGCTTTTGCAGCAATGGAATGTCTATATGCTTTATCCCAGGTTATGTTTGTTGTTCCCATCATTTGGCTTTGAAGGTATTATGGGCTACTTTTATCTTTATTACCTTCCACCCCCCATATGTATGAGCATTATGTGTCATAAAATTCCCCCCCACATGAACACTGGGCACCAATACTTGCCCCCTAATCATAACCCCCCTCCTCCCAATACAAATCTGTACCCCTGCTGAAATCCCCCCCCTCTCGAAAACAAATTCACCCCTCTAGCACAAATTCTCTACTCCTAAGATTTCCCTTACTAGTACATGTCTTCTCTCCCCTCCATCCCCACTCTTTACACAAATCGCCCTAGATCAGTGCTGGTGAACCTTGGCACCCCAGATGTTT
This sequence comes from Aquarana catesbeiana, assembly GCA_037953035.1. Classification (NCBI taxonomy): domain Eukaryota; kingdom Metazoa; phylum Chordata; class Amphibia; order Anura; family Ranidae; genus Aquarana; species Aquarana catesbeiana. The sequence goes on from JBBHAA010000176.1 coordinate 34,334, forward strand.
TGGAACTACATTTCCCATGATGCACAACTACACCGCAGAGTGCATTAGCAGCATCATGGGAAATGTAGTTCCAAAACAACTGTGTAGTTCGCCCCCCCCCCCCACCATCCCAATATATCCCCTCCTAGAACAATACCTACCTTCTGCTGACCCCAAATTCCCCCCCTTTCAATGAAAATTGCCTCCCCCCAATCGCCTTGTGGCGCCCCCACCTCATGTGATCCCACAGTGCCCAGCCCTTGTCCCGGCCCTGATCAGCTGATTACTGGTACCTCCATCCTGTCTTCTGTAAATCTGAGCTAATCCTCTTCAGAAGTCTTACTCCTGCATTCTGTTTTATCAGATTACAGGTCACTATTGGTGACCCACCTTCATTTACAATGGCGGGCAATGAGGTGAGTGACTTTCTATTCATTTTTATCAATGTGACACCCAATCCTTTATTACAAACCATGCAACAAGCCGAGTGAAGGACTCATAGCAGCCAATCAAAATGCATCCAGAACTGGTCTGGAGTCTGTAATAAGAAATCTCTCTGGGGGGGAAAAAAAACTTCAACATGATTGGCTGTGTTGAGTTAATAAAAACCGACTCTCTAGACTCTAGACTCTGAATCCTGTGTGCTTGTATAACTATGAAATCTACAAAATCCGGAACTGTCAATGGAAGCTTCATGATAATATATAACCAAGTGTAGCGCTAAAAAATGAGAAAGAAAATATTGCTATACCACATATAATAGCAAAATGAATTGTGAAAAGATAGTGTTTTGTATACTTTGTGAACATTCATACATATAAAACACTTATGTTATAAAGCCTTAGGGTCACCAAAAGTGATAACAGGATGTAAAAATGGCAATAAAGTCCAAAACTGAATGTGCAGATACGGTGAACATAAATTTTGCAATGGTGATAAATTCCAAAACATATACTCGTGAGAGATTTCTGTATGTAATCCAACATGTGTTGACAGACCCTTGTGCGAAACCGCCACCTAGGATGACTGGAGGCTTACCAGAAAGTTGGGACCCACCTAGCATACGCTATATGGGTCAAACAGGCTTGGATTGCTCACTGGCAATGAAGATAGGGAACCAAGGGCTGGTGAATGGTGAAGTTGTAACGTTGCTATCCCAAAGAGGTCTTCTTCATATGGAAGCTCGGACACCAACGGACATTACCCACATGTAATGAAGAAGGGGCTCATAGCGTAATTCCGTAAACCATAAAAAATTTATTAAAAGGAAAAACACTTACATTTCAGAATAAAAAGCGCTTGCAAGTAAAATGGCGGCAGTGGAGTCCTCCCGACGCGTTTCGTCATACAAGACTTCGTCTGGGGTACTCGAGTACCCCAGACGAAGTCTTGTATGACGAAACGCGTCGGTAGGACTCCACTGCCGCCATTTTACTTGCAAGCGCTTTTTATTCTGAAATGTAAGTGTTTTTCATTTTAATAAATTTTTTATGGTTTACGGAATTACGCTATGAGCCCCTTCTTCATTACATGTGGGTAATGTCCGTTGGTGTCCGAGCTTCCATATGAAGAAGACCTCTTTGGGATAGCAACGTTACAACTTCACCATTCACCAGCCCTTGGTTCCCTACCTTCATTGCCAGTGAGCAATCCAAGCCTGTTTGACCCATATAGCGTATGCTAGGTGGGTCCCAACTTTCTGGTAAGCCTCCAGTCATCCTAGGTGGCGGTTTCGCACAAGGGTCTGTCAGCACATGTTGGATTACATACAGAAATCTCTCACGAGTATATGTTTTGGAATTTATCACCATTGCAAAATTTATGTTCACCGTATCTGCACATTCAGTTTTGGACTTTATTGCCATTTTTACATCCTGTTATCACTTTTGGTGACCCTAAGGCTTTATAACATAAGTGTTCTATATGTATGAATGTTCACAAAGTATACAAAACACTATCTTTTCACAATTCATTTTGCTATTATATGTGGTATAGCAATATTTTCTTTCTCATTTTTTAGCGCTACACTTGGTTATATATGATTTATTAAAAATTTTCTATTTGTTGTGTTAGCTGCTTACATCTATGACTTTTTTGGAGTAAGCGCATGGTTTATAGGTTTTTTAAGCTTCATGATAAACCCGCAAGCGAGGTTTACACTATGCAGCTGAGACTTCATCTGATTTTTCAGTGCAACTTTTGTACTGCAACATTGTGTGTTATATTTTTTTTTTTTTTTATGAGTTTTTCATGTAGCTCCATTTCTTGTAGGGGGGAGGAGACTGCTCAATTCACTTATCAGTGGTAGGAATACAGTAACGGATTTAGCTCTCAGGGAAGCTGGTTATTATGGAGTCCAAACCAGGTGAATGTAAACAAGGGAATGAATGTAAAAAAAAACAATCCATATCGGGCTCCTCGGGTCCGGTATGAGTTTTAATTGGGTGTACACTGCCAAAAAAATAAAAATGGAGTGAGTTCCAGGGCACATTACATGGTATGGTTCAGGAGAGGGGCACACTCTTTTTTCTCTTCTCCTCCTTCTTTTTTTCTCTACTCCTCCTCCTTTTTTTTTTTTCTCTACTCCTCCTCCTTTTTTTTTTCTCTACTCTTTTTTTTTTTTCTCTTCTCTTTTTTTTTTTCTCTTCTCTTTTTTTTTCTCTTCTCTTTTTTTTCTCTTCTCCTCCTTTTTTTTTTTTTCTCTTCTCCTCCTTTTTTTTTTTTTTTTTTCCTCTTCTCCTCCTTTTTTTTTTTTTCTCTACTCCTCCTCCTTTTTTTTTTTCTCTTCTCCTCCTTTTTTTTTTTCTCTTCTCATTTTTTTTCTCTTCTCATTTTTTTTCTCTTCTCCTCCTTTTTTTTTTTTTCTCTTTTCTTCTCCTGAACCATACAAAGCAATATGCCGTGGAATTTGGGCATATTTTGTTTTTCACATAGGGCCTGGTATTAATTTTAGGGGGGTCCAATGTGAAAAACAAAATATACCCAAATTTCCAGGGCATATTGCTTTGTATGGTTCAGGAGAGGGGCACACACGTACTCAGGGCATGTTGCAATTTGCATTGGAAGGGGGAATTTGGGGTCAGCAGGAGGTAGGTATTGTTCTAGGGCCTAGTATGCATTGTGGGCTGAAAATGCTAGGCTGACAGCTGAATGAGCTGGGCAGGGATGAGTGGTTGCTAGGATGCTGGCGGGTACCCTCTCCCTAACCTATACCTGATGCTTCTAAAAATAGTCCTTTTAAACATGTGTAGCACTGGTAGATTTGCGATCTACCATCTGATAGGTAAATTTAGTAAATTGCTCATTAGGGGAAGTTAGATTTGCCTCTGTTCCAGCTTGGCTGATGTTGTATGTGTTTCCATACTGGGCCGGTGGGTGTCGTTGTTACTATCGGCTAGTGTTGGAAAGGCAACGTGTCAAAGCGTATGGATGCTCTTCTGTCCCGGAGACAACTCGGTGGAGGTGATCCTCCGAGTGGGATTCTGGGAGAGGGTATTTATGGGACAGACGCCATGTTTTAGGGTTGTTTTACAGCCACCTGCAGGCCTTCCTGGCCGACAGGTATGCGTTAGAGTGCTACTTCGTGGTCCTCCGCTCCGGAGGCCCGCATCGCTGCAGCGCATAGGTGGGCCCAGAAGCTTGTCTGGGGCCTACCACAGCGGCTGAGGAATGGTCCTGAGCTGTCTATCCAGAGTGAAGAAGCTGGACAACCGAGGAGATCCCAGGGGAGGACCCGTCATGGAAGGATCATGCAACGTGCTGGTCTGGAGAGGGGCCTGGTGACTTGGTTGGAGGACGTATCCTAAAGTAACTTTACAGCATAGTGTTGCCGGGTTTGGCTTAAAGGTTCAAGCACTGTGACTGACGTTCACCGCAAAACCAATACATCCTGTGGCAGAGGATCGTATGGGTTCATCCCAAGCAAGTCTGTGGCAGAGACTTTTGTTCGTGCTACGTACTGGCTACTAGGCAAGTGAGAGAGGCCTATCCAGGCGAGCAAAGAGTGTGTCCCACCAAGGGAGCGCATTCTACTGTAATATTCAACTCTAAAGGACATTTGTCAAGAATCCTACAGAAAGGTATTTGCGTTTTCCCTGCAGTTTCCCTTCTGCCTCTTTCCTGCTACTACCTGCTCTTTCCTGTTAATTGTTCAATAAAGCATTGAAAATGTACTCAAGTGTTGGTGCGTGTATCGACCGGAGGTAAACTCAAGGGAACCCTAGACCCGGTGCCGGTGAAACAGAGGGAAGGAGAGTGAAGTTAACAAGCCCGCTTAAACCAGCAGCTCCACCGAGAGTTATTGCTACATGTGGGGGCTCGTCCGGGATTTGTTGACCGTCAATTCTCGCAACCCAGAGAAGTGTTTCACCGGGAGTTTACGGTGAGAGCTAGACTTTGTCAAAATTTTTCAGGAAGAGAAGCGATTAAAACTGCAGGACTTTATTTCTGAGTGTGTAGAAGGCGGGCGCCAGTGAAGGCCCGGGAACTACGTGATCAGAGGAACAAGTGGGAGGAGTCTACCCTACTTGATACCACGTGGGACGCGTGTATGTGTTTGGCGCCAGAGGAAAAGAGAAGCCTCATGATCGTGCTGAGAAGATCAGTTTGTGGCCATGTCTTTTCTGGCGATGCAGCAACTTATGGGACCAAGAATGTTCCCTGCAAACACCGTGTTGAATATTGTGCTGACCAGAACCCTGCTTACCGATACTGGAGTTCGTTTGAAGCCGCAGGGGAGGTTTGTTCTGCATACCTCAGGAGATATTAAGGGACTGGGCATGATCTGCCACCGATGTGAAGGACTGGCCGTGCATCTCCGTCCGTTTGGCCGATGTTCGCAATGTGGAGAGTACTTGTTTGTGGTGGAGCAACCCACCACGTTGCCCAGTGCTTATCGGATGGATTGGGCAACAGGTATCGCCACAGTAGAAGCTGCTACTACTACAGAGAGAGAACGGCAGGCCACCACTTTGCCTGTTGTTGCTAACAATGTTCAGGAGAGAGACACTGCTGTTGCCGTTTAATAAGGGGACATTAATTTGATTTCTGCGTCCACTACATCCACTCCTGTTGTACCTGTTCAAAGGAAGGTGGGATATGTGAAGGTTTCCCATGGCCGTGGTCTAGGCCTACCTCAGAGGTTACCTGAACCGGAGCTACCAAAGTCCACATCAGGAACGGGTAAGCCACTGACGGGGAATGTATCTGGGACTGTAAATAAGTATCTACCAGCGGAAGAGTTGGGAGATTCGGAAATAGAATCCATGTCGGATCTTTCCAGTGATGATGACCTATTTGAGACTATGTCACAAGAGCTGTTATGGTCACAAGGTAAAGATGTCACCTCTGCTATGACTTTCCCTGAATGGACAGCCCTGAGTTCTGGGAAGACGTCACCCTGTGTGGAGCCGCACAGTACTGTTACTGAGACTTTATCGAAAGTGAGCAAGTCATTGGATTCCTGTGTGCCTCCTGATATAGGGAAAGACAGATCTTTGCCCAAACTTGCACGTTTGCAGAGAATGTTAAACAAGCGTGTGGCTGCAGAGTATGGTTTGGAGTTCCCCTATGGGCCCCAGGATATAATGCAAGTGATTGAACTTAATCGGGAACTTTGGTACAGTGAAGCTGTTTGGGACTATTTGTCTGTGCCTAAGCCTTTCCGAAAGACTGGAAAGGCTTTCGTTCCGGAGGCCCGCGGCGCATGGGTGGGTCCAGAAGCTTGTCTGGGACCTACCACAGCAGCTGAGGAATGGTCCTGAGCTGTCTATCCAGAGTGAAGAAGCTGGACAACCGATGAGATCCCAGGGGAGGACCGGTCATGAAAGGCTCATGCAACGTGCTGGTCTGGAGAGGGGCCTGGTGACTCAGTTGGAGGACGTATCCTAAAGTAACTTTACAGCATAGTGTTGCCAGTTTTGGCTTAAAGGTTCAAGCACTGTGACTGACGTTCACCGCAAAACCAATACATCCTGTGGCAGAGGATCGTACGGGTTCATCCCAAGCAAGTCTGTGGCAGAGACTTTTGTTCGTGCTACGTACTGGCTGCTAGGCAAGTGAGAGAGGCCTATCCAGGCAAGCAAAGAGTGTGTCCCACCAAGGGAGCGCATTCTACTGTAATATTCAACTCTAAAGGACATTTGTCAAGAATCCTACAGAAAGATATTTGAGTTTTCCCTGCAGTTTCCCTTCTGCCTCTTTCCTGCTAATTCCTTCATTAATTGTTCAATAAAGCATTGAAAACGTACTCAAGTGTTGGTGCGTGTATCGTCCGGAGGTAAACTTAACAGAACCCTAGACCCGGTGCCGGCGAAACAGAGGGAAGGAGAGCGAAGGTAACAAGCCCGCTTAAACCAGCAGCTCCACCGAGAGTTATTGCTACATGTGCACATATTTTTTTTTTTTTTTTTAATGCACATCGGCATGTTGTATGTTTTTTCACATTAGAGGAAAACTTTGGCACATGAAAATGATTGTTGATAATGCATGCAAAAAAATTTAAATGTGCATGAAAGAATATTTTGCTTCTTTATTTCCTGTCTGATCAATGTTTATAAACAATGTTACTTTGATCAGGAGATAGAAAGACACAATGTTACTTTGTTTATAAACAAAGTTCAGACAGGAGATGGAGAGATACAATGTGTCATGTGGCCTCTTGCACAAATCCAATCCAAGCACCCCTGGTAGAGGAGAAAGGGAAGTGGGTAGTGGAAGGGTGTAGGTGCCAGGATGTGGAGCAGTGAACTTGAGCTTGGAAATGCAGAGACCCACCTAGTGGCAGTATGGGGTCAGTTCATCAATTGTGTTCATCAGCAGCCAGGCAGATTGTTATCCTGATACCGATCAGTTTCAAGGTTGGCGACAGGAAGGAATTGACAACATTGTGGCAGTGAGGTACCAAGTCTGGAGGATGATCTGCAGACATAACAGTCAAGGGAAATCTGAACAGAAGTCAGATGTAACGGAGTAAGTAGCAAAATCAGCAGGTTTTAGGAAACGCAGGGATCTAAGGTGTGCCCATTCCTGAACGTCTGCACACGCACTTTCTTGAATGGGCACATCCACAAATCTTGGCATCTGGTGGCCTATTTAAAACTCTGGCCTTCCTAGCCTCATTGCTGGTTTGTCTTCAGCTCAGATCCCTGTGTTCCTTGACCCTACGTTCACACCTATGCATTTTTAGTGCATTTTGCAGAAATGCACTACAGTTCATTTAACATGTTTCCTATGGTACTTGTTCACATCTATGCGTTTTGCGGCTGGAGCCACCAGAAATGCAAATGGTGCATTTTGGATGTGTTTTGCATTTATTTTACCAATGTATATAGTTGGTTGCTAAACAGGGGGCTGGGAAGCCGGCCACCATGTCCTTAGCAACTGATGCGTTCCCCGCTAAATGTGTGAAAAAAAAAAAATTGCCGGCAAAAATTTGTGCAAAAAAAGGCGTGGGGTTCCATACCAGGCCCTTCGGGTCTGGTATGGATTTGGAAGGGACCCCCACGCCAAAAAAAAAAAAAAAAAATCCATACCAGACCCTTATCCGAGAATGCGGCCTGACAGGTCAGGAAAGGGAGGGGACCAGCGTGGGGGGGAGATGGGTGCCCCATGTTGATGTGGACAAGGGCCTCTTCCCGACAACCCTTGCCCAGTGGTTGTCGAGGTCTGCGGGCGGGGGCTTATCGGAATCTGGAAGCCTCTTTTAACAAGGGGACATCCAGATCCCGCCCCCCACCCTATGTGAATGGGTATTGGGTACATCATATCCCTACCCATTCACCAAAAAAGCAGTGAAGTTTAAAAAACAAGAGCCAGTTTTTGACAATTCCTTTATTAGTAAAATAGCTCTGAGCCACCGCCTCTCCCAGTGCCCTTGCCTTCTGCCTTCTTCCTCTCTTATATAGGCATGGGGCATGGCCATCCAATGACGTCGCCCAGAGAGCCCGCCCCTTGTGATGTCCTGTCAGAAGGGGTGGGCTCTCCAGGTGACGTCATTGCTTGCCAGGCTCTATGCCTATATAAGAGGCGCTGGACTGCGGGTAACATAACAATGGAGAAACACAGCTTTGCAACAACTTTTTTTTTTTTTTCATTGCTTTTTTTGGTGAATGGGTAGGAGTATGATGCACAAATACCCATTCACATAGGGTGGGGGGCAGGGATCTGGTTGTCCCTTTGTTAAAAGGGGGCTTTCAGATTCCGTTAAGCCCCCCCGCCCGCAGACCCTGACAACCACTGGGCAAGGGTTGTCAAGAAGAGGCCCTTGTCCTCATCAACATGGGGGCAAGGTGCTTTTGGGGTGGGGGCGCAAAGCCCCCATCTGCCCCAAAGCACCCATCACACTGGTCCCTTTCCTGACCTGCTGGGTGGCATACTCGAATAAGGGTCTGGTATGGATTTTGGGGGGACCCCATGTCCTTTTTTTTCGCCGGCAATTTTTTTTTTTTCGTTTAGTTTTCAGCACGGAAACAGCTGAAATCTGATGACTCATCGGTTGTTGGGTACACAGTAGCTGGCTTCCCGGTCCCCTCCTTATAAACCAGCTTCATACAGTGTGTTTTAAAGTGCATTTTTAAAGATGGGGGAATGAATTAAAACTGTATGCAAAAATGTATAAAAAACGCTGGTTTAAAAACGTAAAATGCACTGAAAGACGTGCCTAAAAAAATGCATCAAAGGCAGCCTCATAGGTGTGAACCTAGACTAAAACCTGCTGATCTTACAACTTACCCGGTTACATCAGCATGTTGCCAACTCCTTCCTGTCCCCCGACCTTTAAACTGATTGTTATCCTGGTACCTATCTGCCTGGCTGCTGATGAACACCATTTGTGACCTGACCCCATACTGCTACTAGGTGGGTCTCTGCATTTTCAAGTTCACTGCTCCACATCCTGGCACCTACACCCTTCCACTACCCTAGCCATCACTTTCTCCACTACCAGGGGTGCTTGGATGAGAATTGTGCAAGAGGCCACCCTCCTCTCAGGCTCCACTGTTGGGTACGTGGCACACTATTCTTAAAGCGGAGGTCCGCCTAAAAAAAATTTAAAAACCACATACTGCAGCTGCTGGCTTTTAATAATTGGACACTTAACCTGTCCTGGAGTCCGGCGATGGCACCGCAGTTAATGTTTCTATCAGCTGTCAGGTGCTTCTGCCGCCTCCATTGCGGGTAAGGGTACCCGGCATTGTAGCATTTCGGCTTGATGCTGGGAACCCTACTGCGCAAGGCCTGCTCCTCTCTCTTACTGGCCTGGTGACAGGGAAGGGAGGAGGGGGGAGCCCCCCATCTGTGACGTCAATACCTGCGGCTGAGGCTCCCGGAAGTGGGAAAGGATACCTGGTGCAAAGGTGCAAATTGTGGCACGGAGGGGGGAGGAATCGGATGAGCAGAAGTTCCACTTTTGGGTGGAACTCTGCTTTAAACAATGTTAAGATAGGAGATGGATACAAAGCAACATTGTTTATAAACATTGGTCAGACAGGAGACAGAAAGATGCAAAGTAACATTGTTTATATACATTGATCAGATGGGATATAGAAAAATACAAAGTAACATTGTGTTAGGAACCTCGTGCAGCAACTCTTGTGAGAATAAAACCTCTTAAAAGCAATCTACATTACCCTTGAAATTCAGGAGGAAAAAGTACAACTGTCAGATCATGACAAAATGGGTCTGGATAAAACTAAACAGAATGTTTCGAGTTCATAGGGTCCTATCAGAATCAGTCAAGAAAGAATGGAAGGACCCCGAGAGGGGCCCCTTCTATCCCCAAGACCCTTAGGAGAAGGTTTCCATTTGAAGATAAAGACTCTGAAGTTTGGAATAAGAAACCACGGGTAGATATTGCTTTCTTGCAGGTTTCTAGATGCACAGACCTTGCATTTGAGGACATGGGGGTGCTAAAGGACCCGATAGATAAGAAGGCAGACTCCCTCCTTAAAAAAGCCTCTGATTCTACATCAGTCAGTCTCAAAACTGCTATGGCTTCCACGGTTGTGGCAAGGAACCTGGAATGCTGGGTGGAGAAGCAGGCACACCACGTAAAGACTTGTTAGAGTCTTTTCCCTTAATATTAAAAGTTGTTAAGTATATGGCTGATGCATCGGCTGAATCAGTCAACTTGGCGGCAAGGTTATCAGCACTTGTGAACTCAGCCAGACGTGCAGTCTGGCTGGAGACCTGGTCTGGTGAAACAGCTTCTAAGGTTAAGCTGTGCAGTTTACCTTTTTCAAGTCATTTTCTTTTTGGTCCAGACCTTGAAACAATCTTAGATAGGACAGCCAACAAGAAAAAGGCTTTCCCTGCCAAAAAGAAACCGCCGATTTAAAAAGAATTTTTATGTTGTTTAACAGACCCATAAGAATAAGGAATAGGACTGCAAGAGCTGTTGGGGCTCCCAAAGAGGTAAGGGAAGAGGAGGAGTTCTCTTCAGATCTCCCCCAGATCAGCCTTCCAAAAGTAAGTGACAATCTCACCTCAGTAGGGAGAAGATTGTCAGCTTTTCACCTACAGTGGAACATGCCATCTCCAAGTTTGTTCGTGGAAAGCATCATAACTTAGGGATACAGGCTGGAATTTTCAGAGCCACCCCCGAGCAGATTTTGTTACAGCCCTACCAAGAGATTGGGAAAAAGCTTCTGCAATGATGACCCTACTACAGGATCTGATTCAGCAAGAAGTAATCATTCAGGTCCCAAAAAATCAGGAGGGCAAGGGATTCTACTCTCATATATTCCTGGTAAAGAAGCCTTCAAGGAAGTACCATTTGATCCTGAACTTAAAAACCTTGAACAAATCAATACGGTACAAGAATTTCAGAATGGACACAATCTTTTCAATTACGAAGTTGCTGACTCCAGGCTGTTTCATGGCATCCCTGGATCTAAGAGATGGTTATCTTCATGTTCTGATAAATCGGATTTCTCAACAGTTTCTATGCCTGGCAGTGGATCTGGGAAACTCAGTATGGCACCTCCAATTCAGAGCTCTACCATTCAGACTTTCATCTTCCCCCAGGATCTTCACAAAAATTAAGCTCTGGAACCTCTGAAGTTTAGAGGGATTTCAGTTGTCCCCTATCTGGACGACCTGTTCTTCGCAGATTACAAAGAACAAGTCTTATCAAATCTCCAGACGTCCCAGGATCACCTCAAGAATTTAGGGTGGCTCCTAAATTTGGAAAAATCCAATCTGGAAACATCACAGGAGACTAAGTTTTTGGGTTACACCAAAAACTCTGTGCTTCAAAAAGTCCTTCTACCATAGGAAAAAGATCCAATCAGTGGTGAAACAGGTTCAGGACAACCTGTCAGTGTCAGCCAGGTCAGCTATGGCGGTGTTGAGTCTTCTTACAGCATCTTCTCCCGCCATTGTTTGCCAGATTGCATTCAAGGCCCCTCCAGTTAAACATACTACGCAGTTGGTCATACCAGGAACCATTAGAAAAACAGATAAAACTTTCCTTAAAGGTAAAGAGGGCTCTCTGGTGGTGGAGAAATCCGTCCAACCTGACAAGAGGCCTTTCTTGGGTCTTTCCCCTGGACAAGCGTCTAACGACGGATGTGAGTTCCTGGTCCAAGTCAAAAGCCCAAAATTCCTCAAACTGGCGGGAACTGAAGGCAATTTTTCTGGGTCTTCTAGCCTTTCAACATGTAGTAAAGGGCCATCATGTTCTGTCAGACAATACAACTGCAGAGGCCTACATGATGAAACAAGGGGGAACCAGGAGCAAAAGGCTCCTAGAGTTGGCCAGTCAATTACTGACCTGGGCAGAACAGAACATGGCCTCATTATCAGCAGTCTACCTGAAAGGTTCTCAGAATCTGCTAGCAGATCTTCTAAGCAGACGGAAGCTGGTGGAAGCGGAATGGAGCCTAAATCAAGAAGTCTTCCTGATGATCTCCAAAGCGTGGGGGCAACCCCAAATAGATCTGTTTGCCAACCAACAAAAATATGCAAATCTAGCCACGGGACCTCCGTGGAAGGTACCGTCCAGAAAAGATCTTCTATTGCAGGGGTCAGTGAACCATCCGGAAGTGGACTATTTTCAGTTAACAGCTTGGTTTCTGAAGAAGACCTCTTGAAGGTAAAAGGGCTATCTGATAAAGTAGTAAAGACCCTTCTTTCAAGTAGAATAGAGGTCACTCGGGCCATATACATGAAGGTCTGGAAAAAATGTAACTCCTGGTGTGCTTCCAAAGGCCTCCAGGTTAAGAGTTCAGTATCTGTTCTTGAATTTCTCCATGAGGGAATGGAGAAGGGACTGGCAGCCAGCACCCTGAAAACTCAGGTGGCGGCTTTATCTGTTTGTTTTGAAAGAACTTTATCCAAAGAAGCTTTCATTTCAAGATATTTCAGGGCACTCGGACGAAATAGGCCAGTAGTCCTTAAAAATTTTCGCAATTGGGATTTGTCCATTGTTTTGCAGGGTTTCTCGGGAGCTCCGTTTGAACCCTTACAAGAAGCATCCTTGAAGAATTTGGTTCTCAAAACTTTTTTTCTGGTGGCCATCACCTCTGCAAGAAGAATCAGTGAGCTCCAAGCTCTGGCAGTTACAGAACCTTTTCTGAAAGTTTTGCAGGCAGAGTGGTCTTTCAAACCGACCCAGCGTTTCTTTCTAAGGTTTCTTCTACCTTTCACTGATCACAGGAAATGATCCTTCCCACTTTCTCTTCAACTTCGACCGATCCAGGAGAAGAAGCTTTTCATACTCTGGATGTGAGGAGATTTTTGTTACTTTCTTACAGTAACCAAAGAATTCAGAAAATTGAATGCTCTTTTTCTGGTTTTCTCAGGCTCACGCCAGGGAGAGAAAGCTTCCAAAAGTACACTGGGCAGATGGCTTAGATTGGCAATCACAGAGGCCTATAAAGCTAAAGGAGAAATGCCCCCTTCAGGTATTGCTGCTCGTTCTACAAGATCTACGGCAGTTTCCTGGGCTGAAAGGGCCGGTGCTATGCCTAAACAAATCTGTAAGGCTGCTACTTGGTCCAGCTAATCGACATTTCTCCGACACTATCGGTTGGATTTACTGTCCGCCGCAGATCAAGCCTTCGGCAGGAAGGTATTGCAGGTAGTAGTCCCACACTAGGTTAAGTTTATCGGTTATCCTCTCCAAGGTTGTCCTGAAAGGCGATTTGAGAAAGGCATAGTTAGACTTACCGTTGACAGTATTTCTAAGAGCCTTTCAGCCTTTCAGACAACTGTTACTTCCATCCCTTTGTTTATCTTAAGAGTGATTTTAAGTATCTATCATGGTTGTTTGGTGGTTTTCTGTGCTTTGTTTTCCAGTTTGTCGGAGACCCCACAATAACTGAGGCCATGGTGGAAGAGGAGGGATTTAAAGGCGGCATGTGTTTCCCCAGTTGTCTTCCAGGGCAGCCCTTGAGAGATGGAGTCCCTCCCATCACCACAGGAAACACATTGCCACAGTTCAAAAGGCGGTCCCTCAGGTCCCTGGCCAGTCATTTGTATTTCCTCCATCGGAGGAACATGTTGCTAGGAACCAGGAGAGGGACTGCATCTCTCAGGGGCTACCTGAAGGGAGTGGTGACCGCACAGAGGGACTGGGTCCTATCCGTCAGCTCCAGTGTAGTCCTTACCTTATTATTTTTGGGCTTGGGTACCATCCAGTATGATAGGAGCAGACCCGTTGCCCCCCCTCCTTCCAGTGCCGGAGTGTGCCAGTGGCAGGGTGAGGCAGGTTCCCCCAGGAGCAGTGTAGGTGGATTTGTCCATCCTAGCTCCTTGCTGCAATTGGGTGGGGGCCGGAGACACCACTTGAGTCATTTCCCGCAGAACCACGTCATCGCTGTGTTCCGAGGATTCCGGGTCTCCAGAGGCGCAAGGAGGAAGGGCAAAGCCCAGACAGGGCCTACTATTCCTAACCAGTGTCCAGCAATACCGGACTAGCGGCAGGATCCAGAGCTCGAGGGGGGGGGACCATGGAGGCAAATCCCCAGGACACTCCGGCGGATGCAGGCACCAGCCAAACCCAGGTAGGCTGCTGGGCAAGCCCTGTACTGAGGTTTTTTCATGTGGGTAGTTGTAAGACTGGGACTTGTAGTACTCCATGGTGGTAGATGTCTCACTGTCCTTGGTTTATGCAGTTTGGTGGTTGCAGCATGGGTGATTAAAGGGGGTAAAAAGGTTTTTTGATGTTGAGATCATCTATTCTTTATTTTCAGGCTAAGGAGACTGCAAGGGAAAACAAGTCAGGTCGCAAAAAGTGCCCTAATTGTGGAATCAAGTTACCCTCAGGCTCTAACAAAGCTTTATGCAAACAGTGTATTGCAGGGATATGCAATTAGCAGACCTCCAGCTGTTACAAAACTACAAGTCCCATCATGCCTCTGCCTCTGGGTGTCATGCTTGTGGCTGTCAGAGTCTTGCTATGCCTCATGGGAGTTGTATTTCTGCAACAGCTGGAGGTCCGCTAATTGCATATCCCTGGTGTATTGCATGCTTACTAAAATCAGAGGCAGACTCTCCCTTGGCTAAATTCCTTAGCTCCTTTTAAAGATGAGATGGCGTCAACCTTTAAATCTCTGAGTTAATCGCAGATGTAAACTGCTTCCACCAGTAGAGCAGCTGCGATTCCTTCTCCACCAGGCCTTACAACACCCAGCTCTGGGGAGCCCCATAGAGTCAGGGAGCATAGCCCTGCCTTAGTTAGCACTGAATCCTCTGACGCAGACTCAGACTAGGATGAGGATGAGGCTGTAGCTAACAAAGCTGCAAAATACAAGCTGCCCCTTGAGGAAGTAGATGAGCTGTTGAGCGCTATTTATGATACACTGGAAATTGACAAGATGTATGAGGCCCTAGGAAAAAAGAAGGCAAAAGTATTCCCTATACATAACGTGCAGGGCCAGATTAAGAGCATCATGGGCCTGGTGCTGAGAATTTCGGTGGGCCTTTTTATGGAAACAAAATGAAAATGCAAACAATTTTTCGCTAAAACGAATTAAATATACTCTCACCAGTAATACCAGCCGTGCAGCCTCTGAGCAGCAGCAACACCACCAATACCACCTGCTATGCGGTCTCTCACCAGCAGCAACATAGGGAGACCACATTTCCAAACTGTCATTTAGGGACATCCCCCTTTTCCCAAAAAAAAGATGAGGGTGGAGGATGTAGTCTCGGGGTTGGCAGGGAAATCGGCAGTGGAGGTGATTTGTCAGGCAAATGGCTGGTGTTAGTACTTAAAATCAATCATCCTGACACCATGCTTGATATGGTGTCAGGATGATCAAATTCCATTATTTCAGTTACTACATTGTAATATATAGTGAAATAGTTCAACTCACCATCGTGCAGAATTAGTGGGACCTGAGCTTGTCACTTGCCACCAGATGCAGCTTGTCACTTGCCACCCATAGCCTGCCACCAGATGTAGCGTATCACTTTCCACAGTTGCCTGCCGCTAGATGCAGCATGTCACTTGCCACCAGCAGCCTGCCACCAGATACAGTGTGCCACTTGCCACCAGATACAGTGTGCCACTTGCCACCTGATACAGTGTGCCACTTGCCACCAGATACAGTGTGCCACTTGCTACCCACAGCCTGCCACCAGATACAATGTGCCAATTGCCACCAGCAGCCTGCCACCAGATACAGTGTGCCACTTGCCACTAGCAGCCAGCCACCAGATACAGTGTGCCACTTGCCAACAGCAGCCTTTCACCAGATACAGTGCGCCACTTGCCAACCACAGCCTGTCACCAGATACAGTGTACCACTTGCTACCGACAGCCTGTCACCAGATACAGTGTGCCACTTGCCACCAGCAGCCTGCCACTAGATACAGTGTGCCACTTGCCACCAGATACATTGTGCCACTTGCCACCAGATACAGTGTGCCACTTGCCACCAGCAGCCTGCCACCAGATACAGTGTGTCACTTGCCACCAGCAGCCTGTCACCAGATACATTGTGCCACTTGCCACCAGATACATTGTGCCACTTGCCACCAGATACATTGTGCCAATTGCCACCAGATACAGTGTGCCACTTGCCACCAGCAGCCTGCCACCAGATACAGTGTGTCACTTGCCACCAGCAGCCTGTCACCAGATACATTGTGCCACTTGCCACCAGATACAGTGTACCACTTGCCACCAGCAGCCTGCCACCAGATACATTGTGCCACTTGCCACCAGATACAGTGTGCCACTTGCCACCAGCTCCCTGCCACCAGATACAGTGTGCCACTTGCCACCAGCAGCTTTCCATCAGATACAGTGTGCCACTTGCCAACCACAGCCTACCACCAGATACAGTGTGTCACTTACCACCAGCAGCCTTCCACCAGATAGTGTGCCACTTGCCACCAGCAGCCTGCCATCAGATACAGCGTGCCACTTTCCACCAGCAGCCTACCACCAGATACATTGTGCCACTTGCCAACCACAGCCTACCACCAGATACAGTGTGCCACTTGCCACCGGCAGCCTGCCACCAGATACAGTGTGCCACTTGCCACCAGCAGCCTGCCACCAGATACAGTGTGCCACTTGCCAACCACAGCCTACCACCAGATACAGTGTGTCACTTACCACCAGCAGCCTTCCACCAGATAGTGTGCCACTTGCCACCAGCAGCCTGCCACCAGATACAGTGTGCCACTTGCCAACCACAGCCTACCACCAGATACAGTGTGTCACTTACCACCAGCAGCCTTCCACCAGATAGTGTGCCACTTGCCACCAGCAGCTTGCCACCAGATACAGTGTGCCACTTGCCACCAGCAGCCTGCCACCAGATACAGTGTGCCACTTGCCACCAGATACAGTGTGCTACTTGCCACCAGCAGCCTGCCACCAGATAGTGTGCCACTTGCCAACCACAGCCTACCACCAGATACAGTGTGCCACTTGCCACCAGCAGCCTGCCACCAGATACAGTGTGCCACTTGCCACCAGCAGCCTGCCACCAGATACAGTGTGCCACCTGCCACTAGAAGCCTGCCACCAGATACAGTGTGCCACTTGCCACCAGCAGCCTGCCACCAGATACAGTGTGCCACTTGCCAACCACAGCCTACCACCAGATACAGTGTGCCACTTGCCACCAGCAGCCTGCCACCAGATACAGTGTGCCACTTGCCACCAGCAGCCTGTCACCAGATACAGTGTGCCACCTGCCAACCACAGCCTACCACCAGATACAGTGTGTCACTTACCACCAGCAGCCTTCCACCAGATAGTGTGCCACTTGCCACCAGCAGCTTGCCACCAGATACAGTGTGCCACTTGCCACCAGCAGCCTGCCACCAGATACAGTGTGCCACTTGCCACCAGATACAGTGTGCCACTTGCCACCAGCAGCCTGCCACCAGATACAGTGTGCCACTTGCCACCAGTAGCCTTTCACCAGATACAGTGTGCCACTTGCCACCAGATACAGTGTGCCACTTGCCACCAGCAGCCTGCCACCAGATACAGTGTGCCACTTGCCACCAGCAGCCTGCCACCAGATACAGTGTGCCACTTGCCAACCACAGCCTACCACCAGATACAGTGTGTCACTTACCACCAGCAGCCTTCCACCAGATAGTGTGCCACTTGCCACCAGCAGCTTGCCACCAGATACAGTGTGCCACTTGCCACCAGCAGCCTGCCACCAGATACAGTGTGCCACTTGCCACCAGATACAGTGTGCCACTTGCCACCAGCAGCCTGCCACCAGATACAGTGTGCCACTTGCCACCAGCAGCCTTTCACCAGATACAGTGTGCCACTTGCCACCAGATACAGTGTGCCACTTGCCACCAGCAGCCTGCCACCAGATACAGTGTGCCACTTGCCACCAGCAGCCTGCCACCAGATACAGTGTGCCACTTGCCAACCACAGCCTACCACCAGATACAGTGTGTCACTTACCACCAGCAGCCTTCCACCAGATAGTGTGCCACTTGCCACCAGCAGCTTGCCACCAGATACAGTGTGCCACTTGCCACCAGCAGCCTGCCACCAGATACAGTGTGCCACTTGCCACCAGATACAGTGTGCTACTTGCCACCAGCAGCCTGCCACCAGATAGTGTGCCACTTGCCAACCACAGCCTGCCACCAGATACAGTGTGCCACTTGCCAACCACAGCCTACCACCAGATACAGTGTGCCACTTGCCACCAGCAGCCTGCCACCAGATACAGTGTGCCACTTGCCACCAGCAGCCTGTCACCAGATACAGTGTGCCACTTGCCAACCACAGCCTACCACCAGATACAGTGTGTCACTTACCACCAGCAGCCTTCCACCAGATAGTGTGCCACTTGCCACCAGCAGCTTGCCACCAGATACAGTGTGCCACTTGCCACCAGCAGCCTGCCACCAGATACAGTGTGCCACTTGCCACCAGCAGCCTGCCACCAGATACAGTGTGCCACTTGCCACCAGCAGCCTGCCACCAGATACAGTGTGCCACTTGCCAACCACAGCCTACCACCAGATACAGTGTGCCACTTGCCACCAGCAGCCTGCCACTTCCTCCAGGACTCTTCCAGGATGGGTAGAAGGGACAGGGCCTGCATAGTCAAACAAATCCCTGAAGCCCCCACCCCTCCTGATCTGGGATGGTATGGTTGTGTGTAAAATGAATGCCAGGAGTATTGATGAGACCAAGTTCTATAGAGGGTTGTGTGTACAGCCTTTGGGCTCACACTGGTTTGCTGCAGTTTGGGCGCACTGCTTGTGTATCTGCAGTTTTAGCTTGCAGTCCTATTGATTTTGGTGCGCTTTCAGAAAAAACATGCAACCTAATAGAAATCAATAGGACTGTGGGTAAAACGCAGGAAAACTGTGGATACACCAAGCAAAGCAGTGTGAACCCACCTAAAAGCACAAGGAGCCGAGTCTACATATTGACTGCAGTTATAAGAGCCATTGCTGAAGATAAAGGTAAAAGAGGGGGAGAGAAGAGAGATAAGAGTCCAGTCACTGAGCTCACACTTGGATGGGAAGCTTATCACTCACATATCTGTTCACCTTCTATCTGCTGGCTGCTCTGTTCATAATTTCCCAGCCCACACGGCTCCTTCACTGCACACAGAGAGAGAGGGGAGAGGGGAGGGGGAAGGCAGAGCCATTTGTGTAGGGGGGGAACTGTGCACTTTGACACTGTAATAAACACAGTGAGCCAACACAGATGCAGCCAGACACCCCTACATTTACACACAGCTTCTCCTGTCCCATAGAAGTTTATGGACAGGAGAAATCAGGCTTATACTGCTGACTGGGAGGGCCGATTTTAAGGCAGGGGCCTGGAGCTGCAGCTCCATCAGCCCCTATGTTAATCCGGCCCTGATAACGTGCTTTCTGACCTTGTCCGACTCAGCCCACTCCTTACGGACAAGAGAATTTTCTTTCAAAATTCTCTTAAAAGGAAATTCCCCTTTGACGAGAGCCCAGAGGCGGTATGGAATAAAAATCCAAAACTAGACGCCCCACTGTCCAAAGTGTTGAAACAGTCTGACTTTGCTTTCAAGGATATGGATCATTTAAAGGACCCAATGGACAGGAAACAGACGTAGTCTTAAAGGGCCTGGAATGCATCAATGGCAGGCCTGAAGCCAGTTCTAGCCATGTCTTTTGTAGCTAGAAATCTAGAGTTCTGGTTGTCACAACTACAAGAACACCTAAAGGTAGGTACTCCTAGAGGGGAACTCTTAAGAACCTTCCCTATGCTTTTCAAGGCGATAAGTTTCATTTCTGACGCTTCTGACGCTATTGTCCTCTCCGAGAATTTTTACCAAGGTTCTCGGAAGTGCTAGTTCCATTGAGACTTCAGTCAGTCTCGATCATTCCATATCTAGAAAACTTGCTCCTCATGGCCCACTCGGAGAAATAACTTTGTCAGGACTTAGAGTTAACACAACTCAGCCTGAGTCAATTGGGGTGGATAATCAGTTTGAAAAAATCCAAAACAACCCCGACACAGAAAATTCTGTATTTAGGCTACAAGATTATATCCGTAGATCGATAGTCTTGCCGGGAGAAAATATATTAAATCTGAAGCAGAGAATGTCCTTTTTTCAAACAAGCACCAAATGTACAGTGAGAGTGGTGATGTATTAGGACTTATGACAGCAGCAATTCCAGCTGTACAATGGGCCAGGTTCCACCAAAGAGACCTTCAGGGTTTTGTGTTGAAACAATTAAAGGACAAGGATTTGGAAGAATACATATCGATCCCCACCAAAGGATGGGGATGATCTGATCAGAGTCAACCATCTCAGGGATCCCCCTCACCCTGATATTATTCCTCCTCCCCTGGTTGTGTAAGTCCTCTAAATGCCTGTTCATTTCTATAAACTGTGAGGCATGCAAGTCTGTGACCTTCTCCAGTCTATTCAGCGCTCTGTCCCTGTCCCTGCCTGTGGCTTTTACAGTCGCCATCTTGTCAGTCAGCACTAAGAGGTTTGGCTTTAGGTCTGTGATGGCAGCCGAGAATGTAGATTTTATGTCGGCAGCAAATCCAGACATGTCAGCATATGTGAGAGGTTTGTTGGAACGATTGCATCCCCTACCTGGTTCCTCGGCTGCCGATTGCGAGTCCTCACTGATGTCCTGTAGGGCCCGCACGTCTTGAGGCCTGCACTGCTACCTCGCGGTGCTGGCTGTGCTTTGAGCAGTTCGGAGATGCTCCGGGCAGCGGAGGTGGCTGCGGAGTTACGGCGGGATCTAGAGTGGGGTGTCTGAAGGGTCAGTTTACCCATCTCTGGGTCTGCGCTCACGGGTTGTCCGGCTCTAGGCTGTGTCGTTCACGGAGCTCCTCTAGAACGTGTCCATCCTGGTCGCTTGCCAAGCCAGGCCCCAATATCATCAAATTTTAGACACAAAGGCATTAGGGATAAGTGTAAGAATTATCCTGAGAGGAGACAAGGAACAAGGGACAAGGGCAGGAGAATGATAGGTACCAGAGATAATAGAGGGAAAATCCTAGGCCCCTTAAGGCGAGTTAAGATATGCTCATGGAATGTGCGGTGGGTAAAGGAGATGTCCAAAAGACAGGCAATCTTTTCCATGGCTGGGACAGGTGGTTCCAAAATACTCTGCCTCCAGAAGACTCACCTTGAGAAAGTCACAATTAGTGCCTTAAGGAACAGGAATTGCCAGGAGCAGTATCATTCTACCCATACCTCCTACTCAAGGGGTGTGAGTACATTGATAAATTCTGGATTGGCCTTCTCCTGCAGACAGAGTAAGATGGATAAGAATGGACGGTATGTTTTTCTTCTTTGTGTTATTGAAAGCCAAGACTGTGTATTAGCCAATGTGTATATCCCTCCACCATTTAATACAGAAATAATGTGTGATTTAATAAGCTTTATAGCGGATAAACCCGGGGTGCCAGTCATAGTGGCAGGCGATTTTAATATGACTATGGATAATAGTATAAACAGGCTCCCACCGAGGGTTGCTCTCGGAGGGGTACCTAAGGGCCCACTCCTCCAATTCTGTGAGGAGGTAGGGTTGGTGGATATCTGGAGGAAGTGGCATCCAGGTGCGAAACAACATTCGTGCCACTCTAGGACATATGCCACTTTGTCCAGAATTGACCTTGTGCTGTGTAATAAGGAAGCCCTAAATTTAATGGTAGAGGTAGATTACGAGCCAAGGGGGATTTTGGACCACTCCCCAGTGGCTTTCTCAATTAAAATTGGGATGTGCTATGGTGTGGGGACTGGAAAGTGAACCCCTTTTGGCTCGAAATAATTGAGGATGCTGGGGTTATTGCAGCCAGTCTAGAGGAATTTATAAATTTTAAACTCAGGAACTGTCCGCTGGGTATAATATGGGACTCCCTGAAGGCTTTTCTTCGGGGTGTACTGATACAGAAAATTTCCTATGTTAAGAAACAATCACAGGCTAAGGAAATCAAAGCAAAAGAAAGGGTATGTGGAGGAACCGACTTTAGCCAGATATGGTGAGTGGGTGGAGAGCCAAGAAGAATATAGGAAATTAGTATTGGAGAAAGTGGAAAAAAATGTTTCAGAGACAGAGATTTTTTGGGGAAGGAGAGCAAGTGGGGAGAACCCTGGCATTGATAGCCAGGGCAAATGGTCCCCCATCCACTATACCAGAAATTTGGGACAAGGAAGAGAAAATTATAAGAGCTACCCCGGAAATAGTAAAGGAATTTAAAGATTACTATAAAGCCCTGTACAGCACCCCACAAATAAATGCAGAGGGGGAAATGTGGGAGTTTTTTGAAAAACTGAAAATAACCTCTTTATCTAGAGAAGACAGGGAAGAATTGGAAGCTCCGTTGACACTGGAAGAGTTGCAAAGAGTAATAGCAGATGTAGCAAATCAGAAAGCACTGGGTCCTGATGGTTTGCCTATAGAAATATTTAAGAGATACGGCTACGTATTGCTCCCAAAACTCTTGGAGGTATCTAATGGGGCCGTGGTGGAAGGAAAATTGCCCATATCAATGACTGAAGCCACAATAATCATATTATTAAAAGAGGGAAAAAATCCGCTTGATGTGGCCTCATATAGACCGATTTCACTTCTGTGCTCTGATGTAAAGATTTTGGCAAAAGCCTTGGCAACAAGGCTGAATAGAATAATTTCTAAAGTAATACACCCAGACCAAACCGGTTTTATACCGGACAGATCTGTGAGCGTGAACATAAGGCGAGTGTATTTAAATATGCAGCTGCCAATATAGAATGGGGGGAATAGAGCTATCCTATCATTAGATGCGGTCAAGGCATTTGATAACCTTGAGTGGCACTATATATGGAAGGTATTGGAGGAATTTCAATTTGGCCCTAACTTTGTCCAATGGTTAAGAATTTTATATGACAGCCCGAGGGCCAAGGTTAGGGTCAATGGGGAGTGCTCTGAATGGTTCCAGTTGGGGAGGGGAACGAGACAGGGGTGTCCGTTGTCATCCCTGCTCTTCGCCCTCACAATGGAGCCATTGGCTATTGTCTTAAGGACCTCTCAAGACTTTTGGGGATTCAAAAGAGGGAGAGAGGAGGAGAAAGTCGATGATATCTTGCTATTTCTGGGGGATACGCAGGCCTCTTTGAAAGCAGCTATCGGGATAGTTAAAGAGTTTGGACATTTCTCTGGTATGGCAATTAATTGGGAAAAATCTGTACTCTTGACCATAGACCCCCTTACAGAACCCCTTCCACAACAGGTAGATTTAATAAGAGTAGTAAGCCAAATGAGATATTTAGGGGTCAATATAACAAGAGACCCGGGGCAGTACATAACGGGAAATGTAGTCCCGCTTATGATAAAATTAAAACAGAAAAGTCGAGTGTAGGGCCGCCTCCCTCTCTCGGTTGCCGGTTGGTACAATTTAATTAAGATGGCATGGATGCCGCAAATTCTATATGTAACACTCAACTCCCCTAGTAATATGCCAGAAGAAAGGGGAGTAGGAAGTAATATACTGATAAACAACATTAGCCATGATACAATAGTAGAAGCAATTGAGGCAAATTCTTTTGGCTCCAGTTGTCCCACAGTCCAGTTAATGGTTAGAAGTTGGGAGACCATCAAGGCTGTGTTAGGTTATGCCGGTTTCTCTGAGTTCTCTCCAATATGGAACAATAAAAATCTAAAAGAGCTCAATGTGATGGGGAAAATAGAGGAATGGGATAGGAGGGGCATCCATTGCTTGGCACAGTTGTACAGGGCAGGTAGGTTGAAATAATTTCAGAAGATAAGGGAGGAATATGCAGATCCTAACTGACTATTGTATTGTTATCTGCAAGTCAGGCATGTCCTAGACGCACAATTTAGAGGGAAGGAGCCAGAGTGGAGTGAAATGCCCTTGCTCAGGAAACTGGTGAATACTAGTACTTCTAAAGGATTAATTTCCGATATGTATGGGAGTATAAGTATGGCGGATTAAACAGGATTAAATGGAAGAGAGATGAGGCCCAATAACGGAGGAACAATGGAAATATGTCTTAGCACTGGGGCCCAGAGCCTCTCTCTCTCTCCGTCGCAGGGGGTATCCCACCTGTATCTGATATATAGGTCATATTACACGCCATTGAAACTGCACATGTTTGGAAAGAGGCCTGACGCTAAATGTCAGAGGTGTGGGGACAGGTGGGGTGACTTGATACACATGTTCTGGCGATGTCCCAAGTTGCATAGGTATTGGAAAGGTATAATTGATAAAATAACCTCTGTGTTTGGGGCATCGCTAGTCATGGAGGCCAGGACTTTTCTTATGGGTCTGATGGAGAAGAATGGTATGCTAAGAGACACCCAGACTGCAATAATTAGATGGAAGTGGGTGGAAGGCGCGTGATCAGACGCTTACATCAAGAAATGTATGGTTTATTTATGTAAAAGAATACAGACATATAGTCATATAGATATAAAATCATACAAATACTACATAATATTAAAAAAAAAAAAATGAAAAACAGGTAACAAAATAAGTACTAGGAAGTTAAAATTGGGGTGTGCCCATATTGAGGCAGGTATTTAAGAAAGGCTGACGCGTTTCGAGGAAAACCTCTTCATCAGAGCCAGGAGAACTGGAGCACAGTCTGTATGGGCCGGTAGGCCGACATGTGTACATGGGGAGAGGTGGTGTTGCTAGTAGGAGGATGTGTCCTGTGATGGACAATTGATTATTCCAAGTTCCATACCCAGGTGTTCTAGATGGGGTATAAATAAGAACAATATATACCGTACACTACAGACTGGAGACGTAAGATAAGTTAAGTTTACATTGAAAAATGCATTCATAAAATGATAAAAAGTATATAATAAAATATATTAGAAATAAAAATTACCATATCAGTACAAAAAATTAATGATAGGTAGTGGGATTTTGAAGCACAGAGCATGAGATTGTAGTCTAAATACATACAAATAAAAGAATCTACGCATACATAAGTGTACGCACACATACTCGTGTACTGTATTCTTTTACATAAATAAACCATACATTTCTTGATGTAAGCGTCTGATCACGCGCCTTCCACCCACTTCCTACTAAACAGTCCTTTCCAGACCACCCCTGGTCAGCTAAGGCAGCGGGACACGCTCCATCATCTCCCCCAGTCCTATCTCTGACTACAATACTACCTTTGTTTTACAGCAAACGATCTCACTAGCGCAGGAGTATTTTTCACCATATCTTGTTCACACTTTTGCAATAATTAGATGCTTGTTCCAAGGAAAGAAGTTAATTGCACGGAAGTGGCAGGCAAAAGATCCCCCATCGATAGCAGAATGGATGAAAGAGGTTAAAGATGTGATTGGGAAGGAGAAATTTATTTATGGGAAAAGGGGCAATATGAAGAGATATGAAATATATGGAAGCTATGGCTGGAGTTGGATCACCCCAATTAGAAGCATGATGGACACGAAGGCAGGAGGGAGTGAATGAAGGTTGAAAGGTTGGTGTGCGCAGGGTGGAAGTGAGGTATGAATGAATGGAGTGGTTGGGGGGGGGGGGGGGTGGAGGGTGGTAAAAGGAATAGTGGTTGATTGTATTTATCTGTTTTCTGCCACTTTTTATATATTATGTAAACAGTGTTGTTTTGTGGATAAATATATATATTCCAAATAAAAAGTATTGATTAAAAAAAAAGCCGCACAGATACTTTTGTTGAGTGCAGGAACAGGCCCTGCTGTGAAATATTAGATCAAAAATTGTAATTACACACCCCTGTTAAACAGGGGCATAAAAATTGGGCCTTAGGCGGTGATGGTGGTGGTGGTGGCACAACACTGTAAAACCTCACAGATACTTTTGTTGAGCGCTGGAACAGGCCCTGCTGTGAAATATTATATCAAGAATTGTAATTATGCGCCCCTGTTAAACGGGGGCATAAAAATTGGGCCTTAGGCGATGGTGGTGGTGACACAACACTGGAAAGCCTCACAGATACTTTTGTTGTGCACAGGAACAGGCCCTGCTGTGAAATATTAGATCAAAAATTGTAATTACATGCCCCTGTTAAACAAGGGCAGAAAAATTGGGCCTTAGGCAGTGGTGGTGCCCTGAAACGAAAATATTCCTAGAAGCTATCATCATGAAGATTGAGGAGGAATAGAATAGTCACTCGGCATAATAGAATAGTCACTCAGCATATGCAGTCTTCAAGGGATCCCACATCCATAGAAAAATCAGTCGGTTACATCAGCATCAGGTGCTTGGTAGCTGGTGATCCAAGACTGATTCATTTTTATGAATGTGAGCCGATCAACAGAGTCTATGGACAGGCGCACTGTCACGTACCTGATGGCGAGCCTGATGTGTAGAGGAAGGCCTCCCGTACAACTCTGGCTCTAGGGCCGCTGGTAGTGGGACAGCTGGCGCTGGAGCACGGCGGAGTAAGAGTGCTTAGGAAAAGTCCTGAAGTCTGTGTAGGTAGTTGACAGGAACACACAGGTGGGCAGCTGGACTTGACTGGAAGCAGACAGGAATGTAGCTGGATCACTGGCAGGTCTCGGCAGCAGAGAGACAGATCAGATGTCACAGCTGGCAGGAATGTAGTCAGGTCACAGGCAGACTTGGCAACGGCTAGGCAGATCAGGTACAACAGCAGGCAGGAGAGTAGTCAGGTCACAGGCAGGTTTGGCAGCAGGTAGGCAGATCAGGTGCAAACAGCAGGCAGAAGAGTAGTCGGGTCACAGGCAGGTTTGGCAGCAGGTAGGCAGATCAGGTACAAACAGCAGGCAGGAGAGTAGTCGGGTAGCAGACTGGAACGGTAATCAGGAGTCAACACAGGTAACAAGAATTTGGGTACATGCTGTAGACCAAGCAGCAACCAGCCAGTACTGAGTCTGTGTTTAAATAGGCCGTCTGGCGCCAGTTCTGATGATAGGCATGCATGCGCGCATGTGAACGCGCGATCGCACACATGCATGCGCATTTACTGATGTGCCCATGGCTGTTCTGTGAATACCCTGTTGGCGCCTGCACACAGGTGTGCGCCTGAGAGCATCAGCTGTACTCTGCAGACATTTTCCCTGACATTGCCCCCCCTTACGGGCAGCTTTCGGATGCCCAGTTGGTTCCTCTTCAGGGGATGACTGCAGAAGAAGGCATCTATTAAGTCCATAGCATGTACATTCTGCTCTGGTTCCCAGGAGTTTTCCTCTGGCCCATAACCTCTCCACTTGATTAGATATTGCAGTTGATCCCTTCTCCTCCTGCAGTCTACAATTGCTTCCACCTCGAACTCCTCGTCCCCATTGATCATCACTGGTTCAGGTGGTCTAGACTCCCGATTAGGAAAGGGATCGGGCAAAGCGGGCTTTAACAAAGATACATGAAATACCGGATGTATGCTGAAGGATTCTGGAAGATATAGTTCGTAGGAAACATAATTAATCCTTCTCTTCACAGGAAACGGCCCAAGAAATTTAGGAGCTAACTTCTTTGATGGACAGGCCAATCTCAGATTGGTTGTAGCCTACCAAACCTGGTCCCCTGGTTGCGGAATGAGTTCCCCTCTCCTCTTTCTATCAAAAGCTCTCTTATTATCCTCTTGTGACTTGGTCACAGTCTCTTGCAACAGCTTGTTGTTGCGATTGAAGAAGTCCACAGTGCTTTGGACGGCTGGTACCAAATACTCAGGGACAAGGTCGGGCAAAAAGGTGGGATGGAAGCCATAATTTGAAAAGAACAGAGATTGCTTGGTAGCTGCATGACAGGAGTTGTCATAAGCAAACTCGGCTAGAGGTAAAAGTGATACCCAGTCATCCGGCACAAATGAGGTGAAACAACGGATGTACTGTTCCAACATCTGATTAGTATGTTCGGTCTGACCGTTAGATTGCGGATGATATGCAGATGACATAGAAAGTTTAATTCTTAAGGCTTCACACAGTGCCCTCCAAAACCTTGAGGTAAATTGGACTCCTCGGTCAGAGACAATGTCGATGGGTACCCCATGGAGTCTAACGATTTCCTTAATAAATACTCGAGCAGTCTCAACAGCAGAGGGTGTACCCTTCAAAGGTAAGAAATGGGCCATCTGAGTCAGCCGGTCCACTATGACAAAGATGGCTTTACAGTTTTCAGAGGGTGGCAGTTCAACTATAAATTCCATGGAGATCATGGTCCACAGCCTGTCAGGCACAGGTAAGGGTCTGAGCAAAGCCCAAGCCTTGTTTCAAGTGCTTTTACTCTGGTTGCAGGTAATTCAGGTGTCTATGTATTTCTTGCAGCCTCTTTCCAAATTTGGCCACCAGAATGTGCGTTGTACTAATTCTATAGTTTCGCGAATGCCGAAGTGACCTGCAAGGGGGTGATCATGGCAGAATCCCATAACTGGTAACCGGACTGCTTCTGGGACGAAGACTTGGTTCCCCTTCCAAAGAAGTCCCTTTCTTGCCTGTAACGTCTCCCTGATAGGATCAGGGGGAACTGCGGATGCCTGCTTCAGCTGTGACATGAGATCAGACTGCAGCAACAGAAAATTTCCTGCTGGTAGGATGGTGTCAGGTACTGGTTAGTCTTTTGGATCCTCGAACATGCGTGACTGCGCATCAGGCCTGATGTTCTTTGATCCGGGTCTATAGGTAATATAGAACAAGAACCTCGAAAAGAAAAGTGCCCATCGGGCCTGGCGGGGTTTTAGTCTTTTGGCAGTCCTTAAATATTTGAGGTTCTTGTGATCTGTATAAATCAATATTGGCTGAGCAGCTCCTTCTAACAAATACCTCCACTCTTCCAGGGTGGCCTTTATGGCGAGAAGCTCCCAATCTCCAATGTCATAGTTCCTCTCCGCTGGAGCAAGTTTCCTAGATAAGAAGGCTACCGGATGGATTAAATCCTTGGGACCTTGGCGCTAAGACAGAACTCCCCCGACTGCACTTTCGGAAGCATCTATCTCCAGGATATAAGGTAGTGCCGGGTCTGGATGACTTAGTACAGGGGCAGTTGTAAATAGTCCTTTAAGAGTCTCGAAGGCAGCCTGGGCTTCAGGAGACCAGCGGAAACGAACACCCTGTTTGGTGAGTTGGGTAATTGGTGTAATGATGGCTGAAAAGTTCTTGATATATCTGCGATAAAAATTAGCAAACCCAACAAACCACTGCATCCCCTTCTTATCAGTGGTGCTGGCCAGGTCAGGATTGCAGACACTTTCTGGGGGTCCATTTCAATCCCTCCGGTAGAGATTATCAAGCCCAAGAACTGGATACTCTGCCGCTCAAACTTGCATTTCTCAGGTTTGGCATAGAGTCCATGTAAGCGGAGATGGCAGAGAACATTCTTTACATGCTCCCGATGATCAGCAAGGGAAATGGAGAACACAAGAATGTCCTCTAAGGAAACAATAAGGAAAATGTCCAGATAGTCTTTTAAAACATCATTGATAAAGTGTTGAAATGTAGCTGGGGCGTTACACAGGCCGAAAGGCATGACGAGATACAGGTGGTGGCCAAAACGGGTACGGAAGGCGGTTTTCCACTCGTCCCCCTGCCGTATGCGGATGAGGTTGTAAGCTCCCCTCAGGTCAAGTTTAGTAAAAATGGTAGCAGAACAAAGTCTTTGAAAAAGCTCAGGGACCAAGGGAAGAGAGTAACGGTTCTTCACCGTAATCTTGATCAGGTCCCGGTAATCTACAAATGGCCGTAGTGAATAGTCCTTCTTCTCCACAAAGAATATTCCCGCCCCAACAGGTGAGGTAGAAGGGTGAATTAAACCTTTCTTTAGGCTTTGATCAATGTATTCCTTTAGAGCTGCTAATTCTAAGCCCCAGAAAGTATCTCGATGGGGCAGTTGTAGGACCTGTGTGGAGGTAAGGTGTCTGCTCCCCGCTTTCTGAATACATCAAGGAACTCGTGATAGACCCCAGGCACCTTTTGGCAGAGCTCAGCATCAATGTCCATACACAACAGAGTGCTGGGTGCAACAGTGGGGTTGGACAGACAGTGCTTCTGGCAGTAAGATGATTGGTACTTGATACTGCCTGATTTCCAATCAACCACCGGATTATGGGCCTGTAGCCATGGTAGACCCAAAATGACAGGGTACACAGGTGAAGGGATGGCGTCTAGACGCAAAAGTTCTTTATGGCTGGTAGGGGTCGTAGTCAGCAGTGGAGGGGTTTTCTGGGTCACCAGTCCGAACTTTATACAAGAGCCCTCAGCCAAGAATACAGTAAGTCCCTGCTCTTTGGATTGAAGAGGAATACCTTGTTGGGCAGCAAATGCCAGGTCAATGAAGCAACTGCACGCCCCAGAGTCCACAATTGCAGTAGCTGACACGCTTCTCCCTGGGATCTGGAAGGTAACAGGAAGTGTCAATTGATCAGAGGTTTCTGGCGGGACTGCCTGACTTGCTGGAGAAACAGAGGGAAATCCACATCTCTTAGCAGGACAAGTCCGTACATAGTGACCCGCCCCGCCACAGTAGAGGCAAAAGTTGCCTTGAAGACGTCATGTCCATTCGTCAGGGGACAGTGACTAACGAATCAGGCCTAGTCGTGGGTGTTACAGTTTCGGGTGCAGGAGAGGCCAACTTGACAGATGTCGGTCAAACAGGAACTGTAAACTTAGGCATCATCCATACAAGTTGGGATGGAACTGTTGACTTCTCCCACCTGCGCTCGCGCAGATGTCGGTCGACCTGAATTGATAATGTAATTAAGTCCTCCAGGGAGCTTGGAGCACCCACACAAGCTAACTTATCTTTCAAGTCTTCTGATAACCCCTGGCGGAATTGATCGCAGAGCTGCGTTATTCCAGCCGGTATCTGCACTCCAGCACCTGGAGTCCATTATATAGTCCTCAACCACTTTGCGGCCTTGTCGGAGTGCATGGAGAGAGGACTCGGCAGTAGTGGTTAGTAGAGGGTCCTTGTATAACTTGGACATTGCCTGGAAGAAAGAGGACATAGTATTTAGTTGTATGTCCTTCTTTTCCAACAGACCATGAGCCCAGGTTTGGGGCTCACCTTGAAGCAGGGATATAATGAACCCCACCTTTGTAGTCTCTGCAGAAAAAGTCAGTGGCTGGAGTGAAAAATAGAGCTGACAGGCATTGCGTAACGCTCTGAACTTAGTCCGGTCTCAAGAAAATCTGTCAGGGCTAGGCACTCGTGGTTCCGGGGATGTCATCACCGCAGCAGGAATGACAGAAGAAAGCTGGACTTGCACATGCTCCTCAAGATGCACATTTCTCCTGACTTAACCGCTTGAGTAAGGCCTGTGATACACTAGATAGACTTCATGTAGGGGAGAGGTTCCTCCTGCAGGCTCAGTCATGGCTGCTTGGTACTGTCACGTACCTGATGGCGAGCCTGACGTGTAGAGGAAGGCCTCCCATACAACTCCGGCTCTAGGGCCACTGGTAGTGGGACAGCTGGCGCTGGAGCACAGTGGAGTAAGAGTGCCTAGGGAAAGTCCTGAAGTCTGTGTAGGTAGTTGACAGGAACACACAGGTGGGCAGCTGGATTTGACTGGAAGCAGACAGGAACATAGCTGGATCATTTGCAGGCCTCGGTAGCAGAGAGACAGATCAGATGTCACAGCTGGCAGGAATGTAGTCAGATCACAGGCAGACTTGGCAACGACTGAGCAGATCAGGTACAACAGCAGGCAGGAGAGTAGTCAGGTCACAGGCAGGTTTGGCAGCAG
Source organism: Aquarana catesbeiana (assembly GCA_037953035.1). Classification (NCBI taxonomy): domain Eukaryota; kingdom Metazoa; phylum Chordata; class Amphibia; order Anura; family Ranidae; genus Aquarana; species Aquarana catesbeiana. The sequence continues at coordinate 65,914 of JBBHAA010000176.1, forward strand.
GTAGGCAGATCAGGTGCAAACAGCAGGCAGAAGAGTAGTCGGGTCACAGGCAGGTTTGGCAGCAGGTAGGCAGATCAGGTACAAACAGCAGGCAGGAGAGTAGTTGGGTAGCAGGCCGGAACGGTAATCAGGAGTCAACACAGGTAACAAGAATTCGGGTACACGCTGTAGACCAAGCAGCAACCAGCCAGTACTGAGTCTGTGTTTAAATAGGCCTTCTGGCGCCAGGCATGCGCACGCGAACGCGCTCGCGCAGGGGCATGTGCATTTACTGATGCGCCCGTGGCTGTTCTGTGAATACCCTGTTGGAGCCTGTGCACAGGTGTGCGCCTGAGAGCATCAGCTGTACTCTGCGGACGACTTCCCTGACACGCACCCTGTGATCGGTTACAAAGCCTCCAGCAGTACTGAATGTGTGTTCAGAAAGAACGCTGGATGCAGGACAGGCCAGTAGCTCAATTGCATATTGAGCAAGCTCTGGCCAGTGGTCCATCCTCAAGACCCAGTAACCCAGTGGATGTTCTAGTGGAAAGGTCTTCAAGTCTGATCTTGCCCCTAGATATTCCTGCACCATGTAATTCAGACGCTGGCGATGGTTGCTGGAACCGATCAGACATGGGCGCTGAGGACTGAAGAATTGTCTGAAGGCATCGGTCACCCAGCCACATTCCCCACCACTCTTTCTGTGACTGAACCAAAGCCTCAGCAACACGTTGTCCAGCACCAGGAAATTGTAACCTCCCAGGCTCTGGAAATGCATTGCACAAACCTTTCTGCAAGGCCTCCCGAAGATCCTCTGCTCCCTCTGTGAAGGCTGGATGAGTTCTGCAACCTTACCTTTGTAACGTGGATCAAGAAGGGTTGCCAGCCAGTAATGATCCCTCTCCTTGATACCACAAATCCTAGGGTCATTTCACAGGCTTTGCAGGATCAGGAAAGCCATGCAGCGAAAGTTTGCAGAGGCATTCGATCCTGAGTCCTCTGGGTCAGTAAGGATCACATGATCCTCAACCACCTCCTCCCAGCCACGTACAACTCCATGGGTTTTTGGAGACTGCAAACAATCCCTTGAAGACTTCTGCTGATGCTGAGTGTTATCCTCCACCTCCATGATGACACAATCCTCCTCCTCCTCTTCTTCTTCCTGTGTGATCGGCGGGCCTGCAGGAATACTAGTATCTGGATAAAGGGGGACTTGAGCGGTAAGGAAGTCCTCCTCTTCCTCCCGCTGTTCTGCCTCAAGTGCCCTGTCCATTATTCCACAAAGCGTGTGCTCCAACAAGAAGACAAGAGGGACAGTATCACTGATGCATGCACTGTCACTGCTCACTATCCTCGTGGCCTCCTCAAATGGTGAAAGGACAGTGCATGCATCCTTGTTCAGTAGCCAGTAGCCACTGGCATGACAAAAAAAAGCCAAGCTCCCCTGACCCTTTCCTGGTGCCATACTCACACAGGTACTCATTAATGGCCCTCTACTGCGATGTGCACCCGCTGCAGCATTGCCAACGTTGAGTTCCACCTGGTGGGCATGTCACAAATGAGGCGGTTCTTGGGCAGGTTGCATTCTCTTTGAATGTCACCTAGCTGAGCACTGGCATTATATGACCAGCGGAAATGACCACAGACTTTCCTGGCCTGCCTCAGGAGATCCTGTAAGCCAGGGTACCTACTCGAGAACCGCTGCACCACCAAATTCAGGATGTGAGCCAAACAGGGAACATGGGTCAAGTGTCCCTGTCGAAGGGCGGGGAGAAGGTTGGTACCATTGTCACATGCAACTATTCCTGACTGAAGCTGGCATGGCGTCAACCACCTCTGAGCCGGCCCCTGCAGAGCTGACAGAATCTGTGCCCAGTGTGTCTCCTGTCCCCTAAGCAGACCAACTCAAGCATCGCCTGGCAACTTTTTGCCTGAGTGCTTGCATAGCCCCTTGAACGCCTACGGAGCACCGCTGGTTCAGAGGAGAAATCTGCAAAGGAAGAGGCCATAGAGGAGGAAGAAGAGGGGGGGTGGAGAAGAGAGCTGTGGCAGAATCACCACTAGCATTTTGGAGGCGTGGTAGTGGAACAAGCTCCAACAATACTGAACCTTGTCCTGCATCCTTCTCAGCTCCCAGCAGAGTTACCCAGTGCGCCGTGAAAGAAAGGTTATGGTCCTGTCCATGCCTGATGGACCATGAGTCAGCAGTAATATGCAACTTACTGCTGACCGCCCTGTCCAACCAGGCCAAGACACTGCCTTCCACATGCTGGTAGAGAGCCGGAATGGCCTTCCGTGAAAAGAAATGGCATTTGGGAACCTGCCACTGAGGTACCGCACATTCCACAAATTCACGAAAGGGGGCAGAGTCTCCCAGCTGAAAAGGCAGTAGTTGCAGTGCTAGCAATTTGGCCAAGCTAGCATTCAGACGCAGAGCATGTGGATGGCTGGGACCGAATTTCTTTTGAAAGTTTAGCAACTGGGGTAGGGAAGTTTGCCTGCTAAAATCCAATGTTTGTGTACCGCTTGCAGATTGGCCGCAAGTACTTGGGACACCTATTTCTATACCTTCATTCCTCTCAGTTCAGGTTTCTGAGAGTACTGGAGGTATAGTGGGGTTGGAGATCCTAGCTGATGAGGAGCAAGGAGAGGTCCGCCTTGTTCTTTGATGTGGGTCTTTTAAGTGCTGTTGCCAACGGACTGCATGGGAGGTCATCATATGTCTGGTCAAGCATGTGGTGCCCAAACAGTTGTTGTTGCTGCCCTTAAGCTGCCCCCTGGAGGGCATCCTGCCTCATTGGAAATGTGCCTCCTCCTCTTCTCTTCTATCAGGCACCCAAGTAGAGTCAGTAACCTCATCATCCCCTCCCTCCTCGTCACTGGAGCAAACTTGGCAGTATGCTGCAGCTCAGGGAACATGACTGCCAGTTTCTTGACCTTCTTGGGCACCCCCTCCCTCTAGGCTCACATTACTCCCTTCCTCAACCTGGGTACCATCATCGGAGCCTTCAAATCGCTGCGCATCCTCCTGCAGCATGTACCCGACACTGTGGTCGAATAGTTCTGGGGACTCCTCCATGCATGATGGTGGGGCTAGGGAAGGAGTGACTGTTGACATGGAGCTGATGGAATAGGCCACTTTGGCAGCTGCACTGGCAGGCAAACTACTCTGAGCCTGGGTGACAGAGGTTGAGAAGAATGAGGACGGCTTTGTTATCCATTCCACCAACTATTCTGCATGTTGTGGCTCAATAACACGGCCAGCTGCAGAAAAAAAGGTCAAGCGTGCCCCACGGCCACGTGCTGAGGATGCACCGTGTCCACGACCAGCACTGTCGACTGTAGACACAGAGCCTGCTTGCCCTCTTTTAGTGGCCTGTGAGCGTCTGCCTCTCCTTGGTGGCCTTCCAGACATGCTGTAAATTATGTTTAGCAAAACCACACTACACTTTATTGTGTACTGTGTACACCACCAGAAAAGTAGTAGCAAGTGCACTAGGGATACATGGTACTGTGGACACCAACAGAAGTGTAATAACAACTATGGGTGCACTGTATGTATTGTGTACTGTGTACATCACCAGAAAAGTAGTAGAAACTGCACTAGGGGTGCACAGTACTGTTTATTGTGTACACCACCAGAAAAGTAGTAGCAACAGTACTATGAGTGAACGGTACTGTGTACACCAACAGGAGTATAATAACAACTATGGGTGTACTGTGTACACCACCAGAGAAGTAGTAGCAACTGCACTATGGGTGCACAGTACTGTGTACTCTGTGCACTGCCTGAAGTATATTAGAAAAAGTACACCAGGAATGGCCTGCAGTCAGATATATTGTAGCTAAAATAGATATAGTGTGTATATATATATATATATATATATATATATATATATATATATATATATATATATTACACAAGACTGTCTGTACATATATATTAAATACACTGCAGCTAACTGAATAATCTGCTTGCCTGCCTGTTAAATCTAAATGACACTCTCTCTTTCCGTCCACGCCAACAACACACTACACGGGGCCGATGTGCAGGCGGCCTTATATAGTGTGGGGCGTGGACTTAGTCCACCTGAGTCATGATTGGCAAAAGGCACCTAGGCTCTCCTAGCTGAGGGCTTTGGGATTGGCCAAAGCATGCAGGTCATGGTGCATGCTCTGGCCAATCATCATACAACAATGCACTGAGCTCCCGCAGCTGCTCAAATTTGGCACAAACGCCCCATAATGTTCGGTTTCCAACGAACGGACGAACAACCAATGGTCGAGTCAAACTCATGTTCGACCAGAACAGTAAGCTCATCCCTACTTATAAGCCAACAATTTGGATCTAATTTTTGTTTCTTTCCTAGTTCTGAGTTATTGTCAGTAAAGGATTTAAGATGCTGGTCTTTCAGTTTTATAGACTTTGAAATCTTTCCTAAGAAAAGAGAAATGGTGCTTTACCTTTATCACATTGCTTGGTAAATAAAAGTCTATTATTCGTGCCTCAGTCTATATTTGGGGTCATTAAAGAATAAAGATGTTTGTCTTTCTGCATCAGATCTTATAAAATGTTTCCTAAGAAAAGAGAAATCGTGCTTCATTTTAGTCACATTTCTTGGTAAGTAAAAGTCTGTTATCTGGTTTGTACAAATTCATCTCAGTGTGTTATTAATTATTAATATTGATCAATCACTTCATATATGGGCACACATTGATCGCCTGGAGAAGACCACTACTCTCAGCAGAGGGATATTTTTTCAACAAACAATGATTAAGATTCAGATTTGGGGTCAAGCATGAATTCAGGTTGAATTTTCAGGACTCAAACGGGTTAAATTTTGGTAAAATTGTCCTCACGTCCATAATGTTCTGCACAAATTTTAACGTGAATTTGATATTTAGAATTAAAAATTTTGGCAGCTTTGTAAAAGTTCCCCTCTCCTCTCTGGTTGCATAGACCCTTGGGAGTTGTAGTCTTTTCCCAGCAGAACTCAGTCCCATTTGGAGCTGATGTAACTACATGTTCCATAATTCTTTTTTTTCAACACCCTTCTCCCCTTAGCATGGGGTCTGAGCCAACCAAAGGGATACAATGGACGTTAATATGAACTTAATGTGTGGACATGCTGAGACTTGTTGTCCCCAGTGCTTAATGCAAACATTTAGTCTGTACTAAAAGGTCCTGATTCCTCTATATAGATCTTTATATCAGTAGAGGGATCACCAGCAAGAGGAGGGAGGTCCTGATTCCTCTATATAGATCTTTATATCACTAGAGGGGTCACCAACAGGAGGACAAAGGTCCTAAATCCTCTATGTAGATCTTTATATCACTAGGAGGTCCTGATTCCCCTGATATTAATCTTTATATGAAGCCTCTGTGCTGAAATCAGTTGGACTCATTTCATGGGGAATTTCCTACTTTCTTCAGAATGTCTGTTGGCTCATTTCTATATTTGTGCCCACTATTATGGTGCTATGAATTTACATACTGTACTTATAAGTCAACATTTTTTTTTCCTAGTTCTGGGTTATTATCAGTAAAGGATTTTGGTTTTATAGACTTTGAAATCTTTCCTAAGAAAAGAGAAATGGTGCTTGGTACATCACGTGACACAGAGCCATAGTAATTACTACATGGGTTATAGGCCACCTTAGGTGATGGACACTGGCACACCCAAGACAGGAAGTCCCCCTCCCTATATAACCCCATTACAGGGAGTACCTCAGTTTTTTCGCCAATGTCTAAGGTGTTGGTCACGGTAAAGAAGTTCTAAAGAAAAAAGCTCCACTAGGATCCTCACTGGGTCAAGGAACTATGCACCGGATCCATTCAAAGTGCCTTGAAGAGGAAAAGGAATGGTACCCAGGCCTCGTAAAAGAAGACACAAGGTTTTGCCCGTAATGCTTCTCCCTGGAGAGCTGGACCATGGGATCCAGCACTTTGGTCTTTCTTCCAAATACCTAAACATTTTTTCTGGCAGGGTGCTATATGGCACCGTAAGTGGGGTTCCAGTCCCTGAAGGTCTATCATGACTTGGCCCACCGTGATGGGTGAAGGTTGGGTCTGTCTGATCTTCAGCAGTATCCTGTGGTGAGGATAAGTTAAGTGAAGATACTCCTAAAGGAAACCTATGGATTTCTTCTATTTTTAAGTAAATGGTGTCATGCCTATATTTCTCCACTAGAGGGTGTGAAAGTATAAAAACACTTGTCTGATATCCTTATCTTGCTTCACAGTGTGAATGCTCAGTACAGCTGCAGCTCTGTTCATAGTCAGCTGTCCTCCTCCGCTCTCTAGGCCATCAGGGGAATTAGACAGGGGGATCGCCCATCTGCCAGGCAATCCCCCTAAACGGATCCTCTTCCTCCTGCAACGCTTCCCCCGCCCGCCAGCTTTCTCAGAGGCACCCACGCGCACTTGTATCTTACATAGATATGATCGGACGGCAGGGAAAAAGGGGGCATAGTCAAAGCTCAAGCCGACGTGCACGTGGATTCGGCATGCACGTTCGTAACAGAACACGCGCAGAGCGGCTGAAAGTTTTAAAAGCCCCCATTCTTTCTGGCTGAGCAGTCGGTGGTACACAGGAGCATCAGGGGCTTGTAAGGTGGTGGAACCAGGCACATGTACCTTGCCTATCTGTAGTTTTCATTTTGGGCATAGAGAATTGGCAGGCGGATTTCAGCAGCTTGAAAAATATATAAACAGTTACAGCGCTGATAGACGTGATTAAACAATAAAGTGCTAAGTGCTAAAATAAATAAAATTGGATGATAGGTGAGTCACAAACATTGAGTATTGGCTGCAATCTAAATACAACTGTTAATCACCACAATATATATGCAATATATGAGAAACCATTAGTGTTGCCCAATTGGAAAAACAACCTAAAAACAGGCTAGCAGGAAACAATAAATTGTTTAAAATAAAATAAAAGTGATATCTGATCACAATATATAGGTACAAACATAAAGAATAGTCCCAAAATAGCACCAGCTGGACACAGGGAACTCAGACAAACAGTTTAATGATGGCACAGCGGCTCCTCAATCAACAATGTCAGTCCGTCTCTATGATCAAACAACAGGTGCTTCTAAAGTGAATATATAGATATTTTGGCTGATATTTCAAACAGTGGAGCCATGGATCTTGTAATCGGTCACCCAAAATAAAAAGAGGAAAAATATATGGTGAAGTACTGCGGGATGTAAGAGCCAATTGCGCTACACACCGCTACTCACGCTACTAAGCTACTAAGCGGCGATCGCGGAAGCATCTGATATGCCTGACTGCAACCATGGAGAGCGTGAGTAGCTGGTACAGGTTGAATCTACTACATACTTATCACATATGCTATCTGTATATTATTGCAGGAAACCTCTACCCATCACCAGTGGCACAATATCAGCTAGGCCCACTAGATGGTGTTATCTCCTAACTAGGATACGCTGACTAAAATATAGGCTGTTGTAACCGAATATCTCCATATCTTCTCTTTCTCCTCCTTCCCCCCCCTTTTTTTTTTTTTTTTTGCCGGGGATGTTTTGTGAACCATGCTTAAATTATGACTATACTGTACTCTGTCGTTGTAAAAATCTTATATATTAACTTAAGATATCTGGTCCGTGTTGGACCTATTTATGTGTGTTTTTTTTTTTTTTTTCTTGCGCCATTCCTGAGACTACCTCCGCTGCTGGCCGGTAATGGTTGCTTTTTGTAGTAGGGGGACTCGGATGTCCCTGCCTAGGAGGTGGAGCTTTTTTCTCTTTCCGCCCCCAGCTGCCCATCACGCCATCGGCGGAATATGGGCAATGCGTGCGCATCATTGGGGGTGGAACGCGGCTGCGTCCGCTCCCCAGATGCGCGCGCATTCCGACAGGGACGTCCGGACCGGAAGCAATGCCGGAGGTCAACTCTGACCTGATTGCTTCCGGTGGGACCACAGCATTTTAAAGATGGAGGCACAGATGCTGTCTGTCAGACGCATCTTGCGGCCATCCATCATAAACGGGCGGACGCCCGATCTTTTAATCAGGAGCTGTCTTTGCGGGCCCCCCCCATTTTCTTCTATTAGCTACACTTAAGGGTAAGTCCTAGTAATCTGGATGTACCTGTTTTTCATACTCTGATATATGGCTATGCTTGGCACTGGGGGGTCCCTTGCTATATATATGTGTATATATATACCTTTTAAGGGGTGGTTCTATAGGGTCATTGTACTATGAGCACTATATTTGATGCACTACATACTTTAGTGGGTGCCATATATTAGAAATTGTTGCTATGTATTTGACCATTCATGGTCACCGTAGCTTTGCTTACTATTGACCCTAACTATTATGGGTTTCCCGTTTTTATTTCAGCACGGGTTATCTGCATATAGTGCCCTGAATGTGTGGTCCAGGCCTCCTACTGGCATTGTCTGCCTGGGATCTGGCACCCAGTGACAGTCCGTATTGGTTGGTTCAGCGGTCGGTGTCTAATGAATGGTGGTTTTAATCCTATTCTTTGAAATTGTAACAGTAGGTGAGCTATTATTTGTAACAATTGATGTCTGTTGGGAGTCGATGTTATGTATAACCACTGTATAATCTGAGATTGTTTGTTTATTATTTACACAGTGTATATGAATCAATTGCATCGTGTCTAGCCCTGATGAAGCGAAATTTCTTTTGCGAAACATGTTGGCTCTAGTCACGCACGAATGTTGGATTTCACTACTGGATTGACATATGTTCATATTTGTACTGTCAATACTGTTTTTTATTATATTTTTCAATAAACATTGTTAAATTTTATCAAATTGGTTTGATTCTCACCTACACAACTCAACCTTTTTCCTTCAAAATCCCATTTTCTGAGGAGGGGTATTGCCCAGTTCTTCCCCTCTTCTCTCCCCCTCCCCATCCCCATTTCCTCCTTCTCCCCCCCCCCCCCTCCTCTCCTTGTTCATATAAGTTATACTACAATTAGGGATGGAAAAATTGATTGAGTTGCTTCCCTAAATATAGTCCAACCATCTCTCTTTCATTGCAGTATTCCATCCTATCTTATGAATGCTAAATTTAACGGTTTGGCTATTGAAGCCCATATTCTAAAAAAATCGAGGACTTTCAGGTTCATTGATTTCTACCCTGATTAATGCTAAGAAGCCAGCCTCCAGAGTCATTTATTATAGAATATGGAAATCTTATGTCTCCTGGTGTGAATCTAAAAGATGGCATCCTTGGAAGTATGTCATAGGTAGGATTCTTGCTTTTCTACAGCTAGGGGTAGAAATGAAACCGGCCTTGAGCACTATCAAGGGTCAAATCTCGGCCTTGTCAGTGTTATTTCAAAGGCTGCTTGCCTCACATTCTCTAATCCGGGCCTTTATACAGGGGTAACGCGTATAAATTCCTCCAGTTAGATCCCCTTTGTGCCCATGGGATTTGAATCTAGTTTTATCAGTGTTACAAAATCAGTCTTTTGAACTAATACATCATATTCCTTTGGTCCTTTTGACAAGGAAATTGTTTTTTTTGGTAGCTATCTCTTCGGCTAGAGGAGTATCAGAGTTGGCTGCCTTTTCTTGTAAGGAGCCATATTTGATTGTTCATAAGGACAGGGTAGTGTTGCGCCCTCACCCGTCCTTTCTTCCTAAGGTGGTATTAGGATCTCATCTGAATCAAGATGTTATCCTACCTTCCTTTTTTCCAGAACCTAGTTATGCACAGGAGAAATCTTTGCATTCACTTGATGTGGTGAGAGCAGTCAGAGTCTATCTGAAAGCAACAGCTCAGATTCAGAAAACTGATGTTTTTTTTGTGTTACCAGAAGGTCCCAGGAAGGGGAAGGAAGCATCAAAATCTACTATTTCTAAGTGGATTCAGCAAGTTATTATCCAGGCTTATGGTTTGAAAGGAAGGGTTCCACCCTTTCAAGTTAGAGCGCACTCTACCAGAGCCGTAAGTGCTTCTTGGGCAGTGCATCACCAAGCATTCATAACTCAGATCTGCAAGGCTGCAACTTGGTCTTCGGTCCATACATTCACCAAATTCTATCGGGTGGATGTAAAAGGGCATGAGGACGCCGCCTTCAGGCGCAGTGTTCTGCGGGCAGCAGTATAGATCCTTGTGTCTGATGGCCTGTTTTTTTCTGTGTCTCCCCCCTCAGATTGCTTTGGGACATCCCATGTAGTAATTACTATGGCTCTGTGTCCCATGATGTATGATTAAGAAAATAGGATTTTTATTACAGCTTACCTGTAAAATCCTTTTCTTGAAGTACATCACGGGACACAGAGATCCCTCCCCTCTTTTTGGGATATATGTATATTGCTTTGCTACAAAATTGAGGTACTCCCTATAATGGGAGGGGTTATATAGGAAGGGGAACTTCCTGTCTTGGGTGTGCCAGTGTCCATCACCTGAAGGTGGCCTATAACCCATGTAGTAATTACTATGACTCTGTGTCCCATGATGTACTGTACTGTTATAAAAATCCTATTTTTTTCCTAGTTCTGGGTTATTATCAGTAAAGGATTTTGGTTTTATATAGTTGGAAATCTTTCCTAAGAAAAGAGAAATGGTGCTTTACCTTTGTCACTTTTCTTGGTAAATAAAAGTCTATTATTAGTGCCTCAGTCTATGTTTGGGGTCATTAAAGTGGATGTAAACTTGATTCATGAAATTTGAGCACATATATCTGCAGTGTTTTCTTATGTCTCTTCAAAGCACTGTGTCCCATAGCTGTCTCCTGCTCTGTTCTTCTGCTCTCAGCCTGATAACTCCAGACAAGTTCTCTGTCACATATGATAAAAGCAGTTTTGTGTTGGGGGGGGGGTGCTATAAACCGATTAGTAGAGCCCTGAACTATTCAACAAACAGATCGGAAAATCTCTACCTATGAGGAATTGGGGGTGTGTGCCTTTCCTCCAATTAGCTGTCTTGGTTGTATGCCCAGACTTTACTGCAGTTTTTAACAGGAAGAGAAAATATTGATGTGCACTTTCTAAACAGTATTTAAAGGTGAAGACAGCAGATATACAGTCAGGTCCATAAATATTGGGACATCAACACAATTCTAATCTTTTTGGCTCTATACACCACCACAATGGATTTGAAATGAAACAAACAAGATGTGCTTTAACTGCAGACTTTCATCTTTAATTTGAGGGTATTTACATCCAAATCAGGTGAACGGTGTAGGAATTACAACAGTTTGTATATGTGTCTCTCACTTTTTAAGGTACCAAAAGTAATGGGACAGATTAACAATCATCCATCAAACTTTCACTTTTTAATACTTGGTTGCAAATCCTTTGCAGTCAATTACAGCCTGAAGTCTGGAACGCATAGACATCACCAGACGCTGGGTTTCATCCCTGGTGATGCTCTGCCAGGCCTCTACTGCAACTGTCTTCAGTTCCTGCTTGTTCTTGGGGCATTTTCCCTTCAGTTTTGTCTTCAGCAAGTGAAATGCATGCTCAATCGGATTCAGGTCAGGTGATTGACTTGGCCATTGCATAACATTCCACTTCTTTCCCTTAAAAAATTCTTTGGTTGCTTTCGCAGTATGCTTCGGATCATTGTCCATCTAAACTGTGAAGCGCCGTCCAATGAGCTCTGAAGTATTTTGGTGAATATGAGCAGATAATATTGCCCGAAACACTTTCAGAATTCATCCTTCTGCTTTTGTCAGCAGTTACATCATCAATAAATACAAGAGAACCAGTTCCATTGGCAGCCATACATTCCCACGCCATGACACTACCACCACCATGCTTCACTGATGAGGTGGTATGCTTTGGATCATGAGCAGTTCCTTTCCTTCTCCATTCTCTTCTCTTCCCATCACTCTGGTACAAGTTGATCTTGGTCTCATCTGTCCATAGGATGTTGTTCCAGAACTGTGAAGGCTTTTTTAGATGTTGTTTAGCAAACTATAATCTGGCCTTCCTGTTTTTGATGCTCACCAATGGTTTACATCTTGTGTTGAACCCTCTGGATTCACTCTGGTGAAGTCTTCTCTTGACTGTTGACTTTGACAGACATACACCTACCTCCTGGAGAGTGTTCTTGATCTGGTCAACTGTTTTGAAGGGTGTTTTCTTCACCAGCAAAAGAATTCTTCGTCATCCACCACAGTTGTTTTCTGTGGTCTTCCAGATCTTTTGGTGTTGCTGAGCTCACCGGTGCGTTCTTTCTTTTTAAGGATGTTCCAAACAGTTGATTTGGCCACACTTAATGTTTTTGCTATCTCTCTGATGGGTTTGTTTTGTTTTTTCAGCCTAATAATGGCTTGCTTCACTGATAGTGACAGCTCTTTGGATCTCATATTGAGAGTTGACAGCAACAGATTCCAAATACAAATAGCACACTTGAAATGAACTCTGGACCTTTTATCTGTTCCTTGTAAATGGGATAATGAGGGAATAACACACACCTGGCCATGGAACAGCTGAGCAGCCAATTGTCCCATTACTTTTGGTCCCTTAAAAAGTGGGAGGCACATATACAAACTGTTGTAATTCCTACACCGTTCACCTGATTTGGATGTAAATACCCTCAAATTAAAGATGAAAGACTGCAGTTAAAGCACATTTTGTTTGTTTAATTTCAAATCCATTGTGGTGGTGTATAGAGCCAAAAAGATTAGAATTGTGTTGATGTCCAAATATTTATGGACCTGATTGTACATCTAAAACTTATGTAGGGAGATTTCTTTCATGGTAACAAAAAGATAAAAACCACTGGAATCTACTTGTGTTTAAGTGTCAAAAATTATAATAATAATGATTGATCAGCCGATACGTCTATATGACGGGGTATCTCCCTAGTAGCAGAGTAATAATCTAGTAAGAAAAAAAGGGGGGTTGGGACCAGAGCAGTCCCAGGACTGCAATCAATGGGAGAATCACAACAGTATTGATCAATTAAAAATACAACTTTATTGATTATTGCACAGTACTATAAAAATATATAAATCTCACTGATGTGGCACCAAGGCCGTATGAGTGAGATGGGTTCCCTCACAAAAAACACCAACACTAACATGTATAGCACACTGTAGAAAAAAAAGGGGCGATAATAAACAACGTTGTTACATTAAAAACAAGCATGCTGGCACACCCTCCCTCATATATGCAGATCAGCTCTGAGCGGTGGTCTCCCTGAAATGATATGATAAAGACCCTGAGCGTATGAGGATAAGAGTCCCTTGTTTGGCAAAGTGGTATCAGCAGGCCCCCCCAAAAAAACTGACTTCATATAACCTTGTGCACCAATGCCCTGGCACGGGCTTGATGAATGAAAGGTGAAGGAGTCAGTAGGCGTGCACAATAGGCAGTGGAACCGTGGATTGTATGTGATAATAACAAGCATGTGGCTAACACTGAAAGCCAGGCCAGTGCGGGATATGGTCCAGTAACAATGTATCCATGTATAAATCGATCAGTAAGTCTCCAGGATTCCAAAGAAAGATAGAGGCACTGAGTCCTTATTGGGGGTGTCTCACGCTGTGGTTCCGGCTGGTCAGGCAAAGAAAAGCTGCTGACATGCAGATTTGGAGATTTCCATGTGTCCAACAGGGTGGCCACTCATTTGCATGGAAAGCAATGGATCAGTACTTCATCTGTCCAGATGAAGTGCTTGTTCAAAGCACGAAACGCGTTGACGTAGCGATGCTATAGACGTTGGCGGCCCCCCGACACCCCACCCTATCTCTGACAGCTGCGGGACGTTACCTGCTATTTTTATACTGCAGAAACAAGCGTTATCATGGAATTACCTAAGAGCTCCTTCCAGTGGCCAAACACAGCAACACCATCCGTGCAGTGAACAAAACACATACTGATCCACTGAGTCCCCCAGTAAGGACTCAGTGACTTCAGACGAGGGAAGGGTAAGAACCCCACAGGGACAGTTACCTCCCCGCTATTTGTGTCTTTACACACACTTAAACCTGTGGTCACAGACTGCTGCTATCAGGCTAGGCTGCAGCAGCACTGTCATTTGAACCACCCTGGCATGTGTTTACAGTATGTTGCATTTGCTGAATGAACTGTGTATATTCAAGTGTGCCTCTATCTTTCTTTGGAATCGTGGAGACTTACTGATTGATTTATACATGGATACATTGTTATTGGACCATATCCCGCACTGGCCTGGCTTTCAGTGTTAGCCACATGCTTGTTATTATCACATACAATCCATGGTTCCACGTCCTATTGTGCACGCCTACTGACTCCTTCACCTTTCATTCATCAAGCCCGTGCCAGGGCATTAGTGTACAAGGTTTCATGAAGTCAGTTTTTTGGGGGGCCTGCTGATACCACTTTGTCAAACAAGGGACTCTTATCCTCATATGCTCAGGGTCTTTATCATACCCTGTTTCCCTGAAAATAAGACCTAGCGTGATTGTCGGTGATGGCTGCAATATAAGCCCTACCCCCAAATAAGCCCTAGTTAAAGTACTTGTAGGTCTTATTTTCAGGGTATAGGGCTTATTTTCGTGGAAACACGGTAGGGCTTATTTGGGGGGTAGGGCTTATATTGCAGCCAACACCGACAATCACAATAGGTCTTATTTTTCAGGGAAACAGGGTATCATTTCAGGGAGACCACCGCTCAGAGCCGATCTGCATATATGGGGGAGGGTGTGCCAGCATGCTTGTTTTTAATGTAACAATGTTGTTTATTATCACCCCTTTTTTTTTTACAGTGTGCTATACATGTTAGTGTTGGTGTTTTTTGTGAGGGAACCCATCTCACTCATACGGCCTTGGTGCCACATCAGTGAGATTTATATATTTTTATAGTACTGTGCAATATTCAATAAAGTTGTATTTTTCATTGATCAATACCGTTGTCATTCTCCCATTGATTGCAGTCCTGGGACTGCTCTGGTCCCAACCCCCCTTTTTTTCTTACTAGATTTCTTTCATGCCTGTGTATCATCTGAGGCTGTTCATTTCAGTGGGTACATGTGAAAGTTTACATCCACTTTAACTTCTTTGCGACCGTGCTATAGCCAAATGACGGCTACAGCGCAGCCGCACTTTGCAAGGAGCCCTTCTAATGATATCCTCCCGTGCTTGCACTGCCTGAGCACCCCCTGCGGCTGGCATCGGCTGTGATCGATGCATCCTTCGGACGCAGCTGATACAGATTGGGTTAAAAAGCCGATCACTGCGGCTCTTTATCATGTGATCAGCTGTGTATAATCACAGCTGATCATGGATGTAAACAGGATTTGCTGGTTATTGGCAAAACTCCCCTGACAGCGCATGAGGAGAGAAGAGGCAAAAACCAGCAAATCCACACAGGGACATCCTGATGATCAGTTCAGCCCCAACAGTGCCCACCAGTGCTGCCAATCAGTGCCCATCAGTGATGCCTGTCCACTGATGGGCACTTTGTCACCATCTTTCCTCCACATATAATGCCATTTTAATATCTGTATCCCACAAATCACCCGTTCAGCTATGTAAATCAACTAACCAACTAACATCTAGGCAGGCTTCCAGACACCAACAAGGGAATCGCAAAACTAGAAAATAGAAATAGACATCTTTTACCCTCCTATCCTGCTATTGGATAATCAACATCTACACATTCCATGGTGGTTGAATTATGGTTCCCTAAGATGTGAATTGAAATGTTGGGGTGTCTTCCCAACACTCTAGGAACTGAAGAAGGTGCTTAGATAATCTACAAAATATCTTTAATGTTACAGAACAAGTCCAGCTACTACTAGATATACCATGACCTGGACAAACGAGAACATACAGAGAAAGGTTTAATAACTTCATATCCTTTATTTATTGTAAAATTAGGGACTCTATTCAGCTAAAACTAGGATTGTTTAAACCCTTCAGATCTTGTATTGGTACACCGCGAATAGACTAGAGTAATTTTTACATTTTGGCCACAAGCCTGTTTATTTTGTGATACCCGTGTCATTACCTATCATATCAAAGGTACATTGTTTTGCAATCATTTATTATATTTTTTTCCTTGTCAAAAAAGTTTATTGAACATACAATAATATAAAGATACATGAAGTTCGTTTACAAGGATCTATAAAGTAATCTCATTGTTAAACATTAGAATTTGTAAAAGTATTTAACTTGAAATTATCGGATAATAAAAATTAGGTACACAAAACCTAAAATAAAGGTGGAAAGTAATACATCAATTTCTTTTAGAATTATTTAAGAAATCTATATCACCTATAGATATTAACTGTTGGTAATATGTGTACAGATCAGATGTATTCTAATAAAGAGCTTTGATCATGAGGTGGAGGAAAGGAAAGAAAAGGAAGAAAAAGGATAGAAAGATAAAGATATAGTCCACAAGGTCGACTCGCCCGTCATTTTATCGTCCATTGGCTTCTTCCTGAAGCATTGAAATGGATGTTTCTATAAGTTTCTTAATCTGCTACCATGGCAAAAGTTATTATATTTTTTTAGCAAACAAAAAAGATGTAAAAAACATTCATTTTTTTAATCTATTTTGACCAGCATTAGATTTTTTTTAAAAGGAGTTCAACTGTAAATAAAAGGCTTACATTTTATTCTATAATTATTTAAAATTACACAGACATTATCTTTCTGTCACACAACATTTCAAAGTTATTTGAAAATTTATAAGAGACAATTTTTAAAATATTTTGTGCATTTTCCTGTTGCGTGATAATAAAAAAAGTAACAAATAAAAACAAATGAAATAAAAAAAAGATAGCAATGGAAAAAAGCAAATAAAACATCTGCAGAAAAATAATAACAAAGGGGAGAAGTGGGAAAGGAGTTAATTAGGGTTGATTAAGATTGATTAGGATTACCTAAAAGGTAATAAGAGCTTATAGCTCATTGGAGTGCATTTTACATTCAAATATTATCCAGTGGTGGCCCATCCATTAGGGGTGCACAGGCACCTCCCCCCCATCCATGCGTCTGACCCCTAATCTACATGTGGAGCGCTGGATGCATGGATTTCAACCAAGGTTTTTTTTTTTTTGAAGCACGTGATTAGAGCTAGAGCCTCTAATTGTCTTTTAAAAAAAGGGTGGGTTCAGGGGCACAGAGCACTGTGCCCTGAGCCCACCCAGTTGTGTTACAATAGCAAATTAATATTTCTCCTCCTGGACAATCAGGAAGCTGGTCTTGAGACCCATCACCTGATTGGCCGAAAGGAGATCCGATCGGATTGGCCGCCAGGGGGAGGAGGGAAGAGACACAGGGGAAGTGAGGAAACAGCTGCCGGCGGCCTGGAGAGAAGCCACCGCTGCCTGAAGCACTGCCAGCAAGATGGGGTAAGTGTGGGGCCCCGATTACTGACTGACCAACTGGGGAGGGGGGTGCCAGAGCACATGGTGTGATTTTTGTCTGCTATCTGCAAGAGTCACTTCTGACAGGTTATGCTGACACCACAGAATCCTGAGGGATGACCTGCCCCCCCCTCCAGCAGACAGAAGATGATTGACAGACTGAGATGTGCACATTTCCCTTGGAGCCTTTGTAGATAGAGGGGGGTATTTCCATTCCCTCCACTCAGGTCTCAGATTACGCTCAGCTCTCTGCTCTATATTGTGCAGTGTGTAACATCAGATCCCCACCTCTTGCCTGCTGGAGCTGAGAAATGGCATTTAACCTGTGTTCTTTAGAAGTCTGTGGAGGAGACAGGGCTGAAAATAAACAGCTACAACTTATCTAGGAGGATTTTTTCATCTATGTGTATCACCTGAGGCCAGGTACTTCACTGGAGATATGGAAGGGTTTACATCCACTTTAAGTGATGTCATACACAGATGGGAGGTCACACCTTTGATCTACATATGAATCAAATATTAGATACAATTAAAAAATACAACAAACATTGTTACATTATGTTAACTCTGCCACTCTTGCTGGAAATATCAGTGGGGGAAGTAATTGCTTGTAATATCAGTGGGGGAAGGGGAAGCCGCAGCATGGGGAGAGGAGTCGGACATAGGAGATATGTCCTAAAAACATTCAACAAAGCTTTCAGGATGTATCTCTTATGTTTAATGTCCTCAAATGGTCATGAGGGAACAATGGAGGGTGATATTTCTGAGCTTTTTGGTCCTCATTGTATGTTATCCAAGTTGCAGACATTTTTATTCATCCTCGCCTGTTATGTCTGAGACATTTCCCTTCTTGTTACACCTCTGAACACATTGTTGTATTTTGTCTTGGATCTGCTCCAGGCTGCTCTCCACATTTTTCTTAGCGATGTCTAGCAGGTCATTCATTGAAGATTCACTATAGGTACGAATAATTGTGTCATACTTCTGGCTCAAGTCCTTTATTATGTCGGCATCTGAAAGAAACATGTGTATCAGAATGTATAATTAAATAATAATAATGAATGAATGATCAATTAGATTATTTTTATAAAACAACTTCTCTGGTATCTTTCAAACATGTCTGTGTGTAGTTTCCGAAAAGCTTATGGAACATTTAAAGTTTATTCACAAGAAAAAAAAAATCTAAATTTCTGTGCTTCAGTTCAGTTCATGATCAAAATGGTCATGTTGCACTAGTAGTCTTGACAACAACGCATCTCAGGGGCATTTCCCCCTTTATCAAGACTTGATAAAAGGGGAGCATGCGCCCCTGAAACGCGTCATCATTGATTATAGAAACTGAGCCTTTCTTGGTGGTGGCTAGGGATGAGCTTCGTGTTTGAATTGAACTCATGTTCGACTCGAACATTGCCTGTTCGGTCGTTCACCGAATTCCGAACGATACGGGCAGTTCGCGCCAAATTCGAGTGACGCATCATGGCCATAATTCACTGCGGCATCGCAGTGCATTGCTGGCTGATGATTGGCCAAGCATGCACTATGACCCGCATGCTTGGCCAATCACAGCGCAATCTGTACAGAGAGCCGTAATTGGCCAAAGCTAGGGTGGCTTTGGCCAATTATGGCTCAGGGGGTTTAGTGCACACTCCACACTGTATAAGGCCGCCTGCACGGCAGCCCTGTGTAGTGTGTTCCGGCGTTGAGAGAGAGATAGATAGACAGAGAGACAATGTCATTTGATTTAAGTTAGATAGAGTAGGCAGGCGAGTCAGTTAGCTGCACTTACAGTGTATGGTGGATATATATACATCCTAGGTGTTGTGTGTGTGTATATATATATATATATATATATATATATATATATATATATACACTGTATTTAGTTTAGCTAGATCCGTTCCTGTTATTCTCTTCCTACTACTGACAGGCATGCAGGTGTTTTTACAGTATTTACAGCTACCTGAAGTCCTATTAGCTATAGTATTTACAAGTTAGTTTAGTGCGTCCTCTGCACAGTGTGCACCTAAAGCTACCTAAACAAAATTAGTGGTGTTCTTCTGATCCTATTAGTACAGTACCGCAGGCAGCTGCAGTATTTACAAGTTAGTGTAGTGCATCCTCTGCACAGTGTGCACCTAAAGTTACCTGAAGAAAATTAGTGGTGTTCTTCTGATCCTATTAGTACAGTACCACAGGCAGCTGTAGTATTTACAAGCTAGTGTAGTGCGTCCTCTGCACAGTGTACACCTAAAGCTACCTGAAGAAAATTAGTGGTGTTCTTCTGATCCTATTAGTACAGTACCGCAGGCAGCTGCAGTATTTACAAGTTAGTGTAGTGCATCCTCTGCACAGTGTGCACCTAAAGTTACCTGAAGAAAATTAGTGGTGTTCTTCTGATCCTATTAATACCACAGGCAGGCAGCTACAGCATTTACAGTTAGTGTAGTGCGTCCTCTGCATAGTGTGCACCTAAAGCTACCTGGAGATAATTGCTGTTGTTCTGCTCCTATTAATACCACAGGCAGGCAGCTACAGTATTTACAGTTATTGTATTGTGTCCTCTGCACAGTGTGCACCTAAAGCTACCTGAAGAAAATTGGTGGTGTTCTTCTGATCCTATTAATACCACAGACAGGCAGCTACAGTATTTACAGTTATGCCCCGTACACACGGTCGGACTTTGTTCGGACATTCCGACAACAAAATCCTAGGATTTTTTCCGACGGATGTTGGCTCAAACTTGTCTTGCATACACACGGTCACACAAAGTTGTCGGAAAATCCGATCGTTCTAAACGCGGTGACGTAAAACACGTACGTCGGGACTATAAACGGGGCAGTGGCCAATAGCTTTCATCTCTTTATTTATTCTGAGCATGCATGGCACTTTGTCCGTCGGATTTGTGTACACACGATCGGAATTTCCGACAACGGATTTTGCTGTCGGAAAATTTTATATCCTGCTCTCAAACTTTGTGTGTCGGAAAATCCGATGGAAAATGTCCGATGGAGCCCACACATGGTCAGAATTTACGACAACACGCTCCGATCGGACATTTTCCATCAGAAAATCCGACCGTGTGTACGGGGCATTAGAGTACTACGTCCTCTGCACAGTGTGCACCTAAAGCTACCTGAAGACAATTGCTGGTGTTATCATACTAATAATACTACAGGCAGGCAGTTGATTCTGCTAGCTGCAGTATCAGTATATATACATCCCAACTTTGTGCAGCTACATCTCACTGCAGGCCATTAGTATGTCTGGAATGCCAACAAGTAGAGGCAGACAGTCACAAGCCAATAAAAGAGGGCAAGCAGGCTCTGTGTCTAGAGGCAACAGTGCTGGTCGTGGAGACAGTGCATCCTCATCAGCACATGGCCGTGGGACACGCTTGGCCTTTTTTTCGGCAGCTGGCCGTGTTGAGCCACAACATGCGGAAGACTTGATAGAGTGGATGACCAAGCCATCCTCATCCTCCTTATCCTCTCTCACCCAGGCTCAGGGTACTTTTTCTGGCAAAGCAGCTGCCAACGCAGCCTCTTCTCTTGGCTCAATGACATCAGTGACTCCTTCCCTAGCCCCACCATGTCCTCCTGAGGAGTCCCCCAAACTGTTTGACCACAGTGTTTGGTACATGCTCCAGGAGAACGCCCAGCATTTTGAAGGCTCCGATGATGGTACCCAGCTAGAGGAAGGCAGTAACGTGAGCCCAGAGAGAGGGGGCCCAAGAAGGACAGCAATCTGGCAGTCATGTTCCCCCAGCTGCAGCATACTGCCAGATTTTCTCCAGTGATGAGGAGGGAGGGGATGATGGGGTCACTGACTCCACGTGGGTGCCTGATAGGAGAGAGGAGGAGGAGGAGGAGGCACATCACCAACAAGGCAGGATGCCCTCCAGGGGCCAGCTTAAGGGCAGCACACTGACTGCATCACACCGCAGAGCTCCGCATGTGCAGGGCGCTGCTGTCTCTGCATGTTATTCCAAAAGTTCTTTGGTGTGGGCCTTTTTTGAGACGAGTGCATCATATCCCACCGCTGCTATTTGCAACATATGTCTCAAGCGTATCTCTCATGGCCAAAACATCTCCAGCTTGGGCACCACATGCTTGACCAGACATATGTTGACCTGCCATGCAGTTCGTTGGCAAGCGTACCTAAAAGACCTACACCAAAGAACAAAGAGGATCTCTCCTTGCTCCTCATCAGCTGGGATCTCCAACCCCACTATACCTTCAGTCCTCTCTCAGATCTTCACTGAGAGGAATGAAGATGTAGAATTAGGTGTGTCACAGCCAAGTACTTGGGGGCAATCTGCTATCGATACACCGACGTCAGATTGTACCAGGCAAATTTCCCTGCCCCAGCTGCTGCACCACAGAAAGAAGTTCACTCCCAGCCATCCACATGCCCAGCGGTTGAATGCTAGCTTGGCTAAATTGCTAGCATTTCAACTGCTGTCTTTTCAGTTGGTAGACTCTGCCCCCTTCTGTGAGTTTGTGGAATGTGCGGTTCCTCAGTGGCAGGTTCCCAAATGCCACTTTTTCTCACGGAAGGCGATTCCGGCTCTCTACCGGCATGTGGAAGGCAATGTCTTGGCCTTGCTGGACAGGGCGGTCAGCGGTAAGGTGCATATTACCACTGACTCATGGTCCAGCAGGCATGGACAGGGACGTTACCTATCTTTCACTGCGCACTGGGTGACTCTTCTGGCAGCTGAGAAGGATGCAGGACAAGGTGCAGTAGTGTTGGAGGTTGTTCTGCCACCACGCCTCCAAAATACTACTAGTGGTGATTCTGCCACACCTCTCTCCTCCACCCCCTCCTCTTCTTCTTCCTCTATGGCCTATTCCTGTGCTGATTTGACTTTGGAACCAGCGGTGCTCCATAGGCGTTCAAGGGGCTACGCAAGCACGCAGGCCAAAAGATGCCATGCAGTGCCTGAGCTGGTGTGCTTGGGGGACAGGAGAAACACTGGGGCAGAGATTCTGTCAGCTCTGCAGGGGCAGGTTCAGAGGTGGTTGATGCCACACCAGCTTAAGGCAGGTATGGTGGTTTGCAACAATGGCACCAACCTCCTCTCTGCCCTCAGACAGTGGCAACTGAACCATGTGCCCTGTTTGGCTGACGTCCTTAACTTTGTGGTGCAGCGGTTCTTGGGCAGGTACCCGGGCTTACAGGATGTCCTGAGGTAGGCCAGGAAAGTCTGTGTGCATTTCCGCAGGTCATATAATGCCAGTGCTTGGCTGGCTGACCTCCAAAAGGAATTTAGCCTGCCCAAGAACCGCCTAATCTCTGACATGCCCACCAGGTGGAACGCAACGTTGGCCATGCTGCAGTGGCTGCACACACAGCAGAGGGCCATCAATGAGTACCTGTGCTACTATGGCACCAGGACAGGGTCAGGGGAGCTTGTTTTTTTCCCCATGCCAGTGGGCCATGATCAGGGATGCATGCACTGTCCTGTCACCATTTGAGGAGGCCACGAGGATGGTGAGCAGTGACAGTGCATGCATCAGTGACACTGCCCCCCTTGTCCACCTGTTGGAGCACACGCTGCGTGGAATAATGGACAGGGCACTTGAGGCAGAACAGAGGCAGGATGAGGAGGACTTCCTTAGCTCTCAAGGCCCCCTTTATCCAGACAGTGTTCCTGCCTGTCCGCCGATCACACAGGAAGAGGACGAGGAGGAGGAGGAGGAAGAGAAGGATTGCGTCAGCACGGAGGTGGAGCCTGGCACTCAGCATCAGCAGCAGTCTTTAAGGGATCATTTACAGTCCCAAGAAACCCATGGACTTGTACGTGGCTGGGAGGAGGTGGCTGCGGATCATGTCGTCCTTAGTGACCCAGAGAACTCCGGACCGAATGCCTCAGCAAACCTATGCTGCATGGCCTCCCTGATCCTGCAAAGCCTGCGGAAGGATCCTCATATTTGTGGTATCAAGGAGAGGGATCAATACTGACTGGCAACCCTCCTTGATCCACGTTACAAGGGTAAGGTTGCGGACCTTATCTTGCCATCGCAGAGGGAGCAGAGGATGAAACATCTTCGGGAGGCCTTGAAGAAAGGTCTGTGCAACGCGTTCCCAAAGACTGGGAGGTTACAAACTCCTGTTCCTGGACAACGTGTTGCTGAGGCTTCGGTCAGTCAAAGAAGGAGCAGTGGAGAAGGTGGCTGTCTGACCGATTTTTACAGGCATACTATAGACACCACCCAGGTATGATATTTAAAGGAATATTTCACTTTTTTTTACTTTAAGCATCATTAAAATCACTGCTCCCGAAAAAACGACTGTTTTTAAAACGTTTTTTTTGCATTGATACATGTCCCCTGGGGCAGGACCCGCATCCCCAAACCCTTTTTAGGACAATACCATGCAAATTAGCCTTTAAAATTAGCACTTTTGATTTTGAACGTTCGAGTCCCATAGACTTCAATGGGGTTCTAACGTTCATGCAAATTTTCGGTCCGTTCGCAGGTTCTGGTGCTAACCGAACCGGGGGGGTGTTCGGCTCATCCCTAGTGGCGGCCAGCAGATCTGTGTTTGTTCTCGTAGTAGCTGCTTGCTTGCCCCTAGCCACCAGCAGAGCTGGTCTATCTAATCCATCCCAAGGTGAGAGTGGCACTCCACTCAAGCTTTATCTTGTCATAGATCTTCTGCCTATGCATAGTGGTGACCCCTTGCACTGACAGGTGTGAGCAGTGGCGGCCCATCCATTAGGGGCACATAGGCATCGCCCCCCTATCTATGCATTCGTCCCCCTGATCTACATGCAGGGCACTGGACGCATGGATTCCAATCGGGGTTGTTTTTTTAAGCACATATATGCTATATGTATATAGGCTTCAAAAAAGGGTGGGCTCAGGGCCCAGAGTTGTATTGTGTGACAATAGCGAATTAATATTTGCTATTGTCACACTGATTGTCCTCCCGGCCAATCAGGAAACCAAGACCCGTCACCCGATTGGCTGAAAGGAGATCCAATTGGATTGGCCACCAGGAGGAGGAGGGAGGAGATGTAGCGGAACTGAGAAAGTAGCCGCCCACAGCCTGGAGAGAAGCTGCTGCTGTCGCCGCCCGACACACGGAGCGTTGCCCACAAGATGGGGTAAGTGTGGGTCCCTAACCACTGACCGGGGGGTGCCGCCCATGACCCCTGTGACCCGGCAGGGTGGGGGTGTGTCGACCTCAGTTATGGAAATAAACCTTGAGAATGAGAACTTTCTTTTCTTCCCATATAGGAATGTAATAAAGGTTTGTTCATGTTTTTAACCACTTGACCTCTGGAAGGTTTTACCCACCTTCATGACCAGGGCATTTTTTCCTTTTTGGCACTGCGCTACTTTAGCTGGCAATTGTCATGCAACACTGTACACAATTATAATAGCTATAGCAGTAGAGAGGCTCCCACTGACCTGCTGGATAAGTACACAAGGAGGTCACCCTGGCAGATGACGAACTCACCCAAGGTGCGGGATCTAGGCACTAAGTGGTATTCACCAGAGCTCCTGATGGCGGGGATGGGTTTTGCTGCATGTTAGTACTAGGTCACAGTCCTCAGGGTCTCTACACCAGGAGGTGAGCAAGCCTGGGTCCAGTAGCAGATATAGCAGGGATCAAGCAGAAGTGTAGTCAGTAAACAAGCCAAAGGTCAGTAACAAGTGGTTTCAAGTTGGGATCAAGTGGAAGGGGAGTCAAAGAACAAGCCAAAGGTCGGTAACATATCGTAGTGGAGAAAAGGACAAATGTAGGTACACAAATGCAGATCTGATATCACCTGGAGAGAGCACACAAATCTGTCAAACAGGAAGGTCAGTGACATGGCTTAAATACAAAGTTTATGGGAAGGGCAAAGAGCTCAAGGTTCACCAGAAAACAGATACAAGGCAAGATTGTTCTAAGAGAGGGAGCTGTTCAGCCTCTCAAGTGGCTTAGCAAGAAGAGCCACCACCAGGCCCAGCAGAGGTCGTTGTGACAGGCTCACCCAGGACAGAGGCTATTGGAGGGGACTGAATGTGAGCCTCTTGCCAACAGATTATGGGCCCAGGATTTTAAGGGAACAATACTCTGCAAGGTGAATTAGAAATCCAGTCTGATCTGTACTAATCAGACTCAATCATGTATATATGTATATATTGTATGTTGTCTCATTCTGTTGTGGACTCTTTGCTGTGGTCATTTGGGATGTGTGTCCCTGTAGAGGGAGGGGGGATTCCTCCAGCAGCCCCCCTGCTGATAAGACTGATTCATATTGTTGGGACACATACTGTGAGGAGATGCTGGTTCATCAACTCTAACTACCTGTCTTGTTCTCTGCTATAATGTGTTTATTATAAATGAGTTTAGTCTGGCTTACCACAGGTTCTAAGGGTATTCCACACATTGTTGTTTGTTCTAATTAACCCTGTGTTGATGTTTATGGTAATATGTATTGAATAGTCACCTAGTCTGGGTAAATGATTTAGTAAACTAGCTCATGTTAATTAGGTTACAGTTGTATTGTTAGAGGAGGTTCCAACGGCATATAAAGTCTTGTAATTTTGATTCTAAAATAAAAAATAGTCCATGTTAGCACCTAAGCAAGTCTCGCCTTGTTTTGTGCTTGGGAGCAATTAGAATATCGGATATCTGTATCCAGACTGGGAGGAAGTGGTATACTGACGGAAGCACTTAAGCGGAGTGAGGGACGTTCCGTGACATTGGTGGCAAGCAGCAGGACGCTTCCTGCAGTCTGGGACATCCAAACCTCCACCTGGATCCCAGATCAGGATAGCAGACTTCAGTCACCCCAGCGGAGATATGGACCTGGCATCAGAGTTCCTGGGGCTGCTGCGGGTCCTTTCAACATACACTAGGACTGTGTCTGAGGATGAATACCTGGAGCTTAGGCAGCAAATTCGGGTGGAGCTCTGGATTGGAGCCCTCCAGCTTGCTGGTATAAAACAGGGAAAGTGCTTTCCGACCCAAGAGCAATGAGCCAGTAACCAACGGGCATTGCGGATGGCATTCCTGGGAGAGCGGCCCCAGGAGCAATGGGTGACTGAGTTGGACAGGCTGGTCCAGCAGGAGATAGAGCTGGACAATCATTATCATGCTCCGCAATGGCACACAGAGCAGGGATATTTAGGGGTGACAACAGAATGCTCTCCGGAGGGATATGACTTTGGAGGCCCTGGATTGCTGTGGGAGAGCCTTACAGATCATTTTGTGTTTGGCGATGAAGGGGAACCTGACCTTGAGGACCTGCGAGAATATAGAGAGACTATGCTCGGTCTTGCAGGGGTTTCAGAGCTTAAACCTGATCTGGGCCATTTTCTAAGGAAGGAACAGCATCTGGAAAGGGCATACAGGAAACTGCTAGAACACGTTCAGCAGCATGCCAGAGAATCGGCAGTGGAAAATCTGAAGATTGTTGTCCCCAAACCTGAAGTGCTGACAACAGGGCAGAGCTTTGCTAACCTCTGCCCAGCACTGATAGCATCTTCTGGGTTCCATGGACAGGAGATGGTGAATCTCTATCCCCAGACATCGTGCAGAGACAGGGGATTTGATAGACTTTTCTGCTGAGGAAGAACAACCTGATGAGCCTCCAGCAGAAGAGCTGCTATCAGGGCCAAAGTTCACTGTGCTCTGCCCAGCACCAACAGTGGCTTCGGCCTTCTTGAGAGAAGAGGTAGTCGGCCTTTCTCCCACAACACTGACAGGGACATGTGATTTTCTGCCAGCAGCATCTATGGAGTTACAACAAACTTCTCCAGCTGAAGATCTGGTAACTGAACAGAGGGTCCAAGACCTCTGCCCCACACTTTTAGTAATTCCAGAGACTGGGGATTTAATAGACGTTTCTGTAGAGGAGGAACCACCTAACAAACCCCCAGCAGAAGTGCTGGCAACCGGACAGAGGGTCCAAGACCTCTGCCCCACACCTGCAGCAATTGTGGAGGCTCAGGCTGAGAAGATGGCAATCACTTCCCAGCAGCAGATACAGGGGGAGAAGGGAGAGGAGGTGTTTGTTATCCCTCCCCAACAGTTGGCCAGGATGGAGGAAGCGGCCTTTCCTCCCCAGCAAAGATCCGTGCACCTGGGGGACAGTACCATAGACATGTCGTCCCAGCAGCCAGATGAGGGAATGGAAAAGGAAGCAGCTGGCTCATCTCCCCAATGGCAGCTACACAGTTTGGGAGTGGAGGAAGCCAGCCTCCTGCCCCAATGGTTAGCCGGAGCGGAGGATGCAGAGTCCCCAGCAGAAGTGCTGGCAACAGAGCAGAGTGCTACCAACCTCTGCCCAGCACCGGCAACAACTGTGGAGTTCCAGGGAGCCGGGGCAGTTGGCCCCTCTCTCCAGCGGCAAGGTGATGTAGTAAAGCTGCTACTCCCAGCTGAATCACTGGCAACAAGGCAGAGCGCCGCTGGCCTCTGCCTAGCACCTACAGTGTCTCTACAGTTTCAGAAAGCTGAGGCGATCGGCCCCTCTGCCCAGCAGCAGACCGAGCCCAGGAATGTTAAAAACCACCCAGCTGAAGCGCTGGCAGCCAGACAGAGAGTAAATGACCTCTGCCCCACACCTACTGAGGTCAAATATTCCTTGCAGCCAAGAAAGGAGATCATGCGGGAAGACTATGTGAGTTCACTCTGCCTGACTAACGCATGTCCAGACCAGGTGGAGGTCTGGGACCTTGTTAGTCAACCTTTAATGGGGGAGAAATGTGACAGGCTTACCCATGACAGAGGCTATTGGAGGGGACTGAATGTGAGCCTCTTGCCAACAGATTATGGGCACTGGATTTTAAGGGAACAATACTCTGCAAGGTGAATTAGAAATCCAGTCTGATCTGTACTAATCAGACTCAATCATGTATATATTGTATGTTGTCTCATTCTGTTGTGGACTCTTTGCTGTGGTCATTTGGGATGTGTGTCCCTGTAGATGGAGGGGGGATTCCTCCAGCAGCCCCCCTGCTGATAAGACTGATTCATACTGTTGGGACACATACTGTGAGGAGATGCTGGTGTCATCAACTCCAACTACCTGTCTTGTTCTCTGCTATAATGTGTTTAATGTAAATGAGTTTAGTCTGGCTTACCACAGGTTCTAAGAGTATTCCACACATCGTTGTTTGTTCTAATTAACCCTGTGTTGATGTTTATGGTAATATGTATTGAATATGAAAAATTATTATAAGTAGGGGATTGGCGCTGTCCAACTGTGATGATAATTATAAATGAAAAAAATGTTTGCTCAGCATATATATCCCAAATATTCGTGTCAAAAAATATTAAATATTATTGTGCATATAACAAAGTGTTTACAAAGACTGAAGTATATCAAGTGTACATAATCCAGCTATACAGTACAATACGGTAAAGTGCAACGTGCTCCTAAAGTGCGTGCACAAAAACTTATATTCAATGGTTATATATGTATAGAAAAGGTACCTATATCTTATAAAATGGCAGAAGAAACAAGATCCAATATATGAACACAATAATGATATTCAAAGCGAACAATTATGTGGAGAATAAAAAGTGAAAAAAATAAAAAATATAAAAAGACCCCAGCATGTGTGCATGAAAAATACAATTATGGCAATCAAAGCAAACAATTAATTGAAGAGAAGATGTGAAACAATATATATATATATATATATATATATATATATATATATAAAAAATGTTGGTGTGTAAAAGACAAAATATATGAAAAGTAAATGTCCGCAAAAAAATCTTAAAAAATGTCCTTCTGGTGAAGAAAAGCGTGGTCACAGCATTCAACTGTTAATATCCCGTCCTTCCCTGCACCCCCACTTGTGTTTGCACTCACCGGACTCCCTAACCCCTGCAGGGGTAAAGGGCATATGCAGACAATCCTGCGATATCGGAACCGGGAAGTGATCCTCCATCCAGGGGTGCTTTATCCTGTTCTGGCATAATGTAGTCCCCAATAAAAGGCATCCATATGAAGTGGAGAAAGAAAACACTTCATAGCGTGAATCCGTAGAGATTAAAGTTTATTGATAAGAATCCATCGTAAAAACTGTTTAAAAACAATCCATAAAAACACTGGAGCTGACAGTGCTCCAATAGTAATCCAAAAGCCGGCTCACAGCTGTAGGGCAGCGTGGTATAGCGTGCGTTCCACCGCCCGACAGCGTGCTGACTTGTGCGTATCGCGAGGCCACGCCTTATGCGTTTCGTCATCAAGACGTCATCTGAGGCGCCTCAGATTACGTCGTAATGACGAAACGCGTAAGGCGTGACCTCGTGATACGCACACGTCAGCACCTCTCTGTTCAAGCCTGTGTTAGTTCCGGTTCTCGCTGTCAGGTGGTGGAACGCACACTATACCACGCTGCCCTACAGCTGTGAGCCAACTTTTGGATTACTATTGGAGCACTGTCAGCTCCAGTGTTTTTATGGATTGTTTTTAAACAGTTTTTACTATGGATTCTTATCAATAAACTTTAATCTCTACGGATTCACGCTATGAAGTGTTTTCTTTCTCCACTTCATATGGATGCCTTTTATTGGGGACTACATTACGCCAGAACAGGATAAAGCACCCCTGGATGGAGGATCACTTCCCGGTTCCGATATCGCAGGATTGTCTGCATATGCCCTTTACCCCTACAGGGGTTAGGGAGTCCAGTGAGTGCAAACACAAGTGGGGGTGCAGGGAAGGACGGGATATTAACAGTTGAATGCTGTGACCACGCTTTTCTTCACCAGAAGGACATTTTTTAAGATTTTTTTGCGGACATTTACTTTTCATATATTTTGTCTTTTACACACCAACTTTTTTTTTTTTTGGATTTTTATGCACATATGCTGGGAATTTATATTTAATATATATATATTGTTTCACATCTTCTCTTCAATTAATTGTTTGCTTTGATTGCCATAATTGTATTTTTCATGCACACATGCTGGGGTCTTTTTATATTTTTTGTTTTTTTCACTTTTTATTCTCCACATAATTGTTCGCTTTGAATATCATTATTGTGTTCATATATTGGATCTTGTTTCTTCTGCCATTTTATAAGATATAGGTACCTTTTCTATACATATATAACCATTGAATATAAGATTTTTTGCACGCACTTTAGGAGCACGTTGCACTTTACCGAATTGTACTGTATAGGTGGATTATGTACACTTGATATACTTCAGTCTTTGTAAACACTTTGTTATATGCACAATAATATTTAATATTTTTTGACACAAATATTTGGGATATATATGCTGAGCAAACATTTTTTTCATTTATAATTATCATCACAGTTGGACAGCGCCAATCCCCTACTTATAATAATTTTTCACGTTTTGGATTTCACCTTGGTGATTTTCATTATAGGGGGGCAGCAGTCCTTTCCTAGGTTTTATATTCCTAAGCGTGGAACTACTGTCATTCATTAATATGTATTAAATAGTCACCTAGTTTGGGTAAATGATTTAGTAAACTAGCTCATGTTAATTAGGTTGCAGTTGTATTGTTAGAGGAGGTTCCAACGGCATATAAAGTCTTGTAATTTTGATTCTAAAATAAAAAATAGTCCATGTTAGCATCTAAGCAAGTCTCGCCTTGTTTTGCGCTTGGGAGCGGTTAGAATATCGGATATCTGTATCCAGACTGGGAGGAAGTGGTATACTGACGGAAGCACTCAAGCGGAGTGAGGGACGTTCCGTGACAGTCGTGGATTCAGATCCCAGTCCTGACACTCAATGAACACACAAGCAATATTACAGTACTTTTCTCTGTAAACTCACCACCACAAGTCTGGATGTTGAAGAGAGGAAAGTGCATCACATCGGGCGTCTCATTTCCATCTCCTTCAAAGATGTAGCAACTTTTTGTTGGAGGGTTCTCATAACTTTCTTCAGCAATTTTCGGAAAGGGAATCTGGTGATCCTTACAGTATTCAACTGTTTTTTTCACTGTCTAGTAAACAAAGAAAAAAAATATATATTAAAATGTGCCCAATTCATGAAAAATATCACTAGTTATGCTCAAAATTAAGTGACCCACACTAAATATTTTTCAGGGTGTGTGTTATGCGAGCTGTTTGGTAAGTAGGCTTGGGTTTTTTCCTGGGCATTCCCCAGGCTTTGTTGTTACCTGTTTTAGCCTTACAATGCTGCTTACTGTGATAGTCAGCTATAGATGAGGGTGGTTGCAAGTTTTTTGTTATCACGTTGGTGTTTGTATTGGTCCAGCAATGCACCAACACCTTTGCAGTCATTGTGCTATTTGCTGGGTGTTTGGTGTGCTCCTGTACCTTTAAGAAGGGGTAGGCTCTCCTTCAGCCACCTGCCCTCATTTTTCCATCAGAATGCATGTGCCTCCACTGTGTGGACACTAGACATGTGCACACTGAAATATTTTGTTTCGGAATTTCGTTTTCGTCCGAAAAATAAATTTATTTAGTTACCCCCGAAATTCATTTTTATTTATTTCGTTTTTCGTTAAAAATTGCATTCGTCTGAAAATCCAAATTAAGGTCGAATCTGTCATTGAAGGCTTATGGTGTCTGTCGAATGTTCAAAGAAGATTCGACGGAGCAGCTAAACTGTACGACGCAGTATAGTTTACCTGCTCCGTCGAATCTTCTTAGAACTTTCAACAGACACCATAAGCCAAAGTACGTGTGTACTTAGTTCTAGCTATTTTACTGCTCCTCCTCTTTGGTTACAATCAGCCAATAACATTCATCATCATCATCATTATTTTTGTTTATCTTTTCTCCCCTACGTCGAATCTTTTCTCCCCTAAGTCGAATCTTTTCTCTCTATGTATTATAATCTTGGACTAATAGAGTTAAGGTTAGGCACATTCGACCACAGGTTTGATGGACACAGATTGTTATTGTCATCATCATGTCGAATCTCCTATCTATATCGAACTGTTGTAGCAACGAAAACGAAAATAAAGACACTATTGTTGTAGATTGGGCAAATGTAAAAGATTTGATGGGCCATGTACACATTTTAGCTGGTCCAATTGTTTTAGAGGAGTTCTGGTCAAACATTGCACCCAGGCCACATCAATGAAAGTCAAAAGCTTGACCTTTTGACATATTTGAACTAATGCATGTCATGTATGATACTATAGTGCCATCTAGAGTTTGCATTAGAAAATGCTTCTTTCATAGAAACTGATGTAGAAAGGAAGAGGTAAAGGGACATGCTCATGTGGGAATGTCTATCCAAACTTTCAAAATAAAAGGCTAGCAGCATAATCTGAAAGAGGAGCTTTATAACAACAACAAAAATTGAAGAAGGAACGTTTGTGCCAGAGAAGGCACATCACCTGGGGATGACACTAAATCTATACTAGGAGAGAGCCCAATTTATGCAATTGCTTAACATAGCCTGGAGTCCTTGTTGACTACAGGGGTCATGAAGCTACTACTGTATAACCCAAGCTAAGTGATTTGTTAGTGTATCTCATCACATACAGACCATTCTCAATGCTCATTTGTAGAAAGGTTAGATAGCATGTGCATGTGTGTGGTTTGCATATTTGTAGTAATCTGTATGCCTTGTATTTTTTGTCTTGTATATGCAGCATTCTTGTTTAGGAAAAGCATACAGTATTAATATACTATGGGGAGTTCTACTTCCTTGATTTACTGCAAAGTTAAGTAAAAGATACAAACAAAACAGGGAGCTATTCTCAATTCTGGCCATTTGTAGGACTAATAACCACCCTATTGTCAAAGAACAGGCATGGGGAACTGACACTGACATGGGGGACATGTAAGAGTTTCTCTATTCTGCTGAATATACCTAAATTCTTCCTGGCCCCTAAACCATATCCTCATTAGTTGGGCATCCCCTGGGAGAATCAGTGATAAAAAGTGATCTGGGGGTGCCAAGTAACACTTTTATGCCTAAGCCTATTTCTGACATTTGTTGCTTACAAGTTAAAATCCATATTTTTTTGCTAGAAAATTACTTAGAACCCCCAAACATTATATATTTATTTTTAGCAGAGACACTAAAGAA
Source organism: Aquarana catesbeiana (assembly GCA_037953035.1). Lineage (NCBI taxonomy): Eukaryota > Metazoa > Chordata > Amphibia > Anura > Ranidae > Aquarana > Aquarana catesbeiana. Next base: position 99,221 of record JBBHAA010000176.1, read on the forward strand.
TAAAATGACGATTGTTGAAAATGTTTTATGTTACACAGTATTTGCGCAGCGGTCTTTCGTGAATTAAAAAAAACAAAAAAACAGTACAGTTAGCCCAATTTTTTTTTTTTTATGTGAAAGATGTTACGCCAAGTAAATAGATGCCTAGCATGTCATGCTTTGAAATTGCACACATTTATGGAATGGCGACAAACTACCATACTTAAAAATCTCCATAGGCGACACTTTAAAAATGTCTACAGGTTACCAGTTTAGAGATACAGAGGAGAGTTTATGATATAACCATTTCTCTCACTCCAATGATCGCAGTGATACCTCACATGTGTGGTTTGAACACCGTTTACATTTGGGGAGTGTGACCTACATATGCGTTCATTTCTGTGTGCGAGCACGGAACCCGCTTTATTTATTTTTTTTTAAACTGTTTAAAAGAATTAAAGAATTCATTTTTATTGCTGTCACAAGGGATGTAAACATCCCTTGTGACAGTAATAGGCGGTGACAGGTACTCTTTATGGAGGGATCAGGGGACCCCAAATACCTCCTTTGCACTTAAAAGTATTAAAACATGCTCAAATCTGCATTTTGAAATACTATATCGGCACCATTGGCAGCTGAGTAAACCGGAAGTGATGTCATGACATTGCTTCCAGCTTTCTAGATAGGAGACCCAATCAGATCTGATTCATTCGGGTCTTTGGCCAGCCAGCGGTCGCTCGGGCCTCCTGGTGGGACGGGAGAGCCGTGGAAGGTGGGGCGGGAGGGGGGTGTAGGATAAAAGCCGAGCGGTACAACCTTTTCAACCCGAGAATGCATATTTGTGTACGGCCAGTGTGAAGGGGTTAATGATGCAACCAATTAAGGTTGAAACTATTTTCCAGGTTTTCCCTATACAGACCTGGAATCTGGTGCCTGGTCACAAAGTAAAGCCAACTGAACTAGTTGCAGACTTTGGGTGTGCTCCATACACCCAAAAACATCATCATTCTACACAGGACGTGTGTAGAACATTCAGTCTCTCTGCCTGAATCTGGGATCCTGCCCCTCACATTATTCAACAATTGTCAGCTTTAAAGGCGTTGTAAAGTCTCAAGGTTTTTCACCTTAATGCATCTAAGGTGAAAAACCTTCTGTGCTGCAGCTGTCCCCCAGACCCCCCTTTTTATTACCTGAACCCGTCCGTTCCAGTGATGAGCAAGAGTCCAGCAGCTCCAGTCACTGTCTCCGTCCCCATTGGCTCCCGCTGCTGTCAATCAAATCTAGTGACACAAGAGCGGGGGGCGGGGCTGAGTCCTCCTGTCTGTGTCAATGGATGCAGCAGCGGGACTTATGAGTGCGCCCGCACAGGTGCCCCCAAAGAAAGGGACTCTCAGAGGGCACACTCGATAAGAAGGAGAAGTAACAAGCATCAGGGTTGCTCTGTGCAAAATCCTTGCACAGACCAGGTAACCATAACATGTTTGTTATAAAAAAAAAAACAAAAACCTTTACAATTACTTTAATTAATGAAAGCTTGAATTACTGTATACTCAGAGGAGAAGTTGGCAGCTCTAGCTATTAAAAAAGCAATCTGACAATGTTTATAAACAAAACCACAATTATACAAAGATACAAAGTAACATTTTGTTACTTTTGTATCATTCTGTTCATTCATCTGCAGATCAAAGGGATGAACTTAGATCTGCATATGATGCCAGGTAAAGCAACCTGACAAGTAAAACAAAACATTTAAATACAATGCTCCTCTGTTTAATCCCTTATCAACCCTTAAGCTGGATACACACTAAACAAATTTCTGTAGATTTTTTCCTTTAGGTTTACCAAAACCATATAATATGGAGGTCAAATCTAAACACTTTCAATTTGTATGCAATCAGGCAGACCTTGCACTATATAGTTGAAGGTAAATCTAAAGGCAATCCAACAACAAAAGTTGCATAGTGTGTATCCAGCTTTGGTCTCCTTCTCTCTTCAACTATTATTTTCCTTCTGATTTTTTGTTTGTTTATGCTTTATTACCTATTAATATTTAACCATTTTATTTTTGTTTTGTTTGTTAATAATTTTACACATTTAACATATAATTTTTACATTTTCATTTTAAAAAACACAAAATTGAAAAAAAAAATAAAATAAAAAAAAAATTGACTGCATTTGTAAAAAACCAAGATCATTATTTTGTTAAGTGTCATTTTAAACAGGGCAAACTATGGTATAAAATGTGTACATTTTATGTGCAGTAACCCTATTATTTAAATGAACACTGCTACAAAACATAAAAAACAAAAAGTGTGTTTTATTTAGTTTTGCTGTGTGTTTGATTATCCGAGAATTGCAAAAAAAAAATCATTGTTGCAAGACAATACCGTGAAAATAAAACCTTGTTGCTTTGTTTGTCCTTAAAAAACAAATAATAATAATAAATGATATATATATATATATATATATATATATATATATATATAGATCTACAGTATCTCACACATGTGAGTACACTCCTCACATTTTTGTAAATATTTTCTTCTCTCTTTTCATGTGACAACTCTGAAGAAATGACACTTTGGTATAATGTAAAGTAGTGAGTGTACAGCTTGTATAACAGTGTAAATTTGCTGTCCCCTCAAAATAACTCAACACACAGCCATTAATGTCTAAACCGCTGGCAACAAAAGTGAGTACACCCCTAAGTGAAAATGTCCAAATTGGGCCCAAAGTGTCAATATTTTGTGTGGCCACCATTATTTTCCAGCACTGCCTTAACCCTCTTGGGCATCAAGTTCACCAGAGCTTCACAGGTTGTCACTGGAGTCCTCTTCCACTCCTCCATGACAACATCACGGAGCTGGTGGATGTTAGAGACCTTGTGCTCCTCCACCTTCTGTTTGAGGATGCCCCACAGATGCTCAATAGGGTTTAGGTCTGGAGATATGCTTGGCCAGTCCATCACCTTTACCCTCAGCTTCTTTAGCAAGGCAGTGGTCATCTTGGAGGTGTGTTTGGGGTCATTATCATGTTGGAATACTGCCCTGCGGCCCAGTCTCTGAAGGGAGGGGATCATGATCTGCTTCAGTATGTCACAGTACATGTTGGCATTCATGGTTCCCTCAATGAACTGTAGCTCTCCAGTGCCGGCAGCACTCATGCAGCCTCAGACCATGACACTCCCACACTTGTCTTTGTACTACTCCCCTGGTTGCCGCCACACACACTTGACACCATCTGAACCAAATAAGTTTATCTTGGTCTCATCACACCACAGGACATGGTTCCAGTAAACCATGTCCTTAGTCTGCTTGTTTTCAGCATACTGTTTGCAGGCTTTCTTATCCATCATCTTTAGAAGAGGCTTCCTTCTGGGGCGACAGTCATGCAGACCAATTTGAGGCAGTGTGTGGAATAGGGTCTGAGCACTGACAGGCTGACCCCCCACCCCTTCAAACTCTGCAGCAATGCTGGCAGCACTCATACGTCTATTTCCCAAAGACAACCTCTGGATATGATGCTGAGCACGTGCACTCAACTTCTTAGGTCGGACATGGCGAGTCCTGTTCTGAGTGAAACCTGTCCTGTTAAACCGCTGTATGGTCTTGCCCACCGTGCTGCAGCTTAGTTTCAGGGTCTTGACAATCTTCTTATAGCCTAGGCCATGTTAACGTAGAGCAGTGGTTCTCAACCTGAGGGTCGGGACCCCCTCTGGCCTCGAATGACGATTTGCCAAGAGTGACTGAATACTGGGCTGTTCCTGAAGCCTGCACCGCTCTCCCACCCTTTTCGTGGCCGCCCAGCAGGGCTGTCCCTGGAGCCTGTGGCCGCCCTATCTCCTGATTTTGGCATAGGTGTCACTGCTGCGAGACACCACAAAGTTGGAGACACAGTGAGTAACACTACCTGTGATTATAGTTGCCATTAAAAGTCCCCACTACAGTTCTCAGATCAGCAGATGACCTTCATCAAGAGCACCTAAGTTGGCTGATCAGAACTCCCACCAGCACTGCCATTGATCCCATTCCCCCCACCAAGGAGTAACAGAAGAAATAAAAATAGAGAATACATGGAAGGGAGAGGAAAAGAGGGGGAGGAACAAAGAACAAGGGAGAGAAAGAATAAGAGAAAGACCAAGAAAGACGGCTAGAGAGAGGGATGGGGAAAAAAACAAGACATTTAGGATAGAGAGAGATAAAAGGGAAAGAAAGGAGAACAAAGGGAAAGAGTGGTACATCCTAAAATGTACCATAAGGGGTTTTAATACTGTATGAGTGGAAGGGACTCGGGGAGCGCTAAATGTCCGTGGGTCAGGGGCACAAATTACTTGTCTTGCCTTGTGTGCTGACAACCCATGCTACGAAAATAATTTTACTCTTAGGGGTCCCCACAACTTAAGAAATTTTATCAAGGAGTCACGGCACTAGGAAGGTTAAGAACCACTGATGTAGAGCAACAATTCTTTTTTTCAGATCCTCCGAGAATTCTTTGCATGAGAGAGTGAGAGCGATAACACCAAATTTAACACACCTGCTCCCCATTCACACCTGAGACCTTATAACACTAACGAGTCACATGATACCGGGGAGGGAAAATGTCTAATTGGACCCAATTTGGACATTTCACTTAGGGGTGTACTCACTTTTGTTGCCAGTGGTTTAGACATTAACGGCTGTGTGTTGAGTTATTTTGAGGTGACAGCAAATTTACACTGTTATACAAGCTGTACACTCACTACTTTACATTGTAGCAAAGTGTCATTTCTTCAGTGTTATCACATGAAAAGATAGAATAAAATATTTACACAAATGTGAGGGGTGTACTTACTTTGTGAGAAATATATAGATAGATAGATAGATAGATAGATAGATAGATAGATAGATAGATAGATAGATAGATAGATAGATAGATAGATAGATAGATAGGTCCATAAGTATTGGGACTTCAACACAATTCTAATCTTTTTGGATCTATACACCACCACAATGGATTTGGAATAAAAAAAACAAGATGGGCTTTAACTGCAGACTTTCAGCTTTAATTTGAGGGTATTTACATCCAAATCAGGTGAATGGTGTAGGAATTACAACAGTTTGTACATGTGCCTCCCACTTTTTAAGGGACCAAGAGTAATGGGGCAATTGGCTGCTCGGCTGTTCCATGGCCAGGTGTGTGTTATTCCCTTATTATCCCATTTACAAGGAGCAGATAAAAGGTCCAGAGTTAATTTCAAGTGTGCTATTTGGATTTGGAATCTGTTGATGTCAACTCTCAATATGAGATCCAAAGAGCTGTGGTGGATGACCAAAGAATTCTTTCCCTGGTGAAGAAAACACCCTTCACAACAGTTGGCCAGATCAAGAACACTCTCCAGGAGGTAGGTGTATGTGTGTCAAAGTCAACAATCAAGAGAAGGTTTCACCAGATTGAATACAGAGGGTTCACCACAAGATGTAAACCTTTGGTGAGCCTCAAAAACAGGAAGGCCTATGGACAGATGAGACCAAGATCAACATGTACCAGAGTGATGGGAAGAGAAATGGTGGAGAAGGAAAGGAACTGCTCATGATCCAAAGCATACCACCTCATCAGTGAAGCATGGTGGTGGTAGTGTCATGGTGTGGGCATGTATGGCTGCCAATGGAACTGGTTCTCTTGTATTTATTGATGATATGACTGCTGACAAAAGCAACAGGATGAATTCTGAAGTGTTTCAGGCAATATTATATGCTCATATTCAGCAAAATGCTTCAGAACTCATTGGTCGGCGCTTCACAGTGCAGATGGACAATGACACGAAGCATACTGCGAAAGCAACCAAAGAGTTTAAGGGAAAGAAGTGGAATGTTATGCAATAGCCAATTCAATCACCTGACCTGAATCAGATTGAGCATGCATTTCACTTGCTGAAGACAAAACTGCAGGGAAAATGTCCCAAGAACAAGCAGGAACTGAAGACAGTTGCAGTAGAGGCCTGGCAGAGCATCACCAGGGATGAAACCCAGCGTCTGGTGATGTCTATGCGTTCCAGACTTCAGGCTGTAATTGACTGCAAAGGAGTTGCAACCAAGTATTAAAAAAGTGAAAGTTTGATGGATGATTGTTAATCTGTCCCATTACTTTTGGTCCCTTAAAAATTGAGAGGCACATATACAAACTGTTGTAATTCCTACACCGTTCACCTGATTTGGATGTAAATACTCCACATAAATATGTAAATAAAGCTGAAAGTCTGCATTAAAGCACATCTTGTTTGTTTCATTTCAAATCCATTGTGGTGGTGTATAGAGCCAAAAATATTAGAATTGTGTCGATGTCCCAATATTTATGGACCTGACTGTATATAAATATATATATATTTATTTATATTTATTTATTTTTGCATTGATACATGTTCCCCAAGGCAGTACCCCCCCAGCTCAGCTCCTTTCCCATAATTATTTAATGACTTGTGTTTTTCAATACGTTTTATATCGGCTGTTGGCAAGTTGCATTGAATGACCATAAAATGTGGTTACCTCAAATGGATCTCCTGAACTGAAGTCAAAAGACAAAATCAGATCTACTTTGCGATGAGGAGGTAACATTAAGGGGTACGGAGTATTAATTTCCAACCCGGCATCGATCAGATGGATGTGCTCTTTATCAAAGAGGTCGCAGCCTTTTGGGATTTTATCTACAAAATAAATCAATAAAAATAATTATAATATCCTCTGAAATGCTCAAACCATTAACAGTTGCACTACCAAAGCCAGGGAAGGATCATGTTACTAGTTGTCGCCCTATTTCTTTGCTGAATAAAGACCTGAAAATGTATGCTAAACTGCTAGCTACTAGGCTGGTGGACATACTACCTTCCATCATTCATTTAGACCAATTGGGATTTAGGTAAGGTCATCAGTCACCAGACGCTACTAGGCGGCTGATTAATGTCATACATCTAGACCAGGGGTCTCCAAACTTTCTAAACAAAGGGACGGTTTACTGTCCTTCAGACTTTAAGGGGGCCAGACCGTGGCCATCAGGAGTGCAAAATCCCCCCATCATTGATGTTGTCATTTGGGAGGAATTGTGCCCCATCACTGGTGTCATTGGGAGGAATTGTTCCCCATCATTGGTGTCATTGGCAGGAATTTTGCCCCATCATTGGGAGGAATTCTGCCCCATCATTGGTATCATTGGGCGCCATCATTGGTGTCATTGGGAGGAACTGTGTCCTTCACTTGTGCCAATGAATAAAATAGCACCCCAAGGGCCAGATAAAAGCAAGCAAAGGGCTGCATCTGGCCCCCGGGCCGTAGTTTGGAGACCACTGATCTAGGCAACAAGGAAAGAAAGCCTTCTCTTCTCCTCACTTTGGATACAGAGAAGGTGTTTGACAGAATACACTGGAAGTACCTAACTCAGGTGCTTGCTAGGTTTGGGTGTACAGGCCCAATCCACTCAGCAATTATGGAACTGTACACAAAGCCCTCTGCTCAGGTGTATATATACGGTATGCCATCAACCCCATTCAATATATCCAATGGCACCCGCCAGGGGTGTCCTCTCTTCCCACTTATTTTTAACTCACCAATGGCACCTAAGTCTACATTTATCACATCCTCAGATAAAGGGGTTCAAGTTGGAAAATAGAACGCATACTGTTAGCCTTTTTACAGACTATATCATTCTGATGCTTACAGAGGTGGAGACTTCCCTAGCTTCGGTGCACCAGGCTTTGCAACTTTTTTAACAGAGTGTCTTATTATAAAGTGAATGAAAAAAAAATCATATGTTCTAGACTTAGGTTTACCAATAACAATTAAATGGTCCTCCAACAACAATGTCCCTATGTATGGAAGGATAGTGGAATTTCTTACTTAGGTATCATACTCACTCCTAAGGCAGCAGATCTTGCCAAAGAAAACTATACACCCTTCTTTCATACCTTCCACTCTATATTAGATACAGTGCCTTGAAAAAGTATTCATACCCCTTGAAATTGTCCACATTTTGTCATGTTACAACCAAAAACGTAAATGTATTTTATTGGGATTTTATGTGATAGACCAACACAAATTTGCACATAATTGTGAAGTGGAAGGAAAGTAATAAATTGTTTTCAATTTTTTTTTTACAAATAAATATGTGAAAAGTGTGGGGGGCATTTGTATTCAGCCCCCTGCGTCAATACTGTGTAGAGCCACATTTTGCTGCAATTACAGCTGCAAGTCTTTTTGGGGATGTCTCTACCAGCTTTGTACATCTAGAGAGTGACAATTTTGCCCATTCTTCTTTGCAAATATCTCAAGCTCTGTCAGATTGGATGGAGAGCGTCTGTGAACAGAAATTTTCAAGTCTGGCCACAGATTCTCAATTAGATTTAGGTTTGGAGTTTGACTGGGCCATTCTAACATATGAATATGCTTTGATCTAAACCATTCCATTATAGCTCTGGCTGTATGTTTCGGGTCGTTGTTCTACTGGAAAGTGAACCTTCCGCCACAGTCTCACGTCTTTTGTAGACTTTAACAGGTTTTCTTCCAAGATTGCCCTGTATTTGGCTCCATTCATCTTCCCATCAACTCTGACCAGCTTCCCTGTCCCTGCTGAAGAAAAGCATCCCCACAACATGATGCTGCCACCACCATGTTTCACAGTGGGGATGGTGTGTTCAGGGTGATGTTGCAGTTTTAGTTTTCCACCACACATAGCATTTTGCTTTTAGGCCAAAAAGTTCCATTTTGGTCTCATCTGACCAGAACACCTTCTTTCACATGTTTGCTGTGTCCCCCACATGGCTTCTCGCAAACTGCAAATGGAACTTCTTATGGCTTTCTTTCAACAATGGCTTTCTTCACGCCACTGATCCATAAAGGCCAGATTTGTGGAGTGTGCGACTTATGCCGCGTACACATGGTCGGACTTTACGGCAGACTTTGCCCGGCGGACTTTTCGACGTACTTTACGACTGACTTTCTGAATGAACGGACTTGCCTACACACAATTCGCCAAAGTCCGTCGAATTCCTACGTGATGACGTATGACCGGACTAAAACAAGGAAGTTCATAGCCAGTAGCCAATAGCTGCCCTAGCGTGGCTTTATGTCCATCGAACTAGCATACAGACGAGCGGACTTTTCGACCGGACTCGATTTCGACGGATTAATTTAAAACATGTTTCAAATCTAAGTCCGTCCAACTTTTGAGAAAACAAAGTCCGCTGGCGCCCACACACGATCGAATTGTCCGACCAAATCCCGTCCGCCGGGCAAAGTCTGCCGTAAAGTCCGCTCGTGTGTACGCGGCATAATAGTTGTCCTGTGGACAGATTCTCCCACCTGAGCTGTGGATCTCTGCAGCTCTTCCAGAGTTACCATGGACCTCTTGGCTCTTCTCTGATGAATGCTCTCCTTGCCCAGCCTCTCAGTTTAGGTGGACGGCCCTGTCTTGGTAGGTTTGCAGTTGTGCCAAACTCTTTCTATTTTCAGATGAAGGATTAAACAGAGCTCTGTGAGATGTTCAAAGCTTGAGATACTATTTTATAACCTAACCCTGCTTTATACTTCTCCACAACTTTATCCCTGACCTGTCTGGTGTGTTCCTTGGCCTTCATGATGCTCTTTGTTCACTAAGATTCTCTAACAAACCTCTGAGGGTTCACAGAACAGTTGTGTTTATACTGAGATTAAATTACACACAGGTGGACTCTATTTACTAATTAGGTGACTTCTGAAGGCAATTGGTTCCGCTAGATTTTAGTTAGGGGTATCAGAGTAAAGGGGGCTGAATGCAAATGCCCCCCCACACTTTTCACAAATTTTGAAAACCATTTATTTTTTTCCTTCCACTTCAAAAAATATGTGCCGCTTTGTGTTGGTCTATCACATAAAACCCCAATAAAATACATTTACATTTTTGGTTGTAACATGACAAAATGTAGAAAATTTCAAGGGGTATAAATACTTTTTAAAGGAACTGCAAATTGGCCCAAAATTAACTATCATGGTCTGGATGCTTAGCAGCCTCAAAAATGCAATTACTTCCACAATTGTTATATTTGTTCAGAACGTTACCCATTCCTGTACCGACTTCTTTTCATCCTTACAATCTACTTTAAATAAATATCTCTAGCAGGGAAAGAAGACATGTTGTGCATTTAGTAGGCTTATTAAATTTAGGCAGGAGGAGTAGGCCATATTCATATTCAGGACTACTACTTATCTTCAATCCTGGCACAATTAAAAGGTTGGTTTGCTCCTTGCCCTATCACCTTATGGATAGAACTGGAGCAGTATTAAGTACGGGGAGAGAACCTTTATAATTATTTGGTATCAAGTCCTTATCCACCATGTTTGGAATCCATGGTTGCTCCTAGTATTCAAGCATTAGCGGAGGCCTGAAACAGCTTCTGTCTTACCCTACCCACTAATTGTAAAGTATCTCCTTTAAAAATCTTTTATAAAATCCAATAAAAAATAGAGACACATAGAAAATACTAATATTTTCGAAATTTCCAGATGAGAGAATATGTAAAGCCATACACAAAAATCTCACACAAACTTTAGGCTGGTAAAGTCAATTATAAGATTTTTAAATCTACAGGTTTTATTAAAGTGGACACTGCAGGCTTTTTAATGCAGAAGAGACAGTAAGAGGCCGATGTATAAAACGTTTGTTGTGTGAATAGGACAAACATCGTACAATCAGGATGAAAATTCCCACACTTCCTCTATTATGTGTGGTTTCTATATCATCAGTGCCATCTAGTGCCACAAAGATGGCCGCACCACAAATTCTGGTTCCTGTGACACACTTCTGTTGCCTGTGATGACCTCACTTTCTCAACACCTTTCATTCCATTAGACTTTATCAAGAGCAGGGACCAGAATTTGCAGTGCGGCAATCTTTTAATGGATGTGTGATCTTTCCCTTGTACATATAAGCATACTGGAAAAAAAAAATATGTTTTTACTTAAAAATACTACACTATTGGAAGATCTTTTTTATGAGGTGGAATGGTGACTCTGGAGAAGGTAGCAGAGAAGAGGAGAATGAAGATTGGGTGCATTCTAGACTGATTATGCTTGCAAGGCTCTGGTGAGGCTGCATTGCATGAGAGGACACCTGATGGTGGAAGATTGTTGGTGGCATAGTGTTGAGGTGACTACATATTTATGTGAGCACAATAAACAAAGTGTGGGGAAGCACAGTTTTGGTTTGATAGTATTGCTCTATGATGGTTTTTGTTTTTCCATGAGGAATTATTGAACAGAAGGTGTGACAAGCAATGGAGGGAAGAGGAGAGAGGGACACTGGATTGTAGTTGAGCACAAGTGTGATTTGACCCATTATACAAGAGGGGGTCTTACTATCTGATGAGCATTTAAGATATTGGTGAGAAGATTACTTGAAGAGGATTGTTGATTAGGGAACTTTGCACATGGGGATATTCTAACACTGGGAATAATGACTATAAATGAACATATTCGACCATATTTGGTCAACGTCAGTGGCCATATATGGGCAATGATATCACTGCTATCCCTACTCTGTAGCTTATGAGATCAGGGATTCCTGGCCATGTAAGTCAATGGTGCTGGCGGTGACAACAGCTGTTTACTATAAATGCCTTCTTAGCAACTATTGACAGCTGGAAACTGTCATATATCAAATTTGGCTCCTGCTGAACAGTTGACTGGACAGAAGAAGGTTTGGATGTTCATCTGAATGCCTGAGCAGCCAAACTTTGGACTGAACCATTGGCTCATCCCTGGTCTCTACTTTTTCATCAGGAGCAAAGATGAAAGGATACTAATCATGTGACCGCTAACAGCCAATCACAGGGGTGACATGATCAAGAAGTCCATCCCACCCCCCTCCTTAAATTGGCGTCCCCCCTCCAAAAATTAAAAGTCAGCAGCTGCATATACTGTAGCTGCTGACTTTTAATAATAGGACAGTTACCGGTCCTGGAATCCAGCGATGTCGGCACCCCAGCCAATGTTTGCATCAGCTGTCGGCTGCTCCTGCCCGCCATTGCCGGTAAAGAAACCCGGCAGTGAAGCCTTGCGGCTTCACAGCCAGGTCCCTACTGTGCATGTGCGTGCTTTTGCTGGCCCAGCAGCAGGGGAAGGAGGAGAGGGCCAACTTCTGATGTACCTCACCGCGGCAAGGTCTAATGGAAATGAGGACTGGGTACCTGTCAAAACACTCTCCCCTCCCCCCCGAAAGGTGCCAAATGTGGCACCGGAGGGGGGAGGAATAAGATAAGCAGAAGTTCCACTTCTGGGTGGAACTCCACTTTAAGACCCGGTTAAAGGGCAGCGCTGGGTGAGTGGGAAGAGGTTAAGAACAATGTAATTTTTTGGAGTTGCAATAATAGGATTTTGGCTTACCGTAAAATCCGTTTCTCTGAGTTCATTGACAGACGCAGCCTTCTTTATTCAGAACCATAGGGTTATATCGCCCCATACAGGAGTAGGACATTAGGCAGACAAAAAGACTTGGCTACACCCATGGGCAGTCCTAGGTGATATACACGCTCTCTGCGTGTACACTCTCTGCTACAGGCCTTCAGTGATGTAACAAGCAGTATCAGAAGTATTAAAAACTCCATAGAGGGGTGGGTGCTGTGTCTGTCAATGAACTCAGAGAAACAGATTTTATGGTAAGTCAAATATCCTATTTTCTCTTTCGTTCATTGACAGACACAGCCTTCTTTATTCAGAACCATTCATCTAAATGCCTGAGCAGCCAAACTTCGGACTGAACCATTGGCTCATCCCTGGTCTCTACTTTTTCATCAGGAGCAAAGATAAAAGGATACTGATTATGTGACCACTAACAGCAAATCACAGTGGTGACATGATCAAGAAGTCCATCCCACCCCCCTCCTTAAAGCGGTGTCCCCCCTCCAAAAGTTAAAAGTCAGCAGCTACATATACTGTAGCTGCTGACTTTTAATAATAGGACAGTTACCGGTCCTGGAATCCAGCGATGTCAGCACCCCAGCCAATGTTTGCATCAGCCCTCTCTGCTACAGGCCTTCAGTTATGTGACAAGCAGTATCAGAAGTATTAAAAACTCCATAGAGGGGTGGGTGCTGTGTCTGTCAATGAACCCAGAGAAACAGACTTTATGGTAAGTCAAAAATCCTATTTTCTCTTTCGTTCATTGACAGACACAGCCTTCTTTATTCAGAACCATAGGGATGCCCCAAAGCAGAGCAGGAGGGGCAGCCAACAAAACAAAAAACCCCAGGCCAACCAGACAACCTGGAGCTCAGTGAAAACAACCTGGAGCCCACCTGACTAGCAAAAAAACCCCTTCACAAGGGAAAAATCCTCTAGACCGCAGCCTGCAGAACCTTGCGGCCAAAAGAAGCATCCGCAGATGCCAGCACATTCACTTTGTAAAGTGTGTACCGATGACCAGGTGGCCACCTTGCAAACTTGTGCTACTGACGCCTGACGACGGAAGGCCCAGGAGGCACTCAGCGCCTGAGTCGAGTGCGCCTTCCCTGGGAAGGGAGGAACCTGACCCTTGATAGAATAGGCCTGAGTCACCATCTGCCTGATCCATCTAGAGATGGTTGCTGAGGAAGCAGATAGTCCCTTTTTTGGCCCGTCTGTGATCACGAACAGAGAGTCTGATGTTCGAAAAGACTCAGTGGCTGCCAAATACACCCTGGCTGCCCAAACTACATTTAAAGTGTGCAAGGCCAATTCCCTCGGATGTTGCGGCCGGGGACATAGAGAAGGCAACACGATGTCTTTATTTAAATGGAAATCAGAGACAACCATTGGAAGGAAAGAAGGACAAGGACAAAGCACCACCTTGTCCTTGTGAATAACCAGGTAGGGCGTGTGACAGGATAGCGCCGCCAACTCTGACACCCTGTGAGCAGAAGTAATAGTCACCAAGAAGGCCACCTCCACCTAGGGTGAGCAAGGGAATTTCTTGAATATCCTCAAACGGAGGCTTCTGTAAAACCGAAAGTACAAGATTCAAGTCCCATGGTGGCAAGGGAGATTGCACCGTGGAACCACATGTCGCACTCCCTGAATGAAGGTATGCACCAGGGAATGCGAAGCCAGGAATCGTTGAAAGAAAATCACCAAGGCAGACACCTGGCCCTTGACAGTACTCATCCCCAGTGTAGGCAGATCTGTTGAAATACATCCTGATGGAGAGACCACTCAAATTGGCCCAATACTTGACAACTGAGGTAATCCACTTGCAAGTTGTCCACCCCTGGAATGTGAAGGGCAGAGATGGCCAGGACGAAATGTTCTGCCCACCATAGAATGCCGGCTACTTCCAGGCCAGCTAACACAATCCTTGTTCCTCCCTGGTGGTTGACATAGGCCACCGCCGTGGCATTGACTGACTGGATCCGTATCAGGAGCCCCTGAAGCCAATCTGTCCAATGATCCAGACAGAGTCTGACTGCCTGGAGTTCCAAGATGTTGATAGGTAGCCTGGATTCCTCCAGCGTCCAGTGACCCTGAGCCGAGCTCAGGCCCAGGACTCCTCCCCACTGGGACAGACTGGCATTGGTGGTGACCACCGTCCAGTATAGCAAAAGAAAAGATTTCCCTTGCCGAAGAGCCGGAGAACGAAGCCACCAGATCAGGGACCCTTTGGCTCCTTGACTCAGCCAAATCTGACCGTCTAGAGACTCGGCACATTTGTCCTATTTTAACAATATTTCCATTTGCAGGGGTATCGTATGAAACTGAGCGAACGGACGGCCTCAAACGTAGACACCATCGGGCCCAGTGCCCACATGCAAGTCCGCAGGGAGACCCACCTGCTGGACAGCAGCGAGCGGACTGCCACCTGTAATTTCTGGAGTTTGTCCTGTGGAAGGACCACTCTGGCCCGAGCAGAATCCAGAGTCAGACCCAGATAAACCAATTTCTGAACTGGGGTCAACGCAGACTTTTGGTAATTTATTAGCCACCCAAAATCTGCCAGAGTCTGAACAGTGATCTCCACGTCGCCCCTCAGGGCAACTGAGGACTCTGCTCGCAGCAGAAAGTAGTCCAGATAGCCCAGAACAGAAATTCCCCGCTGGTGCAGCAGTGCCAGAGCCGGGGCCAACACTTTGGCGAAGACCCAAAAAGCGGAGGCGAGACCAAAGGGTAATGCTGCAAACTGATAAAGCTCCTCTCCCACAGCAAAGCGGAGGAACCGCTGGTGCTGTGCACAAATCAGAATGTGCAGGTAGGCATCCTTGATGTCGATGGAGGCAAGAAAGTCTCCCTGATGAAGAGATGCCACCATGGAGCGAATGGACTCCATTCGAACTTCCGCACCCGCACATAGTGGTTCAGGGGCTTGAGGTCCAGAATCGGACATACCGTACTCTCCTTTTTGGGGATCGTAAATAGGTTTGAAAAAAAGCCCTGGAAACCTTCCGACACAGGAACTGGGACAATCACCCCCTGGAGCGACAGACCTTGTACCGCACCCCGGAGGGCTAACAAGCGGTCTGGAGACAGGTGCAGATTGGACGGAAGAAATCTGCTTGGGGACAAGTCTGGAACTCGATCTTGTAACCAGACAGAATCACTTTGTGGACCCACTTGTCATTTATCAGAGAGGTCCACAGGCCCGGAAACCAGCGAAGACATCCCCTGCAGGTGTGGGCGCCTCTTCATGCCGAAGGAGCCTTATCTGGGGGTCTGGAGAAACCCGCTCTCGGTTTGCCCAACCAGGGCCGCTTAGAACTTCCCGAGGGGGGATTGAAAGACTTTGAGCCCTTGTCAGTGGACCCTGAGGGACAAAAAAACTTTGTGTGCCGAGAAGGAAGAGCCACGCTTCCGACTTGGCTCCTTCCCTTTCTTTGACTGTGGAAGAAAAGTACTCTTCCCCCCTGTGACATTCTTAATGATATCATCCAGAGTGGCCCCGAATAAATGATTGCCTTGAAAAGGCAGATCAGCTAGGGCCTTCTTTGAGGTCTGGTCCACAGTCCAACACTTCAGCCACAATACCCGTCGAAGCACTACCGCTGAAACACACAGCTTAGAAAGCAAGGGAGCTACGTCCAAAGAGGCACCGCAGACAAACTGCAGCCCCTAGACCAGTTGGTCCACTAATTCCTTGAAAGCAGGTGGAAACTGGTCCCGTTCCAGGTCATGGCGCAACAGCTTTGCCCACTCTGTCAGCGTTTGCGACACCGGAGCAATAGCCAAAATTGGCCGAAGCGCCAAACCCGCAATAGTGAAAATACTGCAGCTCAGAGACTCTGCCTTCCTGTCAGCCGGGTCTTTAAAGACCGGAAAGTCCTCAACAGGAATCATAGTGGTTTTGTTCAACCGGGAAATCGGGGAGACTTTCCTCAAAGGGATAACGCACAGCGAAACAGTTTGGGATCACAAAGGGGCATTTTGGACACTCCCAATCTTTATAGACAAACTTGTCAAAAAAGGAGGGATAAGGGAACACTTTTGCTGCTCGAGGTGGCACAATATATTTTATATCACTATTATTGGGACATTTATTTATATTATTTATTATCCATATTGCAATGGATTGATGTGTTTTATTTGCGATATCTAGATCACCTTTAAGCACTGGCACTTTGTACGTTTTGCACCATTTATAAGGATATGTTTTTGATGGTTATTTCTGATTTATTCTATGTATTTTTATTTAGAATTATTCACATGAAGTAGTGTTTATGTCCATTTGTGCACCTACACATGATTATCTAGATTTATATGTTTTTAGTGTCAACATTTATTTATGCGATTTAACATGCAATTTTTTTGTCATTTAGTATATACCAATTGAAAAGGATTTTTTATGCACTTTTTTTCACATACACATGATGCTGATTATTAAGATTTGAATGTTTTTTAGTGTCAACACTTATTTATGCGATTTATTATGCGATTTTATGTCATTTTATTAATTGACCACAGACAGAGATTTACAGCTTTCTTCTGGTTAGCGCAGCATCTCCCCCCTTATACCTCAGTTTGATTTTGGGCTTATGTCTGACCCTTGCTTCGGTGCATGCAGCTGTCCAGTCACATACGTGCGTTTTTACTATTTTTCTGAGTTCTTGTTTTCTTTTCTTTTTCCAATTGGGTAGCGCAGGAATATTCTTATTACAAGAGAAAAGGAGAGCCCCACATTAAGAGTGACCACTACAATGGGACACCCCCCACACCGATAGTGATAGCACCAAGACACCCCACAGCCTGCGGCAGAGAGAGGGGGTATCCCCCAGACTCCCAACCCCACTAGCGTAGCACTTGCTGCCTCAGATGTCAACCTGCACACACGTGGCGTCCAAGGAAGAAGAAAGCACAGGAGTCACTGTTGGGTTAAAAAGAGGGGCTTCCGTCTGCAAAAAAATGGTGTCCTGGGCTACATAGTAATGCCCGTCGTTGCCTGAGCCAAAAATCCACCATATCGTGGCCGCCGAGCTACACAAATATGGCCGCCGGCCATAGGAAGTCATCAGGCACTAGAGAAAAGGACGCTGGCTATGGCAAAATGGCCGTCGGCCATAGGAAATCCTCAGGCACTAGGGAAGAGGACGCCGGTTATGGCAAAATGGCCACCAGCCATGCTAAATGAGTCTACCTCCTACGATGAGACCCAGTGCCTCCCCCCGGTAAGCACAGCACCTAGGCAGTGTACACCCCCAGCCCACCAGTATTCAACCCCGTTCCCCTGGACCCACCACAAGCACACTACCTCATATGGAGGGGGGAGGGGAAGAGTGGGGTTCCAAGGGACCTCCAGGGCTAGTAAAAAAAGGTGCAGGGATAGAGGGAACCCGCAGGACTGACTAACCTGGGGAGGGGCCCACGATCGCCACAAAAAAAACCCTAAGGGGGGGACCTTTACTCAACATACCAGGACCAAGCGGGCATCACTCCAGACAGAACCTCCTCAACACTGAAGTGGGGGGCTGTCGGCCATGAGGGATGCTGCGACTCAAGCTGAGACCCGGTCCTATATGAGCTTGCGAGACCTTTAACTCGCAGAGCCAGCCCCCGTCCAGTGGGGCTATGTCGCAGCTGACCTAGCGTGTACAGTACCTGACCGCGAGATTGTGTTTCCAGCGCGATCACATTTTTTCCTTTCCCGATGAGCGACAGGCAGTGCTGACAGCTGTCTGAATCATGA
Organism: Aquarana catesbeiana; assembly: GCA_037953035.1. Classification (NCBI taxonomy): domain Eukaryota; kingdom Metazoa; phylum Chordata; class Amphibia; order Anura; family Ranidae; genus Aquarana; species Aquarana catesbeiana. The sequence continues at coordinate 117,341 of JBBHAA010000176.1, forward strand.
AGGGGAACGCTGTGCCAAATTTTCAATAAAAAAACGGCCTGGGTTCCCCCCCAGGGGCATGCCAGGCCCTTAGGTCTGGTATAGATTTTAAGGGGAACCCTTATCCAAGCACGTAGCCCGGCGGTCAGGAAAGGGGGTGGGGACGAGTGAGCCCCCTCTCCTGAACCGTACCAGGCTGCATGCCCTCAACATTGGGGGGTGGGTGCTTTGGGGCAGGGGGGGACCTGCAGGCCCCCCCCACCCAAAGCAACATGTCCCCATGGTGATGAGGACAAGGGCCTCTTCCCGACAACCCTGACCGTTGGTTGTCGGGGTCTGCGGGTGAAGGGCTTATCGGAATCTGGGAGCCCCCTTTAATAATTGGGCCCCCAGATACCGGCGCCCCACCCTATGTGAATGAGTATGGGGTACTGTCAATAAAAAACACACTACACAGGTTTTAAAAGTAATTTATTAGGCAGCTCCGGGGGTCTTCTTCCGACTTCGGGGTCTTCTTCCGACTTCTCCTCTCTCTCCAGCCTCTTCTCCCGGTGTCCGGTTCTTCTCCCGCTCTCTGGCCTCTTCTCCCGGTGTCCAGTTCTTCTGCCGGGCTCCTCCTTCAGTCCCGGGGCATGATGGGACTGTGACATCGTAAGGAGCGGGGTCACCGGGTGACAGCACCCGGTGACCACGCCCCATGCCTATATAAGTGATCGCGCTCCGCTCACACAGCATAACAGCAGGAGAGAGCATCGTATCAACATCGGAAGAAGAGAAGAAGGAACAAGATGGTGAAGACCGGGCCACCGCTAGCAAGAGAGCGGCAAAAGAGCAGAAGATAACGGAGGAGCCCGGCAGAAGAACTGGACACCGGGAGAAGAGGCCGGAGAACAGGAGAAGAACTGGACACCGGGAGAAGAGGCCGGAGAGAGCAAAGAAGTCGGAAGAACACCGACTCCGATAAGCCCTCTGCCCACAGACCCCGACAACCAACCGCCACGGTAGTCGGGAAGAGGCTCTTGACCTCATCAACATGGGGACAAGGTGGTTTGGGGTGGGGGGGGCTCGCTTGTCCCCACCCCCTTTCCTGACCGGCCGGGCTGCGTGCTCGGATAAGGGTCTGGTATGCATTTTGGAGTGGACCCCCACACTGATTTTTCGGCGTAGGGGGTTCCCCTTAAAATCCATACCAGACCTAAGGGCCTGGTAGGCCCCTGGGGGGAACCCACGCCGTTTTTTTATTTAAAATTTGGCGCGGCGTTCCCCCTCATGATTCATACCAGACGGCTGTCAGCACTTCCAGTCGTTCATCGCGAAAGGAAAAAACAGTTTTCCTTTCCCGATGAGCAAGCCAGCTCGACGCTGGCTCCCGCAACGCAAAGGGCTCGCAGGTGTCAAATCTCGCCGATAACAGCAGCGATATTGACACAATATCGCGGTCACCTACTGTAGCTGCAGTCTGCACTCACTCGCTGGCCAGACTGGGGTGACCACTGGATCAAATGTCCAGCCCATCACCCAGCCTGGCAGTTGATTGTAGATCTCACCGGAAAAATCCAGAGGAAAAAAATAATAAATAAATAAATAAATAAAATTGCCAGGACAAGAGATCCCAACAGGGAACTAGATCCTTACTCCTGACTAGGCAGAAAAAACTGAAGGCCTGTAGCAGAGAGGGGGGTGTATATCACCTAGGACTGCCCATGGGCGTAGCCAAGTCTTTTTGTCTGCCTAGTGTCCTACTCCTGTAGGGGGCAATATAACCCTATGGTTCTGAATAAAGAAGGCTGTGTCTGTCAATGAACGAAAGAGAAAACTCCCTTTATATCCAGTTTCCTGGAAAACAAAAACAAAACATGTTTTTCTTGCTAAAACTTTTTTTAGAATAGATTTTTTTTTCTTTTGCAGTTTGTGTTAAATTTAACTTCCTGTCCCAGAGACACAACAGGATTGTCAAGAAAAATCCCCTCATTGGCAGTTGCTCATATTCAAAAGGTTCTCTTAGTGGCAACCTTAACCACTTCAGCCCCAGAAGAATTTGCCCCCTTAATGACCAGGCCATTTTTTCCGATACAGCACTGCATCGTTTTAACTGACAATTGCGCGGTCGTGCGATGCTGTATTCTAACAAAATTGACGTCCTTTCTTTCCCACAAATAGAGCTTTCTTTTGATGGTATTTGGTCACCTCTGCTGTTTTTATTTTTTGCGCTATAAACAAAAAAAGAGTGACAATTTTGAAAAAAAAGCAATATTTTTTACTTTTTGGTATAATAAATATCCCCCCAAAAATATAAAAAAACAAATTTCTTCCTCAGTTTGGGCCAATATGTATTCTTCTACAAAAAAATCGCAATAAGCGTATATTAATTGGTTTGCGCAAAGGTTATAGCGTCTACAAAATAGGGGGATATATTTATGGCATTTTTATTATTCATTTTTTTACTAGTAATCTGCGATTTTTATTGGGACTGCGACATTGCGGCGGACACTTTTGACACTTTTTTGGGACCATAAATAGCCACTGGTTACTGTATAAATGTCACTGGCAGGGAAGGGGTTAACACTAGGGGGCGATCAAGGGGTTAAATGTGTGTCCTAGGGACTGATTCTAACTGTGGGGGGATGGGAGTGCCAGGAGGAGGAGACCGATCACTGCTCATACTTAGTATGAACAACAAATCAGTCTCCTCTCCCCTGACAGAACAGAGATCTGTCTGTTTACATTGTCAGATCTCCATTCTGTCTCCCTCAGGAGCAATCGCGGGTGCCAAGCATTGGCTCTGTCGTCGTGCTACAAGCGCACACGCGCTCTCTAGTGGTCTTAAAGCGGCCGACGTATAGCTATGGCTAATCACGTTTTTCTTCTAGTGACAATGGTCATCAGTGCAAATAGAGAGAGTGAATCTCCCCAATGGGAACATAGACAGGAAAAAAAACAACAAAAAGGTAGAAATTCTCCCCTACTCTATCCACAACCAGAGAAAAGTTTTGGATGGAAAGCATGAAAGTATTCAAAGTGACTGGTCACCATCTTATCTCTGTAATAGGCAATTTCATGTAACTTGTCCAAGAATCTGACCTTACTGGAACTGGAGATTGGAAGGTCAGGGAGGTCATACACCATCTAGAACTATGGATCCTATCTGGTGGTCAATAATCAGTTTCTGATTTAGAGAATGTAACAAAGAGACAATGTCACACATACGGTATGCTCACCTTTGCATTGGTATAGGAAATTGTTTGTTGTTCCCCATTCCCACTCCAAAAGACAAGATGTGATGTTCTTTATCACTACAATATCGTCATAGACATCTAGAGAAAACAAAAAAAAATCTTAAAAGTGACCTGAACCATTGTCAGACAAGAGAAAATTAATACAAGAGTATTACGGTAACTTTGTGCAAAACAGCGTACAGATCCACATGTATATGACCCACCAAATAATTCACTGGGCACCACCATCTTTCCCCACACATGCAAAATGGAGAGAATATCCAATATTTGAAGAAAATGGAAAATAGCGTTAGACCTGTAGGGTTATCTCACTGGTATTACCATCTTATATTATTGATGTTGATGTAAAGGATCTGGTTCTGAGCAGACGGCCTCTACACCCCACAGGATCTCCTTGGCTTGTGGGACAGTGTAAAAAAAAAAATTACAATTGAAGTGCCACACCACTGACTTTATTTCAGTAAAAAGTCAGCGGGACAATCCAAAAAGTATGCAAAGCATTTTAGGTGTCCAAAACTTCCCCTTCGTGAGGCCTAGAAAAAAATATAGGGATATCTTCTCTGCAATATCTTCTCCTCAATCATGTTGGGGGGGGGGTAAAAAAAGTTTCTGCTGCATTAACTAACACCGGCCTAAGTCCTGAAAATGATTAAATCAGTAAATCGACTTGGTATTTTCTTACCAAGTCCAAATTCCTAACCCCCGATGAAGGCAAAGTGTTCTTGGCCCCCTAAAAAAGCACTAGAAATTTCCTGATATGAATCAATTATCATTAAAAATCTTAAACTCTTGGATGCTTGTTTGGTGCTCTTATTGGATTTGGGTTTTGTGTTCTTGAGTCAATGATGGAGAAGGACCTGGGTATTCTGGTAGACCATTGACAGAATAAATGTAAATTTTAGGGGGACAGCAGCATGGAGGATTCAATAATGAAGGATCTGGGTGTTCTGTTGGATCATAGACTTAATAATCACACATGCTGGGAGGAGAACAGTTGGGGGAGTCAATGGTGGAGAAGAATCTGGGTGTTCTGATATAAGCCTAATAATAGCATGGAATGCCAGGCTGCAGTTTCTAAAGCGAGCAAAGTCCTTTCTTGTATTAAGAGAGGAATAGACTGCAGAGAGTGAGAGAGAGAGAGAGAGAGAGAGAGAGAGAGAGAGAGAGAGAGAGAGAGAGAGAGAGAGAGAGAGAGAGAGATCATCTATACAAATCTTTAGTAAGACCTCATCTGGAATATGCAGTTCAGTTTTGGGCTCCAGTTCGCAAAAAGGATATCAGATAACTGGAGAAAGTACAGGGGAGGCATTTCTAAATGTATTTGTACATGCAGATCATTTCCCCCCTTATGTATTTATACATGGAGATCATATCCCCCCTTATGTATTTATACATGGAGATCATATCTCCCCTTATGTATTTATACATAGAGATCATATCCACCTTATGTATTTATACATGGAGAGCATATCACCCTTATATATTTATACATGGAGATCATATCCCCCCCTTATGTATTTATACATGGAGATCATATCCCCCTTATGTATTTATACATGGAGATCATATCCCCCCTTATGTATGTATACATGGTGATCATATCCCCCCTTATGTATTTATACATGGAGATCATATCCCCCCTTATGTATTTATACATGGAGATCATATCCCCTTATGTATTTATACATGGTGATCATATCTCCCCTTATGTATTTATACATGGAGATCATATCCCTCTTATGTATTTATACATGGAGATCATATCCCCATTATGTATTTATACATGGAGATCATATCCCCCCTTATATATTTATACATGGAGATCATATCCCCCTTATGTATTTATACATGGTGATCATATCCCCCTTATGTATTTATACATGGAGATCATATCCCCCTTATGTATTTATACATGGTGATCATATCCCCCTTATGTATTTATACATGGAGATCATATCCCCCCTTATGTATCTATACATGGTGATCATATCCCCCCTTATGTATTTATACATGGAGATCATATCCCCCCTTATGTATCTATACATGGTGATCATATCCCCCCTTATGTATTTATACATGGTGATCATATCTCCCCTTATGTATTTATATATGGAGATCATATCCCCCTTATGTATTTATACATGGTGATCATATCCCCCTTATGTATTTATACATGGAGATCATATCCCCCTTATGTATTTATACATGGAGATCATATCCCCCTTATGTATTTATACATGGAGATCATATCCCCTTATGTATTTATACATGGTGATCATATCCCCCTTATGTATTTATACATGGAGATCATATCCCCCTTATGTATTTATACATGGTGATCATATCCCCCTTATGTATTTATACATGGAGATCATATCCCCCCTTATGTATTTATACATGGAGATCATATCCCACTTATGTATTTATACATGGAGATCATATCCCCCCTTATGTATTTATACATGGAGATCATATCCCCCTTATGTATTTATACATGGTGATCATATCTCCCCTTATGTATTTATACATGGAGATCATATCCCCCCTTATGTATTTATACATGGAGATCATATCCCCCTTATGTATTTATACATGGAGATCATATCCCCCCTTATGTATTTATACATGGAGAACATATCCCCCCTTAAGTATGTATAAATGGTGATCATATGCAGGCCCGGACTGGGACAAAAAATAGGCCCGGGCATTTTGGAATAAGCAGCCCATGACATCTTAACCGGCCCCTTCCCCACTCTCCATTCTGATGGATCCCCCGGGAGAGGGGAGGGGCTATCCCAGCAATGGTGCGTGAGCAAGGGGGACAGGGAAAGAGAGGGGGGGTAGAGAGCACAGGGAAGAACCTTGAGAACATGGGGTGGGGCGAGAGCACAGGGGGGCTGAAGAGCACAGTGGGGGGAGGCGGAGAGCATGGGGGGGCAGAGACCACAGGGGAGAGGCAGAGAACACAGGGAGGAAGAGGAGAGCACAAGGGGGCTGGAGAGCATGGGGGGCTGGAGAGCACAGGAAGTGGGGGGTTGGAGAGTACAGGGGGAAGCAAAAACACAGGGTGGGGCGGAGAGCACAGGGAGGGCAAGAGAGCACGGGGTGGAGAGCACAGGGGGGGAGGTGGAGAGCACAGGGGGAGGCGGAGATCATTGGGGGGCTGTAGAGCACTGGGGGGAGGCGGAGGGCACAGGGGGGCAGCAGAGAGCATGAGAGGAGGTGGAGAGCACAGGGGGTAGGCGGAGATCAATGGGGGGGCTGGAGTGCACTGGGAGAGAGGCGTAGGGCACGGGGGCAGCGTAGATCATGGGGGATGTGGAGATCACAGGGGGGTCTGGAGAGCACTTGGGGGGCTAGAGAGCACTGGGGGAGAGGCAGAGGGCACAGGGGGGCACTATAGAGCATGGGGGAGGTGGAGAGCACAGGGGGGCTGGAGAGCACTGTGGGGGCTAGAGAGCACTGGGGGAGAGGCAGAGGGCACAGGGGGGCAGCATAGAGCATGGGGGAGGTGGAGAGCACAGGGGGAGAGATGAAGGGCACAGGGGGGGCAGCGTAGAGCATGGGGGGAGGTGGAGAGCACAGGAGATGGGTGGAGAGAAGAGAAGGGTTAGAGAGCACTGGGGGGGCTAGAGAGCACTGGGGGGCTGTAGAGCATTGGGGGGATGTGAAGAGCACAGGGGGAGGTAGAAAGCACGGGGGAGAGGCAGAGGGCACAGGGGGCAGCGTAGAGCATGAGGGAGGTGGAGAGCACAGGAGGGAGGTGGAGAGCACAGGGGAGAGGCGGAGGGCACAGGGGAGCAGCATAGAGCATGGGGGAGGTGGAGAGCACAGGGGGAGATATGGGGGGAGGTGGAGGGCACAGGGGGCAGCGTAGAGCATGGGGAAGGTGGCGAGCACAGGGGGAGAGACGGAGGGCACAGGGGGGCAGCGTAGAGCATGGGGGGGTGAAGATAACAGGGGGGCTGGAGAGCACTGTGGGAGAAGTGGAGGACACAGGGGGGCAGCAGAGAGCATGGGGGGAGGTGGAGAGCACAAGGGGAAAGACGGAGGGCACAGGGGGGCAGTGGAGAGCATGAGGGGAGGTGGAGAGCACAGGGGGAGAGACGGAGGGCACAGGGGGAAGCATAGAGCATGGGGGGAGGTGGAGAGCACTGGGGGGGCTAGAGGGGGGGGGCTGAAGAGCATTGGGGGAGGTGAAGAGCACAGGGGGAGAGGCGGAGGGCACAGGGGGAGAGCATAGAGAACTGGGGGAGGTGGAGAGCACAGGGTGAGGTAAAAAGCACAGGGGGAGAGGTGGAGGGCACAGGGGGGCAGCGTAAAGAATGGGGGGTGGTGAAGAGCACAGGAGGGAGGAGGAGAGCACAGGGGGGCTGGATAGCACTGGGGGAGAAATGGAGGGCACAGGGGGCAGCGGAGAGCATGGGGAGGTAGATATCACAGGGGGGGTGGAGAGCACTGTGGGGGGGGTAGAGAGCACTGTGGGGGGTAGAGAGCACTGTGGAGAAAGCAGAGATATGCAGGATAGGAGGAGCTGTGGGGTGGCTGCATATAGAAGAATTATTCTCTCCATCTTCCTCCCGCAGTACCTGAAAGCCTGCGAGAGGGAGAGGAGCAGAAGCAGGCATTCAGAGACTGCAGGAGGGAGATGGAGAGAATGATTCTTCTATATGCAGCCACCCCCACTGTTCCTCCTATTCAGGTTACAGGGGGCTGCACTTACGTTCTCTCTGATCCGGCTGCAGCAGGCTCCTCTCCCCTTCGTGGTCACGCCACCCGGCACCAACAGCTGAACTATACTGGTGGCCGTGGAGAGGTGTCTCCGCTAGCTCCCCCCCTTCATTTCTTTGTCCCCCTGGTGCCGATGGCTGAGCCTGAGCTGAACTGGCAGCCGGGCAGCTGCGGAAAGGTCGGGGGACTGGCGTGGGCTTAAAGAGCAGCCTGCCTTGGCCCCCCAAGCAAGGACATGCGGCCCGGTGGCCCCAGCCCACTGGGCAAATGCCCGGTTTGTCCTATGGCCAATCCGGGCCTGATCATATCCCCCTTAAGTATTTATACATGGAGATCATATCCCCCTTATGTATTTATACATGGTGATCATATCCCCCCTTATGTATTTATATATGGAGATCATATCCCCCCTTATGTATTATACATGGAGATCATATTCCCCCTTGGGTATTTATACATGGAGATCATATCCCCCTTATGTATTTATGCATGGAGATCATATTCCCCCTTGGGTATTTATACATGGAGATCATATCCCCTCTTATGTATTTATACATGGAGATCATATCCCTCCTTATGTATTTATACATGGAGATCATATCCCCCTTATGTATTTATGCATGGAGATCATATACCCCCTTATGTATTTATACATGGTGATCATATCCCTCCTTATGTATTCTACATGGAGATCATATTCCCCCTTAGGTATTTATACATGGAGATCATATCCCCCCTTATGTATTTATATATGAAAATGTGGAGATCCCTGTTCTAGATAAAACAAGATGACATTAGTATTGCCTCATCTTATAAATGAGTCCTCCTGCATTACATACCTTTTAGAGAATCCAAAAAGGAAGAATGAAGTTGCAGGTTCTTTTTTATTTCTGGACAAAATAAAACAAGATGTCATCAGTATCACCCCAAATGTCACATGTACAGAAGAATAAGAGACAGTTTTCTGTGGAAATGTATTTCTGAATGGAGGGAAGATTTATCACACGTCATATGAAGAATAATGGAATGTTCTATACTGCTACATTGTAACCTGTCATGTTTAGTAGATGGTGTAGCTGACATAATGCCTGTAATGCTAAAAGCTTCATGAAATATGATTGTAGTTCCATCTCTTGTTGTCCATCATGAGGTTTAATCAACATGATGGATAAAATCGTACATTATGTCAAACATAACTACAAGCTGTATATCTAATGTAGCTGTGATAAGAATGTTAAGTTACAGATCATATCGCTAAACATACAGTATCGGTAATATTTAGTGCATCCTAGAATCAGATTTAAATGATCACTTTATCTGTGAATGTACATCTCTCCTGTAATTACTGAGTTTTATCTGCAGGTGGCACTCTGTCATGGTTTTACACATGGGAGCTGTTGCAGTGGTCACTAGCAGTGCCACCAAAAAAGGTGATTGTACCACACTCGGAGCCCCATCAAGTCAGCAAATGGCCCTGGAGCCAAGAGAGGACTCCTTAACCACTTCCCGCCCAGCCTATTGTCAAATGTGGCTGGGCGGGACCTTTATGGCTTTGGGTGGACGTCCTCCAGGAATGCTCCTCACACGTGTGTCCGCTGGACACAGCTGATGTCTGATCAGTGTGCTGGCCTACTGCCGGTACCATGCAATTGTTGTGGCCAATCATAGCAGATCACATGGCAATTGTAAACATTGAATGGCTTTGATTTATGCCATTCATTGTGTATGATTGTTTTGCTAGCTGTGATTGGTTACAGTGATCACACCGTACAGACAGGGCCAATCACAGCCCATTTGTACTATGTGATTAGCTGTGACCAATCACAACAATGCAGACAATTTCTTAATTTTCCAAAAAAACTCACCATGCCTCTTACTAAACACATTGGACTGTCTACTTTCCAAAAAAGTGGTCATTTAGGGGTTATTTATACTGTCCTGACATTTCAGGGCCTCAAGAAATGAGATCGGCCGTCAGTACATCAGGATTGGTCGATTTTCAGATACATATCCCATAGTTTGTGGACTCTCTGGAAGTTTCCTACAGACTAAATAATATACACGAATTTGGGTTATTTTCACCAAAGAAATGGAGCAGAATACATTTTGGCCTAAATTTATGAAGAAAGATTTGTTATTTGCAAAATTTTATAACAAAAACAAAAAAAAAACGGAAAATGTATTATCAAATACTTACCGTAATTTTCCTTTCCTGATGGACTCCATGGCAGCCTATGTGTGGGTTAACCCCGCCTCCTCTCCAGAGCTATAGGACCCCGTACCCAAAAATTTGAACTTACAGCTAGGGGACTGCGTTCCATAACTAGCCAACTCTTTGATCAAATGAGCGGGAACTCCATCTGCCATGGAATCCATCAGCAAAGGAAAATTACGGTAAGTATTTGATAATACATTTTCCGTTTTTCTGACAGACTCCATGGCAGCCTACGTGTGGGAAATAACAAGCCAGATCACATGGGGTGGGTATGCTTGAACAAAAAAGATTTAATTTCCCCCTTAAACCGACAGGATTCTTAACCCAAAGTTCACAGAAGATAGAGAAGCAGGCTCTATGCAGTAATGTGACTTAAAAGTATTAATGGAGGCCCAAGAGGCCGCTTTGCAGATGACGTCTGGAGCCACATGCCGAGCCACTGCCTACAAAGCCGCCATACCCCTGGTGGAATGTGCCATCACCGCCTCTGGAGGAACCAAGCCTTTAGCTCTATAAGCCTGCTGGATGTACTGGACGATGCAGGTCGCAATCGTTCTGGTTGAGGCTCGCTTCCCCATGTTACAGCCAGAGTACAAAATGAACAGGTATTCGGTGCATCTAAAGGAGGAAGTAGCTTGTAGGTATTCCTTCACTATTTAGCCTATATCCCGAGGATGAACTTCGGTGGACCCTGGAGATCTGAATGCAGGTAGGACGATTTCTTGGTTCTCATGGAACACTGAAGTTACTTTCGGATTTAAGCCGAGCATAGGGATGAGGACCACCCGGTCCTGAAAAAAGGTCAGGAATGGTTCTTCATGACCCAAGGAATCAATCTCAGAAACCCTTTTGGCTGAAGTGATAGTGACCAAGAAGGCGACTTTTGCAGAATGGTCTTTGATAGACAGCGGGGAAGACCCCGTGAAACTGAGTCAAGATAATGAGTCGAGAACAAGGGGAAGATCCTATTTGAGGAATCTTGGTTTTCTTTGGCTTGCCGCCCCATGGAAGAACTGCCGGATTAGCGGGTGAACAGCCCATGATATTCCGGAGAGGGCCGATAAGGCTGAGACTTGGACTCTAAGAGAGCTGATGGATTGAGACAGATCTAGGCCGGATTGAAGGAAGTTGAGGATATCTTGGGTCTCTGGAGCCCTAAATGATCTGCCTGTAGAGGATGAGAATTCAACAAACTTGGCCCATATTCTCTTATATACTTTATTCGTGCTCACCTTTCTTGAGCTCACAAGCTCTCCCTCTCAAGAACCAGGCCATCAGTCTCAATAATGGCTGACAAGGGTGCAGAACTATCACCTGAGAAAGAAGGTCCGACCTAAACGGAAGAGGCACCGGGTCCCGGAAGCTGAGCTGGGTCAGGAGGGGAAACCATGACCTGTTCGACCAGTAAGGTGCAATCAACACCATCTTTACAGCTTCCGCTTGAAGTCTCCATAAGGAATTGAGGATGATCGGGTATGCCCTGTTGAAACTCCACTGATCTGTCAGGGCATCTATTCCCAAGGCCTGGCTGCAACAGACTCAAGTATAGTACTTCTTGACCTTGAAGTTACAGGGGGATGCATATAGATCCACTTCGGGATTGACTCCCAGGGACAGGATCCACTCACACGTCTGCACATGAAGAGACCACTCGTTGTTGTACAGCTGTGTGCGGGACAGGAAGTCCACCTGGACGTTCTGGGCTCCGGGGATGAAGACTGCCGAGATATTGACAGGTTCTTCTGGGTCCAAAACATGATGGATTTGACCTCTTGGAGCAGGGCGGGGCTCCGAGTGCCCCCTTGCCCCCTCACATAAGAGACTGCAGTGAAGTTGTCCATCCTTAGTACCACTGACTCCCCTTTCAGGAGATGAGAGAAGGATAGAAGGGCACACCAGGCCACCTGAAGTTCCAGGACGTTCGAGCCCGGATTGTGGAGACGAGCATCCCACTTGCCTTATGCCAGTTCTGACATGCAGAGGGCTCCCCAACCAGCATCGCTGGCATTGGTCGTGACCATGACCCATGAGACGGGGGCGATGGAGTGGCAAGGGATTATTCCTGTGCTGAAGCTACCAAAAGAGGCTTTTCCTCATCACAGTTATGTGAATGGACTAATTGATGTCCCCCGAATTCCATTGCTGAAGGAACCCCATCTGAAAGGGGTGTAACATGCACAGAGACCACTTGACCATGAGGGTCATAGAGACCATCCTGCCAATGATTCTTAGGCACTGTAAGGCCCTCAGGCGTGAGGAGTTCAGAGCCCGTGAAATTCTTTCTCAAATAACTGGGATCTTCTCCACAGGAAGAGAGATGGTGCTTTCCACTGTGTCGAACTTGGCCCCCAAGTATATCAGGCGCTGGACTGGTACTAAATGGCTTTTTTCCAGGTTTAGGAGCCACCCAAAGTCGATCAATGTGGAGATAACCTGCTCCTTGTAGATCAACAATTTCTCCTTGTCCTAGGACAGCAACAGGAGGTTGTCAAGGTAATGGTACAAGACCACCACGGACAGTAGAACCTTCAAAAAGACTTGAGGTGAGGTTGTCAGCCCGAAAGGAAGGCAGGTAAACTGCAGATGTTCTTGCCTGAGTTGGAATCGGAGATATTTGCGAAATTCCTCTGCCACAGGCACATGGAAGTAAGCATCTTTTAAGTCGATTGAGATTGAAATAAGCCAATCGCTTGGCTGCACGGCTTGCTGAATGGTAGACATGGTCTCCATTTTGAACTTTTCGTATTTTATGAATATTTTATGAGCTTGCAGGTTTCTTTAAAGTGGTGTTCCGGCCAAAATTATACTTTTTAAATAAAAATACCCCTATAATACACAAGCTTAATGTATTCTAGTAAAGTTAGTCTGTAAACTAAGGTCTGTTTTATTGTTTTTTGGCAGTAGTTTGTTATCTTATAAACTTACAGCAGGCCATGGCCATCTTAAGTGTGGGCATCTGAAGCCATACTGTATTTCTTCCTGGATCTCATCCTTGCAGATCTCGCACATGCTCAGTGCAGCACAAGCAGTGTAATAGGTTTCAGGTCAGATTTCTATAGCAACGGCAGTGTCAGAGGAAGTTGCCGCCCCTTTCCAGAAGGCATTGCAAACAGGAAATGATCCGATGGGCCACGGCCAGGGAGGAGGAAGTGAAAAATGAATACAGCAGATATACAGTAGGTACTGAGAAAAAAAAAATTAAAATATCCAATTAGTTTACAGTGCAAAGTTTAGTGAGGGATGCTGAAGAGTTGTAAAAGTGGGTGGAACTCCACTTTAAGAACCTTGCAAGCCCCACAAAGGCTTACCTTGTCCCAAGCAATACCCAGGCTTGGGGAAGCTGCCGCTCACTGCCCACAGGATTTCCAAATTCTAGCAGGGGCTGACAGCTTTTTAAAACCCCCACCTGAGTGACATCACTGCATCCCCACCTCACCTGCATGGTTGAATTTTTGTGTCCATCCATAACCCCTACTCCATAGAAGCCATGATCTCCATACACTGCACTGATGATGGAAAAAAGCATGAAAAAGCTAAATAGAAATTGGAATAAATATCTCTATATTATTAGTATATGTCCGGCCTAAAAACCAGCAATACATAATGAGCAAAAAAGACAAACAGAAACATTTTTACCTATGAACACTGTTTATAAACAATGTTACTTTGTATACCTCTTTCTCTCATCTGATCAATGTTTATAAACAATGTTACTTTGTATCTATCTCCTGTCTGATCAATGTTTATAAACAATGTTACTTTGTATTTCTCGATCTCCCATTTAATATGTTATAGAGTCCACAAACTAAGGGATATATTTGAAAATTGATAAATCCTGATGTACTGATGGCCGATCTAATTTCTTCAGGCCCTAAAATTCCAGGACATACAAATACACCCCCAAATTACCCCTTTATGGAATGTAGACACCCCAAGGTATTTAGTAAGAGGCGTTGTGAGTTTTTTTAAGTTATAATTTTCTGTCACAATATTTTGGAAAATTAAGAAATTAAATAAAATTTGTTGTTCTTACATATTTTTTTTACATATTGTCACCAGACTAATACGATATGACTAGTGTGGCTGTGATTAGGCAAACTGACTGGTGGCAGTATGTAAAAATAAATAAATAAATACATAGATATATTTATGTTTTACAATTATCATGCTTTCAAATTGCTCAAGCCCATGCAATGGCAACAAATGATGAAAATGTAACTATCCATAGGTGGCGTTTTAAAAGTAAGCCTTTACAAGTTACCACTTTAGATTCAGGCCCCTTTCACACGGGACGGATCCGTGTTGATCCGCCCCGTGTTTATCCGCTGCTCAGCGGGGATCGCTCTGCTTTCCCCAGCTGAGCAGGCAGATGACAGGGTGGGACCCGCACACTGTGCAGGGACCGCCCTGTCAGATCTCCGCTCTCCCCTATGGGGGATTGGAGGAACACGGACCGTCTGTCCGTGTTCCTACCGATCCGCTCTGCAGACGGATAGAAAAATAGGATTTTCTTCCGTCCGCAGAATCGGAGGAGAGCGGAGGCGGACAACATCGGGTGTCAGCGGATGTACATCCGCTGACACCCGCTATCCCATAGGGATGCATGTATGTCCGTATTTCATCCGAAAACGGATGGATGAAATACGGACATACGGTCCGCACGTGTGAAAGGGGCCTTACACAGGAGGTCTGGTTCTGACGTTTATGGCGATACCTCACATGTGTAGGATGATTGCTGATTGCGTTCATATGGGACTGAGGTACGTGTTCATCCTTGAGCACTAGCATAGGGGGAGGGGTCAACGTGGGCACTTTAATCTTTTATTTTAATCATTAAATGTATTTTTTTTACACTGTTGCTTTATTTTATTTTTTAATCACTTTTATTGCTGTCACAAGGAATGTAAACATCCCATGTGACAGTAATAGGAGGTGACAGGTCCTCTTTATGGAGAGATCTGGGGTCTATAATGAATGTAAACATCCCATGTGACAGTAATAGACGGTGACAGGTCCTCTTTATGGAGAGATCTGGGTTCTATAATGAATGTAAACATCTCATGTGACAGTAATAGGAGGTGACAGGTCCTCTTTATGGAGAGATCTGGGGTCTATAATGAATGTAAACATCCCATGTGACAGTAATAGGTGGTGACAGGTCCTCTTTATGGAGAGATCTGGGGTCTATAATAAATGTAAACATCCTTTGTGAGAGTAATAGCCAGTGACAGGTACTATTTATGGAGAGATCTGGCGTCTATAATGAATGTAAACATCATTTGTGACAGTAATAGATGGTGACAGGTACTCTTTATGGAGAGATCTGGGGTCTATAATGAATGTAAACATCCCATGTGACAGTAATAGGTGGTGACAGGTCCTCTTTATGGAGAGATCTGGGGTCTATAATGAATGTAAACATCCTTTGTGACAGTAATAGCCAGTGACAGGTACTCTTTATGGAGAGATCTGGGGTCTATAATGAATGTAAACATCCCAAGTGACAGTAATAGGTGGTGACATGTCCTCTTTATGGAGAGATCTGGGGTCTATAATGAATGTAAACATCCCATGTGATAGTATTAGGTGGTGACAGGTACTCTTTATGGAGGGATCGGGGGTCTATAACACCTCAGATCCCTCCTCTGCCCTTAAAAGCATTCAAACCACCAAGATCTGTGTTTTTGAATACTTTTGATTTGTAAAAAAATGGTGCCGTTGACATCCAGGTATACTGGAAGTGATGTCATCGCTTCCAGGTCACTATTACGAACAGCCGATCAAAGGTGATCCTAGGTTTGCTTGGCCGTCTAGCCAACAGGCAAAAACACCAGCTGGACACTTTGGTCATCCGGTGGGACGGGAAAGCCCAAGAATGGCATGGAAGGTGGTTGTCTGGCCAGCTGGCGGATGCACCAGCTTGTCGCTTGGGTCACCTGGTGGGACGGAGAGTCTGTGCATGCCACAGAAGGTGGCGGGAGGGGAGGGTGTCCCCTCCAGCTGCTTGTAATAGCAATTGAGCAGAGAAGTGGAGAATGGAGTACTAGACAGCAGCAGGAGGGCACTCCCATCTGGGGGGTGCGCCAATTGCGGAAGGAGGCCTGGGAGAGCTGTGAGGGAGCTTCACCCTTACACGGTCATGGGTGAAGTCCTCACCATTACACATAATCGATGAGGAGTTCCTGGAGCAGAGGGGCAGGAGAAGCTGTCGGAACATACGGTCCAGTTAAGTTTTCCATCATGGACTCGGGGCAGAGAAAGGTCAGTGAGTGTACCACAGTGGAGTGCTGGATGTCGAGACATGCCAGGGAGTCTGTGAGGGAACTTCATCCTTACACGGTCATGGATGAAGTCCTCATCTTTACACGGTCATTGATTGCTTTCCCTGTGATGTCAGAGGCGGTCTTGGTCACCCGGTTACGTAACGGGTGACCCCGTCCCCCTCTGACGTCACGGGGAAAGCCATAGGGAAGTCCCATCAAGTCCCCATGCATCAGAGGGGGCGGGGTCACCGGTTGGCTCCACCCTCCGTTATTTAAGAAGTGTCAGAAGAAGAGAAGTGTCACACAGCGGGAGCCTCCCATGGATGCGGAGCGGCCCAAGAACGAAGCAGGGAAGAAGACGCCGCGGAGGAAGATGCCAGACGAGAACACCGGAGCAAGAAGCAGAGGATCGGAGGAAGAACCAGAGGAAGAAGAAGATGGAGGAAGAAACCGAAGGAAGAAGGAAGGAAGAAGGAAGAAGACCCGAAGAAGATGGAAAGAAGAAGACTTTAAATAAAGAAATTGTCAAAAACTGTCTCTTGTCATTTCTAAAATTTTTGACACTTTTTTTGTGAAATGGTAGGTACCCCATTACCATTTCACACGGGGGGCGGGATCTGGGGGTCCCCTTAAAGGGGGCTTCCAGATTCTGATAAACCCCCCTGCCCGCAGACCCCCACAACCACCGGCCAAGGGTTGTGGGTATGAGGCCCTTGTCCTCATCAACATGGAGACAAGGTGCTTTGGGGGGCCGCTACCCCAAAGCACCCTCCCAATGTTGAGAGCATGTGGCCTGGTATGGTTCAGGAGGGGGGGTGCTCTCTCGTCCCCCCCCTCTTTTCCTGCAGCATACCAGGTTGCGTGCTCTGATAAGGGTCTGGTATGGATTTTTGGGGGGACCCCACGCCATTTTTTTAACATTTTGGCACGGGGTTCCCCTTAAAATCCATACCGGACCTAAAGGGTCTGGTATGGATTTTGAGGGGGACCCCCACACCATTTTTTTTTTAAATTTTGGCGCGGGGTCATTTTGCTGTCAGACTGTTCTAAACACGGGAAACATGCGCCCCTTTACGGGAATACTATAGACACACCCAGGTACGAAATTTAAAGGAATATTACACTTTTATTGTTTCACTTTAAGCAAAAAACGGCCATTTTTATAACTTTTTTTTGCATTGATACATGTCCCCTCGGGCAGGACCCAGGTCCCCAAACACTTTTTTATGACAATACCATGCATATAAGCCTTTAAAATGAGCACTTTTGATTTCTCCCATAGACTTTTAAAGGGTGTTCTACGGCTTTCGAATTTGCCGCGAACACCCCAAATTGTTCGCTGTTTGGCGAACTGGTGAACAGCCGGTGTTCGAGTCGAACATGAGTTCGACTCAAACTCTAAGCTCATCCCTAGTGGGAAGCAATTAACCCACCTAGGGCAGGTGCAGTGGGAATCGAGATATTACTCCATACACCTGCTCACAGGACTGTGCATGCCGCAACCACAGGAAGTTCGGAGGGCCGGAGAGTACCGAGGATCACCTGCCAGTGATGGAGGAGAGCTGCCATCAGGTATGTCCACCTCAGAGGTCCGGGACATATTGGAAAAGGAAACTGCTGTGGAGACCCGAGGCCTAGCCAGGGGCCTGGAGGTTGCAGGAGTCAGTGTGCAGACTCCGGTTGATCTCCCTAAAGAGCCGGCTCCAAGTAAAACCCTTGCTGTGGCCATCCAGAAGGAGCCCATGCTGTGGGAGGAGGGAGAACCCTCAGGTCAGCTGGATGAGGTGAGCGAGGGCCGGATTACTGCCTGGGGTTCAGCCAGAGTGCTGGAATGGTTTGGATCAGTGGAGAAACTATTCTCTTGGTCTTCCCCAGAAGAGGACTCCAGTGAGGAGGAGTGGGAGACAAGAAATTCCCCATCTGCAGGTACCTCATCTGAAATAACGGAGGAACCACAATCCCCAGCATGGACCCCAGTGCAAACCAGCAGACTTTTTGTTAATCAGCCCACCACTACCCAGACCAGGGCATCCACATACAGGCAGTGGGTCATCAAGGCCCCAGGTTCCTGTGTACTGCCTGGAAAGGGAAAACTTAAAGAGCTGCCCTGACTCTCCCATTTCCAGTGGGAGGGTTGCCTTGGAGTGGGACTTAGATTATCCATATGTCCCAGCCCAAACCATGGACGTCATTGAAGACCCATGGGGACAGTGGGAGGAGGACCTGGTTTGGGACTATTTGCATGTGCCCAAGCCACTCCGGGTGCCAGAAAGTGAGGTCTGGGCCCGGTTTAAAGACATTCAACAGGAATGGAAGTTGGGCCATGCCATATACTGAGACCCAGTCCTGGTTGTAAAGGTGGGTCGCCCTACCAGGAGCCACTCGGTCTCCATCAGAGGAGAAGGGGATATGGCCAGAGGAGGTTGCCGGATCCACGTTTTTATATGTGAGGAAGACTGCTGTGCTGCTCACATAAAAGCGGCCACAGGGACTGCAAGGACAGGGCAGGGCCTGGTTTTCTCCACTGACAGTTCAAATTCTTTTGCAGGGACAGTCCTTTGCCTGCCACCCAGGGTGCCTGATGGAAGGACAAGTGCATCATAGACACTAGGGTGTACTGTCCCTGTTAACCTCTTTGCTACCTGCTACTTCACAAGGGGCTGTTGCTCTGCAGGAGGTTCCCCTAGATCCCTCCTGGTGGAGTGACAGTAGGCGGGTAAATACATGTAGGAAATGTAAATTGATGTTTCACCACAGGGCGGATTATAACCCCCTCTCAGTGGTGAATTACTTGTAAAGTTAGCTTGTATAGATAGGTTGTATGTTTATTTGTGTCTTCTTTTAGGAACGCCAGGGATGTGACGGCTGTCCATCTCCACCGTGGGAACAGATGAAGACCTGTGATAGGCAGAGTATTCTTACCAAGGGAGCAGTGCTCTGGCTTCACTTGTATGTACCTAGCTGCAGAGACCTGTAGTTAGGATGTCTATGCTCAAACTGTACAGTGTGAATATGTGAACAGATTGTATGTATTATATTTTTGTACTTAATTTATTTGTGCATAGCCCCGTCCAAGTTTTCACCCTTTCCCCCATCCGACCAATTGATATGGGATGCCTTTACTCCTGGGCCCAGGAGGTAATTTTTTGGAAATTCATTTTTTTTCCACAGCTGGGGACCAGCTGTAAAATGGTGGGGAGTGAATGTAGCACCCTCTACCATAGGTAGGTGCTAGAGTGAGTATTTTTGGTAGGTTCTGTCAGTACAGGTAAATTTAGGCAGGCCTATGCTGCAAGCTAGGCCTGTTTGTTTTTGATCTGGGGGCAGGGAGTGGTTAGTGTAGCAGTGGGTGTGACCACCTGTACTTTGGTTCTGAGGCACCTCCCCTGCTTCCAGTGAGAATGTTCTGGAAGAGGGGCAGGGCATAGAACTGGAGTGGCAGGCAGCTCATATGAGGAGCCCTGACCAATCCCCAACTGGAATTGGCAGGGGGCAGGCCTCCCATATAAGTTAAGGTAACAGGCCACTGGGAGGAGTTGTCGGCCGAGAGAAGTGGAGAATGGAGTACTAGACAGCAGCAGGAGGGCACCCCCATCTGGGGGGGGGGGGTGCACCGATTGTGGGAGGAGGCCCGGGAGAGCTGTGAGGGAGCTTCACCCTTACACGGTCATGGGTGAAGTCCTCATTGTTACATGGTCATTGATGAGGAGTTCCTGGAGCAGAGGGGCAGGAGAAGCTGTCGGAATGTACGGTCCAGTTAAGTTCTCCATCATGGACTCAGGGCAGAGAAAGTTTGGTGAGTGTACCACAGTGGAATGCTGGATGTGGAGACATGCCAGGGAGTCTGTGAAGGAACTTCATCCTTACACAATCATGGATGAAGTCCTCATTTTTACATGGTCATTGATAAGAAGTCCTGGAGCAGAAGAGAGACTGTGGGGAATAGTTTCAAATCGATGCGGCCCAAGGGCACGGGATTTGCAAGCTGGACTAGCTGGGAACAGTAGTCCATGATTCAGCATATGCTGTTAAACTACTAGGCATCTGGGGAGAGGTACTGCATGCTTCTGGCCTAGTAGCAGCAACCAATCAGAGTCAGCATTAGAGACTATTCAGAGTGGGTTCTTTTGCACATAGAAGAGGATATGACAAGAAAGACAATGTGCTACAGAATAAGATTGTGCAGGAGGGAAGGATTCCTGGGAGCAATAATCTGCAGGAAACAAAGAAAATGACTGTTCATTGTCTCAGAAGTGATATATGAAGGTCGGGCAGCAGGGTGAAGGCCTCTTGAACCCTTCGAGAAAGAGAGCCCTGACTGATGGGGACATGGCCAGGGAGGAGTTAAGGTGACTATTGGTGTCACTCGGGATTGGTGCAGGACGGGACAGGGGCTGGGCCTGAGCTCAAGAGTTTGGCACCCCAGGGGATTCTGGGCCTTTTTGGATGGAAGCATGGAAGAGCTGCCCACCCTCCCGCCCTATTTCTGGTTGGTATGTCACAGCTTGCTGCGGTTTTGGTGACCTTGCCAGCAAACATGGATTAATAGTTATGCCCTTGAGGGTAATTGGGAGATAGACGGCCGGTCTGGCACTTATGGTAAGGACAGGCCCCTCCTTCATCTCCCTTTCACATTTGGAATTGTGTGCTCACAGTGCAACTGTGACTGTTAAATTGTTAATGTTATGTTTTGAGTTAATAAAAGCTGTGGCCTTGCCCTTTCCAACATTAATGGTTGTAAGTGGTCTTTATTGGATGGGAAGAAGGGGTAAGGCGTTATAAGTTGCTATGGTAATTTATGGCATGGGACCTTGGCTTATTGCACCTCAGCAGTCATGATATGGTGGATGTTAGTAACTAGTGGCAGCACACCGCTACATATCTAACTATTGTGACAGGGCTTCAGGGTGTCTATTTGTAGTGAAGGACACTGGTTTCACTGTTTTCTGCAGGATTGGTAATTCCTGGATTGAGTTCTGGAGTCCAGTGACATTGAAAAGTCTTGGAAGGGAAGAAGCCTCTAACACTGTGCCCGCATCCTCCACCAATTAACAAAAGGGACATGATCTGACACCATATCAATTCATCCACAGCGTTACCTACCTAGCTCCATTTCCGGGCTAAACTTCTTTGACATATCTGCATAAAGTGAAACACACGTATAACATGTACAGAATAATACCATTGAAAAAATGCAGTGCATAAAATCTAGTTATGAGTCTAAACATAAATTAATGAGTGACAATCCATTAATAACAATTTAAAAAAATAAACATATAGATAAATTCCAGAAAAAAGTCCAGAGAGTACACCATGAAATGTGCTACAATATACACCTCAAAAAAATGTGAAGTGAGTAGCAAAAAAGTCCCAATTAAAGACTCCGTGTTAGATTGGAAAGAAATCCAGTGATAGCCAATTTGACACCCAAATCCACACCAGAATGCCAGTGACCCCCTTATTTCATAATCCTGTGTTTCAGTTTCAGTTGGTGCAGAAACATGAGGCATGCACTGCACAGGTTTATCCATGACTTTTGTCTGTAGTGTGAGACCTGACACTTCCTGTAAAGAAACTCCTTGCTATAGTGCTTCTCTACCCTGATTCCTGTGCTCACCCATTGAAGTGCAGTTCATATTTCACAGTAACATTTTTAAACATCATATAATCAAATATGAACTATTGCCAGTTAAGGAAGATTACTGTTTAGTTTAGTGCTCTATCTATCTATTGTTCTATTAATTGTGACAGGGCTGCACCATGTCATGGGGTCAGAAAGGGTATATATCACACAGGGTTCTCACTGATGCAGGTTTAGGGGCTTCAGGGTTTCTATTTATAGTGGAGTTCCAATGCAATATTCCCAACACACATGTTCCTGTATAAATGGCTGTGAGTAGGAAGTCCATGCATGCCACAGAAGGTGGTGGGAGGGGAGGGGGTCCCCTCCCCCTGCTTGTAATAGAAATGGAGCAGATAGTTAGCCACTCCAATTGCTATTACAAGAGAGCATCATCCCGGTATAACCAACGAAATTCCAGCATTGTACGGGTATGTCACTGGTCATAAAGTGGTTAATTATTGCCAGTTAAGGCAAATTACTGTTTAGTTTAGTGCTCTATCTATCTTTCTATCTATTTTGAAAGGGCTTCAGGGTGTCTATTTGTAGTAAGGGACACTGGTTTCACTGTTTTCTGCAGGATTGGTAATTCCTGGATTGGGTTCTGGAGTCCAGTGACATTGAAAAGTCTTGGAAGGGAAGAAGCCTCTAACCCTGTGCCCGCATCCTCCACCAATTAACAAAAGGGACATGATCTGACACCATATCAATTCATCCACAGCGTTACCTACCTTGCTTCATTTTCAGGCTAAACTTCTTTGACTTATCTGCATAAAGTAAACACACAGATAACATGTACAGAATAATACCATTGAAAAAGTGCAGTGCATAAAATCTAGTTATGAGTCTAAAAATAATTAATGAGTGACAATCAATTAATAATAATATAAAACAATAAACATATAGATAAATTCCATAAAAAGGTCCAGAGAGTACACCGGGAAATGTACTACAATATACACCTCCAAAAAAATGTGAAGTGAGTAGCAAAAAAGTCCCAACTAAAAACTCTGTGTTAGATTGGAAAGAAATCCAGGGATAGCCAATTTGATACCTAAATCCACATGACTTCTGTCTGTAGTGTGAGACCTGACACTTCCTGTAAAGAAACTCCTTGCTGTAGTGCTTCTCTACCCTGATTCCTGTGCTCACCCATTGAAGTGCAGTTCATATTTCACAGTAACATTTTTAAACATCATATAATCAAATATGAATTATTGCCAGTTAAGGAAGATTACTGTTTAGTTTAGTGCTCTATCTATCTATTGTTCTATTAACTGTGACAGGGCTGCACCATGTCATTGGGTCAGAAGGGGTATGTATCACACAGGGTTCTCACTGATGCAGGTTTAGGGGCTTCAGGGTTTCTATTTATAATGGAGTTCCAATGCACTATTCCCAACACACACGTTCCTGTATAAATGGCTGTGAGTATAAGTGGGTGCCGAAGTGACCACCATCTGGAACCGTGACAAGTCAGAGCAAAAGAATGTCACCAAGAAGCGGACGTTCGTTACCTGGGAGGTGAAAGCTTGGATACACCTGTTCCCCATCCAGGAATCACCAATCCTGGAGAAAACAGAATCATCCTCCACTATGATAAAGGGCAAAAGAATATCACCAGCACACCAATGTTCTCCAGAGTGGGTCCTAAGCTTTAATCAACAATCACATTTTTACAGCAGAGTGTAATGTTTAAGAGCCACAGAAGACCCCTTTCATCAGGCATGTGATGTCACATGTGTCACATGCCTGATGAAGGGGTCCTTTGTGACTTCAAAATGTTGCAATCTTCTGTAATGATTTGATCATCAATTAAAGCTTAGGACCCACTCTGGAGATCCTTGGTGTGCTGGTGACATTCTTTTGCTCTTATGCATAGTGAAGGATACTCCTGTTTTCTCCAGAATTGGTAATGGATCGGGAACAGGTGTATCAAAGCTTCCACCTCCCAGGCAACAAACATCGGCTTCTTGGCAGGGCACTTAGCGTGAAAGGGTCTCCACAACCTCCATCACTGGCAAAGAAAGGGAAAAGGTGAGTGCCACAAAAATCATCTAAAAATGCTTCAAAATGTTATTGCAATGCTGCTAAATACATAGCCAAAAAAAAAACACACCACGTCTCAGCCTTTAGGCCTTACTTATGGCTCCCGGATTGGGTTCTGGAGTCCAGAGACTTTGTGTCAAATCACCTTGTGTACAAAACACAATGATAGAAAAAATGAAAAAATATATAATTTTCTTAATACATACGAGATAAAAGGTATATGTACATGCAAACAAAATTGGTGGCTGAACAAAAACATATCAACATGGCATAGCAGTGGCTACTACCCATAGGTTCCGGACTTCTGTGGTGGAAAGACAGAGTACTGGAACCACACCCAACGTGTTTCAGAATCCCTTCTTTCTTCAGGGATCGGGAGCAATTGAACACCGCTGATCACTCGGTTTTCAGAGCTCCCTTAGCAGAGAGCTGTAGACTGTCAGTCACAGCTCTCTGCTCTGCTCCTCCATGCTCACTGGAGCGCTGAGCTGTGGAGGGGGTGGGGAGCGGCCGTCTCAGACTCTCAGCGGCTCACTGAGTGGCTAAGAAGGGTGCCAGTCCAGGCACCTGGTGGATCCAGACTCCCATTGTCGGGATGACGCGATGCCTGGACTGATATCCGTGACGTCAGCGGACTTCAGTCCACACTCTACTGAAAATGGGTCACAGGAGTGCAAAGCGAATTGCACTCCTGTGATCCATAGGAGAAGGACAGCCAAACGAGCTCAGGCTGGACTTCTCCTTTAAAATGAACACAGATATACAGCAAGTAATGAATAGACAGGTAGGTGATCACAGGAAGTACCTGACATTTTAATTTTACTGGTTATCTGGAGTTACCAAGAGGTCTAAAGTTGACTTCTTACCTCCCTTCAGCCACTTGATGAAATCTGTGTACATGTCTGTAAAACAATACATTCTGTTATATTATCTTTAATTGAAGAACATTAAATACAATTAAAAAAATACAATAATCAGAATAGGCAGTTTATATTTGGGGGGCTCTTTCTGTTTATTTTTTTTCCATTCCCTGTCACCATTCTTGTCCAGTCCATAATGACATGACCTTCTCCCGTAGCCTCCTGGGAGACCCCCGTCTCTCACATATCCAAGGAGTCTGTGGGAGTCCATGCGCAGAGCATGTGCCAAGGGGCTGCCTGAACCCAGAAGTAGAAGCTGGCTGAGCAGGATCAAGATGGCAGCCAACCTGAATAGTGAATCACTGCTGGGCAGGTATGTGTTTGAACAGAGGTTTGGGAGGATGGGGGGGGGGGGGGGGGGGGCAGGGGGGTTGGGAGCTCTTGAACATCCAAATAACAACGTATGGACATTTTGAATGAATCTGTTCTTGGACTGTACTAGTCAAATTGAACCCCTTAAAGTAGAACTAAAGACCTTCTTTGGAAAAGTGTAAGCAGCCAGGCTATTTATTGCACAAGGTACTTTTTTTAAATGTACGCTGAGCATGCGCAGCTCAGTATACGTTCTGCATGGTGTGCCCGGATGACTGAACTCCTGCACATGGGTGGAAATGACATCATCCCACATTTGAGTCCTGGTGCAATTTATTGTGAATAGCTGCCCAGTGCATCTCCCAAAGGCATATACACTGCAATGCAGCATGGTGCTCTGTGCTTTGCCCTGCCATAAAATGCAGCCTGCACCATTTCTGCATGCGTTGCTGTGAGTTTCAGCCCATTTTTATTACATTTGCTGTTTAACTCAATGTAACGCGCTGTTACACACATCAACGCATGACAACACATAGGACCTATCTACATAACTATATTAGGGACTGAGAACATTTTGAACCCATTAAGCCTCGTACACACGGTACGATTGTTGGCAGGCGATTGTCTGTACGCTTCTTCTGACAATTGTTGTCCAACTTTCGACCAACAAATGTTGGATGGCAGGCTAGTAAATTTTTGGCAGACACCGGTCTGTTGTCTGATTTTCATCAGTACACAAGTCCGTCACACAAAAGTGGAAAGTACAAACACGCATGCTTGGAAATCAATGCTCACCAAACACCAAATTAGCAGAAGGGGCCCAAAGGGTGGCGCTCCAGAGCTGAAATTCCTCATAGTACGTCACTTTGTTCATGTTTGTTGGCCGACAATTGTGTCCCTATAGTATGCAAGACAAGTTCCTGGCACACGCCCTTTGGACAAAAATCAAACGCTCGGTTGGCCAACAATCTGATCGTGTGTACGAGGCTTTAGAGTGACAACCAAGAAATTAGTACTTCTAGAAGTTGAGGGCAGCAATCACCCCAACATAGGTCTCTTGGCACATATTTTCTTTAACCACTTGCCGACCACCTCACGCAGATATACTGCGGCAGAATGGCACGGGCAGGCAAAGTAACGTATGGGTACTTACTTGCCTCCCCGCAGGCAGGGGCACTGATCGGACCCCCCCCGGTGCCAGGAGGCGGTCGGCTTCTGTCCCGGAGCAATCAGAGGTGAGGGGGAGGCCATCCATTCGTGGCCACCCCCTCACGATCGCTCCCAGTCAATGACATTCTTCCTCTGCTGCTGTAATTTCATTCTGGCGCCGAGGAGAGAAGACATCAAGTAAGTTTGCACCAACACTACACTAACAGTAGAACTCTCTAGGCACACATTTCACCCCCCATCACCGACCACCCCCCTGTACCCCCTGTCACAGTGACACCAATAGCAGTTTTTTTTTTTTTTTTGCATTGGTGTCAGTTTGTGACAGTTATAAGTGGTAGGGCAGTTAGTGGTAGCCCCTTTAGGTCTAGGGATACCCCCTAATAAAGGTTAACCCCTTGATCACCCCCCGTCGCCAGTGTTACTAAGCGATTGTTTTTCTGATTGCTGTATTAGTGACACAGGGTGACGCTAGTTAGGGAGGTAAGTATATAGGTTTGCCGTCAGTGTTTTATAGCGACAGGGACCCCTATATACTACCTAATAAAGGTTTTAACCCCCTGATTGCCCCCTAGTTAACCCTTTCACCAGTGATCACTGTATAACTGTTACGGGTGACGCTGGTTAGTTAGTTTGTTTATTATAGTTTCAGGGCACCCGCCGTTTATTACCTAATAAAGGTTTAACCCCCTGATCGCCCGGCGGTGATATAAGTTAAGTTTTAGGGTCAGATAAGGTCTGCGTCACCCCAGGCAGCGTCAGGTTAGCGCCAGTACCACTAACACCCACGCACGCCATATACACCTCCATTATGCTATAGTATCTGAACGGATCAATATCTGATCCGATCAGATCTATACTAGCGTCCCCAGCAGTTTAGGGTTCCCAAAAACACAGTGTTAGCGGGATCAGCCCAGATACCTGCTAGCACCTGCGTTTTTTCCCTCTGCCCAGCCCAGCCCACCCAAGTGCAGTATCGATCGATCACTGTCACTTACAAAACACTAAACACACATAACTGCAGCGTTCGCAGAGTCAGGCCTGATCCCTGCGATCACTAACAGTTTTTGTTGGTAGCGTTTTGATACAGTCGCTGACAGTCAGGAGCTTTTTTGCCTGTGAGTCTCACTAGTGTGCCCCTAAATTTAGAACCCAAAATGGCAAATCGAAGGTACACTAGTGAAGAGGCCTACACGTTTCTGAGAATGACAGATAGTGAAGAGGAAGTCACTCATCTGTCAGATTCAGGCTCAGAATACGATCCTGTAGAGGATAGCGGCTCCATGACAGATAGCTCTGACGACGGAGTTGTGGTCCCTGCCAAGGTCAGGTGTACCAGACCCGGAACTTCTTCTTCTGTCCTTGATGTGCAAGAACAGCAGGGCTCTCGTATGGAGCAGAGCAGTACTAGCGCCGCTATTCCTTCTGGTGAACTGGCAAGCACCAGCGGCCTAGTACACCCTGGTCGTACATCCAGCACTGCAGTAACACTTGGTGACGTGGAGAGTCCCATAAGTGCAGTTCAAGCTGGGGAGGTGGCAAGCACAAGTAGTGTCCCGCTGCCCTCAAGAAGACGAACACAGGCCCATCGTGCCCATAGTGCCCTTCCTGCTGCATTCGCCAATCCGAATTGGGAGCACACCACTTCTGCAGCACCCGTACTTCCCTCATTCACTGGCCAACCCGGCATTCAGGTGGAAACAGTTGATTTTACGTCACTGGATTTTTATTCGCTGTTTTTCACCGAAGATCTCTATAGATCTATTGTGGACCAAAGCAATTTGTACGTTGGTCAACACATCGCCACTATTTCCCAGTCCTCCCTTGCCAGAGATTGGGAAACCAATTACAGTTTCCGAATTTAAGATCTTTCTGGGCCTTTCCCTCAACATGGGCATAACTAAAAAGAGTGAGTTGCGGTCATATTGGTCCACTGACCCAATTCACCATATGGCCTTGTTCTCTGCTTCCATAGCCAGGGCACGATACGAACAGATTTTGTGGTTCATGCACTTTAACAACAATGAACTCTGTCGTCCTCGTGGAGACCCTGAATACGATCGGCTCTACAAAATTCAGCCCCTCGTAAACCACTTCAACCAACGTTTTGCAGACTTGTTTACTCCCCATCAAGTTGTCTGCGTTGATGAGTCCGTGATTACGTTTTCTGGTCGCTTGTCATTCAAACAGTACCTTCCCAGCAAGCGTGCCAGATACGGGGTCAAGATGTATAAGCTCTGTGACAGGGCCACAGGCTATACATGTAGTTTTATGGTTTACGAGGGCAAAGATAGTCACGTAGAGCCGACAAACTGCCCTGACTACATAGGAAGCGCTGGCAAGATAGTGTGGGACTTGGTGTCACCCTTATTCGGAAAGGGGTACCACTTGTACGTGGACAATTATTACACGAGCGTGCCACTTTTTAGTTACCTTTTTGATCAGCAGATTGGAGCATGTGGCACCGTGCGATCTAATCGCCGGGGCTTTCCCCAGCGGCTTGTAGATTCCCGTTTTAGGCTGGGGGAGAGAGCCTGCTTCAAGTGTAATAACTTGCTCGCTATGAAGTGGAGGGATAATAAGAATGTTTTCGTTCTCACCTCCCTTCATGCAGACACAACGGTCCAAATTACTACGGCGACTGGTGTTATGGAGAAACCCCTCTGTGTCCACGAATATAACCAAAATATGGGAGGGGTGGACCTCAACGACCAGTTGTTGACGCCGTACCTAGTTGCCCGTAAGGCCAGATGCTGGTACAAAAAAGTGTCTGTTTATTTATTTCAATTGGCTTTGCTGAACGCTCATGTGCTATACAGAGCTTCAGGACGGACTGGATCCTTCCTTAAATTCCAGGAAGAGATCGTCAGAGCCCTTCTGTATCCAGATGGTGCTCTACCTCACCTTCCCCAACCAAATGCAGTAAGCCGGCTGCATGAGGGGCATTTTCAGTATGTCCTCCCGAGTACCCCTACCCAACGAGCCCCCCAAAGAAGATGTCGTGTCTGCAGCAAGCGTGTATATAGGTGTTACACCCGGTATTATTGTCCCTCCTGTCCTGACAATCCTGGTCTTTGCATTGGTGAATGTTTTGAACGCTACCATTCTTTAGTTGAGTATTAGCGTAGGGTACAGCACTGCACAGACTAGGCACACTAACACAGGGTCTCCCAAGATGCCATTGCATTTTGAGAGACCCGAACCTGGTACCAGTTACAAAAGTTATAGTTACAAAAAAAAGTATAAAAAAAAAAGTAAAAAAAATAAAAAAACACAAAAATATATAGAATAAAAAACAACAAAAATAGTTGTTGTTTTATTGTTCTCTCTCTCTCTATTCTCTCTCTATTGTTCTGCTCTTTTTTACTGTATTCTATTCTGCAACATTTTATTGTTATTATGTTTTACCATGGTTGCTTTTCAGATATGCATTTTTTTTATACTTTACTGTTTACTGTGTTTTATTGTTAACCATTTTTTTGTTTTCAGGTACACCATCCAGCTGCAGAGCGGATTTATTTATCTTGACAGCAACAGCGTTTGCTCCCACGATACATAAAGCTGTGACTCCAGCGCTGTCGGAAGTGATTTCATCACCACAGTTACATACTTCAGCATATATGCCGAAGCGTGGGGGCAGCAGTGGGTGGAGGAGCGATTTGCTCCTGCCTTTTGCGGAAGGATGCCCCCATGCTTCGGTATATATATACGGTGCATGTATGCCCATCATTAGAAGTGGGTGGATGAAAGGAGGTATTCTAATGGTGGGCATACCCTACGATCAATCTCTTTTTTCGTTCAGCCCACAGGCTGCATGAAAAAAAGGTTTACAATATTTGCCCAACAAGGCCCAGTAACGTACTGGTATGTTGCTGGACTTTGAGTGGTTATACCAGAATGCTGCCTGCAGGTTTAGTTATCATCTTGGTATCATTCTTTTCAGCCAGCGGTCGGCTTTCATGTAAAAGCAATCCCAGCAGCTAATTAGCCTCTAGACTGGCCGTCTTCCATGTTTTTCTCTGGCTCTCCTGTCCCAACAGGGAACCTGAGAATGCAGCCGGTGATTC
The DNA here is from genome assembly GCA_037953035.1 of Aquarana catesbeiana. Lineage (NCBI taxonomy): Eukaryota > Metazoa > Chordata > Amphibia > Anura > Ranidae > Aquarana > Aquarana catesbeiana. The sequence goes on from JBBHAA010000176.1 coordinate 147,900, forward strand.
AGCCAGCTGACCATAGAGCTGATCAGAGACCAGAGTGGCTCCAAACATCTCTATGGCCTAAGAAACCGGAAGCTACAAGCATTTCAGCGCCACTGGGAAATTGGGAAAGCATTTTATCACACCGATCTTGGAGTGGTCAGATGCTTTGAGGGCAGAGGAGAGATCTAGGGTCTAATAGACCCCAATTTTTTTCAAAAAAGAGCACCTGTCACTACCTATTGTTATTATAGGGCATATTCACATTCCCTGAGATAATAATAAAAATGATTAAAAAAAATGAAAGGAACAGTTTAAAAATAAGATAAAAAAGCAAAAAAATAATTAAAAAAAAAAAAAGCACCCCTGTCCCCCCCTGCTATTGTGCAAAGGCGAACGCAAGCGTCAGTCTGGCGTCAAATGAAAACAGCAATTGCAATATGCATGTGAGGTATCACCGCGAAGGTCAGATCGAGGGCAGTAATTTTTGCAGTAGACCTCCTCTGTAAATCTAAAGTGGTAACCTGTAAAGGCTTTTACAGGCTTTTAAAAATGTATGTAGTTTGTCGCCACTGCACGTGTGCAATTTTAAAGCATGTCATGTTTGGTATCCATGTACTTGGCCTAAGATCATCTTATTTATTTCATCAAACATTTGGGCAATATAGTGTGTTTAAGTGCATTAAAATTTAAAAAAGTGTGTTTTTTCCCAAAACAATGTGTTTGAAAAATCGCTGAGCAAATTCTGTGTGAAAAAAAATAATGAAACACCCACCATTTTAATCTGTAGGGAATTTGCTTTAAAAAATATATATAATGTTTGGGGGTTCAAAGTAATTTTCTTGAAAAATTTAATGTAAACAAAAAGTGTCAGAAAGGGCTACATTCTGTTGCTTCTCCTGAGTACAGGGATACCACATGTGTGAGACTTTTTGGGAGCCTAGCCACGTACGGGACCCCAAAAACCAAGCACCGCCTTCAGGCTTTCTAAGGGCGTAAATTTTTGATTTCACTATTAACCACTTAAGGACCGCCTAACGCCGATTTACGTCGGCAAGGCGGCACGGGCAGGCAAAATCACGTACATGTACGTGATTTGCCTCTCGCGGGTGGGGGGTCCGATCGGACCCCCCCCCGGTGCCCGAAGCGGTCCCGTTCTGTTCCCCGGCGATCCGAGATGAGGGGGAGGCCATCCGTTCGTGGCCCCCCCCTCGCGATCGCCGCCGGCCAATGGGAACACTCCTTTGCTGCTGTATGCTAAACAGCAGCAAAGGAAATGATGTCATCTCCCCTCGGCTCGGTATTTTCCGTTCCAGCGCCGAGGGGAGAAGACATCTATGTGAGTGCACCAACACACACACACACAGTAGAACATGCCAGGCATACAAAACACCCCGATCCCCCCCCCGATCGCCCCCCGATCCCCCCCCAATCACCCCCCCCCCCCTGTCACAAACTGACACCAGCAGGTTTTTTTTTTTTTTTTTTTTTTTTTTTTTCTGATTACTGCATAGTGTCAGTTTGTGACAGTTACAGTGTTGGGACAGTGAGTATTACCCCCCTTTAGGTCTAGGGTACCCCCCTAACCCCCCCTAATAAAGTTTTAACCCCTTGATCACCCCCTGTCACCAGTGTTGCTAAGCGATCATTTTTCTGATCGCTGTATTAGTGTCGCTGGTGACGCTAGTTAGTGAGGTAAATATTTAGGTTCACCGTCAGCGTTTTATAGCGTCAGGGACCCCCATATACTACCTAATAAATGTTTTAACCCCTTGATTGCCCCCTAGTTAACCCTTTCACCACTGATCACCGTATAACCGTTACGGGTGACGCAGGTTAGTTCGTTTATTTTTTATAGTGTCAGGGCACCCGCCGTTTATTACCGAATAAAGGTTTAGCCCCCTGATCGCCCGGCGGTGATATGCGTCGCCCCAGGCAGCGTCAGATTAGCGCCAGTACCGCTAACACCCACGCACGCAGCATGCGCCTCCCTTAGTGGTATAGTATCTGATCGGATCAATATCTGATCCGATCAGATCTATACTAGCGTCCCCAGCAGTTTAGGGTTCCCAAAAACACAGTGTTAGCGGGATCAGCCCAGATACCCGCTAGCACCTGCGTTTTGCCCCTCCGCCCAGCCCACCCAAGTGCAGTATCGATCGATCACTGTCACTTACAAAACACTAAACGCATAACTGCAGCGTTCGCAGAGTCAGGCCTGATCCCTGTGATCGCTAACAGTTTTTTTGGTAGCATTTTGGTGAACTGGCAAGCAAGCACCAGGCAGCGTCAGGTTAGCGCCAGTACCGCTAACACCCACGCACGCACCGTACACCTCCCTTAGTGGTATAGTATCTGATCGGATCAATATCTGATCCGATCAGATCTATACTAGCGTCCCCAGCAGTTTAGGGTTCCCAAAAACGCAGTGTTAGCGGGATCAGCCCAGATACCTGCTAGCACCTGCGTTGTGCCCCTCCGCCCGGCCCAGCCCAGCCCACCCAAGTGCAGTATCGATCGATCACTGACACTTACAAGGCACTAAACGCATAACTGCAGCGTTCGCAGAGTCAGGCCTGATCCCTGCGATCGCTAACAGTTTTTTTGGTAGCATTTTGGTGAACTAGCAAGCACCGGCCCCAGGCAGCGTCAGGTTAGCGCCAGTACCGCTAACACCCACGCACGCAGCATACGCCTCCTTTAGTGGTATAGTATCTGAACGGATCAATATCTGATCCGATCAGATCTATACTAGCGTCCCCAGCAGTTTAGGGTTCCCAAAAACGCAGTGTTAGCGGGATCAACCCAGATACCTGCTAGCACCTGCGTTTTGCCCCTCCGCCCGGCCCAGTCCAGCCCACCCAAGTGCAGTATCGATCGATCACTGTCACTTACAAAACACTAAACGCATAACTGCAGCGTTCGCAGAGTCAGGCCTGATCCCTGCGATCGCTAACAGTTTTTTTGGAAGCTTTTTATTGAACTGGCAAGCACCAGCGGCCTAGTACACCCCGGTCGTAGTCAAACCAGCACTGCAGTAACACTTGGTGACGTGGCGAATCCCATAAGTGCAGTTCAAGCTGGTGAGGTGACAAGCACAAGTAGTGTCCCGCTGCCACCAAGAAGACAAACACAGGCCCGTCGTGCCCATAGTGCCCTTCCTGCTGCATTCGCCAATCCTAATTGGGAACCCACCACTTCTGCAGCGCCCGTACTTCCCCCATTCACATCCCCCAACGAAATGCAGTCGGCTGCATGAGAGGCATTTTTATGTGCTCCCGAGTACCCCTACCCAACGAACCCCCCCCAAAAAGATGTTGTGTCTGCAGCAAACGCGGATATAGGCGTGACACCCGCTATTATTGTCCCTCCTGTCCTGACAATCCTGGTCTTTGCATTGGTGAATGTTTTGAACGCTACCATACACTAGTTGAGTATTAGCGTAGGGTACAGCATTGCACAGACTAGGCACACTTTCACAGGGTCTCCCAAGATGCCATCGCATTTTGAGAGACCCGAACCTGGAACCGGTTACAGTTATAAAAGTTAGTTACAAAAAAAGTGTAAAAAAAAAAAAAATATATATAAAATAAAAAAAAATAGTTGTCGTTTTATTGTTCTCTCTCTCTATTCTCTCTCTCTATTGTTCTGCTCTTTTTTTACTGTATTTTATTCTGCAGTGTTTTATTGTTATTGTTATTGTTATTGTTATTATGTTTTATCATGTTTGTTTTTCAGGTATGTAATTATTTATACTTTATTGTTTACTGTGCTTTATTGTTAACCATTTTTTTGTCTTCAGGTACGCCATTCACAACTTTGAGTGGTTATACCAGAATGATGCCTGCAGGTTTAGGTATCATCTTGGTATCATTCTTTTCAGCCAGCGGTCGGCTTTCATGTAAAAGCAATCCTAGCGGCTAATTAGCCTCTAGACTGCCTTTACAAGCCGTGGGAGGGAATGCCCCCCCCCCCCACCGTCTTCCGTGTTTTTCTCTGGCTCTCCTGTCTCAACAGGGAACCTGAGAATGCAGCCGGTGATTCAGCCAGCTGACCATAGAGCTGATCAGAGACAAGAGTGGCTCCAAACATCTCTATGGCCTAAGAAACCGGAAGCTACGAGCATTTTATGACTTAGATTTCGCCGGATGTAAATAGCGCCATTGGGAAATTGGGGAAGCATTTTATCACACCGATCTTGGTGTGGTCAGATGCTTTGAGGGCAGAGGAGAGATCTAGGGTCTAATAGACCCCAATTTTTTCAAAAAAGAGTACCTGTCACTACCTATTGCTATCATAGGGGATATTTACATTCCCCGAGATAACAATAAAAATGATTTAAAAAAAAAAAAAATGAAAGGAACAGTTTAAAAATAAGATAAAAAAGCAAAAAAATAATAAAGAAAAAAAAAAAAAAAAAAAAAAGCACCCCTGTCGCCCCCTGCTCTTGCGCTAAGGCGAACGCAAGCGGCGGTCTGTCGTCAAACGTAAACAGCAATTGCACCATGCATGTGAGGTATCGCCGCGAAGGTCAGATCGAGGGCAGTAATTTTTGCAGTAGACCTCCTCTGTAGATCTAAAGTGGTAACCTGTAAAGGCTTTTAAAGGCTTTTAAAAATGTATTTATTTTGTTGCCACTGCACGTTTGTGCTCAATTGTAAAGCATGTCATGTTTGGTATCCATGTACTCGGTCTAAGATCATCTTTTTTATTTCATCAAACATTTGGGCAATATAGTGTGTTTTAGTGCATTAAAATTTAAAAAAGTGTGTTTTTTCCCCAAAAAATGCGTTTGAAAAATCGCTGCGCAAATACTGTGTGAAAAAAAAAAATGAAACACCCACCATTTTAATCTGTAGGGCATTTGCTTTAAAAAAATATATAATGTTTGGGGGTTCAAAGTAATTTTCTTGCAAAAAAAAAAAAACTTTTTCATGTAAAAAATAAGTGTCAGAAAGGGCTTTGTCTTCAAGTGGTTAGAAGAGTGGGTGATGTGTGACATAAGCTTCTAAATGTTGTGCATAAAATGCCAGGACAGTTCAAAACCCCCCCAAATGACCCCATTTTGGAAAGTAGACACCCCAAGCTATTTGCTGAGAGGCATGTCGAGTCCATGGAATATTTTATATTGCGACACAAGTTGCGGGAAAGAGACAAATTTTTTTTTTTTTTTTTTTTTTTTTGCACAAAGTTGTCACTAAATGATATATTGCTCAAACATGCCATGGGAATATGTGAAATTACACCCCAAAATACATTCTGCTGCTTCTCCTGAGTACGGGGATACCACATGTGTGAGACTTTTTGGGAGCCTAGCCGTGTACGGGACCCCGAAAACCAAGCACCGCCTTCAGGCTTTCTAAGGGGCGTGAATTTTTGATTTCACTCTTCACTGCCTATCACAGTTTCGGAGGCCATGGAATGCCCAGGTGGCACAAAACCCCCCCAAATGACCCCATTTTGGAAAGTAGACACCCCAAGCTATTTGCTGAGAGGTATAGTGAGTATTTTGCAGACCTCACTTTTTGTCACAAAGTTTTGAAATTTGAAAAAAGAAAAAAAAAAAAAGTTTTTTCTTGTCTTTCTTCATTTTCAAAAACAAATGAGAGCTGCAAAATACTCACCATGCCTCTCAGCAAATAGCTTGGGGTGTCTACTTTCCAAAATGGGGTCATTTGGGGGGGGTTTGTGCCACCTGGGCATTCCATGGCCTCCGAAACGGTGTTAGGCAGTGAAGAGTAAAATCAAAAATTCACGCCCTTAAAAACGCTGAAGGCGGTGATTGGTTTTCGGGGCCCCGTACGCGGCTAGGCTCCCAAAAAGTCCCACACATGTGGTATCCCCATACTCAGGAGAAGCAGCTAAATGTATTTTGGGGTGCAATTCCACATAGGCCCATGGCCTGTGTGAGCAATATATCATTTAGTGACAACTTTGTGCAAAAAAAAAAAAAAAAAAAAAAAAAGTGTCACTTTCCCGCAACTTGTGTCAAAATATAAAATATTCCATGGACTCAATATGCCTCTCAGCAAATAGCTTGGGGTGTCTACTTTCCAAAATGGGGTCATTTGGGGGGGTTTTGTGCCACCTGGGCATTCCATGGCCTCCGAAACTGTGATAGGCAGTGAAGAGTGAAATCAAAAAGTTACACCCTTAGAAATCCTGAAGGCGGTGATTGGTTTTCGGGGTCCCATACGCGGCTAGGCTCCCAAAAAGTCCCACACATGTGGTATCCCCGTACTCAGGAGAAGTAGCTGAATATATTTTGGGGTGCAATTCCACATAGGCCCATGGCCTGTGTGAGCAATATATCATTTAGTGACAACTTTTTGTAAATATTTTTTTTTTTTTTTTTTTTGTCATTATTCAATCACTTGGGACAAAAAAAATAAATATTCAATGGGTTCAACATGCCTATCAGCAATTTCCTTGGGGTGTCTACTTTCCAAAATGGGGTCATTTGGGGGGGTTTTGTACTGCCCTGCCATTTTAGCACCTCAAGAAATGACATAGGCAGTCATAAACTAAAAGCTGTGTAAATTCCAGAAAATGTACCCTAGTTTGTAGACGCTATAACTTTTGCGCAAACCAATAAATATACGCTTATTGACATTTTTTTTACCAAAGACATGTGGCCGAATACATTTTGGCCTAAATGTATGACTAAAATTGAGTTTATTGGATTTTTTTTATAACAAAAAGTAGAAAATATCATTTTTTTTCAAAATTTTCGGTCTTTTTCCGTTTATAGCGCAAAAAATAAAAACTGCAGAAGTGATCAAATACCATCAAAAGAAAGCTCTATTTGTGGGAAGAAAAGGACGCAAATTTCGTTTGGGTACAGCATTGCATAACCGCGCAATTAGCAGTTAAAGCGACGCAGTGCCAAATTGGAAAAAGACCTCTGGTCCTTAGGCAGCATAATGGTCCGGGGCTCAAGTGGTTAACTGCCTATCACAGTTTCAGAGGCCATGGAATGCCCAGGTGGCACAACCCCCCCCCCCCAAATGACCCTATTTTGGAAAGCAGACACCCCAAGCTATTTGCTGAGAGGTATAGTGAGTATTTTTGCAGACCTCACTTTTTGTCACAAAGTTTTGAAAATTGAAAAAAGAAAAAAATAAAACATTTTTTCTTGTCTTTCTTCATTTTCAAAAACAAATGAAAACTGCAAAATACTCACCATGCCTCTCAGCAAATAGCTTGCAAATATCACATAGTGACAACTTTGTGCAAAAAAAAAAAAAAATTGTCACTTTCCCGCAACTTGTGTCAAAATATAAAATATTCCATGGCATCAACATGCCTCTCAGCAAATAGCTTGGGGTGTCAACTTTCCAAAATGGGGTCATTTGGGGGGGTTTTGTGCCATCTTGGCATTTTATGGCCTTCAAAACTGTGATAGGTAGTGAGGAGTGAAATCAAAAATTTACACCCTTAGAAATCGTGAAGGCGGTGCTTGGTTTCGGGGCCCCGTACGCGGGTAGGCTCCCAAAAAGTCCCACACATGTGGTATCCCCATACTCGGGAGAATCAGCAGAATGTATTTTGGGGTGCAATTCCACATATTCCAATGGCCTGTGTGAGCAATATATCATTTAGTGACAACTTTGTGCAAAAAAAAAAAAAGTTTGTCATTTTCCTGCAACTTGTGGCAAAATATAAAATATTCCATGGACTCAACATGCCTCTCAGCAAATAGCTTGGGGTGTCTACTTTCCAAAATGGGGTCATTTGGGGGGGGGGTTTGTGCCATCTTGGCATTTTATGGCCTTCAAAACTGTGATAGGTAGTGAGGAGTGAAATCAAAAATTTACGCCCTTAGAAATCCTGAAGGCGGTGCTTGGTTTTCGGGGCCCCGTACACGGCTAGGCTCCCAAAAAGTCCCACCCATGTGGTATCCCCATACTCAGGAGAAGCAGCTAAATGTATTTTGGGGTGCAATTCCACATATGTCCATGGCCTGTGTGAGCAATATATCATTTAGTGACAACTTTTTGTAATTTTTTTTTTGTCATTATTCAAAAAAATTAATATTCAATGGGCTCAACATGTCTCTCAGCAATTTCCTTGGGGTATCTACTTTCCAAAATGGGGTCATTTGGGGGATTTTTGTACTGCCCTGCCATTTTAGCACCTCAAGAAATGACATAGGCAGTCATAAACTAAAAGCTGTGTAAATTCCAGAAAATGTACCCTAGTTTGTAGACGCTATAACTTTTGCGCAAACCAATAAATATACGCTTATTGACATTTTTTTTACCAAAGACATGTGGCTGAATACATTTTGGCCTAAATGTATGACTAAAATTGAGTTTATTGGATTTTTTTAAAAAACAAAAATAGAAAATATCATTTTTTTTTTCAAAATTTTCGGTCTTTTTTCGTTTATAGTGCATAAATTAAAAATCGCAGAGGTGATCAAATACCATCAAAAGAAAGCTCTATTTGTGGGAAGAAAAGGACACAAATTTTGTTTGGGTACAGCATTGCATGACTGCACAATTAGCAGTTAAAGCGACTCAGTGCCAAATTGTAAAAAGTGCTCTGGTCAGGAAGGGGGTAAATCCTTCCGAGGCTGAAGTGGTTAAACACTCCGAGGATATGTGTGGGTGGGGCTGGGAATTTGCAAAATTGCAGGACAAGCACAGAGTCAACAAAAGGTTAAACAATTCTTGTATTTTTTGGGAAGTAACTGAACAGTCAACAAGGCAACCATAATCTGAGATCACTAGCACTGGTACAATGGCGATAGTAACTGCGGCACACTTGCACAAACCTGTCAGGGAAGACCAGCCAGTACTCAAGATGGCCGACGGAGAAGTCGACCTGTGACCTCAGCCTGTCAGGGAAGACCAGCCAGTACTCAAGATGGCCGACGTAGAAGTCGACCTGTGACCTCAGCCTCTGCCAAAACACCTTCGGTGCATCTGTGTGCACATGACCAAGAGGCTATTTAAACTTGGTCTGTGCTTGCATTCAGTGCTGTCCGTTCTACAGCGTTCCCATGTGTTCCTGCCTGCTTACTTCTGATACCTGTACCTGTTTACCGACCCGGCTTGCCTTGACTCCGCTACCTGCTGCCTGCACCTGACCCAGCTTGTTCTGACCTCCGCACCTGCCTGCTCCTTCTACTACCACGCTGCCAGCCCCTTGCCGACCTGGCCTGTGTCCTGACTACGCTTCTGCCTCCGCTTCTGCTCCTGACGTTCCTGCCAGTGTATGACCCGGTCTGCTTAACCTGCCTCTTCCACCAGCTGGAGAATCCTGCTCAAGCACCGTGCCCCCTGCTGCTGTTCCCAGTTCCAGGAAGACGACCCGTCAGGCACTCGTGCGACTCTGCACTTCTGCGCCTCCTGTCTGCTCTATCGGGGGCCAGAATCAGAGGAGTAAGAGAGGCCGCTCCCTGCATATCAGGCTCTACCATCAGGTATGTGACAGTAACGGACAGCCATGTCTGAGCCTGCGCAGGGACCCTTTCCCATGGATGAACTTTGCCAGCACCTGGCCGGCCTGGCACAAGCTGTCAAGGACTTACAGCGGGGCTACACTCAGCTGGAGGGACGCCTACAGACTCTGACGGACTCTGCCATCCCTCAGGGACTGTCATTAGCATCTGCTTCCTCTCAATGATCCTCTCCTGCTCCTGCAGTGGTTATGCTTCCACCTGAGCCCAGGGTACCAACCCCAGACCGGTTCCTGGGTGAACGCAGCAAGTTTTGATCGTTCCGGTACGCATGCAAACTTTACTTCACCCTTCAACCCTGCACCTTCTCTTTGGAAGCTACAAAAGTCGGCTTTGTGATTTCCTTGCTGCAAGGCGAGCCACAGTCCTGGGCCCACCGCCTCCTGGAACAGAAGGCCGAATGTTTATCGGACTTGACTACATTCTTCAGTGCCATGGCCCAGCTGTATGAAGATCCCCAGCAGACGGCTTCAGCAGAAGCAGCCCTTCATGCACTCCAACAGGGTCGTAGGGTGGTGGAAGATTACGTCTCAGAATTTAGATGATGGGCATTTGACATGAATTGGAACAATGCTGCCCTACGCTACCAATTCAACATGGGCCTCTCCGAACTGCTCAAGGATGAGCTAGCGTGGGTAGGGGTACCCTCTACCCTCGAAACCTTGATTGATCTATCCATTCAGATCAATCGCCGGCTGAGAGAATGAAGATTAGAGAGAGCGGCAGCTCCATCCCGTCCGGTATGGATGTTACCCCGGGTACCCAGTTCATTCAATCCAGCCCCACCTGCTCCGGCCACTCCGGCTCCTGGCGCTCCGGAACCTATGCAGCTCGGCCTGTCTCTCCACCGAAGAGTGACAACGCTGTCGCCAGCAGAACCTGTGCCTATACTGCGGGGGATCCGGACATTACGTGAGGTTCTGCCCAGTGAAACCTTGTAAGTTCCTCTCCACTACTTCTGCCTCGCTGATTTCAAGCTCGCTTAACAATCCCGCTCACCTTACGTTTCTCATATATTTACAGCTGCCAGGAAGGACTATTCAGACTACCGCCATAATTGTCTCCGGGGCCTGCAGCTGTTTTGTGGACTTGACCTTTGCTGCCGAACATCACATCCCCTTGCAGCCTAAGGCACAGAAGCTCTCGGTTCACTTGGCCGATGGCTCCACTATTAAATCCGGAGCAATCACCCACAAGACCATCCCTCTGCTTACCACCATTTCCAAGGACCACCAAGAACTACTGCGTCTGGACGCCATCGCTTCCCCTCTGTTCCTGGTCATCCTCGGTATGCCTTGACTGAGGGCCCATAACCCTCATATCGATTGGTCTAAAGAAAGAATTAACTTTGTTTCTTCCTACTGCACCCAGTACTGCTTACAGACCCCCTGTGGTGTCCCCCCTTTGCTATGCCTGGACACGGACTCTAAAACCAGTCAGCTTGTGCCTCCAGCCTACCATGACTTTCTAGACGTGTTTAGCAAGAAAGGGGCAGAGATCCTCCCTCCTCACTGGTCTTACGACTGCCCTATAGAGCTACTTCCCGGAGCCGAAGTCCCTTTTGGGAGAATTTTCCCCTTGTCCAAAAGCGAGCTGGTAGCGCTAAAGGACTACCTCAATGACAATCTAAGGAAAGGGTTCATCCGCCCTTCTACGTCTCCAGGTGGGGCGGGGATTTTCTTTGTTGAGAAAAAGCATCATTTATTAAGGCCCTGTGTGGATTACCGTGAGCTCAACAAGGTTACAATGAAGAACCGTTATCCACTTCCACTAGTTCCCGAACTTTTTCAGAGACTTGGTTCCGCTACCATATTTACCAAACTGGATCTTCGGGGCGCCTATAATTTGGTGCGCATTCGAGAAGGTGACGAGTGGAAGACTGCCTTCCGCACACGATTTGGACATTTTGAGTATCTCGTGATGCCCTTTCGGACTCTGTAACTCCCCGGCCACTTTCCAGCACCTCATTAATGACGTCCTCAGAGACGTCCTGGACTTATTCGTTATTGTATACCTTGATGATATGCTAATCTTTTCTTCCTCCTTAGATCACCACCGCAGACACGTCAGAAGCGTACTAACTCGTCTTTGACAACATGGATTGTACGCCAAACCCGAGAAGTGCGAGTTTGAACGCCAGAGTATCCAGTTCCTGGGCCTGATCATTTCCACCGAGGGCATCAAGATGGATCCCCAGAAGGTCACGGCTATCCTGGACTGGCCTATTCCATGTGACAAGAAAGGCATTCAATGCTTCATAGGCTTTGCAAACTTTTACCGAAAATTTATTCGGGGGTTTTCAACAATTATTGCCCCCATTACACAACTCACCAAACAGGGTTCCAGATTCCGCTGGTCTCCAGAGGTTTAGACGGCCTTTGAGGCGCTGAAGAAGTTTTTCACATACGCACCCGTTTTGAAGCACACTGACTCGGCCTTACCTTATGTCTTAGAAGTGGATGCCTCGGAAATAGCGGTTGGAGCTATCTTGTCTCAGAGACAGGGTCCCAAGGCCCTGTTGCACCCAGTCGCATTCTTTTCACGTAAATTGTCTAGCGCGGAGAAGAATTAAGACGTCGGGGATCGTGAACTTTTAGCGATTAAGGCAGCACTAGAAGAACAGAGATACCTTCTTGAGGGAGCTCCACATCCAATCCTAATCTATACAGACCACAAAAATCAGAATATTTAAGGACAGCAAGAAGATTGAGACCCCGTCAGGCCAGGTGGGCACTTTTTTTTTCTAGATTTACCTTTCACCTGACATACAGACCCGGATCCAAGAACATAAAGCCGGATGCACTATCACGCATGTTCAGCAAATCTCAAGATGTCTCTCCCCGGATACGATCCTGTCCTCTGGGAATTTCCTTCTTCTACAAGGGGACTTAATGACTCAGACCAAGCAAGTCTCTGTGGGAAGTTCTACACCACCCGGGACCACCTTACGGACACGGGAGGGGCTACTCTGGTATGAGGATAAGATCTTTGTGCCGGAAGATCTGCGAACAGCCACTTTGGGTATGTGCCATGATCACGCGCTGGCAGGGCACTTTGGGGTCAGCAAGACTTCTGAACTTGTGCAGCGAACTTTCTGGTGGCCAGGGGTGGCAAAGGACTGCAGGAAATACGTGGAATCTTGTACCACTTGTATCCGTAATAAGAACAGCAAATCCAGGGCTTGGGGTCTGTTGAAGCCATTACCTGTCCCGAATAGACCGTGGAGAATGATCTCAATTGATTTCATTGTGTAGCTGCCCCCATCCGAGGGCTACAGTACTATTTTTGTGATCGTCAATCGATTATCCAAGATGGCCCACTTCATTCCCATGAAAGGCACTCCCTCTGCACAAGAGACTGCATGGATTTTTATCAGAGAAGTTATAAGACTCCATTGGGTTCCGGCAAACATCGTCTCAGACAGAGGGGTCCAGTTTACCTCCAGATTCTGGAGATCCTTGTGTGAATCTTTGAGGATTGAACTGTCATTTTCCTCAGCCTATCACCCGCAAACTAATGGTCAGACAGAAAGGACCAACCAAACACTGGAACAATATCTGCGCTGCTTTTCTTCCTTCTCACAAGACGATTGGGTGTCCCTACTTCCCTTAGCCAAGTTTGGCTACAATAATTCTTCTCACTCAAAACAATCTCCTTTCTTCGCAAACTATGGGTTTCATCCTTCCTTTCTGTTTAATAATATTGCGGAATGCCCTGTACCTGCTGTACTCGAAACGTTGGATTTCTTTAACTCCAACAACAAGTTGTTACAAGAGACGATGGCCAAGACTCAGGCTTACAATAAACAGATCTTCGACAAGAAGAGAAGAGGGGAGTTGATCCTGAACCCGGGGGACCAAGTCTGGCTAGCCACAATGAACCTGAAATTAGCCTGTCCTTCGAGGAAATTAGGCCCCAGATTCGTGGGACCTTTCCCTGTAAAGAGGCGGATTAACGATGCCGCCTATGAACTGGAATTAACGGTGACCTTCAGGATCCACCCTGTGTTCCATATAGCCTTACTGAAGCCCGCCATCCCTAACTCTTTTCCGGATCGGAATACAGAGCCACCCGAACCCGTGGTAATAGACGGCGAAGAGGAATTTGAAATAGAGGCGATTTTAGATTGCAGGAGAAGGAGAGGTCAAGTTCAATACCTTATTAAGTGGAGGGGTTACGGTCCTGAAGACAACCCGTGGGAACCTGAAACCAACATTCATGCCCAAGAACTGATCCAAACCTTTAAGAGGACCTATCCTGACAAAGTAGCCAGATTGGGCATCTGGAGGCTGCTCGTTAGGGGGGGCAATGTCAGGGAAGACCAGCCAGTACTCAAGATGGCCGACGGAGAAGTCGACCTCTGACCTCAGCCTCTGCCAGAACACCTTCGGTGCACCTGTGTGCACATGACCAAGAGGCTATTTAAACTTGGTCTGTGCTTGCATCCAGTGCTGTCCATTCTACAGCATTCCCGTGTGTTCCTGCCTGCTTACTTCTGATACCTGTACCTGTTTACCGACCCGGCTTGCCTTGACTCCGCTACCTGCTGCCTGCACCTGACCCGGCTTGTTCTGACCTCCGCACCTGCCTGCTTCTTCTACTACCATGCTGCCAGCCTGTTGCTGACCCGGCCTGTGTCCTGACTACGCTTCTGCCTCCACTTCTGCTCCTGACGTTCCCGCCAGTGTATGACCCGGTCTGCTTAACCTGCCTCTTCCGCCAGCTGGAGAATCCTGCTCAAGCACCGTGCCCCCTGCTGCTGTTCCCAGTTCCAGGAAGACGACCCGTCAGGCACTCCTGCGACTCTGCACTTCTGCGCCTCCTGTCTGCTCTATCAGGGGGCCAGAATCAGAGGAGTAAGAGAGGCCGCTCCCTGCATATCAGGCTCTACCGTCAGGTACATGCGTGACAAAACCATTCCAAATACTCTTGAACCAGAACTCAGTAACTCTGGTGATACAAGTACATTTACAGTAATGTTGGAGGCTTACAGTATCTCTCAGTACAGCTTATGTCTCAAATGCTGTCCTACATTACCGGGCTCTGCATCTGTAAGAGGGGTGGCTGACTAGTGAAGAGAAGGCACAAACGGCTCTTGAGGAGACTTGCCAGAGCTTAGAAGTTTAGTCTTTCAGGCGGTGAACAGTGAAGCTTGCAGCGTTGTCCATAATCTTTCCCTCCTCAAGCAGGAACCTTTCTCTGAGGCCAACTCACTGCCCCTGACAAGCATGGTTCCTCTTACTACATTAGCCCCTCGCATTGCCAATACTAAAGATGACTGCAGAGGACATCCAGTGTTACCATGTCCAAACAGACCACTGCTCCCCTGATAACTCACATGGAGCCTACAGAGGAACAATGTTTCTCTCCTCAAGCACAGCAGCACAGTAATTATTGTTACCTATAGCTAGGAGGATCAATTGCACCTGCCTAGATATTGTTCTTTATTTCACCCATGTCACTGTCATTTTCAAATGTCAGTGGACTCAGAGACTGAAAATAACTGTCATTTAAAAAAAAAATAAGAATGTAAATTGAGTCATTAGGCATGTGTGAAGAAATGCTGTAAATGAAGAATACTTTCAGAAATCGAAGTGTTAATAGATTATTTTCATCAATTAACAAAATGGAAAGTAAATGAAGAGACGAGAAATCCAAATTGAATCAATATTTGGGCCCCCCCCCCCCTTTACCTTCTTCTAGGTAGACTTGCACACAGTTTTTGAAGGAACTCGGCAGGTAGGTTGTTCTATGTTCATCTTGGAGAACTAAGCACAGATCTTCTGTAGATGTCAGACACCTCCAATCCTTCTGTCTCTTCATGTCATCCCAGACAGACTCCGTGATGGTTAGATCAGGGCTCTGCGGGGGCCAAACCATGACTTCCAGGACTCTTTGTACTTATTTACACTGAAGATAGTTCTGAATGACATTGGCTGTATGTTTGTGGTGGTTGTCCTGCTGCAGAATAAATTTCGGGCCAATCTCCTCCCTGATGGTATGGCATGACGGAGAAGTATATCCCTGTATTTCTCAGTATTGAGGGCACCAGTGATCCTGACCAAATCTTGCCCCAAACTTGCAAGGAACCTTCATCATGCTTCTGTTGCCGTCAGACACTCAATATTGTATCACTCTCCAGCCCTTCCCCCAATAAACTGCCTCCTGCTACAGACAAATATTTCACATTTTACTCATCAGTCCAACGTGCCTGCCGGCATTTTTCTGCCCCCTCATTTCCTAGGTTTTCTTACATAGTTGAATCACTTAGCCTTTTTTCCACATGGCCATAATTCTTCCATGAAGATTACTTCTAGCCAGACTTCTCCAGACAGTAGATGGAGGTACCTGGGTCCCACTGGTCTCCTCCAGTTCTGTGCTGATGGCAGTGCTGGACATCTTCCAATGTGGAAGGGAAGAAAGTATGATGTGTCTTTCATCTGCTGCATTCAGTTTCCTTGGCCGACCACTGTGTCTACGCTTCTCAGCGTTACCCAGTCAATGGTTTCCTCATTACTGGGAAAAAAAGGCAAATACTTATCCATCATGCCGTACTGGGTAGGTGCGTGATTGGCCCCAACTCTATTCTGTAACGGACGAAAAACCCCAAGCATCCAGCCAATGTCATTAAGAAATATCTTCAGTGTAAATAAGGAATCTTAAAAGTGATGGCTTGGCTCCCACAGAGCCCTCAGTATCATGGAGTCTGTCTGGGATGACATGAAGAGACAAAAGGATTTGAGGCAGCCGATATCCACAGATCTGTGCGTAGTTCTCCAAGATGTTTGGAACAACCTGCCTACTGAGTTCCTTCATATACTGTGTGCAAGTCTACCTTGAGAAATTGATGCCGTTTTGAAGGCAAGGGGCAGTTACACTAAATAAAGCTGGCATAGAGATTTTAGTTGTTTTCTATTATTATTATTATTAATTGCCGCATCAATTAGTTAGAGAGGGGTTGGCTGTATGGATTGTCAAGCCAGGAATCCCTTCTTGAAGGGGAGGTTTAATCAGCAAATGTTGAACACCTACCATGAAAGAATAACCAAACCCAATCAGCGCCGGGTGCACTGCCCCACAATCCTGCAGAGAAAAAAAGACAGCATTAGTGCTGAATACAACGAGGATCGTAGTTATGAATTGTAAATGAACGTATAGTATTTATTAGTCACATAGCCATATACACATTCATATACTTTAACTATGGGTTTTCTCTCCAACTGTTAAGGACAGTTATATCAGGGTTATTATCCATAAGGGGAAATCAGGAATGCGTCTTCTTTTATGTTGTAAATACTAGGATGGAGCCTACCTAGGTTCGCTTTGAACATTGGCTGTTTGATTGATTGGACAAAGGTCCCAAATTTTTCCCTTCACCTCCCTCCCTCCCTCCCATGCTCATCCGGAGCTGAGCATTCTATGGCTGCCAAGCAAGTTGCGGGTGCTGGCACCAATTGTGTCCCTAGCAACCATCACTGTCACTGGCACATTGCTTTCATGGCCAGAAATCAACAAACATAAAAGCAAAGGGGTGGGGATAGCAATGACACCACTGCCCAAATATGATCACAATGATGTCACTATTATCCCCACTATTTGAAATTTTTATATAAAGACGGTTTGGGAAATGATCATTCAGGATCGGTCTTGTTGCACCAGGTACATCAGTTTTTTGTTTTTTTTCATTTTGATGAGTCGGTGAGCATTGTGAGTAAAGAGGAGGGCCCGTGAAACAAACAAAAAAATAAAAGTCAGCAGCTACAAATACTGCAGCTGCTGACTTTTAATCGGACACTTACCTGTCCCAGGGTCCAGCGATGCGGGGGATCGAAGCCCCGCTCGTCCCCCCCCACCGCTCGGCGGTGCTGGCATTTTAACTGTGGGCACCCGGCTGTGGCTTCACAGCCAGGCACCCACTGCGCATGCACGAGCCAAGCCGCGTGCTGTCACTGGCCCCGTAATCATCTGGGACAGATCACGTGTCCCAGATGATTGACAAGAGGGAGGGGAGAGAGGCAATCTCCCTTCCTGTGCCGACAGAAGTGATGTCACCAGTCCAGGCACCGAAGAAGGCAGACTACGAGGGACCCCCTAGCAACAGGCATTTAGAGGTGAGTAAAAAAAAAAATTTTCTCCAAATGTTTTTTTATGATTTTTTTTAAGCACAATACTAATTTTTTCTTTTTTGGGGTGGAACTCCACTTTAATGATGGATTTACAACATCTGACATTTTAAGAGGATTTTTTAATTTTAATAAAAGGACTTATCAAACACTTGGGTATATTTATTTCTGGGTGACATCTTTTTTTTTGCTTTGAGACTGAGTAGGTTTACAATTTTCCCCCGTACTCATTCACATGGGGGGTGGGGCTGGGTACACTTAAGCTCATTATTATGTACAGTATTTCTTTGTATGCTATCTCTATCTCAAAATCAATAAAAACAGATGTTGCACATGTAATGTTATGGGCTGCAGAACTATTTTCCTTCCACAAGATGGCAGTAGCAAGTGTTATTTATTTATCTTGGGACTGAGTTTAGGATGTGCCAATCTGGGAAATGTAGTCTGGAAAAGAACCTGAGCCACGGCCATCACTGAGAAACCAACTATGGTACCCAGGGATACCTGGGAGAAGGAAGAGTCTTAAAAATGAATCCCAGGAAGGAGGAAGGTCAGTTGGGGAGAGTGTCAACTGGAGAGAGAATAAGAAAAGTGCTGTGCTGAGTTTCGTTGGATGCTGCTGTATCCTCAGGTGGCTGGACCGAGCTGAGCCTGCTGTACCATTGACTGCTCTGGTGCCTACTCTTCAATGTCCATCTGTGATACGGGCCACCACCACCAAGGCCTGATGGGGAAATGCAGGAGGGAACCACCAATGTACTTTCCATCTCGCCTGCCATCAGCAATGATCACCTGTGAGAAATGGGACCCTCCATCGGTTTATCCAACCAAATGACAAAGGAAAATTGCAGAGAGGGGGAGTGTTGAGCAGGTCACAGACTCAGTTAAGCTGAATCATTGTTGACACTGTCAGTTTCCATTTGCAATAAGTTGCAGGTATAAACCCTGCAATCACTATTGTGCTAACTGCTCATTCTGTTTCTAGACTAGGCCAAACGCTGCCAAGATACCTGTTCTTCTTCCCAGAGCTCTGCACCCTGCACACCCTAACACCTCATTGCTGCAAGTGGGTCTGCCTTTTCTTAAAGAACCAAACTGCATCTAAAGACTCCCCTTCCTTGCTACTTACCTCTTCAGGTGAAACATTAACACCCAACCTATAGACATACCCTTATTTTTCTGCACGCCAATGTCTCAAAAGGGCCCCAATGTAGCCGGCAGAAGATCACCTCAAAGACTATACTCAGATTACTTTATCCTGAGGGCAGATCTGTGTTCAGCTTTACAGTATAATGTCTCAGGCCTAAACTTAGCCCCTTTGTCTGTCTCAAGTGGCACAATTGATCCATGTTTGTTACTTTGTTGGCCACTTGGGGCAATTTGTCGCATATGGAGATAGCTTTTATACCCTTGGGGTCACAGTATATGCTTAAATTTGAAGCCCCTGTAAGGGGCTCATTGAAGCTAATTGTGTATTACTTTTGTATTCCTGTTTGTTGACTTTAAAGGGTAAGTTCACCTTTACAGTAAAATCTGTAAGGTGAACTTACACAGGGCCCCCCTCAGTCCTGCTGACCTGGATTGCGGCGCTCTCCCGCTATGAGCCCTCATATAGCTTTCTTACCGTCCGGGGCGTAGAAATACCCTCGGCATTATCTCCTAAACGTACCTCGTCAGGAGGTACATATGGGAGCATTCTAGTTGGTTGGTGCCGTCACATGTGCGGCACCAACCAATCAGAACCTGCGTAGCCGTCCTGTCACAGGGGTCGAAGATGAGAGAAAGCCACATGGATTTAAAATCCCCTGACTGGTAAAGCAGCTGTACAATCTATCATAACTGGGTTGGGGGGATGGGGAGGGGGTCCAGTGCAAGTTCATTTTACAGATTTTCTGTAAAGGTGAACTTACGCTTTAACCGCTTCAGCCCCGGATGATTTTACCCCCTTCATGACCAAAGCACTTTTTACAATTTGGCACTGCATCGATTTAACTGACAATTGCGCGGTCATGCAATGCTGTACCCAAACAATTTTGGACCATTGACATTTATACAGCAATCAGTGTTGTAAAAATGCACTGATTACTGTGTAAATGTCACTGGTAGGGAAGGGGTCAACACTAGGGGGCGATCAAGGGGTTAAATGTGTTCCCTAGTGTGTGTTTCTAACTGCATAGGGATTCGACTGACTGGGGGAGGAGAAATATCGCTGTTCCTACTTACTAGGAACAAACAATATGTCTCCTCCGGCCTGACAGAACAGGGATTTGTGTGTTTACACATGCAAATCCCCGTGCTGGCTCTCGCGCCTGTGACCGCGGGTGGCCGGTGGCGATCACACCCACCAGCCACAGGCATCAGGTTCCCCGCCTTCCCGTGGGTGCACGCCTCCGGCGGCTCTTAAACGTGACAACGTACCCATACATTGTTTTGCGCAGCCGTGCCATTCTGGTGACGTATATCAACGTGAGCCAGTGTGCCAATATACTTTGTGATACTTTTATAACGCAAACCTGCCAATACAGTTACGATTTAAAATTTAGACAACATTTTCGTTATTCAGAGATTTGGCTGTATCCGAATTTCTGAATCACAATAGTTAAGAATTTCAACAAATCTGATTTGTTTACAGATTTCAACAAATCCAAAATAAATTATAACAAAACAAATTATTCAAATTCAAAAATTAAAAATTGAAAAATAATTTGAATTCAAATTCGAAAATTAATTAAAATTTGGAATTGAATTTGAAATGGAAAAATATTGCAATAAATACAGTAAGGTAAAAAAGTAAAATAAGATGACGATTCCTGCTTATACTGCTGTTTAGAATACAACAGAATAGAATAGCATACAGCAGCAGAATATAATAGAATAGCATATATAATAGAATAGAATAGAAAATAGTAGAATACCACAGAATATATTCTATTCTATTTTATTCTGTTATATAGAGTAGGAAGTCGGAATCATCATCATATTTCACTTTTATACCTTACTGTATTTATTGCAATGTTTCTATTTCAAATTCAAATACATTTTCAAATTTGATTCAAATAAATAAAAACAAAAAAAGAATATATGAAATTATTCCAAATAAACAAAATTCCCAAAATCCCAAAAATGAATCCGTCTAACATATCGAGTATGACAAAACAAAATTAGTAACTTAACAAACTAACCGGAAACCAGGGGCAGATCCAGGGGAGGGGGGGCAAGGGGGCAATTGCTCCCTCCGAGAAAATAGTGAGCGGGCCCGGGTGGCCGGCGGGTGAGTGGGCAGGCAGTCAGGTCAGTAGGCGACCGGCAAGTGAGCGGAGCGGGTGAGCAGGCCAGTAAATGGGCTAGCGGTTGAGCAGAGCGGGCGGGCAGTCATGCCAGTAAGCGGGCCGCTCGGTGAACTTGAAGGCAGTACAGTGAGCGGGTGGAAGAGGGACCAGAGAGATGACATCATCTCTCGCTGCCTGCCCTCACATGTGCTGAAAAACTGGGGAGAGAAGCCTGTTTCTCTACTGTGACTGTTGTTGCAGGAAAGTGACAAGCTGCATCTGGTGGCAATTAACGTGGCAAGTGACAAGCTGCATCTGGTGGCAATTAACGTGGCAAGTGACAAGCTGCATCTGGTGGCAATTAACGTGGCAAGTGACAAGCTGCATCTGGTGGCAATTGACGTGGCAAGTGACAAGCTGCATCTGGTGGCAATTAACATGGCAAGTGACAATCCGCATCTGGTAGCAATTAACATGGCAAGTGACAAGCTGCATCTGGTGGCAATTAGCATGGCAAGTTACAATCCGCATCTGGTGGCAATTAACGTGGCAAGTGACAAGCTGCATCTGGTGGCAAGCAATGTGGCAAGTGACAGTCCGCATCCGGTGGCAACTTGTAACATGGCAATTAACGTGGCAAGTGACAAGCTGCATTTGGGCTGCATCTGGTGGCAGGTGAAATGGCATGTGACAAGCTGCATCTGGTGGCAGGCAATGGTGGCAAGTGAGAATCCGCATCTGGGCGCAGGTGACAAGGCTAGTGACCAGCTGCATCTGAAGGCAGGTGACGTGGCAAATAACAAGCTGCATCTGATGGCAGGGAATGTGACAAGTGACACGCTCAGGGGTCCCACTGATTCTGGATTATGATGAGTTGAACTATTTCATTTTATATTACAATGTAATAATATAAATAATGCACTGCAATCATCCTGGTTCCGGGATGATTAAAGCGTCAACACCAGCCATTGCCCCGACAAATTGCCAGCGAGGACCTTATTTTCTGGCAGTGCCCCTCCTGAGACTAGACTCTGGATCGGCCCCTGTCTGAAACAAACCATATTTTTCCATTGTGACCATCTCTAGTCTGTTATTCTTTTATAGAGTTTTGAGTCTATGGAACTCTTGTAAGCCTGCTAATATTTACAGAAAGGTATACTGCTGGTGTCAGTGAGGTTGAGGCCTCACACAGGGCTGGCAAGAGCAGGGGACCCAAATCTACCAGCAGCTCTTGTAGGGGTAGCAGTAGAGAGTAACTAGGTGTCCCAGGAGCCCCACATCAAGTCAAGACCTGCTGTATGATAGTAAAGGGCAGTCTCAGCCTGGACCCCCACCAGGCCATGCCCCCCAATACTTTTCATTCCACCCACCACAGTTTACTCTTGTGAGGTTAGCTCTACATATATAGAAAATTATTCCTGTAACAATGCAACTATTCTGATTTGGTGCTATGATAAATTGCACAAGTAAGAATTTTTGCCACGTTAGTTAATGACCATTTCTGATTTGGCTTACCTTGAAGATACATCAAGTCATGTTCAGGCTGCTCTTCCAATAAGCGTCCTCCTTTAAATCTACATCCCAGATGTTCAGTCTTTATATAGCATTCATAAGCAGGAAATCCTGATCTGTGTGGGGTGAACTCAAACCAAGCTTCTGAAATGAGAAGATTTTCCTCCAGTTATTGTCCATCCAGAGATGTCTCCTCTACAAACTGAAGAGTCATCTCTATTTCCTCTTCATTGCAAACAATGTCCTTCCAAGCGTCATCAAGGACAAGAAAAACAAACAACAAAAAAAGAGCAACTGTACTAGTCCATGTACTAGAAGAGTTTTGATTGAAAACTGTAGTTTTCAAAACATTCATCTGATTTTTTAAATGATTGGTGGAATCAAATCAACGCTTGTTTTTGACTTCACCACATTTGAAAGAGCAGGATGGAAAATTTCTCTAGAATAAACTAATTTATTTTCTTTTTTTTTTTAAACAAATATATTGTAAAACCGCACACACAACACATGTCCCGTCATTGAGAAAAACATATCATATACCATCTTTGGTACAGTGCCTTGAAAAAGTATTTATACGGTCATACCCCATGAAATTTTCCACATTTTGTCATGTTGAAACTAAAAACATAAATGTATTTTATTGGGGGGGGGGGGGGTGTGGCCTGGATGGAGACTGAGATGGCAGCATAAGTTGAGAGCTCCTGGGACCCAGGAATCTAATCTTGCCTTTTAGGGGAGCCTACACTTCTGAACCACCATGAGCAGATCCACCCGGGGTTATCTACATCCTGAGTAATTGGAAAAGGGGGGGATTGGGAAATTGGGACTTTAAATGAGGCTAGTATGGCTGGGTAGGACCATGTGCCTCCATCCCTGTCAACTAGGACAAGACATACACTGAAGCGGCCAGGGCAGCAAAGTAGAGAAAAAGAGGTGGGACTTTAATTGAAGCTCGTGGTGACAAAATGAACTGAGTGGTGGACGGTAAAAAATTGTTTAATATTGCATAAAAACATACTTAACCAAGATAGAATTGCACATACATGAGGCAGCACCCATGACTAGGCGCCAGACTCTATAGTAGCAACAACTGGTAACAACATGTTTACAATCCTGTACAATAATGATAGAATTTTGGGGAGTCCACCAGTGTTCATAGAATGTGAAAAAACATTTCAAAAGGTAGCAACTGCACAGTCAAAAGTTCTTAGATCCTTCATCGGTAGAAATGTAAAGACTTGCATAACATAATGGGTGTATAAATGGTTCACAACATCAATTAGCTCGACGCGTTTTGCGGCTTAAAGCCGCTCTTCAGGAGCAGATATGTGATTTGTCTGTAATAGAAAATACGTAGAAACTCAATAACACAATTGGGGGAGTATGGGTAACCTTCCACCCAAAACCCGGGTAGGGCATGTAAACCTACTGGGTATGTGCACCAGGACACAAGGCGTCCAGGTCAGTGGGCCAGCCCCTGGTCAGTAACGGGAGCCGAGAGGGCACGTCCAATGGCGGCAGGCAACACAGACAATGAACACAACAGACCAACACTCCCAGGCTCACCTGGTGTGAAAAAATGAAAAAAAATCTATAAGTGTGGGACAATGTGAACAAAACAAACACATGTGGATGTAAAAGTGAGAAAATGGGAATAGGAGGGGGGGGGGGCAGAAAAAATTATTGGTGGTCAACCAGGGGTGAGGGTGAGAGACCATGGTGAAGGGTCAACACCAAAACGCCCAGTGTAGAGGAGGGAGAGAGAGGGGGAGAAGCTGGGAAATGTACCTGATGGAAGGGAAGGGACGAACCATCCAACCGAAGTGTGGAGCCTATCTAGGAGGGAGCTCAGGGAGCACTGGAACACGCCAGTGCCGCTGCCCACATATACTGCCGCCACGGACCCGCCCCCAACGTCACAGCACGTGAGCGTAAGGGGAGGGGCATCCAGACGCCGACGCACAGGTTACCCATACTCCCCCAATTGTGTTATTGAGTTTCTACGTATTTTCTATTACAGACAAATCACATATCTGCTCCTGAAGAGGGGCTTTAAGCCGCGAAAACGCGTCAAGCTAATTGATGTTGTGAACCATTTATACACCCATTATGTTATGCAAGTCTTTGCATTTCTACCGATGAAGGATCTAAGAACTTTTGACTGTGCAGTTGCTACGTTTTGAAATGTTTTTTCACATTCTATGAACACTGGTGGACTCCCCAAAATTCTATCATTATTGTACAGGATTGTAAACATGTTGTTACCAGTTGTTGCTACTATAGAGTCTGGCGCCTAGTCATGGGTGCAGCCTCATGTATGTGCAATTCTATCTTGGTTAAATATGTTTTTATGCAATATTAAACAATTTTTTACCGTCCACCACTCAGTTCATTTTGTCACCACGAGCTTCAATTAAAGTCCCACCTCTTTTTCTACACTTTGCTGCCCTGGCCACTTCAGTGTATGTCTTGTCCTACATCCCGAGTAGTTACTGACTGGTACGCAGCTGAGCAGAAATATCCCGGAGCTGTTCCGGACCCAGCGCATGTCTGCACTCGCAGCCTCACAGGCCCAGACCCCGAACTCGCCTAGTTTGGAACCCGATACACCAATGTCGGGAGGAACGGCCCAAGTGCCGGGCATGCTCACCCCCGTAGCTTGTTTGACCTAGAAACAGTGGCCGCTGACATTAAAGACACGGTCACAGCTGCGATTGCGAACCTTAAGTCGGAAATCCAAGCCATGGCTCACCGGATTGATGATGTGGAACAAACCACCCAGCCACATGCAGCCTCCATTTGTCAGGTTCAAACCACTTATGACTCCCAGCTCTCCCATCTCCTGGATCTCCACAGACATGTTGAGGACCTCGACAATCATGGCCGAAGACACAACATTAGAGTATGGGGGGTCCCTGAGAGTATTGATCCAAGCTCCCTGCAACAGACCATATGCACAATCTTTAATGACTTAATTGACTGCCCAGCAGACTCTCCCATTGATATGGAGAGGGCTCATCGCACTTTGCGCCCTCAACCCCGTGATAATGAACCACCCAGAGATGTGATATGCTGTGTGGTTAACTTTCCACTCAAGGAGGAAATCCTCCATAAAGCAAGAGATAGGGGCTGAATTCTCCATAATGGCGCAGAAATCAAACTCTTCCAGGACTTGTCTCAGATAACGCTGCAAAACAGAAGAGCCCTGCGCCCCATGCTGGAAGCTCTACGTGCCAGGAATATACAATACCGCTGGAAGTTTCCTTTCGGGCTGTCAGCATCCGCTAGGGGCCGCTCTGCACTACTCTGCACTCTGGAAGACTTACAAGTAGGGATGAGCTTCGTGTTCGAGTCGAACCCATGTTCGACTCGAACATCGGCTGTTCGGTCGTTCGCTGAATTGCGAACGATATGGGCCGTTCGCGTCAAATTCGTGTGGCGCGTCACGGCCCATAATTCACTGCGGCATCGCAGTGCATTGTTTGCTGATGATTGGCCAAGCATGCACTATGACCCGCATGCTTGGCCAATCACAGCGCCGCCTTAACAGAGAGCCGTAATTGGCCAAAGCCAAGGAGGCTTTGGCCAATTATGGCTCAGGGGATTTAGTACACGCCCCACACTATATAAGGCCGCCTGCACGGCGGCCCTGTGCAGTGTGTTCCGGTGTGCTGAGAAATAGAGAGAGAGAGACAGTGTCATTTCATTTGAGTTAGCTAGATTAGGCAGGACAGTCAGTCAGTTAGCTGCACTTAAAGTGTATTGTGTATATATATGCATCCCAGGTGTTGCATATATATATATATATATATATATATATATATATATATATATATATATATATATATGTATATATATATATATATATATATATATATATATATATATATATATACACTGTATTCAGTTTAGCTAGATCCGTTCCTGTTATCTTCTAGACTATTTACATTTAGTGCAGTGCATCCTGCTCACAGTGTTCAGCTAGATCCGTTCCTGTTATCTTCCTACTGACAGGCAGGCTTGTCTTGTTACAGTATATAAAGCTACCTGAAGAAAATTACTGGTGTTCTTTTGATCCTATTAGTACCACCGTCAGGCAGCTAGACTATTTACATTTAGTGCAGTGCGTCCTGCTCACAGTGTTCAGCTAGATCCGTTCCTGTTATCTTCCTACTGACAGGCAGGCTTGTCTTGTTACAGTATATAAAGCTACCTGAAGAAAATTACTGGTGTTCTTTTGATCCTATTAGTACCACAGTCAGGCAGCTAGACTATTTACATTTAGTGCAGAGCGTCCTGCTCACAGTGTTCTGCTAAACCTACAAGTTAGTGGGATGCGTCCTGCTCACAGTGTTCAGCTAAACCTACAAGTTAGTGGCGTGCGTCCACCTCACAGTGTTCAGCTAAACCTACAAGCTAGTGGGGTGCGTCCTGCTCACAGTGTTCAGCTAGATCCATTTCTGTTATCTTCTTACTGACAGGCAGGCTTGTCTTGTTACAGTAAATACAGCTACCTGAAGAAAATTGCTGGTGTTCTTTTGATCCTATTAGTACCACAGTCAGGCAGCTAGACTATTTACAGTTAGTGCAGTGCGTCCTGCTCACAGTGTTCTGCTAAACCTACAAGTTAGTGGGGTGCGTCCTGCTCACAGTGTTCAGCTAAACCTACAAGTTAGTGGGGTGCGTCCTCCTCACAGTGTTCAGCTAAACCTACAAGCTAGTTGGGTGCGTCCTGCTCACAGTGTTCAGCTAGATCCGTTTCTGTTATCTTCTTACTGACAGGCAGGCTTGTCTTGTTACAGTAAATACAGCTACCTGAAGAAAATTGCTGGTGTTCTTTTGATCCTATTAGTACCACAGTCAGGCAGCTAGACTATTTACAGTTAGTGCAGTGCGTCCTGCTCACAGTGTTCTGCTAAACCTACAAGTTAGTGGGGTGCGTCCTGCTCACAGTGTTCAGCTAAACCTACAAGTTAGTGGGGTGCGTCCTCCTCACAGTGTTCAGCTAAACCTACAAGCTAGTGGGGTGCGTCCTGCTCACAGTGTTCAGCTAGATCCGTTTCTGTTATCTTCTTACTGACAGGCAGGCTTGTCTTGTTACAGTAAATACAGCTACCTGAAGAAAATTGCTGGTGTTCTTTTGATCCTATTAGTACCACAGTCAGGCAGCTAGACTATTTACAGTTAGTGAAGTGCGTCCTGCTCACAGTGTTCTGCTAAACCTACAAGTTAGTGGGGTGCGTCCTGCTCACAGTGTTCAGCTAAACCTACAAGTTAGTGGGGTGCGTCCACCTCACAGTGTTCAGCTAAACCTACAAGCTAGTGGGGTGCGTCCTGCTCACAGTGTTATGCTAGATCCGTTTCTGTTATCTTCTTACTGACAGGCAGGCTTGTCTTGTTACAGTAAATACAGCTACCTGAAGAAAATTGCTGGTGTTCTTTTGATCCTATTAGTACCACAGTCAGGCAGCTAGACTATTTACAGTTAGTGCAGTGCGTCCTGCTCACAGTGTTCTGCTAAACCTACAAGTTAGTGGGATGTGTCCTGCTCACAGTGTTCAGCTAAACCTACAAGTTAGTGGGGTGCGTCCACCTCACAGTGTTCAGCTAAACCTACGAGCTAGTGGGGTGCGTCCTGCTCACAGTGTTCAGCTAGATCCGTTTCTGTTATCTTCTTACTGACAGGCAGGCTTGTCTTGTTACAGTAAATACAGCTACCTGAAGAAAATTGCTGGTGTTCTTTTGATCCTATTAGTACCACAGTCAGGCAGCTAGACTATTTACAGTTAGTGCAGTGCGTCCTGCTCACAGTGTTCTGCTAAACCTACAAGTTAGTGGGGTGCGTCCTGCTCACAGTGTTCAGCTAAACCTACAAGTTAGTGGGGTGCGTCCACCTCACAGTGTTCAGCTAAACCTACAAGCTAGTGGGGTGCGTCCTGCTCACAGTGTTCAGCTAGATCCGTTTCTGTTATCTTCTTACTGACAGGCAGGCTTGTCTTGTTACAGTAAATACAGCTACCTGAAGAAAATTGCTGGTGTTCTTTTGATCCTATTAGTACCACAGTCAGGCAGCTAGACTATTTACAGTTAGTGCAGTGCGTCCTGCTCACAGTGTTCTGCTAAACCTACAAGTTAGTGGGGTGCGTCCTGCTCACAGTGTTCAGCTAAACCTACAAGTTAGTGGGGTGCGTCCTCCTCACAGTGTTCAGCTAAACCTACAAGCTAGTGGGGTGCGTCCTGCTCACAGTGTTCAGCTAGATCCGTTTCTGTTATCTTCTTACTGACAGGCAGGCTTGTCTTGTTACAGTAAATACAGCTACCTGAAGAAAATTGCTGGTGTTCTTTTGATCCTATTAGTACCACAGTCAGGCAGCTAGACTATTTACAGTTAGTGAAGTGCGTCCTGCTCACAGTGTTCTGCTAAACCTACAATTTAGTGGGGTGCGTCCTGCTCACAGTGTTCAGCTAAACCTACAAGTTAGTGGGGTGCGTCCACCTCACAGTGTTCAGCTAAACCTACAAGCTAGTGGGGTGCGTCCTGCTCACAGTGTTATGCTAGATCCGTTTCTGTTATCTTCTTACTGACAGGCAG
The DNA here is from genome assembly GCA_037953035.1 of Aquarana catesbeiana. Taxonomy (NCBI): domain Eukaryota; kingdom Metazoa; phylum Chordata; class Amphibia; order Anura; family Ranidae; genus Aquarana; species Aquarana catesbeiana. Next base: position 176,838 of record JBBHAA010000176.1, read on the forward strand.
GCTTGTCTTGTTACAGTAAATACAGCTACCTGAAGAAAATTGCTGGTGTTCTTTTGATCCTATTAGTACCACAGTCAGGCAGCTAGACTATTTACAGTTAGTGCAGTGCGTCCTGCTCACAGTGTTCTGCTAAACCTACAAGTTAGTGGGATGTGTCCTGCTCACAGTGTTCAGCTAAACCTACAAGTTAGTGGGGTGCGTCCACCTCACAGTGTTCAGCTAAACCTACGAGCTAGTGGGGTGCGTCCTGCTCACAGTGTTCAGCTAGATCCGTTTCTGTTATCTTCTTACTGACAGGCAGGCTTGTCTTGTTACAGTAAATACAGCTACCTGAAGAAAATTGCTGGTGTTCTTTTGATCCTATTAGTACCACAGTCAGGCAGCTAGACTATTTACAGTTAGTGCAGTGCGTCCTGCTCACAGTGTTCTGCTAAACCTACAAGTTAGTGGGGTGCGTCCTGCTCACAGTGTTCAGCTAAACCTACAAGTTAGTGGGGTGCGTCCACCTCACAGTGTTCAGCTAAACCTACAAGCTAGTGGGGTGCGTCCTGCTCACAGTGTTCAGCTAGATCCGTTTCTGTTATCTTCTTACTGACAGGCAGGCTTGTCTTGTTACAGTAAATACAGCTACCTGAAGAAAATTGCTGGTGTTCTTTTGATCCTATTAGTACCACAGTCAGGCAGCTAGACTATTTACAGTTAGTGCAGTGCGTCCTGCTTACAGTGTTCTGCTAAACCTACAAGTTAGTGGGGTGCGTCCACCTCACAGTGTTCAGCTAAAGCTACCTGTAGAAGGTTGGTGGTGTTCTCATACTACAGGCAGGCAGTTGATTTTGCTAGCTGCAGTATCAGTACATATATATATATATATATATATATATATATATATATCCCAGCTTAGTGCAGCTACAGGCCATTAGTATGTCTGGAAGGCCAAGAAGGAGAGGCAGACAGTCACAAGCCAATAAGAGAGGGCAAGCAGGCTCTGTGTCTAGTGCTGGTCGTGGAGACGGTGCATCCTCATCAGCACGTGGCCATGGGACACGCTTGGCCTTTTTTTCGGCAGCTGGCCATGTTGAGCCGCAACATGCGGAAGACTTGGTCGAGTGGATGACCAAGCCGTCCTCATCCTCCTCATCCTCTCTCACCCATGCCCAGGGTACTTTGTCTGGCAAAGCAGCGGCCTCTTCCCTCGGCTCAATGTCATCAGTGACTCCTTCCCTAGCCCCACCATGTCCTCCTGAGGAGTCCCTCAAATTGTTTGACCACAGTGTTGAGTACATGCTCCAGGAGGATGCCCAGCGTTTGGAAGGCTCTGATGATGATACTGAGCTCGATGAAGGCAGTAACATGAGCATGGACAGAGGGGGTGCCCAAGAAGGACAGCAATCTGGCAGTCATGCTCCCCCTGCTGCAGCATACTGCCAGGTTTGCTCCAGTGATGAGGAGGGAGGGGATGATGAGGTCACTGACTCAACGTGGGTGCCTGATAGGAGAGAGGAGGAGGAGGAGGAGGCGGCACATCACCAACGAGGCAGGATGCCCTCCAGGGGCCAGCCTAAGGGCAGCACATTGACTGCATCACACCCCAAAGCTCCACATGTGCAGGGCGCTGCAGTCTCTGCGCGTTATTCAAAAAGTTCTTTGGTGTGGCCCTTTTTTGAGACGAGTGCATCAGATCGCACCGCTGCTATTTGCAACATATGTCTCAAGCGTATCTCGCGTGGCCAAAACATCTCCCACTTGGGTACCACATGCTTGACCAGACATATGTTGACCTGCCATGCAGTTCGTTGGCAAGCGTATCTAAAAGACCCACACCAAAGAACAAAGAGGACCTCTCCTTGCTCCTCATCAGCTGAGATTTCCAACCCCACTAGACCTTCAGTCCTCTCTGAGACCTGCACTGAGAGGAATGAAGGTGTAGAATTAGGTGTGTCACAGCCAAGTACTTGTGGGCAATCTGCTTTTGGTACACCGACGTCAGATTGTACCAGGCAAATTTCCCTGCCCCAGCTGCTGCACCGCCGAAAGAAGTTTGCTCCCAGCCATCCACATGCCCAGCGGTTGAATGCTAGCTTGGCAAAATTGCTAGCACTTCAACTGCTGCCTTTTCAGTTGGTAGACTCTGCCCCCTTCCGTGAGTTTGTGGAATGTGTGGTTCCTCAGTGGCAGGTACCCAAACGCCACTTTTTCTCACGGAAGGCGATTCCGGCTCTCTACCAGCATGTGGAAGGCAATGTCCATGCCTCGCTGGACAGGGCGGTCAGCGGTAAGGTGCATATTACCGCTGACTCATGGTCCAGCAGGCATGGACAGGGACGATACCTAAGTTTCACGGCGCATTGGGTGACTCTGCTGGCAGCTGGGAAGGATGCAGGACAAGGTGCAGTAGTGTTGGAGGTTGTTCCACCGCCACGCCTCCAAAATGCTAATGATTGTGACACACCTCTCTCCTCCACCCCCTCCTCTTCTTCTTCCTCCATGGCCTCTTCCTCGGAACCAGCGGTGCTCCGTAGTCGTTCAAGGGGCTACGCAAGTACGCAGGCCAAAAGATGCCATGCGGTGCTTGAGCTGGTGTGCTTGGGGGACAGGAGCCACACTGGGGCAGAGGTTCTGTCAGCTCTGCAGGGTCAGGTTCAGAGGTGGTTGACGCCACGCCAACTTAAGGCAGGAATGGTGGTTTGCGACAATGCACCAACCTCCTCTCTGCCCTCCGACAGGGACAAATGACCCATGTGCCCTGTTTGGCTCACGTCCTTAACTTGGTGGTGCAGCGGTTCTTGGGCAGGTACCCGGGCTTACAGGATGTCCTGAGGCAGGCCAGGAAAGTCTGTGTGCATTTCCGCCGGTCATATAATGCCAGTGCTCGGCTGACGGACCTCCAAAAGGAGTTTAACCTGCCCAAGAACCGCTTAATCTGTGACATGTCCACCAGGTGGAACTCAACGTTGGCCATGCTGCAGCGGCTGCACACACAGCAGAGGGCCATCAATGAGTACCTGTGCGACTATGGCACCAGGACAGGGTCAGGGGAGCTTGTTTTTTTTTCCCCACGCCAGTGGGCCATGATCAGGGATGCATGCACTGTCCTGTCACCATTTGAGGAGGCCACGAGGATGGTGAGCAGTGACAGTGCATGCATCAGTGACACTGTCCCCCTTGTCCACCTGTTGGAGCACACGCTGCATGGAATAATGGACAGGGCACTTGAGGCAGAACAGAGGCAGGAAGAGGAGGACTTCCTTAGCTCTCAATGCCCCCTTTTTCCAGACAGTGTTCCTGCGTGCCCGCCGATCACACAGGAAGAGGACGAGGAGGAGGAGGAGGAGGAGGAGGAAGATTGTGTCAGTATGGAGGTGGAGCCTGGCACTCAGCATCAGCAGCAGTCTTTAAGGGATCAGTCCCAAGAAACACATGGACTTGTACGTGGCTGGGAGGAGGTGGCTGAGGACCATGTCGTCCTTAGTGACCCAGAGGACTCCGGACCGAATGCCTCAGCAAACCTACGCTGCATGGCCTCCCTGATCCTGCAAAGCCTGCGTAAGGATCTTCGTATTCGTGGTATCAAGGAGAAGGACCAATACTGGCTGGCAACCCTCCTTGATCCACGTTACAAGGGTAAGGTTGCGGACCTTATCTTGCCATCGCAGAGGGAGCAGAGGATGAAACATCTTCGGGAGGCCTTGCAGAAAGGTCTGTGCAACGCGTTCCCAGAGACTGGGAGGTTACAAACTCCTGTTTCTGGACAACGTGTTGCTGAGGCTTCTGTCAGTCAAAGAAGGAGCGGTGGAGAAGGTGGCCGTCTGACCGATGCGTTCAGACAATTTTTTGGTCCGCAGCCCCAAGGTATGATCGGTTCCAGCAACCATCGCCAGCGTCTGTTTTACATGGTGCAGGAATACCTAGGGGCAAGATCAGACTTGGACACCTTTCCCACCGAAAATCCTCTGGGTTACTGGGTCTTGAGGATGGATCACTGGCCAGAGCTTGCACAGTATGCAATTGAGCTACTGGCCTGTCCTGCATCCAGCGTTCTTTCGGAACGCACATTCAGTGCTGCTGGAGGCGTGGTAACCGATCACAGGGTGCGTCTGTCCACTGACTCGGTCGATCGACTGACCTTCATAAAAATGAATCAGTCTTGGATCACCACCAGCTACCAAGCACCTGATGCTGATGTAACCGAATATTTTTTTTTGAAATCTCAGATCCCTTCAAAGACTGCCTATGCTGATGCTGAGTGACTATCCCTGAGTAATTATCCTCTTCCTCCTCAATCATCACGCTGATAGCTTGTAAGAACATTTTTGGTTCTGGGCGCCACCACCAGTGCCTAAGGCACAATTTTTCAGCCCCTGTTTAACAGGGGCGTGTAATTACAATTTTTGATGTAATACTTTGCAGCGGGGCTCGTTCCTGCATTCCAACTAGAGTGTCCGTGAGGGGTTGCAGTGTTGTGGCACCAGTGCCTAAGGCTCATTTTTTCTGCCCCTGTTTAACATGGGCGTGTAATTACATTTTTTGATGCAATACTTTGCAGCAGGGCTCGTTCCTGCGTTCCAACTAGAGTGTCTGTGAGGGGTTGCAGTGTTGTGGCACCAGCACCAGTGCCTAAGGCCCATTTTTTCTGCCCCTGTTTAACAGGGGCGTGTAATTACAATTTTTGATGCAATACTTTGCAGCAGGGCTCGTTCCTGCGTTCCAACTAGAGTGTCTGTGAGGGGTTGCAGTGTTGTGGCACCAGCACCAGTGCCTAAGGCCTAATTTTTCAGCTCCTGTTCAACAGGGGCATGTAATTACAATTCTTGATCTAATATTTCACAGCAGGGCCCTGTGAGGGCTTACAGTGTTGTGGCCACAGCAACACCTAAGGCCCAAATTTCTGCTGAGTATATAGGGCAGGACCCTACTTTCAAACAACTAACTTACAAACAACTCCTACTTGCAAACGGAAGGAGACAACAGGAAGTGAGATGAAATCTACCCCTAGGAAGGGAAATTCTCTCCTGTAAGAGTTAATATGGGAAAAAAATTTCTCCTTTCCACTGATGCTTTCCAATCCATTGGGACAAAAAGTGAGGTGAAATCTTCTGAAGAGGAGGAAAGACAGCAAAACAAATGTCACAGGGGTGATAACCCTTCCCTATGTTTTCCAAAAAGCTTAAAAAAGATTTTTTGGCTGGAGCTAAACACGTTAAAAATGTACCCGTTCAAAATTACAAACAGATTCTACTTAACAACAAACCTACAGTCCCTGTCTTGTTTGCACCGCCTGTATACTGCTGTTCAGAGTATATAGGGCCTGGTGGCCCCACACCTTTCCTTATTTTAATTTGGGTGCGGGGTTCCCCTTAATATCCATACAAGACCCAAAGGGCCTGGTAATGGACTAGGGGGTACCCATGCCGTTTGTCTCACTGATTTTCATCCATATTGCCAGGACCCGACATTACATTAAACCCGCAAGCAGTTTTAAATGAGATTTTTTCCTTTAAAAATGACATTTGGTGCAGGGACTGTTCTAAACACGGGAAACACACGTCACTTTACAGGCATACTATAGACACCCCTCAGGTACGATATTTAAAAGGAATATTTCACTTTTTTTTTTACTTTAAGCATCATTAAAATCACTGCTCCCGAAAAAACGGCCGTTTTTAAAAGTTTTTTTTACATTGATACATGTCCCCTGGGGTAGGACCCGGGTCCCCAAACCCTTTTTAGGACAATACCATGCAAATTAGTTTTTAAAATGAGCACTATTGATTTTGAACGTTCGAGTCCCATAGACGTCAATGGGGTTCTAACGTTCGTGCGAACTTTCCGTCCGTTCGCAGGTTCTGGTGCGAACCGAACCGGGGGTGTTCGGCTCATCCCTACTTACAAGGTCCAAAAACCACTGAGCTATCATCCCATGTTCTCACCCCCGAACTTTCTCCCTGGGGTCCCCCCCCCCTTTTTTTTTCCTTTTTCTTCTTTTTTCTTCTTTTTGGCTCATCTCAACATTTTGCTTTTGTCCTACATTCTTTCCGCCCATCGCACAGATGTACATCTTCAGCCCACCCATGGACTGTTTTTTTCCTTTTTTTATTTTTTTTTTTTTAGGTCATGTTAATATTTGTTCTTAATATTTTTTCTTTTTATGTTTAAATGACAGCAGCGTGACTTCTCTTGAACACCCGGGATGTTTTTCTAGGCCACCCTTGGATTACTGGTTGCAGTTTCTAGGATTGGCAAGTCTATTACTGAGTACCCATAGCTCAAATTTCTACAATTCCAGGTTTGTGCCACCTACTTCTTATAACCTACCCACTCAAATTTGACATCCCGGGTGTTCAGTTGATCACTAAGGTTGACCGTATTCCTTTGCCCTGCCTGTTTGCTCACGTTTCACTGTTACAAGCGCATATGGTAAAGACGGTCCATGGCAGAACTGTTCTATTTAATATAACTGAGGTTCCCTCTCATTTTCTGTTTTTGTACATTGGCTATTCTGTCCATTAGTGGTAGGCTCCCCAATGCAACTACCTTTTATCTACACAAATTCACATTCGATCCCCAGTTCGTAACCTTCCTGAGGTAACCGTCCCTTCTTTCGTCCCCACACAGCAGCCCTGTAGGGACGTTTGCTGACCCCCCAGACTTTTTCCATACCCACTCTGCCTTCCCTTTTCTGTCCCCCCTCTTTCTTTTTTCCTTTCCTTCCCTCCCCCAGCTCTGCTTTCTTTTGTTCCCATCCTCTTTTTCTCTTCCCCCTAGTTTTACTTAATTTTAATATAATTTTTTTTTGCTGGTTGGATCTGCCCCTGCCCCTCCGGGGAACATCCCTGCCACCTTTCTAATATCCGCATACTCTACCTTTAATAACAGCGGCCCCGACACAAACATTCTCACAGGGTCAAGAAGGAACAGTCACCGGTTATGCCTTCCCTGACACTGAAATGCCTATCCCTTAATGTTAAGGGCCTTAACCTACCAGAAAAAAGGTCCCAAGTCTTGTCATCCCTTTCCAAACACAAGGCACACTTAATTTTCCTGCAAGAGACCCACTTCCGTTCGGACGCCATACCCAAACTATCTAATCATATCTATCGAACAGCGATACATGCCACCAACCCTGACTCCAAGACCAAAGGAGTCTCTATACTAATCTCTAAGCATGCTAACTTCCAACTTTTTGATTATTTTATCGATCCAGAAGGCAGATATATTTTTCTTAAAGGTTCCTATGCTTCAAAACCGATCACACTGGCCAACCTGTACTAGCCAAATGATCACCAAATCGCCTTTTTTAGGAAAATTTGCGACCTCTTAGCTTCATTCCAGACAGGTATAGTATTTTTGGTTTTGGGAGGTGATTTTAATGTCCCTCTGGACCCTTTACTGGACTCTTCCACGGGCACATCTACCTTGACGTACAAAGCGTTACACCAGATTAAGATACAGTTTCCATCCTTAACTTTACATGGTGCATGGCGCACCTTGTTTCCCTCAGATAAGGACTACACCTTTTTTTCGGCCCCACATCAAAAATACTCTAGGATTGATTATTTCTTCCTATCCCAGTGAGACTTACCCTTTCTCCAACAGTCCACCACAGAACCGATGTTTCTATCTGACCACCACCCGATCAAAGTCACCTTATCTTTCCCCGAAACCTATTCTAGAACAAAGACCTGGAGTTTGAATCCCTCCCTGCTCAAGGACCCCTTAGCGACAGACCGTATCCGACTTCAGCAATACTTCTTGGAAAACTCAAAGTCTCCCCAATCTCCCTCTGGGAAGCGCATAAATGCGTAATCCAGGGTGAACTGATTGCTCTGGCTACAAGCGCTAATCAGGACGATTAAATCCCTTGAAACCTCTCACAAACGGACCCGTGCACAGGCCACCTTACAGGACTTAACATGTACCCGAGCCCTTCTTTTAGAGGAGCTAGGCAAACGCACTAGAAGATGGTACATTCTTGGCCAGAGGATCTTCTATGAACAGGGTAATAAATGTGGCCGCCTTCTGGCGGCACAGTCCAAAATTCAAAAATTTCCTTAACTATACACCATATACCCAACCCTCGGGGATCTCTCCTAGTCAAAAATGAGGACATTGCCAAAGAATTTGAGAGATTTTATTCTAAATTGTACAATCTACAGCCTAACAGCACAACCCAGAACACAGCTGAAACACGCATAAGACTCATCAAAGATTTCCTCTCCCAATACAGCCCTAAACCAATAACTCCCCAACAGATGCTTGATCTGGAAGGCCTCATAGCGCTAGAATTGGACGTGGCTATGAAACAAATGAAAATGGGCAAATGCCCAGGCCCGGATGGTTTTTCCCTCCAGTATTATAAATCTTTTGCTGATACCCTTACTCCCAAACTCTTAGCCACGTTCAATGCCCTGTCGGACCCCCAGATAAAACCAGATAGAATGCTAGTAGCACACATCGCCGTAATATCTAAGGAAGGCAAAGATCCCTCGTTAGTCGTTAATCATAGACCAATATCCCTCTTAAATGTGGACATTAAGATATACACGAAGATCCTGGCTAACAGGTTACTCCCCCTGGTGCCTGACCTCGTATCCCTGGACCAGGTCGGTTATGTCCCTGGCTGGGAGGCCAGGTATAACACCATCCGTACATTAAATCTACATCATTGGCTCACGACTTCCAAATCACAAGGATTATTCCTTTCACCCGATGCTGAGAATGCATTCGACAGGGTGGCCTGGGACTACATGCGTGAGGTGCTCCTGGCCATTGGTCTGGGCACCTGCATGCTGTCACACATCATGGCCTTGTACTCTGGTCCTTCAGCAGCAGTGGAAGTCAATGGTCACCTGTCGGATGCCTTCCCCATCAGCAATGGTACACGCCAGGGATGCCCACTCTCACCCCTTATATACATCCACATCCTAACTCTGGAACCCTTTCTTAACAGGCTGAGAGGTAATCCAGACATCCAGGGGATCACCGTGGAGAGAATTTAAGGTCGCAGCCTTTGCTGACAACATTTTACTCTCTTTAAAAGTGCCCCGAATCTCCCTGCCTAGTCTTCTCAAAGACTTAGAAACCTTTGGGACCCTATCAAACCTCAAAATTAACCATACAAAAACACATGCTCTAAACATTACCCTCCCTTCCCTGGAAGTGACGCACTGCCAAGAGTCCCTCCCATTCCATTGGAAACAGGATGCAATCACATACCTTGGCATTCAAATACCTGCCCGCCTAACAGATTTGTACCTGAAAAACTACCACACTGCCCTGCTTAAGGTCCAAAAACACCTTAAAGATTGGATGGGCCTGAATGTCTCATGGTTTGGATGCTCAGCCCTGATTAAAACGATCATTTTGCCAATTCTACTTTATCTACTATAATCAGTCCCTATCTTCTTACCAACAGGCGTAACCTTGTTCCGCCTTCCTGTGGAGGGATTCTCCCCCCCGCATTAAGTTTTCCCACCTCACACTACCCAAATCTAGAGGTCATATTGGGTTACCAGATCTCCAGAAATATTACACTGCCTGCCACCTCACAAGGATCGCAGACTGGAATATTCATGCCTTCAAAAAGACATGGGTATTCCTTGAAAAAGCTTTTTCGTCTGGACCCTTGCACCTTCTCCCGTGGTTACCACCAAAGAACTGGCCGCAATCTCTCTCAGCTCACCCGTTCATTAATCCCTCACTTCTGACATTGAGAAAGGTCTCACTCTGCGGGACTTTCACCCCTCTTCCGAGCTCCCTAACCACATTAAGAGGGAACCCTGACTTTCCCCCCCGGGTGAATCTAACACCTTTTTGCATAATAAGTGGCCATTTGAGGATGTCCTTGCCCTCCAGTTCTACTCTAACGAGATACCCATACCCTTCAAAAAGCTAAAATCTACCATTAGGATGTCCTCATTCTCCTTTTGGACTTATAGACATATTCAACACTTGCTTACGACCCATGCCCATCAGTCACTCTGGACAAGACAACTTACCCCCTTTGAATCCCTGTGTCACTGCAAAGTTCCACAAAGACATTTAACCACTTGAGCCCCGGACCATTATGCTGCCTAAGGACCAGAGGTCTTTTTCCAATTTGGCACTGCGTCGCTTTAACTGCTAATTGCGCGGTCATGCAATGCTGTACCCAAACGAAATTTGCGTCCTTTTCTTCCCACAAATAGAGCTTTCTTTTGATGGTATTTGATCACCTCTGCGTTTTTTATTTTTTGCGCTATAAACGGAAAAAGACCGAAAATTTTGAAAAAAAATGATATTTTCTACTTTTTGTTGTAAAAAAAATCCAATAAACTCAATTTTAGTCATACATTTAGGCCAAAATGTATTCGGCCACATGTCTTTGGTAAAAAAAATGTCAATAAGCGTATATTTATTGGTTTGCGCAAAAGTTATAGCGTCTACAAACTAGGGTACATTTTCTGGAATTTACACAGCTTTTAGTTTATGACTGCCTATGTCATTTCTTGAGGTGCTAAAATGGCAGGGCAGTACAAAACCCCCCAAATGACCCCATTTTGGAAAGTAGACACCCCAAGGAAATTGCTGAGAGGCATGTTCAACCCATTGAATATTTATTTTTTTTGTCCCAAGTGATTGAATAATGACAAAAAAAAAAAATTTACAAAAAGTTGTCACTAAATGATATATTGCTCACACAGGCCATGGGCCTATGTGGAATTGCACCCTAAAATACATTCAGCTACTTCTCCTGAGTACGGGAATACCACATGTGTGGGACTTTTTGGGAGCCTAGCCGCGTACGGGGCCCCGAAAACCAATCACCGCCTTCAGGATTTCTAAGGGTGTAAATTTTTGATTTCACTCTTCACTGCCTATAACAGTTTCGGAGGCCATGGAATGCCCAGGTGGCACAAAACCCCCCCAAATGACCTCATTTTGGAAAGTAGACACCCCAAGCTATTTGCTGAGTGGCATATTGAGTCCATGGAATATTTTATATTTTGACACAAGTTTCGGGAAAGTGACACATTTTTTTTTTTTTTTGCACAAAGTTGTCACTAAATGATATATTGCTCACACAGGCCATGGGCATATGTGGAATTGCACCCCAAAATACATTTAGCTGCGTCTCCTGAGTATGGGGATACCACATGTGTGGGACTTTTTGGGAGCCTAGCCGCGTACGGGGCCCCGAAAACCAATCACCGCCTTCAGGATTTCTAAGGGCGTGAATTTTTGATTTCACTCTTCACTGCCTATCACAGTTTCGGAGGCCATGGAATGCCCAGGTGGCACAAAACCCCCCCAAATGACCCCATTTTGGAAAGTAGACACCCCAAGCTGTTTGCTGAGAGGCATGGTGAGTATTTTGCAGCTCTCATTTGTTTTTGAAAATGAAGAAAGACAAGAAAAAACTTTTTTTTTTTCTTTTTTCAATTTTCAAAACTTTGTGACAAAAAGTGAGGTCTGCAAAATACTCACTATACCTCTCAGCAAATAGCTTTGGGTATCTACTTTCCAAAATGGGGTCATTTGGGGGGGTTTTGTGCCACCTGGGCATTCCATGGCCTCCGAAACTGTGATAGGCAGTGCTTGGTTTTCGGGGTCCCGTACGCGGCTAGGCTCCCAAAAAGTCTCACACATGTGGTATCCCCGTACTCAGGAGAAGCAGCAGAATGTATTTTGGGGTGTAATTTCACATATTCCCATGGCATGTTTGAGAAATATATCATTTAGTGACAACTTTGTGCAAAAAAAAAAAAAAAATCTGTCTCTTTCCCGCAACTTGGACTCGACATGCCTCTCAGCAAATAGCTTGGGGTGTCTACTTTCCAAAATGGGGTCATTTGGGGGGGGGGGGGTTGAACTGTCCTGGCATTTTATGCACAACATTTAGAAGCTTATGTCACACATCACCCACTCTTCTAACCACTTGAAGACAAAGCCCTTTCTGACAATTTTTGTTTACATAAAAAAGTTTTTTTTTTTTTTGCAAGAAAATTACTTTGAACCCCCAAACATTATATATTTTTTTAAAGCAAATGCCCTACAGAATAAAATGGTGGGTGTTTCATTTTTTTTTTTCACACAGTATTTGCGCAGCGATTTTTCAAACGCATTTTTTGGGAAAAAAACACAAATTTTAATGCACTAAAACACACTATATTGCCCAAATGTTTGATGAAATAAAAAAGATGATCTTAGGCCGAGTACATGGATACCAAACATGACATGCTTTACAATTGCGCACAAACGTGCAGTGGCAACAAAATAAATACATTTTTAAAAGCCTTTAAAAGCCTTTACAGGTTACCACTTTAGATTTACAGAGGAGGTCTACTGCTAAAATTACTGCCCTCGATCTGACCTTCGCGGTGATACCTTACATGCATGGTGCAATTGCTGTTTACGTTTGACGACAGACCGCCGCTTGCGTTCGCCTTAGCGCGAGAGCAGGGAGCGACAGGGGTGCTTTTTTTTTTTTTTTTCTTTATTATTTTTTTGCTTTTTTATCTTATTTTTAAACTGTTCCTTTCATTTTTTTTTTTTAATCATTTTTATTGTTATCTCGAGGAATGTAAATATCCCCTATGATAGCAATAGGTAGTGACAGGTACTCTTTTTTGAGAAAATTGGGGTCTATTAGACCCTAGATCTCTCCTCTGCCCTCAAAGCATCTGACCACACCAAGATCGGTGTGATAAAATGCTTCCCCAATTTCCCAATGGCGCTATTTACATCCGGCGAAATCTAAGTCATAAAATGCTCGTAGCTTCCGGTTTCTTAGGCCATAGAGATGTTTGGAGCCACTCTGGTCTCTGATCAGCTCTATGGTCAGCTGGCTGAATCACCGGCTGCATTCTCAGGTTCCCTGTTGAGACAGGAGAGCCAGAGAAAAACACGGAAGACGGTGGGGGGGGCATTCCCTCCCACGGCTTGTAAAAGCAGTCTAGAGGCTAATTAGCCGCTAGGATTGCTTTTACATGAAAGCCGACCGCTGGCTGAAAAGAATGATACCAAGATGATACCTAAACCTGCAGGCATCATTCTGGTATAACCACTGAGAAAATTGTGTACTGTCCGTGATACTTTTTTTATTTGCACTAACATACAATTTTTCAGGACAAGCTTTCGGGGTATGTCCCCTTCTTCAAGGTCCAACAAACTTGATAAAACATAATAACAATAAAACATTTCAGAATAGAATACAGTAAAAAAGAGCAGAACAATAGAGAGAGAATAGAGAGAGAGAGAACAATAAAACGACAACTATTTTTTTTTATTTTATATATTTTTTTTTTTTACACTTTTTTTGTAACTAACTTTTATAACTGTAACCGGTTCCGGGTTCGGGTCTCTCAAAATGCGATGGCATCTTGGGAGACCCTGTGAAAGTGTGTCCTAGTCTGTGGAATGCTGTACCCTACGCTAATACTCAACTAGTGTATGATAGCGTTCAAAACATTCACCAATGCAAAGACCAGGATTATCAGGACAGGAGGGACAATAATAGCGGGTGTCACGCCTATATCCGCGCTTGCTGTAGACACAACATCTTTTTTGGGGGGGTTCGTTGGGTAGGGGTACTCAGGAGGACATAAAGAAAATGCCTCTCATGCAGCCGACTGCATTTGGTTGGGGATGTGAATGGAGGAAGTACGGGCGCTGCAGAAGTGGTGGGTTCCCAATTAGGATTGGCGAATGCAGCAGGAAGGGCACTATGGGCACGACGGGCCTGTGTTTGTCTTCTTGGTGGCAGCGGGACACTACTTGTGCTTGCCACCTCACCAGCTTGAACTGCACTTATGGGACTCGCCACGTCACCAAGTGTTACTGCAGTGCGGGTTTGATTACGACCGGGGTGTACTAGGCCACTGGTGCTTGCCAGTTCAATAAAAAGCTACCAAAAAAACTGTTAGCGATCGCAGGGATCAGGCCTGACTCTGCGAACGCTGCAGTTATGCGTTTAGTTTTTTGTAAGTGACAGTGATCGATCGATACTGCACTTGGGTGGGCTGGGCTGGGCCGGGCAGAGGGGCAAAACGCAGGTGCTAGCAGGTATCTGGGCTGATCCCGCTAACACTGCGTTTTTGGGAACCCTAAACTGCTGGGGACGCTAGTATAGATCTGATCAGATCAGATATTGATCCGATCAGATACTATACCACTAAGGGAGGTGTATGCTGCGTGCGTGGGTGTTAGTGGTACTGGCGCTAACCTGACGCTGCCTGGGGCTGGTGCTTGCCAGTTCACCAAAATGCTACCATAAAAACTGTTAGCGATCGCAGGGATCAGGCCTGACTCTGCGAACGCTGCAGTTATGCGTTTAGTGTTTTGTAAGTGTCAGTGATCGATCGATACTGCACTTGGGTGGGCTGGGCTGGACCAGGCAGAGGGGCAAAACGCAGGTGCTAGCAGGTATCTGGGCTGATCCCGCTAACACTGCGTTTTTGGGAACCCTAAACTGCTGGGGACGCTAGTATAGATCTGATCGGATCAGATATTGATCCGTTCAGATACTATACCACTAAGGGAGGTGTATGCTGCGTGCGTGGGTGTTAGCAGTACTGGCGCTAATCTGACGCTGCCTGGGGCAACGCATATCACCGCCGGGCGATCAGGGGGCTAAACCTTTATTCGGTAATAAACGGCGGGTGCCATGACACTATAAAAAATAAACGAACTAACCAGCATCACCCGTAACAGTTATACGGTGATCAGTGGTGAAAGGGTTAACTAGGGGGCAATCAAGGGGTTAAAACATTTATTAGATAGTATATGGGGGTCCCTGACGCTATAAAACGCTGACGGAGAACCTAAATATTTACCTCCCTAACTAGCAACACTAATACAGCGATCAGAAAAATGATCGCTTAGCAACACTGGTGACAGGGGGTGATCAAGGGGTTAAAACTTTATTAGGGGGGTTAGGGGGGTAGCCTAGACCTAAAGGGGGCTAACCCTAACTGTCCTAACACTGTAACTGTCACAAACTGACACCATGCAGTAATCAGTTTGTGACAGGGGGGGGTGATTGGGGGGTGATCGGGGGGGGATCGGGGTGTTTTGTGTGCCTGGCATGTTCTACTGTGTGTGTAGTGTTTGTGCACTCACATTTCAGTCTTCTCTCCTCGGCGCCGGAACGGAAAATACCGAGCCGAGGAGAGATGACATCACTTCCTTTGCTGCTGTTTAGCATACAGCAGCAAAGGAATGTTCCCATTGGCCGGCGGCGATCGCGAGGGGGGGGGCCACGAACGGATGGCCTCCCCCTCACCTCCGATCGCTGGGGAACAAAACAGGACCGCCTCGGGCACCGGCGGGAGGCAAATCATGTATATGTACGTGATTTTGCCTGCCCGTGCCGCCTTGCCGACGTACATCGGCGTGAGGCGGTCCTTAAGTGGTTAATGTCTCTCCTCTACACCCTCCTCTCGGAGGTTCCAACTCAGACTCCATCCCCCTCACAAACTTCCTGGAATAGAGACCTGCACAGGCCCCTATCAACTGAGGACTGGAACACTATATATGAATACACACACAAAAGTTCATCAAAGGTGGCCATTCAAGAAAATGGCTACAAGGTGGTCACCAGATGGTACAGAAGCCCATCATGTCTTCACAAATTCTCCCCTAGCATTCCTGATACATGTTGTTGATGCGGGTCGGGGGTAGGCACTATGCTCCATGTGTGGTGGGATTGTGAGAGTCTCCAGACCTTTTGGAAGGAGGTCCACAGTCTACATATCACCACATTCACCCTAGACTTCACCCTGGCCCAATTCCTCCTGCACCATACATCGCTATCCAAAAAAGACTATTACAAGTCCTTGGCCATGCATATGGTCAATGCTGCAAGACTTTGTATCCCCAAACATTGGCGCTCCACTCATACCCCAGCAATACAGGAATGGTTTGCAAGGATCCATTTCACAACCACTGACCGATACCATCAATATGTCTCTCAGGGTTGATCTGCAAATGCGGCATTAATCTCATGACTGCCTTAGGGGTGGTGAGGGGGGGTGGGTGCTAATCCATTCATCACCCCCTATTATACTTCTCTTTTGCGTTTTTCCCCCTCCCTTACTTTATCCCCCTTTCTGACCCTCTTTTCTCTCCTTTTCTCCAGTTTCTGTTCCCCCCTCCTTCCCTCCTCCATAGTCCCCTTACCACTTCTTCCCCCCTTTCTTTTCCCTCTTTTTAATGTGGGTACCTCTCATTTATTAGTACTTATGCTATGTCTGGATACGTTGCACCCTAGATTTGGATCAAGATCGACTTAGCACGCCTCCTCCTTCCCTCAAATTTATTGAGGGGGGGGGGGGTGGGGGGAGGGGAAAATAGAAAATGTGCTCCTCTGCCCTCCTACGCTAAATTACAATTTTGTCTGTCGGTTATGGTCATTTAACTCCAGTTTGGACTTTAATGTTGTATCTTGTCATTGGTACCTTTTATAGCATTCCTGTTTTATGCTGTCATGTGTCAACTGTTTTGACATGTATGTTTATCTTTTCTACTCTGAATAAAAACTTTTATGGAAAAAAATGTATTTTATTGGGATTTTATGTGATAGACAAACACAAAGTGGCACATAATTGTGAAGTGGAAGGAAAATGATAAATGGTTTTCAACTTTTTTTTACAAATAAATATGTGAAAAGTGTGGGGACATTTGTATTCAGCCCCCTTTACTCTGATGCCCCTAACTAGAATATAGCGGATCCAATTGCCTTCAGAAGTCATCTAATTAGTAAATAGAGTCCATCTGTGTGTAATGTAATCTCAGTATAAATACATCTGTTCTGTAAAGCCCTCAGAGGTTTGTTATAGAACCTTAGTGAAAAAAAAGCATCATGAAGGTCAAGGAACACACCAGACAGGTCAGGGATAAAGTTGTGGAGAAGTATAAAGCAGGGTTAGGTTATAAAAGAAAATCCCAAGTTTTGAACATCTCACGGAGCTCTGTTCAATCCATCATCTGAAAATGGAAAGAGTATGACACAACTGCGAACCTACCAAGACATGGCCGTCCACCTAAACTGACAGGCTGGGCAAGGAGAGCATTAATCAGAAAAGCAGCCAAGAGGTCCATGGTAACTCTGGAGGAGCTGCAGAGATCCACAGCTCAGGTGGCAGGATCTGTCCTCAGGACAACTATTAGTCGTGCACTCCACAAATCTGGCCTTTATGGAAGAGTGAAAAGAAGAAAGCTATTGTTGAAAGAAAGCCATAAGAAGTCCCATTTTCAGTTTACAAGAAGCTATGTGGAGGACACAACAAACATGTGGAAGAAGGTGCTCTGGTCAGATGAGACCAAAATTGAACTTTTTGGCCTAAAAGCAAAACACTATGTGTGGTGGAAAACGAACACTGCACATCACCCTTAACACAACAATCCCCACTGTAAAACATGGTGGTGGCAGCATCATGTTGTGGGGATGCTTTTCTTCAGCAGGGACAGGGAAGCTGGTGTAAAGTTGATGGGAAGATGGATGGAGCCAAATTCAGGGCAATCTTAGAAGCGGAGGTTAACCTTCTAGCAGGACAACAACCCTAAACATACAGCCAGAGCTACAATGGAATGGCTTAGATCAAAGCATATTCATGTGTTAGAATGGTCCAGTCAAAGTCCAGACCTAAATCCAATTTAGAATCTGTGGAGACTTGAAAATTGCTGTTCAGACGCTCTCCATCCAATCTGACAGAGCTTGGGCTATTTTACAAAGAAGAATGGGCAAATATGTCCCTCTCTAGATGTGCAAAGCTGGTGGAAACATCCTCAAAAAGACTTGCAGCTGTAATTGCAGGTAAAGGTGGTTCTACAAAGTATTGACTCAGGGGGCAACTTACAAATGCCCCCCACACTTTTCACATCTGCCTTTTAATGAGTGTGTGCACCTGGACACACACACACACAACCTGCAGAACTTCTGGAAAGCCCGGACACAAGACTGAAGATTCCATCCCTTCCAATGCTCTTTGAAGTTTTCAAGTTTCCAGCCCCAATCCAGACTTCCAAAATCCAGAGAAGACTTAAAGCATAGTTTTCTCTGCTCACCAATCTTCTGCTGGAACTTCTCAAACTGCCTCTTTGAGAGTCCTGTGTAGGGATGAGCCGAACACCCCCCCGGTTCGGTTCGCACCAGAACCTGCGAACGGACCGGAAATTTGCACGAATGTTAGAACCCCATTGACGTTTATGGGACTCGAATGTTCGAAATCAAAAGTGCTAATTTTAAAGGCTAATTTGCATGGTATTGTCCTAAAAAGGGTTTGGGGATCCGGGTCCTACCCCAGGGGACATGTATCAATGCAAAAAAAAAGTTTTAAAAACGGCCGTTTTTTCGGGAGCAGTGATTTTAATGATGCTTAAAGTAAAAAAAAAAAAGTGAAATATTCCTTTAAATATCGTACCTGGGGGGTGTCTATAGTATGCCTGTAAAGTGGCGCGTGCTTCCCGTGCTTAGAACAGTCCTTGCACAAAATGACATTTGTAGCCTCCCTGGCGGTATTCCCGAGTGTGGCTCGGGTTTAAAATTCAGGACCATTAGCGGTAACCCCGAGCCACACTCGGGATTGCATCGCAGGATCCTGGTTACTTACCTTGTCCCCGGGATCCTGCGATGTCCCCCGCAGTGTCCGCGGACTGTGTCCTCCTCCGAAGCCTCTCCGTGCCAGGCTCCGTTCCCTGCGAGCGGCGCGACGCATGGGGGCGGAGCCTGGCGGCAAATTCAAAAAAATGTAAAAAGCATAACACATACAGTACTGTAATCTTACAGATTACAGTACTGTATGAAATCATTTCACATCCCATTTGTCCCCAGTGCTCTGGCCCATGCCCTGCATGCAGTTTTATATTGCATATACTGTTCTTTCTGCCTGGAAACTGGAGATTGTCCATAGCAACCAAAAAGTGTCCCTTTACGTCAAAAATGGCTTTAGACCAGCTAGAAAACAGCGATAGTAAATTAGAACACTTGCAGAATTGAGCGATAGTGAATCGTGTGGAAATTTATTTTATTACTATTTATTTTTATTTTTTTTAATTATTATTTTTTTTTTATTATATTATAATTTATGTTTTTGTGTTTCAAACTTTATCATACCCGGGATATCTACTAGACTCTTGTTTGGACAGATTTAAGTGTGTTATTGTTAAGAATTACAGATCTACAATATAGAACGCCAAATTTCCATGCAAAATAATTGTACCGCTTTCAGCACCTAAAATCAGAAAGAATCATACCGCCAGGGAGGTTATAGGAATAAAAGTTTAAAACTGCTTGCGGGTCCTGGCAATATGGATGAAAATCAGTGAGACAAATGGCATGGGTACGCCCCAGTCCATTACCAGGCCCTTTGGGTCTTGTATGGATATTAAGGGGAACCCCGCACCCAAATTAAAAAAAGGAAAGGTGTGGGGCCCCCAGGCCCTATATACTCTGAACAGCAGTATACAGGCGGTGCAAACAAGACAGGGACTGTAGGTTTGTTGTTAAGTAGAATCAGTTTGTAATTTTGAACCGGTACATTTTTAACGTGTTTAACTCCAGCCAAAAAATCTATTTTAAGCCTTTTGGAAAACATGGGGAAGGGTTATCACCCCTGTGACATTTGTTTTGCTGTCTGTGCTCCTCTTCAGAAGATTTCACCTTCCTTTTTGTCCCAATGACAAATGTTTTTGGAAAATTTGTTTTTTTTTTGTGAAACAAGGATTGGTGATAAAGCATCAGTGGAAAGGAGAAACATTTTTCCCATATTAACTCTTACAGGAGAGAATTTCCCTTCCTAGGGGTAGATTTCATCTCACTTCCTGTTGTCTCCTTCCGTTTGCAAGTAGGAGTCGTTTGTAAGTTGGATGTTTGAAAGTAGGGGCCTGCCCTATATACTATGCAGAAATTGTGGCCTTAGGTGTTGGTGTTGCCACAACACTGTAAGCCCTCACAGGGCCCTGCTATGAAATATTAGATCAAGAATTGTAATTACATGCCCCTGTTGAACAGGGGCATAAAAATTGGGCCTTTGGTGATGGTGGTGGTGGTGCTGGTGCCACAACACTGTAAGGTCTCACAGTTACTCTTGGTGGGCGCTGGAATGGGCCCTACTGTGAAATATTATATCAAGAAGAATTGTAATTACATGCCCCTGTTGAACAGGGCCAGAAAAAATGGGCCCTGCTGTGAAATATTAGATCAAGAATTCTAATTACATGTCCCTGTTGAACAGGTGCTGAAAAATTGGGCCTTAGGCACTGGTGCCACAACACTGCAACCCCTCACAGATACTCTAGTTGGAGCGCAGTAACTAGCCCTGCTGCAAAGAATTGCATCAAAAATTGTAATTACACGCCCCTGTTAAAACAGGAGCTGAAAAATTGGGCCTTAGCCACTGGTGGCTGCGCCCAGAACCAAAAATGTTCTTACAAGCTATCAGCATGATCATTGAGGAGGAAGAGGATAATTACTCAGCATAACAGGATAGTCACTCAGCATCAGCATAGGCAGTCTTTGAAGGGATCTGACATTTCAAAAAAAAATATTCGGTTACATCAGCATTAGGTGCTTGGTAGCTGGTGGTGATCCAAGACTTATTCATTTTTATGAAGGTCAGTCAATCGACCGAGTCGGCGGACAGACGCACCCTGTGATCGGTTACAAAGCCTCCAGCAGCACTGAATGTGCGTTCCGAAAGAACGCTGGATTCAGGACAGGCCAGTAGCTCAATTGCATACTGTGCAAGCTCTGGCCAGTGATCCATCCTCAAGACCCAATAACCCAGAGGATTTTCGGTGGGAAAGGTGTCCAAGTCAGATCTTGCCCCTAGGTATTCCTGCACCATGTAAAACAGATGCTGGCGATGGTTGCTGGAACCGATCATACCTTGGGGCTGCGGACCAAAAATTTGTCTGAAAATTTGTCTCCACCGCTCCTACTTTGACTGACCAAAGCCTCAGCAACACGTTGTCCAGGAACAGGAGTTTGTAACCAACCAGTCTCTGAGAGCGCATTACACAGACCTTTCTGCAAAGCCTCTCGGAGATGTTTCATCCTTTGCTCCCTCTGTGATGGCAAGATAAGGTCCGCAACCTTACCTTTGTAACGTGGATCAAGGAGGGTTGCCAGCCAGTATTGATCCCTCTCCTTGATACCACAAATATGAGGATCCTTCTGCAGGCTTTGCAGGATAAGGGAGGCCATGCAGTGTAGGTTTACTGAGGCATTCAGTCCTGAGTCACTAAGGACGACATGATCCGCAGCCACCTCCTCCTAGCCACATACAAGTCCATGGGTTTCTTGGGACTGTAAATGATCCCTTAAAGACTGCTGCTGATGCTGAGTGCCAAGCTCCACCTCCATGCTGACACAATCCTCCTCCTCCTGATATATATGCCTATATATCAAGAATAATGTACAAGTGAATGTGAGAGATGACATCACTAAGAGAGCTAGGGAGGAGGTGGAATCCTTATGGGTAGAGCTCCAACAGGATGAAGCTAAGGGGAAAATAATACTAGGAGTATGCTATAGGCTCCCTAACCTGAGTAAGGAGGGGGAGATGGATCTCCTATCACAAGTTGGATTAGCAGCAAGAATGGGAAGTGTTATTATAATGGGGGATTTTAATTATCCAGACATAGACTGGGCGGAGGGAACCGCGCATTCATTTAAGGCTCGCCAGTTCCTAAATGTCTTGCAGGACAATTTTATGGGTCAGATGGACTAGACCCATAGAAATAAAGCATTACTGGATCTACTGATTAGCAACAATACAGACCTGATCACGGATGTGGCAATATGGAGCAATTTAGGCAACAGCGATCACAGGTCAATTGGCTTCAGTATAAATCAGACAAATAGGAAACATAAGGGAATACAAAGACACTGAATTTCAAAAGAGCCAACTTCCCTCAACTACAAACCTTGCTAGAATGCATAAATTGGGATAAAATCTTGGGAACAAAGAACACGGAGGAGAGATGGGTTTGCTTTAAGAGCATATTAAATAAGGGCATTAACTATTGCATCCCATTGGGTAATAAAATTAAAAGAGCGAACAAAAGTCCTGGATGGCTTAACTCCAATGTAAAAATGCATATAAAAGCAAAGGAGAAGGCCTTCAAAAAATACAAGGTTGAGGGATCATCATCAGCATTCAGACTTAAAGATAGATAAAGAATGCAATAAGAAATGTAAGGGTGCAATAAGGACGGCTAAGATAGAACACGAAAGACACATAGCAAAGGAGAGCAAAAAAAATCCCAAGAAAGTCTTTAAGTATGTAAATAGTAAAAAAGGGAGGACAGACCATATAGGCTCCATAAAGAATGAGGAAGGACATCTGGTTACAAAGGATGGGGAGATGGCAAAGGTATTAAATTTATTCTTCTCCTCAGTCTTCACAAGGGAATCAAGGGGCTTCAATAACCAAAATTGCAGTGTTTATCCTCATGACACATCACAGAAAGCACCTCCATGGTTAACAGAGAACAGAATTAAAATTAGACTTGGGAAACTTAACATTAGTAAATCACTGGGACCAGATGGCGTGCACCTGAGGGTACTTAGGGAACTCAGTCAAGTAATTGCCAGACCATTGTTCCTAATTTTTACTGACAGTCTACTGACTTGAATGGTACCAGGTGATTGGAGAAAAGCCAATGTAGCACCAATATTTAAAAAGGGCCCAAAATACATCCCTGGGAAATCCCTGGGACTCTGTCCATTCATAAAAGGAAGGAGCGATTTAATCGCTCCTTCCCCCGCTCCCCATCCTGACAGAGCTGGGACAGGGGAGGGTGGAGGAGTACAAAGAGGGCCCGGAGGAGGGCATGGGGGAACCGTAGGAGCAAAGGGAGGAGTGCACGGAGGAGGACACGGAGGAACCGAAGGAGAACACAGAGGGGTACCGGACTGGAGCACACAGAGTAGGACATGGAGGGGGACTGGAGGAGGATACAGGGAACAGTCAGGGAGGATTGGTGCGGCCATGGGGGAGTCACAACACCGATCTCCCTGTGTTCTTTCAATAAAGCAGCTGAAAGACACGGGAGGGAGAGGAGGAAAAACAGCTGTCAGATGCTTTATTGAAATCTATACAGGGAGATCGGTGATTGTAACTCCCCCACCACCACAGCTATCATCCTGACTGTCCAGGGATTGGGTCAAGCATTTGCACGAGTACAAGTACTCGTGCAAATGCTTTGTATCGGCACCGATACCGATACTAGTTTCGATATTGGTGCAATCCTAGTGCAAACAATCAGTTAATTGGTAATGTGAGTAAATATTCCAAACTATGCCCTCCAGACTAGTCCTTAGATCAGAGGATTCTAGGAAATTAAAAATTAAAATAAAAAGGGTAATTTATAGAGAAAAGGGATCTTGATCTCTTTATCTCATCTTGAATCGTCATCTTGAACCAACACCATCGATCATCCTCCCCTCTTAGAAAGATAGATCAGCCTTTATCACTCTCATATATTACACTATTTCAGTGGGAGACGCTTGATCTATTTCCTGGATGGGCCTACTGGGTTGTGGCTCTTCATTTGGCACCAATAACTTGATGGGTAAAGTATAATTTGATCATTACTTTGAACAACGTCCATCTTACTCCTGAATTTGACTTACCCATGTATAAATCTACATTCTACACTCTTGTAGATACAGTAGACTTGACTCCTCTTATTCTGCTGCAGAAGAAGTAGGATGGGACGGTGTGATAAGTGCGGACCTAGTTGTCTGCTAGGTTATTTACTGTAGATCAGGGATATGCAATTAGTGGACCTCCAGCTCTTGCAAAACTACTTGTCCCATCATGCCTCTGCCTCTGGGTATTATGCTTGTAGCTGCCAGCGTCTTACTATGCCTCATGGGACTTGTAGTTCTGTAACAGCTGGAGGTCTGCTAATTGCATATCCCTGCTGTAGATGATTGGCACTCTGTATCTTGGTTGTGATACTTATGGGTGGACAGCAAGTTATTAAATTCATTCTATTGCTAGGCATTCAATGTTACCTGTATAAGTTTTATATGTGTGGAATATAAATGGTATGTGTCTATATCATACAATTAATCCTGCTGCTATCCCTGATTGTTAGTGACCTAATTGTTAAATACATTTTAGTTTGTTTTTCTATTTCCATAGTCCCTAATTTTTACAATGTCATTGTCCTTAAAATATCTACGTAAAGCACAAATTCAGGAACGAATGAATTGGGTCAGTGCGGTTATACGTAATCATTTATTTTACATTGGAGGCACTGTGGTATATCAATGAATTAAATAATCAATATTGCTGACTTAATTCATTATTTCAACTTTCTGACAGTTAGGAAAATAGGCAATGATGTTTGGAGCAATCTGTGAAGCACCAACTATGGTGGAGCAAGTCCCGGAGTTTATAACAATTTCTGCCATATAGTCTCAAGTTTTAGATTTGTCATGTATCAAATTGGAAATCACCTGTTCTATCCACGGCTGCTTCATTGGTGGAAGAGGGAGGGGGGGCTCCTAGTAAGCAGTAGTGAACAAGCGCGCTGGGTTTGTGTGGAATGCATCTACCTATCATCCTGTTGTATTCTGTCCATGTTTGGCATATGTGAAAAAAGGATATTACTGCATTCAAGCTCCTGGTGCTGTGCCACCAAATTTCTTCTATATCTGTGATTTGGCGGTGGCAAGCCAGAGCCTGCACCTATACTGGATGGTTGACCACCAATTTCACCTGAGCAGTGCGGACACTCTCTGACACTCCTGGTAAGCATGTATCAGGGCTGGGCTCAGCCCTTCCTTCTCTGAGCTGGCCGCTCAGCTGTCAGATAATTGCCAGCTCCCTTCTCTATCCACAGTTACTCAGCTGTTGCTGATCCTGCTTGTCAGTCCTGCCTACTTAAGCCATCCAGTCCAGAGGAGCTCTTCCTTCGCCTTGGTCACATCACAAGAAATTATCACCTGCATTCCTGTTTAAAGACTGGCTTTGCTGACATCCCTTCTGGCTCCAGGTCCTAGTTGTTGTTCCACTACATTGATCCCTGACTTCTGGCTTGGCTGACTATCCGTTCCAGTTATTGAACTTTGGCTATGTTTTGACTACGTTTGTCTTTTTACTTCTGTCTCAGCCTGATTTCATTGTTTCTGACAGCATGTCAGAGGATCTGGAGGTACAGTGATGTTGAATACTGATGATATTGTGTTAATAAATAGGGAGGAAGCTGTCCCTGGTTTTCTCACTATCAAGTTGGGCATCCCATAATTCCTATCCCCATCCAAGACCTCTAATAAAACAACAAAAAGCAAGCTCAAAGACTGTTCCTTGTGTCTGAAGAAAGTGCGAAAAATGCTTGATGCCTGGCTGTGCAGGAGTGGGGAACCCAATCATCTGCAACCCCCATGGGGGGGGGGGTAGTGCTAAACATACTTGTAGCAATAACTCACGGTGGAGCTGCTGGTTTAAAGTGGTCTGTTACCGTCACCTTTGTTACCTCAATTTCACCAGAACCGGGTCTAGGGTCCCATTGAGCTTAATACCAGACAGTGTAGGCACCAGACACTTGAGTATCTTTTCCAATGCTTTAATAAAGAGTAACTGAAGGAAGTAGAAGGAAAGAGGTAGAAGAAGAGTTGCAGGGAAGTTCAAATACCTTTTCTTGATGTCGTATTAGGAATTGGAATCTTGTAGATGAACGTACTTTCCTTTTAGAGTTGAATCTTTGCCCGCCCGGATAGGTTTCTCTCACTAACCTAGCAGCCAGTACGCAGCACGAACAAAAGTCTCTGCCACAGACGTAAATGGAATAGAAACCCATACGATCCTCTTGCACAGGATGTAATGGTTTACGATGGATAGCAAACACAGCACTAGAATCTTTAAGCCGACCCGGCAGTACTATGTGGTAGGGTTACTTTAGGATGCGTCCTCCAACTGAGTCACCAGGCCCCTCTCCAGACCAGCACTCTGCATGATCCTTCCATGATGGGTCCTCCCCTGGGATCTTCTCAGTTGTCCAGCTTCTTCCCGTAGGACAGACAGCACAGGACCATTCCCTCGCCGCTGTGGTAGGCCCCAGACAGGCTTCTGGGCCCAACCACAAGCTGCAGCAACGTGGTCCTCCCAGTCAGAGGACCATGCGGTAGTACTCCTAACACACACCTGTCGGCCAGGAGGGCCAGCAGGTGGAATGAAACGAACCCTAAAACATGGTGTCTGTCCCATAAATACCCTCTCCCAGAATGCAACTCAGAGGACCACCTCCACCGAGTTATCTCCGGGACAGAAGAGCACTCATACGCTTTAACGTGTTGCTTTTCCAACACCGACCCATGGCGACAACGACACCCACAGGCACAGTGTGAAACTACATACAACACAGCCAAACTGGAACAGAGGCTAAATCTGGCTATGTATGAAACAGATAACCCACTAAATTTACCTATAAGCGGTAGATTGAAAATCTACCAGCGCTACATACTTAATCTGCCCTGTAATCATTTTGCACAGCGTGCCCCCAAACCTCTTCTGGGGTTCCCTGCCAGCTCTTTCAGCTCCTACCTCTTCTTGGTGGTACCCCATAGGAAGCCTCTTCCTATGGGGAACCGCCTGTGGGCTCAATCTTGAGCTGCCCTGCCTGCATCCATACACACAGAGAGCATGGCTCAGTCCCGCCCCTCTGCTCCCTTGTCACAGGATTTGACTGACAGCAATGAAAGCCAATGGCTCCTGATGCCTCAGCAAAGCCTGTGAGAGCGGGGAGTGCCGCTACAGGCAGACACATAGTGGATTGAGGGAGGGCTCAGGTCAGTATACAGGGGGGGGTTGAAGGGGGTGATACTGTTACTTAAATATTTTTTTACCTTAATGTAGGGAATGCATCGAGGTAAAAAATGTTTGACTTTAGAAGCAAATAAGGACACATAAGACTCAGAAGTCAGTGGTTGGTGACGGGGTGGGGGGGCTTTTGTGAAGGTGAGTATAGTCCTGCTTTAACAGGACACACAATTCTGAAGAACTGTGTCATGTCATGGAATATACTGATGAATATTTTCACACAAACATTTGTAGGAACACTCATGGCTGTAATGAAATGGGCAAAGCAGTATATGGAAGCAGTATATCCACTTGTGGACTGCCCGCCCAACATGTACTGCTGAAGGGCAAAGTACATCACTGTACATCACCCCCCTGCCAACACCCACTGTGATCGTACACTCAGGAGTCTATCACCAGATCCCGGCCAATGATTCACAGCCAAGACCTGCTGATCAGCTGTGTCCAATCACAGCCCAGAGCTCTGTGCTGACAATCAACACAGAGCTCTGTACAGAAGGAACAATCTCTCTATTTGTTCTTTAGTAAAAACAGCACACATTACACATTGTTAGGCACACATTTAACCCCTTGATTACCCAAGATGTCAACCCCTTTCCCAGCCAGTGTCATTAGTACAGTGACAGTGTATAGTATTACCACTGATCATTGTATTAGTGTCATTGGTGATGTTAGTCAGTCCCCCCCACCCCACCCCCAGCGTTAGTTATTGTCAGATTCACCCTTCGCACTCACAGTCCTATTATAAGTCACTGATCATTGCCATTAGTAGTATAAAAATAAATAAATAAAGTATATATACAATCATTTGTAGATACTATAACTTTCACACAAACTAATTATTATAAACTTTTTTTTTTTTTTTTTTAAGACATGTAGCAGAATACATTTTGGCCAAAATACATGAAGAAATTTGATTTTTAAGAGTTTTTTTGGGTTAGTTTTTATAGCAGAAAGAAATATATATATATATTTTTTTTAAATGTTTATTCTTTTTTCATTTAAACAGAAAAATTAAAACTGCAGAGGTGATCAAATACCACCAAAAGAAAGCTCTATTTGTGTAAAAAAAATAATATAAATGACATTCGGGTAAAGTGTTGCATGAGCACACAATTACCAATTTAAGTAGTGCAGTGCTGAACAGCAAAAAATGGCCTGGTCATGAAGGGGGTTTTCATTATTCCTCATCATAGAGGAATCATACATCCCATATGGTGAGGAGATATTAAAGAGGAGTTCCAGCCTGGGTGAAAAAAAAAAAAAAGAAGTCAGCAGCTACAAATACTGGAGCTTCTGACTTTTAATATAAGGACACTTACCTGTCCAGGGCGCCCGCGATCTCGGCACCAAAGCTGACCCATCCCTCGGCTCCGGGTGCAGGCACCGGCATCCTTACTAAAGGGAAACAGGAAATGAAGCCGCGCTGCGCTTTCTGAATGGTCCCGCTGTCTTCTGGGACCTGTGCGTCTCCCAGAAGGCAGCAGGTGGGGGGGAGGAGGAGGGGCCAGATGTTTTGTAGATCGCTGCACAACGATGCAATGTGCCAAATGTAGGAGCGGAAGGGGGGAGGGTGCAAACAAACATAGCTTTCACTTTTGGGTGGAACTCTGCTTTAGGAATGCCGCTCTAGTAAAATCACCTGCTTTGCTTTCATGTATTTGATGCTTTCTCACAGCAGAGTAGATGGGATACGGGTTTTTACCGGTCTCACACGTTTCCTTGTGACTGGACAGCTTTCCTTCATTGATCTGGAGATGAAAGAGATAAACATTACTAGTGTGTGTACCCCAAAGTTCAGTGTTATTATTGGTGTACCCCAAAGTTCATTGTTATTATTGGGGTACCCCAAATTTCAGTGTTATTAGTGGTGTACCCCAAAGTTCAGTATTATTGGAGTACCCCAAAGTTCAGTGTTATTATTGGAGTACCCCAAAGTTCAGTGTTATTATTGGGGTACCCCAAAGTTCAGTGTTATTATTGGAGTACCCCAAAGTTCAGTGTTATGATTGGGGTACCCCAAGGTTCAGTGTTATTAGTGGTGTACCCCAAAGTTCAGTGTTATTATTGGACTACCCCAAGATTCAGTGTTATTATTGGGGAACCCCAAGGTTCAGTGTTATTATTGGGGTACCCCAAGGTTCAGTGTTTTTAGTGGTGTACTCCAAAGTTCAGTGTTATTAGTGGTGTACCCCAAGGTTCAGTGTTATTAGAGGTATGCCCCAAGGTTCAGTGTTATTGGGGTACCCCAAGATTCAGTGTAATTAGTGGTGTACTCCAAGGTTCTGTGTTATTAGAGGTGTACCCCAAGGTTCAGTGTTATTATTGGGTTACCCCAAGGTTCAGTGTTATTAGTGGTGTGCTCCAAGGTTCAGTGTTATTATTGGTGTGCTCCAAGGTTCAGTGTTATTAGTGGTGTACCCCAAGGTTCAGTGTTATTAGTGGTGTACCCCAAGGTTCTGTGTTAATAGTGGTGTACCCCAAGGTTCAGTGTTATTATTGGGTTACCCCAAGGTTCAGTGTTATTAGTGGTGTACCCCAAGGTTCAGGGTTTTTATTGGGGTACTCCAAGATTTAGTGTTATTAGTGGTGTACCCCAAAGTTCAGTGTTATTTTTGGGGTACTCCAAGGTTTAGTGTTATTCTTGGTGTACCCCAAGGATCTGTGTTATTATTGGGGTATCCCAAGTAGGGATGAGCCGAACACCCCCCTGTTCGGTTCGCACCAAAACATGCGAACAGGAAAAAAGTTCGCTGGAACACGCGAACACCGTTAAAGTCTATGGGACACGAACATGAATAATCAAAAGTGCTAATTTTAAAGGCTTATATGCAAGTTATTGTCATAAAAAGTGTTTGGGGACCCGGGTCCTGTCCCAGGGGACATGGATCAATGCAAAAAAAGTTTTAAAAACGGCCGTTTTTTCAGGAGCAGTGATTTTAATAATGCTTAAAGTGAAACAATAAAAGTGTAATATCCCTTTAAATTTCATACCTCTGGGGTGTCTATAGTATGCCTGTAAAGGGGCGCATGTTTCCCGTGTTTAGAACAGTCTGACAGCAAAATGACATTTGGAAGGAAAAAACACATTTAAAACTACCCGCGGCTATTGCATTGCCGACAATACACATAGAAGTTCATTGATAAAAACGGCATGGGAATTCCCCACAGGAAAACCCCGAACCAAAATTAAAAAAAAAAATGATGTGGGAGTCCCCCTAAATTCCATACCAGGCCCTTCAGGTCTGGTATGGATTTTAAGGGGAACCCCACGCCAAAAAAAAAAAAAAAAAACGGCGTGGGGTCCCCCCCAAAATCCATACCAGACCCTTATCCAAGCACGCAACCTGGCAGGCCGCAGGAAAAGAGGGGAGGACGAGAGTGCGCCCCCCCTCCTGAACCGTACCAGGCCACATGCCCTCAACATTGGGAGGGTGCTTTGGGATAGCCCCCCAAAACACCTTGTCCCCATGTTGATGAGGACAAGGGCCTCATCCCCACAACCCTGGCCGGTGGTTGTGGGGGTCTGCGGGCGGGGGGCTTATCGGAATCTGGAAGCCCCCTTTCACAAGGGGACCCCCAGATCCCAGCCTCCCCCTGTGTGAAATGGTAAGGGGGTACTTACCCCTTCCATTTCACTAAAAAACTGTCAAAAATGTTAAAAATGACAAGAGACAGTTTTTGACAATTCCTTTATTTAAATGCTTCTTCTTTCTTCTATCTTCCTTCATCTTCTTCTTCTTCTGGCTCTTCTGGTTCTTCCTCCGGCGTTCTCGTCCAGCATCTCCTCCGCGGCGTCTTCTATCTTCTTCTCCTCGGGCCGCTCCGCACCCATGGCATGGGGGGAGGCTCCCGCTCTTCTCTTCATCTTCTTCTTCTTCATCCTCTTCTCTTCTTCCTTCTTCTCTTCTTCATTTTCTTCTCCGGGCCACTCCGCACCCATGCTGGCATGGAGGGAGGCTCCCGCTGTGTGACGGCGTCTCCTCGTCTGATGGTTCTTAAATAACAGGGGGCGGGGCCACCCGGTGACCCCGCCCCCCTCTGACGCACGGTGACTTGACGGGACTTCCCTGTGATGTCACAGGGAATGCCACAGGGAAGTCCCGTCATGTCCCGTGCGTCAGAGGGGGCGGGGTCACCGGGTGGCCCCACCCCCCGTTATTTAAGAACCGTCAGACGAGGAGACGCCGTCACACAGCGGGAGCCTCCCTCCATGCCAGCATGGATGCGGAGTGGCCCGGAGAAGAAAATGAAGAAGAGAAGATGAGAAGAAGAAAGAAGAGAAGAGGATGAAGAAGAAGAAGATGAAGAGAAGAGAGCGGGAGCCTCCCCCCATGCCATGGGTGCGGAGCGGCCCGAGGAGAAGAAGATAGAAGACGCCGCGGAGGAGATGCTGGAAGAGAATGCCGGAGGAAGAACCAGAAGAGCCAGAAGAACCAGAAGAAGAAGAAGATGAAGGAAGATAGAAGAAAGAAGAAGCATTTAAATAAAGGAATTGTTGAAAACTGTCTCTTGTCATTTTTAACATTTTTGACAGTTTTTTAGTGAAATGGTAGGGGTAAGTACCCCCTTACCATTTCACACAGGGGGGGGCCGGGATCTGGGGGTCCCCTTGTTAAAGGGGGCTTCCAGATTCCAATAAGCCCCCCACCCGCAGACCCCCACAACCACCGGCCAGGGTTATGGGGATGAGGCCCTTGTCCTCATCAACATGGGGACAAGGTGTTTTGGGGGGCTACCCCAAAGTACCCTCCCAATGTTGAGGGCATGTGGCCTGGTACGGTTCAGGAGGGGGGGGCTGCACTCTCGTCCCCCCCTCTTTTCCTGCGGCCTGCCAGGTTGCGTGCTCAGATAAGGGTCTGGTATGGATATTTGGGGGGACCCCACGCCGTTTTTTTTTTTTTTTTGGCGCGGGGTTCCCCTTAAAATCCATACCAGACCTGAAGGGTCTGGTATGGAATTTAGGGGGACTCCCACGTCATTTTTTTTTTTTTTAATTTTGGTTCGGGGTTGCACTGTGGGGAATTTCCATGCCGTTTTTATCAATGAACTTCTATGTGTATTGTCGGCAATGCAATAGCCGCGGGTAGTTTTAAATGTGTTTTTTCCTTCCAAATGTCATTTTGCTGTCAGACTGTTCTAACACGGGAAACATGCACCCCTTTACAGGCATACTATAGACACCCCCCAGGTACGAAATTTAAAGGGATATTACACTTTTTTTGTTTGACTTTAAGCATTATTAAAATCACTGCTCCTGAAAAAACGGCCGTTTTTAAAACTTTTTCTTGCATTGATCCATGTCCCCTGGGGCAGGACCCAGGTCCCCAAACACTTTTTATGACAATAACTTGTATATAAGCCTTTAAAATTAGCACTTTTGATTTCTCCCATAGACTTTTAAAGGGTGTTCTGCGGCATTCGAATTTGCCGCAAACACCCCAAATTGTTCGCTGTTCGGCGAACTTGCGAACAGCCAATGTTCGAGTCGAACATGAGTTCGACTCGAACTGGAAGCTCATGTTTGGCATGTTTGGATTGGCTCTAACTGCTCTGTTTTCAACAGTTTTTTAACATCTTTAATAAACTTGGTCAATTTTCGTTAATACACTATTGGAGGCCTATCTATTCATTTTTTATGTGGATCCGAATATCGGGGTGAGGGTGATTTTCTCCATTTCTCCAAAATATGTCATCCTCTTGTTTGACGGATTTGTGGCTCTGTAATCCTGGCAATTATCCATGTGATGGATTAAGGCATTCATTCAGCCTTTAGCCCAGGTTCACACCTATGCGAATTAGATGCGGCTTACACCGCATCTAATTCGCAGGACATTTTAAAATACATTCATATGAATGCATCTGGTTCACATACACTACCGTTCAAAAGTTTGGGGTCACATTGAAATGTCCTTATTTTTGAAGGAAAAGCACTGTACTTTTAAATGAAGCTAACTTTAAACTAGTCCTAACTTTAAACAAATATACTCTATACATTGCTAATGTGGTAAATGACTATTCTAACTGCAAATGTCTAGTTTTTGGTGCAATATCTACATAGGTGTATAGAGGCCCATTTCCAGCAACTATCACTCCAGTGTTCTAATGGTACAATGTGTTTGCTCATTGGCTCAGAAGGCTAATTGATGATTAGCAAACCCTTGTGCAATCATGTTCACACATCTAAAAACAGTCTAGCTCCTTCCAGAAGCTACAAAACTGACCTTCCTGTGAGCAGATTGAGTTTCTGGAGCATCACATTTGTGGGGTCAATTAAACGCTCAAAATGGCCAGAAAAAGAGAACTTTCATCTGAAACTCGACAGTCTATTCTTGTTCTTAGAAATGAAGGCTATTCCATGCGAGAAATTGCAAAGAAATTGAAGATTTCCTACAACGGTGTGTACTACTCCCTTCAGAGGACAGCACAAACAGAGTAGAAAAAGAAGTGGGTGGCCGCGTTGCACAACTAAGCAAGAAGATAAGCACATTAGAGTCTCTAGTTTGAGAAACAGACGCCTCACAGGTCCCCAACTGGCATCTTCATTAAATAGTACCCGCAAAACACCAGTGTCAACATCTACAGTGAAGAGGCAGCTGCGGGATTTTGGGCTTCAGGGCAGAGTGGCAAAGAAAAAGCCATATCTGAGACTGGCCAATAAAAGAAAAAGATTAAGATGGGCAAAAGAACACAGACATTGGACAGAGGAAGACTGGAAAAAAGTGTTGTGGACGGATGCCAAAGGTGTGCAATGCTGTAATTGCTGCAAAAGGAGGATTCTTTGATGAAAGCAAAGTTTGATGTAAAAACAATGTTATTTCAAATACAAATCATTATTTCTAACCTTGTCAATGTCTTGACTCTATTTTCTATTCATTTCACAACGTATGGTGGTGAATAAGTGTTACTTTTCATGGAAAACACAAAATTGTTTGGGTGACCCCAAACTTTTGAACGGTAGTGTATGTGCGTTGCATTCGCACTGCGCATTGCACAAAAAACATGTGCGTTTTCTGGGCATTGCGGTGCGAATTACGAGCCCCTTATCTTCTATGGGAACGCATCTGCTTAGCAGATGCATTGCGTTCTGAACATGGATTTTCTCCTTCTCCTCACTACACCTCCCCCTCTCCCCCCCCTCTCCCTCCCCCTCTCCCTGCTCACTGATCCTGAGCTAAAACGCAGTGATTCCTTTGAACAGGAGATTTTTTTCTCCCCAGTGAAACCTGAGTTTCAATTCGCACCGCACATGTGTGAAACCAGGCTCAAGGTAAGAGCACTGTGAGCACATTGAACGGATGACATCACCCTCTAATCTACAGTCAATATGATATGTTCCAACGTATTGTGAAGATTTCTGAACTATTTGCACCATTATTTTGATTTTTTCACACATTTTTTCACCTTTCACCCAGTTTATTATGGTTGAGCATTCTGGGATTGTTTTTATTTAATCCCTTTTCATTATGGATATGTCTTACATTTAACATTTTGTTATATTATCCACTCATATATTTATGCATTTTTCACTTATATGAGGTTATCATCCTATACCAATTTGGAGATCATTTAGCACTTACACAGATTTTGTTGCCATCACATTTATATTGTTTATTAATTGTTATGATATTGTGGTCACTATTTCTTTTCATTTTTTATTAAGGTCTTGCGCAACATCACTTATAATTAATTTTATATCCATTTTATGTCATTGTGATTGATGGAAATAAATCTAAATCTAAAAATTATATAATTTTGAATATAATCATAAAAATGATTATTACGATAATTATAATAATAATATTACATTTAATGCAAACAAACAATGGACATAATACAATAGCTGCAAATAAATATATAAATAAATAGAATTACAGATCATAGATACCTAAATCACATAATTGATATACAAACAGTTTAATAATAATGTTATTGAAATTCATGATTGAAACAGACATTGTCTAGGCACCTGAAGTTATAAACTCAACGCGTTTCATGGCTATTATTAAATTGTTTGTATATCCATTATGTGATTTATGTATCTATGATCTGTAATTCTATTTATATATTTATTTGCATCTATTGTATTAATTATGTCCACTGTTTGTTTGCATTAAATGTATTATTATTATTATCATGTTAATATTTTTTTTATGATTATATTCAAAATGATATATTATTCATTCATTTATTTATTATGCTTACAAATATCATGGGCTACCCTTGGGGGATTATGATATCAAAATAAATTAAAATTCATTAAATTAATTTTTAGATTTAGATTTATTTCCATCAATCACAATGACATGCTTCATGTAAAGTCCCGTTTCTATTTTCTATATTTCTTTACAATGTAATGAATAAGGTGGTCTCTAGCAGATACGCATCTAGTAAAGGGGGCCTCCCACATATCATCCCAATCACCATCCATTTGGGGGACATTAACAAACCGGGCATTCTGACATGGCAGTGGAACTGTGTCTATAAACAGTTGCTTATACTGTATATAACTGCAAAAAAAGAGAAACTAGGGCGGGAGCTCCAAGATGGCCACTTAAGCCTGGAGCTCCTCATAACCCCGGAATAGCCTCGCACCCAGCCCGGAACACGGCCACCCAGGACAGGCACCAACGATCCATCCCGGCCCCTGAGAGCCCCGAGCACACCCCTGGATGCCCAGACCAGCTGCCAGATGAGACCTTGGGCCACAGTTAGACACATCAGCATGGGGCGGGTGTACCAAGATGAACAGTTGCCACCGTAGCAGCTCAGCCACACGCGGCCTATGCAGAGGGATCCCAGGATCAGAGGCAAGTCCTAGCCCAAGCAACCCTCACCTACTCCCAGGTGACCCACGGCAGTCCACAGCTCCCTCTCCAACCTCGACAGAGTCCCTGCTGTGTGGCGCCATAGAGGATTATACACTGTCCCCAGTCGGGCCTTCTGAAACCCACCTGCTAGCGACCCCTTCCCCAGGCTTGCCAGGCCAGGACCCAGCCACATCACCAGCAGACTTATTCCTCAAGCTCTCTGACCTCCTAGAGAGGGGGCTAGCCAACACATCGCAAAAATCAAAAGAGACATTAAATCTGGTTTTATAAACCTGGGATCCAGAATGGAGGCCATAGAAAACAAACTGGACATTACGGTATCCAGAATCAGAATTCAGCCCACATTCAGGTCCTTCAGGACCAACTCAAAAACCCTAGTTAGACTTACCGGTAACGGTATTTCTACGAGTCTTTCAGGACAGCACCTGGACAGCACCTGGAGAGAGCGCAGCTCCACCCACTTTTCCCAGGAAACACTGCAGTCAGTTTTTTCTTTAAAGACCGGACACTCCCACCATGGCCTCAGTTGTTCATAGAGTACCTCCAGCCATGCTGAAATTAGATAAGCAGAACATAGCAATAACACCACATTTCTATAAACCAATTAGGGCGGGTCATCGGTGCTGTCCTGAAAGACTCGTAGAAATACCGTTACCGGTAAGTCTAACTAGGGTTTTTTGAGTTGGTCCTGAAGGACAGCACCTGGAGATGATAAAAGAGTACTTACTCTAGGGTGGGACCACCGCCTGCAGGACCTTCCTGCCAAACGATTGATCCGCTGCTGATAGCAAGTCCAACCTGTAGTGGCGGGTGAAGGTGGAGAAGCTTGTCCACGTGGCCGCTTTACAGATCCCACCTGGAGAAGCCCCCGCTCTTTCCGCCCAGGACATTGCTACTGCCCTTGTTGAATGGGCCATTACCCCTGTGGGAGGATCAGCCCCTGCAGCCCTGTAGGCTTCACTGATCGCCATTCTTAGCCATCTGCCTATGGTGCTTTTAGAAGCACAATGACCCTTGCGTGATCCAGAAAAAAAGAATAAAAAGAGAATTTGTCTTCCTAAACTCTCTCGTAATCTCTAAATAATGGAGTAAACATCTTCTCACATCCAGGGTCTGAAAAGCCTCCTCTTTAGAGTTGGATGGTGTAGGACAAAAAGTAGGTAAAACTATCTCTTGTGCCCTATGAAAAAAGGTTGCGACCTTTGGCAAGAAACCCGGGTCAGTTTTCAGCACTACCCGGTCTGGAAATATCAAACAAAAGGGTTCTATTTTAGATAGAGCCTGCAACTCACTAATTCTTCTGGCTGAGGTAATTGCTACCAAAAGAACCAGCTTAAGCGTCCATACTTTCAAAGTCGCTTCCTGTGGTGGCTCAAAAGGTGTTCTGATCAACCCCTGTAGCACCAGAGATAAATCCCACTTAGGGAAAGATTTGAAAGGCACCGGCCTAAGCCTGGCCAATGCTTTGAAAAATCTCACTATAAATGATTCTTGAGATAACTTGTGGTCTCTCGCTGTAGTTTTTTCAACACCCAAGGGATCATTTGAAAGGGGGGAAAGGCGTAGCACAAGTGGAAGTTCCATGGTTGTGCCAGCGCATCCAATCCTTTCGCCTGATCTTGCCTGTTTAGTGAGTAATAGGCCTTCACCTTTGCATTCTTGTGGGATGCGAACAGGTCTATCTGAGGAGTTCCCCATTTCTTTGTTAATTCCTGGAATACCTCCTTGTTCAGACTCCATTCTGCCTCTAGTATCCTTTCTCTGCTTAGAAAGTCGGCCACTAGATTCAGCTCTCCTTTTAGGTGTACAGCTGTTAGGGACTTTACGTTGCCTTCAGCCCAGAATAGCAACTGAACTGACAAGGCCAGCAAAACCTTGCTTCTCGTGCCCCCCTGTCTTGTAACATATGCCACTGCTGTGGCATTGTCTGATAGCACCTGAACATGGTGACCCTGGACTATTTCCTCGAAAGCCCATAGTCCTAGGAGAATAGCCCTTAGTTCCCTCCAATTGGAGGATTTCCTGGCTTCCCTTTTTGTCCAATTGCCCTGAGCCATCTTTCCTTCCAGGTGGGCGCCCCACCCCCAGGAACTCGCATCTGTTGTTAATCTCCTCTCCTGGGGAAAACACCAGAGCAGGCCCTTGTTCAGATTGGAGTGGCTCCTCCACCACCAGAGCTTCCTCTGAACTCGGGGAGATATTGTTATCATCTTTTCTAGGGACTCTCCATAAGACCAATTTTTCAAAATTGTCTGTTGAAGTTCCCTTGCGTGCAAGCGTGCCCACTGTACTGCAGGTATTGCTGCAGTAAGGAGCCCCAAAACAGACATCACCGCCCTGATAGAAATTGGCAGGTTTGTCTGGACCTTTTTTACAGCGTTCTGAAGCTTTACTATCTTCTCCTCTGGGAGATACATCTTTCCCTGTATGGAGTCGATAGTGTAACCTAGAATGGTTATTGCCTGTGATGGGATCATGTTCGATTTTTCCTCGTTTATTAACCACCCCAGGCTCTCCAGATGCCTCCTTGTCCTTTGTAGATCTCTCTCCAATATGTGCCTTGTTTTGGCAAATATTAGCAGATCGTCCAAATATGGGACAATCGAGATTCCTTCTATTCTGAGAGGGGCTAAGGCCTCCGCCAGAATTTTTGTGAATATCCTCGGAGAGGATGACAGCCCGAAAGGGAGAGCTCTGAATTGCAGATGTAGGACAGATCCCCCTATCCTGATCGCAAATCTGAGGTGCTTTTGTGATGCTGGGGCTATAGGCACATGGAGGTATGCATCTCTTAGGTCTATGGATACCATAAAGCAGTTTAGGGTCAGGAGACCCTTTACCGAAAAGATCGTATCCATCTTGAACTTTTTGTACCTGACCGCTCTGTTGAGTATCTTCAGGTTCAGGATTAATCTGAACTTGCCTAAAGGCTTCTTCACCAGAAAGATGTGTGAATAGCACCCCTGTTCTACCTCGTTGGGGGGAACATTTACTACCACCTTCTGCTGAATTAACTCCTGAAGAATTGCTGACATTGCTGTAAGCTTTTCCGGGTCTCTGGGAGCCTGAGTTAAATAAAACCGAACCGGAGGGGGTTGGGCAAACTCCAGTCCGTAACCCTCCCTTATAGTTTTCAGGATAAATGGACTGTCTGTTATCCTCTGCCACTGTGGGAAGAAGGTCTGTAACCTTGCTCCCACAGACTGGGGACCGTCACTGGCTCTTTGTATTTGGGGTAGGGGGGCGAAAGAGTACCCCTGACTTGCCCCTGCCTCTCTGGGACCTCCAAGGTCTTTTATATCCTGTCTCCTTTGAATCTGTGGTTTTCCGAAAAGGACGAAAATTTTTGTTGCCCTGAGGAACCACCTTTTTCTTAATGGGGAAGGCCTTCTTCTTGTCAGCCGTTCTCTCAAGAATGGCTTCAAGACCTGGGCCAAAAACCAAATCCCCCTCAAAAGGTAAACCACATAACTTGGCTTTAGAGGCTGTATCCCCGGTCCAAGTCTTGA
This sequence comes from Aquarana catesbeiana, assembly GCA_037953035.1. Lineage (NCBI taxonomy): Eukaryota > Metazoa > Chordata > Amphibia > Anura > Ranidae > Aquarana > Aquarana catesbeiana. The sequence continues at coordinate 215,988 of JBBHAA010000176.1, forward strand.
CCCATAGAGCTCTGCGCGTTGAATTGATCAGAGCAGATGATCTGGCCAACATCCTAACTGATTCCGCCGAAGCATCTGCTATATATCCAACTGCTTTCATAAGCACTGGTAAGGACTCTAAAAGATCCTTACGAGGTGTACCTGCCTCGATATGAGCCTTCATTTGTTCCAACCAGTGCTCCAGGTTTCTGGCTACCACTGTTGATGCCATAGCTGGCTTTAGATTTGCTAGGGTGGAATCCCAAGCTTTCTTTAGCAGGGAGTCAGCCCTCTTGTCCATGGGGTCCTTGAGGATACCCATGTCCTCAAACGCAAGGTCAGTGTTTCTCGACACCTGAGAGAAGGCCGCATCCAGTCTAGGCTTTTTGTTCCAGACCTGTGCGCTATCTTTCTCAAAGGGAAACCTGCATTTGAGGGATCTAGAAAAGAAGGGGGCCCTCTCTGGGTCCTTCCATTCTCTTTTAATTGTTTCTGACAGAAACTTGTGCACCGGAAACATCCTGTGTTTCACCTCACCTATGCCTTGAAACATCCTATCGTGTAACGACAGCTGGGCTTTGTCCTCAGTAATATTAAGAGTAGTGTAGATAGTTTTTAGCAGATCATCCACCTCCTCTAGAGACAACTTATATCGAGAAGAAGAAGATTCTTTCTCTTCCTCTGCTTCTTCCTCTGATTCCGTAGCCACGCTACGATTTTCCTCCTCCGAGTCACTGTCACCCCTATATGCGGAAACAGAAGACTGGGAACGAGGTACTGAGCTGCCTGCGGCTGGACGTTTGTCAAGGTAGGATTTAAATGACTCAAAAGTCTCCGCCAAATCCTTCCTAAATGAGCTCAGTAAATCCTGCTGAACCACAGGTGCACTAGGAGTGGTTTCCTCCTTCACTAAGTCTGCAATACACCCTTTGCATAACACTTTTGCCCAAGACTCTTTAAGCACATTTTTACAAGATGGGCATTTTCTTTTAACAGAAAAAGACGAATGCTTGGTCTTTTCTTTTGCCTTCTGAAATACACAAACAGAAAACACCTATAAACAGCATGCTGAAAAAAAGTGGAAGAGCTAACACTTTAACCCCCCTCCTTCACTCAGCCAGTAAATCCCCCCACAGATTTACTTCACAATCTTAAAACACATTTACTTCCTGCTTCAATACACAGGAAGAATGCTGCAGGCTCTTTAAAACATTTACCAAAGAGGGAACTAAAACATGCCCATAGAGTAAGTTACAGAGACACGCTGTCCCCGCTTACCTGGGCCTGGCTGACTTGTGTGGCTCCTGCTCCTGCCACCACCGATTGTTCCTCCTCCATATTGACAGGATTTGCAATGGCGTTTGGTGCTTGTTTTTAAACTTTCCCGGTCCACTCGCTCTGCCGCGAGGGCCGGAAATGACGTCAGCCGGAAGAGACCTGCCCTCCCCTCCTGCGTTCCAGCGGCTGGAACCGGAAGCCGCGTCGCGCCGCTGGAGGTCCCGCCCCCGGCCGTAGTGACGCGCTCGCCACCGGAACCCGGAAGGCTGAGCTATGGGGTTGAAGAGGAGACGCCGCTCCTTCCAAGCTAGCCTCCGGTCTAAAGGAGCTGGGATCCCCCGCAGCCTGACCCTCGCCGGGTATGAAGAGGGGAGGACGCCGGAGCAACCCCCGCACGTGAAGGGAGGAAGCTGGGCTGGCCTGCACAAAAAGAACAGAAATACCGGTATGCCCCAAACTCTCTCCACCTGGAGACAGCGCAGCACACCCCTGGTTCCCTGCAGCGCTTCCACCATGGCGGAGGAAACACTACAACTGAGGCCATGGTGGGAGTGTCCAGTCTTTAAAGAAAAAACTGACTGCAGTGTTTCCTGGGAAAAGTGGGTGGAGCTGCGCTCTCTCCAGGTGCTGTCCAGGTGCTGTCCTGAAAGACGAGGGGAGAAACAGCCCTTTCCAGAATTGATGACTTGGAAAACAGGTCCAGAAGATATAACTTCAGAATCCGGGGCCTTCCTGAGACCATCACGGACATTTCCCCTGAAGTTCAAGATTCCCCTCATCAAGGATTTAATCCCTAACACACCCCTGCACCACCTGGAGTTGGACAGAGCTCATAGGGCCCTGGGACCCCCCAGAAAAGATGGTGCCCCTAGGGTTGTAATTGTAAAGCCACACTTCTACACTATAAAAGAAGTCATACAACAATCACGCACCAAGCCAAAGGTGACATGCCAGGAGAACCAAATACAAATCTTTGCGGACCTTTCCCCCTCAACAATCCAAAAGCAGAGAACTCTCAAACCACTCCTGACAGTCCTCTCTCAACAAGACATTAAGTATCGATGGGCCTTCCCATTTGCCGTGAAATTTTCACTCCAGGGCAAGACACAGTCCTTCTCAAACTTGTCGGGTGGTGAAAAGCTCTTCCTACATCTCAAGCTCATATCGCAGATAGCACCCATGGACTTTTCCACTGCAACCATGGACTCCACCAAGCACCCCCCTCCAGCAAGCCCAGTCTCCCCCGTCTTGAACAAAGAAAAGACCAAGAGATACAAAGAAAGCAGGCCTCCCTAAGACTGCAGCTCGAGTCAACAAACACCCTACTCACATTTGTTCACCTCTTCCATGATAGTGGTCCTACCTGTTGATGAAGTTTCGTGCTCCTAACCTACGTTGCTGAACCGTTGGCCCCCCGGTTTTTACATTCCAAGTTCTTTTCCCGTTATTGTTCATAAGCAACATACAGGACATGACGACAAGTTTTTCCATTTTATATTACAAACTGTCCAAAGTGCTGTTAAGGTTCAAATGCCACATTCAGGGTCCTAGATAATGTAAAGTTTAGAGCTCCACTCTGGAGCGTTCCCGACCTCCCTCAAGTTCAGCTCCAGGGGTGCCGGGAACCCAGATTTCCTCATGACCTGGGGATAATAATGTATCTCGCATTCGGGGCCTGGAACGGGTAGTCTCGGTACCATGAGCATGCCCTATGTTCTTTCTGGGCATCCTCCCTCCCCCCCCACTGGAGGGTGGCGGTATATATACCGGAAGGAGTTCTGGTGATTTCTCCCCTTTTATTTCTTTCACCCACTGTTCTACAGACAAGTTACTATTAGCTGTGTTTAATTTATGTTACAGTTTCACATAGAAGAAGGGGTCCGGGGTGACCCCCTTGCGCCTCCACCTATCCCATAGTAGCAGCTTCCCTGTTTCTGTGGGATGGGTTGTCGGCCCTCATCACGGGGCAGCTGATGTTTTTCGGTAGAAGTTTGGCAGGAGTGTTCCATGCCAAACCTGATTGCTCTTCCCAGAAGACGCCTCTCCCTATTATGTCTACTCTCCTCTTTTCATCTATCTCTAACTATTCCTCTTTTTCTAGCCAATCAACAGGTTGCGATGTGTACCTGGTTCCAGACTGGGATCAAAAACCACCATAAACACAGATCTTTTTCCAACGGAAGAAGACGGCAATGGGTAAGTGACGGTAGTTTAGACAGCATTCCACCCCTCTGTTCTCATGGCTAACTCAAACCCAACAGGGACGGATCTCAGGATAGCTACACATAATGCTCAGGGACTAAACTCCCCCCCGGAAATGGAGGAAAGCATTTGAAAACTACTACTCCCTATAACTAGACATAGTTCTGCTCCAAGAGACGCACTTCCTGGCCCCATACAACCCCAAACTCCTACACGTATATTACCCAACATTTTAGCTAGCGAATGCAGCAAACAAGACCAAAGGGGTAGCAATATTATTATCAAAGCATAGTAAATTCTCCCCCATCGCAGATTACAGAGACCCGGAGGTTAGATTTCTCCTAGTTAAGGGAACAGTGGAGGGACGGTTATACTCCATAGTATCAAACTACGGCCCCAATAGGGCACAAACTAAATTCTTCCAGTTTCTCTCAAAACCCTGAACCCCCTCTTTGAGGGCACGGTCTTCTATGGAGGGGACTCAGACATTGCTTCTGACCAGGGGCTAGACAGTCTCAAAATAGTTAGACTTCCTAACTCACAAGGCCTTGTTGACATTTGGAGGGAACTGAATCCCACATAAAGAGACTATACCCACTATTCCTGCCCCCACAAGTCCTATGGCCAGGATTGACCATATCCTGGTTTCCCCAAGCCTCATCCCTTCCGCCCTAAAATTGACCATCAAAGATACTGTCTGGTCAGATCACTTGTTGGACATCAACAAATTGGGAAAAACTTTTGCAACCCTAAAAACTAAACATAAGAAATGCCCATCTAGGGCCTCAATAGAACAGTTAGACGCAGCTAGATTAGAGTTCAACCTAGCACTCACAGCAAAATTGGAGAAACACATTGATGGAGTTGGGCCAAATTCTACTCATAGAAGAAGACAAAATTGAATCTATGTTAGCTTCTAAGCTTTCACCTCGGTATTGCACCCACACTCTCCCCAAACTTAGGGTAGCTGGACAACCGCCTACAGCCAATCCAAATAAAATACTCAAAGCCTTCCATGAATTCTACACCATGCTCTACAACACGACCCCCAAGGACAAGGGCCCAATATATCTCTAACTTCCTGAAGGACCCCTTACTGACCGTATCTACCGAACATAAAAATCTGATGGAGGCAGCCTTTTCAGTTGAGGAGATAATGGAGGTCATAAACAATCTCAAGAAGGGTTCAGCCCCTGGACCTGATGGTCTTTCAGTACCTTATTACAAGGCATTCGCTGGCACTCTTGCCCCCTACTTGGCAACATTTTTCAATGCAAAAGCCCTGGGCTCTCCTTAGACCCTCAACACTGCCTACCTAACAGTAAAACCCAAACTGGACAAAAACCAGGAAGAGGTGGAGAACTATAGACCCATCTCCCTCATAAATAATGACCTAAAGATCCTAACAAAAATTCTTGCCAAATGCCTAGCTTCTTTCATTAGCCGGTACATCCACAAAGACTAAGTGGTATTTATCGCTGGTAGACAGGAGCCAGACCAAATCAGAAGAGCTATAGACATAATTTCCCTACTACAATCTAGCTGGGATAAGGGCTCCAAACAAAAAGGAATGCTATTATCCCTTGATTTACACAAGGCTTTTGACTCGGTGGACTGGTCTTATATTTTCACCCTCATGGAGCAATGGGGATTTGGCCAGTGCTTCATGGGGGTTCTCCACTCCCTCTACTCCTCCCTGAAAGCTATGATTCGCCTCTAGGGACATTACTCAAAACCCCTTAGTATAGCTAGGGGCACTAGACAGGGCTGAACTTTATCCCGCTTAATTTTTGCTATTGTGATTGAGTCCTTGGCGATTGCCATACACTCCAACCCCAACATCCAAGGAGTAACTTGCGGCTCACAAATCCATAAATGCAGCCTGTTCGCCAAAGACATGCTGCTATTTATAACTTCTCCAATTACAACTCTTCCCAATATTTGCAAACTATTGAACAAATTTACAGCTGTCTCGGGCCTCCAGGTAAACTACACTAAGTCCCAAGCTCTAAACATTTCTCCTAAACCAGAAACTGTCACAACATTAAAAAGCTCTTTTGAGTGTAAGTGGAGCGACTCCTCCATTAAATACTTGGGGATCACTCTCACGGCCAAAATAGAACATTTGTACTCATCAAACTTCCCTCTCATGTACTAGAAACTAGAGTCTGACCTGAAAAACTGGGCCAGGGGGGAACTATCCTGGCTAGGAAGAACACACTCCATAAAAATGATGCTCCTCCCCAGACTGATCTACCTATTCAGATCCATCCCAATCAATATAAGGAAAGATCATATGAAATCTTTCCAAACGAAAGTCCATAAATTCATCTTGGTGGGTTCAGGCCACAGGATACCCCAAAAAACCTATTCCAACTTAGGACATGGGGCGGGTTGGGTCTACCATGCCTGTTATGGTATTTTCAAGCAGCAAGAATAGCGCAAATTTCCACCGTGTACTTCAGACTTGTAAAACTGGATTGGGTACAAATAGAGAGACAGGCAGCCCCCACCTACACCTTAGATTATCTCCTATGGGTCCCCCCCAGAGATTGCCCCCCAATACTATCGCCTATCCTATCACAAACCCTGACCCTGTAAGATCTGGAAGGGGAAACCCGCCCCACCCACATTCACACCTTACGAATTATGGTGTGGACAGGCCACAGAACAGAGGGGTGGAATCTCCATCATCTACCAGTCACTTGCTCACCAGTCTTGCAAAGCCCCACTTATGGTGGCTTAGCAAAATAATCTTCAAATTCAATGGAATTTGAAGAGATGGCAAACCTCCTTTTCTAGATCCTTTAAGGGGATTAGGAACATCTCCCTAATCAAATCTAGCCTTAACGTAATGATCAGATGGTTCCTCATCTTCTCAAAGCTGGCTATCATTTTTCCCACAGAAAACCCTCAGTGTTTTTATGGTTGCTAACTCATAGGCTCCATGGCCCACATTTGGTGGGAGTGTCCCAGAATTAGGTCGTTCTGGAACAGGATGTTTGCCTTGATCCAAGAAGTGACAAATTACCAGCTACCAAGAACCCCATGCCATTGTTCTCCTTAATTCAAACCATCCTAAGACGTCCAAGGCCAACCGCAAATTGATCCATTTATGCTGCTAGGGGCCAAGCTGACTATAGCCAAAGCCTGGAAACAACCCAGGGTCTCCTTCTTAGCTGCCAAAGGAAAGGTCTCGTGGATTATGTCCCAGGAGGAGTTGACTAGCATCTTAACGGATACAACCTCTACATTGGAAACTATCTGGGAACCTTGGACCATGCATGTGGGCATCTCTTTCATCCCTGGAATACAGGTCTAACAAATAGTTGCTATCACTTAACCAATACCTCCCTTCCTGTTGATTGGCTCTTCTTCCTCTTCTTTTCTCTTCTCATGACCAACCACTTTTTTCTATCCTTTCCCTTTTCTCCCACACTATGGTCCATTATAACATTCAAAGTGGACCCATGGGTCAGTTACCCTCAGTGCTTTTTTTCTCAGAGAATAGGTGCAGGAACTCCCCCTTTCAGAGTTGCCCCTTGTCTCTGCCCCTACCAACCTCTGAGCCCTATTCCTTGGTTCCTCCCCCTACCCACCTCCCAGTACTGCCCCTTTTAAAGAATACACAACCACATATAATTTTGTGGTGCTCAGTAATTTGTATGGAATTTGGTAATGATAGCAAGAAAAGCAGTAAAATAGGGCCCCACGCCAGCAACAATAGATCCCCTAACAACAATGGACCATACGCAACAAAATTTCCATGCAGCCAGCATCAATAGACTCTCCATTAGCCAATAACAATAGATCCCTCCCTCAACAGTGATCTCTCCCAGCAACATCTGAACCCCCCAGCAATATAAGACCCACCCTCAGCAACAATAGGTTCCCCACGAGCAACATTAGACCTCCTCAGCAACATTAGACCCCCCTGCAAAAATAGACCTCCTCCAACCAGAATAGATACCCCAATCAATAGACCCAGCAGCACACCCCAGCTACATACAGTCAGTGCTGGAGGTGACGGAACTGCGTTCCCCCGCGTTCCCACTTAAAAAGCCCTGGTTACCCTAATGACAGTTTGACAAATGGTCCTTCCCACGAGGTGTTTAGGTTTGGTTCTAGTGCTTCTCTACCCTCCGCAAGACCCATCGCCTCACCATGGATTGTTGGGGTGGTCACAGTATGATCACATTAGGGGTGCCGGGAATACTTCCCCCAAAGATCCAGCTACAATAGTCAAAATGTGAGATGGCCTCTCAAGGATTACGAAGCCAAACCAGGGTTTACTGTTTGACTATTCTTTGATCGCTGGTTTTACATGTAATCACAACGGTTTTTCAATGACTCATTGGAAATAGTGTATTTCATATACTTTTGTATTAATCAAATAAAAATCTTTGAAAGAAAAAAAAAAAAAAGAGAAACTAGTTGGACTTTAAAGGTGTCGCACCTCCTCTCAGAATGATTACCAGTGCACAATTAGATCATATACACTTTTATTACAAAATTCTTTAAAAAAATATAAAGTTGGGATCTACATATCCCCTTTAACCCCTTCCAGCCCAAGGACGTTATATGACGTCATTGACTTTCAGTGGGGATGTCTGGATGACGGGTGCAGCTGCAGGCATCATTCAGATATCACCTTTTTCCATTGGCGATTCTCTGAACAATCATAGCAGCAGTTCAGCCGCCTGATCATTCTTACAGGCGGTGGGGACATCCCCCCTCCCGATGCTTCCCCGGGCTCGCCCGTGCCACTGGCGACCTGGAGAAAGAATCCGACGGAGCTGGCCGATGATCATGAAGATTTCCGGTGACCAGATAGTGCCCAGTCATCTCTATGACTGTTGGAGGCCCGGGCCCGATGTTATGACGTCATGTCTGGGCCGCCGAAGTAAACAAAGCCCAGATCTCGGCTGGAAAGAAAGAGATCTGTAAAAAAAATTTAATCTCGGTCGTTCCAGCCTGGAGGAGAGAGAGATGTGAGGTTTTATAGATCCCACATCTCTCCATAAAGAGGACCTGTCACGCACTATTCCTACTATAAGGGACGTTTACATTTCTTGTAATAGGAATAAAAGTGATCAAAAAATAAAAAAATTAAAGAGAAAGTGTAAAAATTTAAAAAAATTTAAGTAAAATAAACAATAAAAAAAATTAAAGCGTCCCCGTCTGCTCGTGCACAGAAACGAACACACATGCAAGTCCCGTCCACATATGTAAACGTCGTTCAAATCACACATGTGAGGTATCGCCGCGTGTGTTAGAGAGAGAGCAATAATTGTAGTACTAGACCTCCTCTGTATAAATTGGTAACCTGTAAAAAAATTTAAAGCGTTGCCTATGGAGATTTTTAAATAACAAAGTTTGGCGCCATTCTACAAGTGTGCGCAATTTTAAAGCGTTACATGTTGGGTATCTATTTACTCGGTGTAACATCGCCTTTCACATTATACAAAAAAAATATGATTTTTACATGTAGGAGAGGAGTGCCAGAATAGGCCCAGTATGGAAGTGGATAAAAACATTAGGAAAATAGTAACAGCATTTAATCAAACCCAAAACACCCCGAAGGTAGAGATCCCTCCTTGTGTATGTATATAGTGAACTTGAGTTGTTGTTAGAGAACCTCATAACATAATAATAATCTGTAAAGCCGTGCACAAGAAAGGAATAACTCAGACCGACGCATTTCACCTTTGTTGGCTTCTTCAAGGGCTCAGATGGGTGCAATGACAATGGGTTAAATTGTAAAATGAATTGTGATTTAGAATGGTCCAAAGAGGAGTCTCTCTCTATGTAACCAGACACCAGAAAGGGAAGGACCATATAGGCCAAATGATTGCACAAGCCAGGAAGCTCCACCAGGGGGCCACGAAACACAGCCCTAAAACAGGGGATGTGTATCAAAACACCAGCGTAAATAGTGTATATGTTGTATTCCCATTGGAAGGCAAAAATGGGCAGCTTCATCAACATTTACTGGTTTATATAGCATGTGGTGATCTTCGACCCTGGTCACATAATGGCCACAATTTTTGGTTAATCTGGGAAGTTATGTGCAATGGGGATTGCTGAATTATATGCGTGTATATATTGTTTTTCAAGCACACTGTATGTGAAAACATGGGATCGACCTGTATCAACCTAAAATACATGTGCATATGTTTCCCCTCTAATAGATGAGTTATAACCTCGTGATCTACTCTGATTTTCATGTTTCATTTGTGAATGCAGCCGGATCTACCATGAATGGTCATCTAGGGGACATCCCATGCTATACCAATGCATATGATCATAAAATAACATATAGAACAAAATATATGTAAAAAAATGAAATAGAATGAAATAAAAATACCACTGTATTGAATGAAAATGAACAAGCCAATGAAACCCCTGTGAATCAGTATTTATTAATGAGTGTCATGGGGCTATAATTGAAATTAGAAATATGTATATTAAATTATGGAACCACTAGAATGACTAATTAAATGGCGTTATTATTAGGCTGAGATGTTATAACGTTTATGAGGATGATTTTGAAACCAAGTGGAAAAATGAAATGAAACAAAATCAAGATGATATTACTAATAGAAAAGTGAATTGATTATTACTGAGGTAAATGAATGGACCAAATGTCATGATCTTCATGGGAAAAATGATGATATATTATGTTGATAGAACTCTGAATTGATAAAAGCTATACATGTGTATATATGTGGAGGTGCAGCATTGGCTTATCTCAGACCCTGAGCAAGGGGTTGTGTCACCAGAACATCGCCACACCTACCATTTAAATTTCATTATTGCTTATACTCCACTTAGGTGGTTGTATTGGTAATGGCAGCAGTTCCCAATCATTCAGTCACAGCCATCTGCGCAAGATCATCCATAATCTCTTCATAATTTCTTCAGTCATGGATAATGCCAGGATGGCCGAATCATGTTGACTTATTTGTGGCTGAATAAAAAGCACCCACCAAGGATATGACACCTACAAGAGGTTTACCACAAATTCTTTTATAAAAATAATAATCAAATGGACAAAAAACTCAAACTAGTGAGTAGACCAGGATGGAACCCTGACCCAAAAGCCTTCCTCCCCAAATAGCAGTCCTCCCAACACTCCCCTTATTCTTACTCCCCCTCCCCGTAAACCACCCACCTACCCTCCCAGTTTAACCACATTACCCCCCTCCCACCACCAATAAACAGTGATATGACAGCCCCATGGCTATACATCTTTGCACTGTCTTCTACTATAGTCTGCCCACATTACTTCACCTGCACTAGCCTAAGGTCCTACCAGCTGCGTTATATGGACTCTTATTCTGGATGGAGACATGCTTTAAAACAAAAGTATGGGAATTTTTATCCCATATTCATACTTACCTAGGTGGATGCTTTCCCCCGCCACCTCTTCACTGAGAACCGAGCCACTGAACATCGCTGATGGCTCCATTTTCTAACCTTCGCGAGCGGAGAGCTTCTGCCATTCAGTCAGCGGCTCTCCTGCTCTGCTCCTCCACTCTCATTGGAGCTCTGAGCTATGGAGGGGTGGGGAGCAGCTCGCTGAGAGTCTGAGACCGCCATTAGCCCAGGCAGCTGGCGGATCCAGACAACATAAGTCGGGATGACGCGCTGCCTCGACTGATCTTGGTGACGTCAGCGGAGAGCGGACTTCAGACAGCTCTCTGCTGAAAATGGGTCACAGGAGTGCAAAACCAATTGTACTCCTGTGACCTAGAGGAGAAGCCCAGCCCAAAAAAGCTAAGGCTGGACTTCTCCTTTAAGGACTTCGCAGGCTGGGCCTGGCTTTTAGCAGATGGTGTTGAGTATATAGTAGGGCAGCATTAGACTTGACAATGCAGGAGGACTATTAGTGCTGACAGGGAATTTATTACTGTCACAGTCCTGTACGCACTGGGAAGCAATTTGGCTTATATGAGACTACAGCTATAGCTGACAAGCTGAAAACATACCTTCATCAGCTGGCCTATCAGGATATATTTAAAAACCTATTCTCCTTCGCTCAAGTGGTAGGCCTGGAGATGTACAGTACAGATAAATTCCTTCTATGCCAGCGGCCTTGCTGCCCCACTCAGGACTATGGGTATCCTTAAAACTGTAAAACAGTAGCAAGAGAAGGGTGCACTGACCTAGCACATTACCAAAATAATGTTCTTCCAAATAAAAACGACAAATGGTTGTACTCACAGTGTACATATCACAGCAAAAGCGAATGTGAATGCCTTCACGTCTGATATGGTAAACCAGCAGTGCAGGAAGACCAGGTCGCTATTGTAGTGGCTGGCATGTTTTGAGGGAGAACCCTCTTCTTCAGAGCCAAAATTAATCATTTTGGTTCTGAAGAAGAGGGTTTCCACTCAAAACAGCTTTTGCTGTGATATGCCTATATACACTGTGTGTGTATGTGAGTACAACCATTGCCCTTTTTAGTTGGAATAACATTTATTTTAGTAATGCTCTAGGTCGGTGCACCCTTCTGCTACTGTTGGCCTATCGGTATACACAGTATATTGGTGGGGTGTAGTGTGGTGTTAATTGGGAGGGTAGGTGGGTGGTTTGCAAGGGAAAAGTTAGAATAGGGGAGCGTGGGAAGGACTGCTTTTTGAGGGGGAGTGCTTTTGGGTGGGGTTTCCATCCTGGTCCACTCACCATCTGGCTGTTTGAGCTTTATGTCCATTTGATTATTGTATTCATCATATTCTTGGTGGGTCCTTTTGTATATTTATGCATGTTGGAGACACCTCTATATATATATATATATATATATATATATATATATAGGGTTGTAGACACCACAACTGTGCCATCTCTATTAATCAAGAAGCTAAAGTCAAGTCACCCCAGAGCTAAAGGTTCTCCTGGGTTCCAAACCTTAGAAAGGACCCACATGGGACTTACTGTGTTCAATGCATGGAGGACAAAGGTATAGGCCCAGAAATCTGTCAAAGAGTACGAGTTGCCAAGAAATTTCTTTTTTATCCTGTCCCATGGACATTCCCGTTCAGTCTCCCATTTCATTTGCTCACGTAACTGATTCTCCAGATCTTCCATACATGAAAAGTCTGACCAATTTTTTTTCGAATACAGAGAGGACATACACCTGGAATGTTAAAACAGTAAGATGAATGTTTGATAGGCAAGATATTCATTTAACATGCTTTGTCTGAATGAGAATTGTTCTTCATTTGTTGTCTAATCACTTGATGTCCTGAGGCCATGTTGAAATGTCCCAGACTTCAAGTGGTTGAAGCAATCTCATGGCTGCAGCTGCATAAGTTTGGTGTGGATTTTTTCAGCCAGTGTTTATCTATTTAGTGAAAGTGTTTGAGGCAGCTCTGCATCCTCCCGATCACTTTTACAGTAGTCAGAAGGGCAGCCCCCCTTCACTGGCATCTCCATGGTGGATCAATGGCTCTCCTGTTCCTCCAAGGAGCCCAAGACCACTGAAAATGTATCATCCATTAAGCAGCAGGAGATTGAAGAACATCCATTCCCTGATCTCCCCTGCAAGTAATGAAGCTGGAAGAGGCGATGATTACATCACTTCAGTTTCAAAGCTGTCATTCCCTGGCTAATGTAGCAGGGAAAGCAGGTAATAAAGCCTGATCTGTTCTTGATTAGCTGCAGTGAAGACAAGGGAAACAATGGGGGTAAAATTGACCCCTGATGTCTCCATAAAGAGGATTTGTCACTTGCCTATACTATCACATAGGGGACTTGTTAGCCCCCTTATGACAGCAAACAAGTTAAATGATTAAAAAAAGTGTAAGAAAACAAAATGGTTAAAAAATAAATAAAAGTAATTTTTAAAAAATATGAAAGCACTATATATATATATATATATATATTTAAAAATTACTTTTATTTATTTTTTAACCATTTTGTTTTCTTACACTTTTTTTAATCATTTAATCAAGAACAGATCAGGCTTTATTATATATATATATATATATATATATATATATATATATATATATATATATACTGGGCTCTTTTTCCCAATTAATAGGTTCAGGAACTCAACAATGCCCCCACTGCAAGCCCCCGCAGGGGTGGAGCATGCTGCATCAAAGGGCCTTATAAACACTTTGTTAAGTACCATAAGTGAATTATGCAAATAGTTTAGATGTACACTACATACACAGTACAGGGTTCAGGAGTGCACAATGCACAGGTTGCAGGACTCAGGAGTGCACAACGTACAGCATGCAGGGTTCACGAGTGTGCAATGTACAGGGCACAGGACTCAGGAGTGCGCAATGTAGAGGGCACAGGACTCCAGGAGTGCACTATGTACAGGGAGCAGGGTTCAGGAGTGCACTACATACAGCATGCAGGGTTCAGGAGTGCACTACATTCAGGGTCCAGGGTTCAGGAGTGCACTACATACAGGGTGCAGGGTTCAGGAGTGCACTATCTACAGGGTGCAGGGTTCAGGAGTGCACTACATACAGGGTGCAGGGTTCAGGAGTGCACTACATACAGGGTGCAGGGTTCAGGGGTGTGCTATGTACAAGGTGCAAAGCTCAGGAGTGTGTAATGTACAGGCTGCAAGGTTCAGAAGTGCACTACGCAAAGAGGGTTCAGGAGTGCATCATGTACAAAGTGCAAGGCTCAGGTGTGTGCTACGTACAGGGTTCATGAGTACAATATGTACAGGGCGCAGGACTCACAAGTACGCTATGTACAGTGTGCAGGGCTCAGAAGTGTGTTTTGCACAGGGTGCAGGGTTCAGGAGTGCACTATGAACAGAGTACAGGACTCGGGAGTGTGCTATGTACAGGGTGCAGAGTTCAGAAATACACTATGTACAGGGTGCAATATTCATGAGTGCACTATGTACAGGGTTAATATTCAAGAGTGCATTATGTACAGATGGCACAAGGCTCTGGAGCTACATACATTGTCCAAGGTTCAGGAGTACAATATGTATAGGGTGAAGGACATCTTTTTGCTTGAAAGCTCCACTCAAAAATGCGAGCATATGCCTGAAGACCCCATGAAAAATATATAGTGTGCATGGACACATTGGCTAACATTGGTGTTTCCAGGCAGAAAAAAAATGAGAGCTCATAAAAGCTTAAAAGCTTGTAGGAGCCGCTTCTTTGAGCTGCAGTGTGCATGAGCCCTTAATGTGTGTGAAAAATGTACTCTAAAAATATTTCCAGAGGCAATGTGGCAAAAAAAACAAAAAAAAAATAGCTGTTATGTTATGCAGTTAACAAATTGGTTCATAAATTGTTATAATGTATATACCATGTTGATCCAGATATACCAGCGATGTATGTAGTGGCACCTAAAAGGTTGCGTTCAGACAGTTTGGAAATCGTTCCCAGAAAACCAACCATGGCACGGAGTCCACCCCCAGATCCCAAGACCGCGATTACAGGAGGGTCGCAATTCTTCAGAAAAAAGAAAGAAATGATGATCATCATAAGTTATGATACAGATGGAATATGTAGCATGTGCGTACACAGAACTTTTTTCAGGGGGGGGGCATCATTTTAAGGTCAACCATGCTCTGACCCTTTTCAACAATGTCATTATAACATTATCACGAACAGAGACTGCAGACATGGCACAAGAGATGATCAGAGACTGCCTAAATGACACAAAAGACTGTAAGAGACTGTATACATGTGGATGGTGACAGAGAGAGGGGGTGACAGATAGAGACAGGGGGGGGTGACAGAGAGAGACAGAGGGGGGTGACAGAGAGAGACAGAGGGGGGTGACAGAGATAGACAGAGGGGGTGACAGAGAGAGACAGAGGTTGGTGGACAGAGGAGGGTATCAGAGAGAGACAGAGGGGGGCAGAGAGACACAGAGGGGGGGCAGAGAGACACAGAGGGGGAACAGAGAGAGACAGAGGGGGGACAGAGAGAGGCGACAGAGAGAGACAGAGGGGGTGACAGAGAGAGACAGAGGGGGTGGCAGGGAGAGACAGAGGAGGGAAGAGAGAGACAGAGGGGGGACAGAGAGAGACAGAGGAGGGCAGAGAGAGACAGAGGGGGGGCTGAGAGAGACAGAGGGGGGGCTGATAGACACAGGGGGGCAGAGAGAGACAGAGGGGGGGACAGAAAGAGACAGAGGGGGGACAGAAAGAGACAGAGGGGGGACAGAGAGAGACAGAGGTGGGTGAGAGAGAGAGACAGAGGGGGTGACAGAGAGACAGAGGGGGACAGAGAGAGACAGAGGGGGTGACAGAGAGAGACAGAGGGGGTGACAGAGAGAGACAGAGGGGGTGACAGAGAGAGACAGAGGGGGGTGACAGAGAGAGACAGAGGAGGGTATCAGAGAGAGACAGAGGGGGCAGAGAGACACAGAGGGGGGGCAGAGAGACACAGAGGGGGAACAGAGAGAGACAGAGGGGGGACAGAGAGAGGCGACAGAGAGAGACAGAGGGGGTGACAGAGAGAGACAGAGGGGGGTGACAGAGAGAGACAGAGGGGGGTGACAGAGAGACAGGGGGGGTGGACAGAGGGGGTGACAGAGAGAGACAGAGGGGGGGCAAAGAGAGACAGAGGGGGCGACAGAGAGAGACAGAGGGGGGGGACTGAGAGAGACAGAGGGGGTGACAGAGAGAGACAGAGGGGGTGACAGAGAGAGACAGAGGGGGTGACAGAGAGAGACAGAGGGGGTGACAAGGAGAGACACAGGTTGGTGGACAGAGGGGGGTGACAGAGAGAGACAGAGGGGGGTGACAGAGAGAGACAGAGGAGAGCAGAGAGAGACAGAGGGGGGGCAGAGAGACACAGAGGGGAACAGAGAGAGACAGAGGGGGTACAGAGAGAGACAGAGGGGGTACAGAGAGAGACAGAGGGGGGTGACAGAGAGAGACAGAGGGGGTGACAGAGATAGACAGAGGGGGTGACAGAGATAGACAGAGGGGGTGGACAGAGGGGGTGACAGAGAGAGACAGAGGGGTGACAGAGAGAGACAGAGGGGGGACAGAGAGAGACAGAGGGGGGACAGAGAGACACAGAGGGGAACAGAGAGAGACAGAGGGGGTACAGAGAGAGACAGAGGGGGTACAGAGAGAGACAGAGGGGGGTGACAGAGAGAGACAGAGGGGGTGACAGAGATAGACAGAGGGGGTGACAGAGATAGACAGAGGGGGTGGACAGAGGGGGTGACAGAGAGAGACAGAGGGGTGACAGAGAGAGACAGAGGGGGGACAGAGAGAGACAGAGGGGGGGACTGAGAGAGACAGAGGGGGGTGACAGAGAGAGACAGAGGGGGGGGTGACAGAGAGAGACAGAGGGGGGGTGACAAGGAGAGACAGAGGGGGGTGACAGAGAGAGACAGAGGGGGTGATAGAGAGACAGAGGGGGGTGTAATGAAACGTCCCACACTCCGTTTAAGTGCTTTCGTCATACACCGTTTCCTCCCAGTCTGAATATAGATATCAGATATTCCAACCACTGACAACCACAAACAAGGCAATGCTCATTTGGTTTCTCACCATGAGCTGTTTATTAGAACAAGAATACAGTCTTATATACATTTGAAGAGGAGGTTCCCCCCTCCTCCTGGGACAGAAAGAGACAGAGGGGGGACAGAGAGAGACAGAGGTGGGTGAGAGAGAGAGACAGAGGGGGTGACAGAGAGACAGAGGGGGACAGAGAGAGACAGAGGGGGTGACAGAGAGAGACAGAGGGGGTGACAGAGAGAGACAGAGGGGGTGACAGAGAGAGACAGAGGGGGGTGACAGAGAGAGACAGAGGAGGGTATCAGAGAGAGACAGAGGGGGCAGAGAGACACAGAGGGGGGGCAGAGAGACACAGAGGGGGAACAGAGAGAGACAGAGGGGGGACAGAGAGAGGCGACAGAGAGAGACAGAGGGGGTGACAGAGAGAGACAGAGGGGGGTGACAGAGAGAGACAGAGGGGGGTGACAGAGAGACAGGGGGGGTGGACAGAGGGGGTGACAGAGAGAGACAGAGGGGGGGCAAAGAGAGACAGAGGGGGCGACAGAGAGAGACAGAGGGGGGGGGACTGAGAGAGACAGAGGGGGTGACAGAGAGAGACAGAGGGGGTGACAGAGAGAGACAGAGGGGGTGACAGAGAGAGACAGAGGGGGTGACAAGGAGAGACACAGGTTGGTGGACAGAGGGGGGTGACAGAGAGAGACAGAGGGGGGTGACAGAGAGAGACAGAGGAGAGCAGAGAGAGACAGAGGGGGGGCAGAGAGACACAGAGGGGAACAGAGAGAGACAGAGGGGGTACAGAGAGAGACAGAGGGGGTACAGAGAGAGACAGAGGGGGGTGACAGAGAGAGACAGAGGGGGTGACAGAGATAGACAGAGGGGGTGACAGAGATAGACAGAGGGGGTGGACAGAGGGGGTGACAGAGAGAGACAGAGGGGGGACAGAGAGAGACAGAGGGGGGACAGAGAGAGACAGAGGGGGGACAGAGAGACACAGAGGGGAACAGAGAGAGACAGAGGGGGTACAGAGAGAGACAGAGGGGGTACAGAGAGAGACAGAGGGGGGTGACAGAGAGAGACAGAGGGGGTGACAGAGATAGACAGAGGGGGTGACAGAGATAGACAGAGGGGGTGGACAGAGGGGGTGACAGAGAGAGACAGAGGGGTGACAGAGAGAGACAGAGGGGGGACAGAGAGAGACAGAGGGGGGACAGAGAGAGACAGAGGGGGGGACTGAGAGAGACAGAGGGGGGTGACAGAGAGAGACAGAGGGGGGGGTGACAGAGAGAGACAGAGGGGGGGTGACAGGGAGAGACAGAGGGGGGTGACAGAGAGAGACAGAGGGGGTGATAGAGAGACAGAGGGGGGTGTAATGAAACGTCCCACACTCCGTTTAAGTGCTTTCGTCATACACCGTTTCCTCCCAGTCTGAATATAGATATCAGATATTCCAACCACTGACAACCACAAACAAGGCAATGCTCATTTGGTTTCTCACCATGAGCTGTTTATTAGAACAAGAATACAGTCTTATATACATTTGAAGAGGAGGTTCCCCCCCTCCTGCTCATATTACTCTAACACTACACCTGCAACCAGAAATATAAATTAACATGAGCTAATTAACTAATCCTTTAAAGCAGCCGATGTGACTCCATGCCCACCTGGCCATTGCTGTGATTAAACAGGATTTCACTACAGGTCAGACTTGTTGCCACCGAGCTTCACACAGTAGATTATACATTATCAAAGGTATAAACACAGGACACCTTCTCACAATAGCAGGAGCTCCAGTAGGAGTCGGCCCGTCTCCTACATTGTATAGAGGCCAATGTAATCAGCTCTTTCAATTAACATGTCGAGTTCAGAATCAAACAAACCAAGAATAGTCTTTATATATATCGTGGGAGATATTGTGGATAAATATTACTGTCCCATTTTAAGTAATCCAAGCCACATTTTCTCAGTCACCCTGTGCCCCTAATGGACACAGGGTCACTTAGACATAGGAGGTGCATAGGGAGCTGAAACAAGGGTTTCCCAACCTCTCCAAGGGATCCTGGGGTGACAGAGAGACAGAGGGAGGTGACAGAGAGAGACAGAGGGGGTGACAGAGAAAGGGGGGTCAGAGAGAGAGACCACTAGTCCTGACTGGAGTCCCTTTAGTGCCCATGTGTCCCAGTGGTGTGCATAATGCGCAGTACGGTACCTTGCATGCCAGTAGGATGTCCATGATGGCCATTCTCTGAACCTCTGGTCAGTCTATCCTCCAGGCCTGGGAGCTGTGAGGAGGTTTAAGGAGTTCAGGGGTTCCATGCTCTGGGAGGTGCCGGGGAAGCTGTGCCTGATGTTCCTTCTTGCTGCTCTCCTTTCCCGCTGCCTCCATTTCCTGGGCCGCTCGCTCATGCATAGACCGGGTGATCTCATCCTGCCCACCCCTTGAGGCCTCCACTATCCTGCTCCTCGCACCAGCTGTCACCGGCCCTGCTAAACTGTGTACAGGTTTGAGCAGGGCCGACCGCCAGCGCTAGGATAAAGGAGTGAGTGGGGAACCTCCGACCCGATCCCTGATTCCAGGGGGGGCTCTTGCCCCCCCTTGGACCTACCTGTTGACGCTCATATGTATTGGGCAGTAATAAGAAATTAACACAGCATCATGTGGGGTACATGTATGGAATAAGTTAACAACATGTGGAGATATCTAATAGTAGAAGGCTAAAGGGAAAGCTTACTTATACGAAAGTCACTTGGTCAATTTACACAACTGTTTTTGGTTGTTCAGCATCCAGTTTATAAGACAAATACAAGAAAATCTTTACCTCTCTAACATTCATGCCTAAGGATGAAAGGGTCTCCTTTACTTTTCTCTTTCTTGCATTGACGGATCTGGGTTCCCCTTCTGATCTGTTAAGTGGACAAAAAAAAACACATGAAAAAAAGTGTTTACAAACAAAAAAAGTTTCTGTAGAGCCAAGACTTTTTCCTTCTGGTTAGAGCAGGAAGTCATTATGCTCCAGTCAGTGAGTGAATACAAATGTTAGGGTTTCTAGGGGTTCCTTGACTTGTGGCCCATTGACCTCCCATTTAATGGTGCTTGTAGTTAGGTGCTGGATGGTAGAAACATGGAGAAGGAGACATTATTCTCTTTACAATCAATTTACTTCCACTTCCTGCAGTTGTGCTTCACTATCCTCTCCAGTCAGCAGAGGGAGAACTATAGCCAGAAAAGCCAAGCCAGAACACTGAGGATCATGGGATTTGAAGCCCAGGAAATAAGCCATATTGTGGAACTTATAGGCTCTTTGCACTATAATTCCCAAGAGACACTGGTGCATGAGAGCTGCTTTTCTGAGACTGTACAGCTAGGTTCTTCCTCTTAACCATAGGGGAACGATGAGAGCACACAGTGGCGGACCATCCATTAGGGGTGCCCAGGCACCGCCCCTCTCTGCTTGCCACCTTCTATATGAACAATGGATAGATTCATGCATAGCATGAATCTATCCACGGCAGCCACTGCCACCCTGTATTCAGGCGTCTGGCCCCTTTTAGGAAGCCTGGCTCCTGAATTCCAGTGGCGGGAGAGTTTTTTTTTAAGCATCTGATTAGAATCATTGGCTCTAATAGGCTTCAAAATAGGGTGGCTCATGGAGCAGAGCATTGCGCTATGAGCCCACCCAGGTGTTACAACAGCGAATGATAATTCGTTGTTGTAACACTGATCCTCAATCTGGTCAATCAGAAGCGGGTCTGATACCCGCTTTCCAATTGGCCGAAAAGACTCCCGATTGGCTGCCAAGGAGGAGGGAGGAAACAGAAGTCGCTGATGCCCATGGAGAGCAGGGGAAAGGAGAGCCGTTGCCCACCGCTGCTGCTGCTGAAGAGCAAGGGAAGCCACCGGTGAAGTGCTGCATAGATGGGGTAAATGCACACCCACCCACCAACCGACCAAAGGGGGTTTACTGTTTGCTGCCCCCAACAAAAAAATGACCACTTGCCACCACTGAGAGCACATCTGCTGCATACTGACCAGACTGTTGAGAGGCCAGACCAATGGAGACATTCAAGGCAGTGCAGCACAGACTGCAGCTAAAGCATCTGCACTGTTTCTGCAGGGTGACCAGAGCATCACTGATCTTCTGCTTCCCACCACTGAATCTCTGGAGGCATTCTGTGGAGAGACTGAGGGCCCCTCTTCTTGCAGTGAGAGTTCACAGCCACACCACAGAGACTGGTGAGAGGACCATACCCATTGTTCACACTGCTAGCAGGGACTGAGCTACTGGAGGCAGGACATTTAGTATACTGCACCTGTACCACACCTATGCCATATCTTTACTGCATCCTTACTTTTTTTGGGGGGGAGTTGTGTGTGTGGGGGGTTGTGTGTGTGGGGGGGGGTTGTGTGTGTTTGGGGGGGTTGTGTGTGCAAAGCTGTGTGTGCATACAGTGTGTGTGCCTACTGGTCTGGGGGAACTGTGTGCATAAGGGAGTGTGTACAGGTGTAGGGGTGATACGTATGTACAGGTGTAGGGTGATACATTAGTACAGATGTAGGGGTGATACGTATGTACAGGTGTAGGGGTGATATATATGTACATGTGTAAGAGAGCCATGTGTATACAGGAGTGAAGGACTTATGTGTGTACAGGTGTAGGGGTGATACGTATGTACAGGTGATACATATGTACAGGTGTAGGGGTGATACGTATGTATAGGTGTAGGGGTGATACGTACATACAGGTGTAGGGGTGATATGTATGTACAGGTGTATGGGTGATACGTATGTACAGGTGTAGGGGTGATGCCTATGTACAGGTGTAGGGGTGATACGTATGTACAGGTGTAGGGGTGATACGTATGTACAGGTGTAGGGGTGATACGTATGTACAGGTGTAGGGGTGATACGTATGTACAGGTGTAGGGGTGATACGTATGTACAGGTGTAGGGGGTGATACGTATGTACAGGTGTAGGGGTGATACGTATGTACAGGTGTAGGGGTGATACGTATGTACAGGTGTAGGGGTGATAAGTAAGTACAGGTGTAGGAGAGCCATGTGTATACAGGAGTGGAGGACTTATGTGTATACAGGTCTGAGTTGGGCTGAGTATGTACAGGTGTGAGGGGGGGCAGGGTTGCCAGCTTTCAGTAAATTTATGAACAATTTGTAAAATCCATAATTTTTGTATCTCTTCATGAATGTCCGGTATGAACATGCAGTCTACATGTCCATAATGGACATTCATGGACATTCATGGACAAAAATTATGGAATTTACAAACTATTTGTAAATTTATTGAAAGTTGACAACCCTGGTGGGGGGGCTGAGTGTGCAAATTTGTGAGGGGTGGCTAAGTGCGTACACGTTTGAGGGTAGCTGAGTGCATACAGCTAGGAGAGGGGGCTAAATGCATACAGGTGTGGGGGCTGAATGAGTACAAGTGCGAGGGGGCTGAGGGTGTACAGCTATAAGAAGGCTGAGCGCGTACAGAAGTGTGGGTAGGCTGATTGTGTATATGTGTGGGCACATGTGTAAGGGTGCCAGAGTGCGTACAGGTGTGGGGGGGCAGAGTGTGTACAGGTGTGGGGGGGCTGAGTGTATACAGGTGTGGGGGGGCTGAGTGCGTACAGGTGTGGGGGGGCTGAGTGCGTACAGGTGGGGAGGGGATGAGTGCTTACAGGTGTGAGGAGGGAGCTGAGTGTGTACAGGTGTGGGAGGGGCTGAGTGTGTACAGGAGTGAGGAGGGGGCTGAGTGCATACAGTTGTGAGGGGGCGCTGAGTGTTTACAGGTGTGGGAGGGGCTGAGTGTGTACAGGAGTGAGGAGGGGGCTGAGTGCATACAGTTGTGAGGGGGCGCTGAGTGTGTACAGGTGTGAGGGGGGCTGAGTGCATACAGGTGTGAGGGGGAGCTGAGTGTGTACAGGTGTGAGGGGGGCTGAATGTGTACAGGTGTGGGGGAGGGGCTGAGTGTGTACAAGTGTAGTGGGCCGAGTGTGTACAGGTGTGGAGGGGCTGGGTGGTTACAGGTGTGGGGGGGGGCTGAGTGTGTACAGGTGTGAGGGGGGCTGAGTGCGTACAGGTGTGAGGGGAGGGCACAAAGAAGGGGAGAAATGTGTGGAGATCCTCTTTAGTGAAATGATCCTGCAGAAACTCAATGGTTACAAGGGAAGGTGGCTGACACAGCACAGTCTATGGTGAAGCGCCCTGTTCCCCCTGTACAGGAAAGGTGTCTGTGCAATCACAAAATTATTTCAGTGGCTGATTCTAAGCCAGAGAATACTTCCCTAGCTGTATGTACAGTGTGCATTCTGCATTAGACATGTGCTCTTCGTTTCGGTCCAAATACAAATTTGGACGCATTTTTGGTTATTTTGAGATTAGGGGCATGCTGGGTCTGTGATGTCACTAGGGGCGGTGCCATGAGGTGACGTCACCAGGTCAATTTAAATTTGAATTGACTAATTTTTTCTTTCTTTAGAAATGTCATTTTTACTGCAGCAGGTTCTATACATGGTACATATGTGCCACTTTACAGGCAGACTAATGGGACCCCCCAGACACTATATTTAACCATTTGACGACCGCCTCACGCAGATATACGTCTGCAGAATGGCACGGGCAGGTAAAATCACGTACCTGGTACGTGATTGCCTTCCCGCTGGCGGGGGGTCCGATCGGACCCCCCCCGGTGCCTGAGGCAGTCGCCGTTGGTCTGGCAGCGATCAGAGATGAGGGGGAGGCCATCCGATCGTGGTCCCCCCCTCGCGATCGCTCCCAGCCAATGAGGATTCTCCCCTGCCTGTGTGTAGTACACACAGGCAGAGGATGTGATGTCATCTCTCCTTGGCTCGGCAGTTTCCGTTCCGGCGCCGAGGAGAGAAGACATGTGAGTGCACCAACACACACACACACAGTAGAACATGCCAGGCACACAAAACACCCCCGATCCCCCCCCCGATCGCCCCCCGATCCCCCCCATCACCCCTCCCCCCCCCCGTGTTACAATGACACCAAGCGTTTTTTTTTTTTTCTGATTACTGCATTGGTGTCAGTTTGTGATAGTTAGAAGTGGTAGGGCAGTTAGTATTAGCCCCCTTTAGGTCTAGGGTACCCCCCCTAACCCCCCTAATAAAGTTTGAACCCCTTGATCACCCCCTGTCACCAGTGTCGCTAAGCGATCATTTTTCTGATCGCTGTATTAGTGTCGCTGGTGACGCTAGTTAGGGAGGTAAATATTTAGGTTCGCCGTCAGCGTTTTATAGCGTCAGGGACCCCCATATACTATCTAATAAATGTTTTAACCCCTTGATTGCCCCCTAGTTAACCCTTTCACCACTGATCACCGTATAAGTGTTATGGGCGACGCTGGTTAGTTCGTTTATTTTTTATAGTGTCAGGGAACCTGCCGTTTATTACCGAATAAAGGTTTAGCCCCCTGATCGCCCGGTGGTGATATGCATCGCCCCAGGCAGTGTCAGATTAGCGCCAGTACCGCTAACACCCACGCACGCACCGTACACCTCCCTTAGTGGTATAGTATCTGAACGCATCAATATCTGATCCGATCAGATCTATACTAGCGTACCCAGCAGTTTAGGGTTCCCAAAAACGCAGTGTTAGCGGGATCAGCCCAGATACCTGCTAGCACCTGCGTTTTGCCCCTCCGCGCAGCCCAGCCCACCCAAGTGCAGTATCGATCGATCACTGTCACTTACAAAACACTAAACGCATAACTGCAGCCTTCGCAGAGTCAGGCCTGATCCCTGCGATCGCTAACAGTTTTTTTGGTAGCGTTTTGGTGAACTGGCAAGCACCAGTGGCCTAGTACACCCCGGTCGTAGTCAAACCAGCACTGCAGTAACACTTGGTGACGTGGCGAGTCCCATAAGTGCAGTTCAAGCTGGTGAGGTGGCAAAGCACAAGTAGTGTCCTGCTGCCACCAAGAAGAAGACAAACACAGGCCCATCGTGCCCTTCCTGCTGCATTCGCCAATCCTAATTGGGAACCCACCACTTCTGCAGCGCCCGTACTTCCCCCATTCACATCCCCAACCAAATGCAGTCGGCTGCATGAGAGGCATTTTCTTTATGTCCTCCCGAGTACCCCTACCCAACGAACCCCCCCAAAATAGATGTCGTGTCTGCAGCAAGCGCGGATATAGGCGTGACACCCGCTATTATTGTCCCTCCTGTCCTGACAATCCTGGTCTTTGCATTGGTGAATGATTTGAACGCTACCATTCACTAGTTGGGTATTAGCGTAGGGTACAGCATTGCACAGACTAGGCACACTTTCACAGGGTCTCCCAAGATGCCATCGCATTTTGAGAGACCCGAACCTGGAACCGGTTACCGTTATAAAAGTTACAGTTACAAAAACAGTTTAAAAAAAAAAAAAAAAAACACAAAAAAAATATAAAATAAAAAAAAATAGTTGTCGTTTTATTGTTCTCTCTCTCTATTGTTCTGCTCTTTTTTTACTGTATTCTATTCTGCAATGTTTTATTGTTATTATGTTTTATCATATTTGCTTTTCAGGTATGCAATTTTTTATACTTTACCGTTTACTGTGCTTTATTGTTAACCATTTTTTTGTCTTCAGGTACGCCATTCACGACTTTGATTGGTTATACCAGAATGATGCCTGCAGGTTTAGGTATCAGCTTGGTATCATTCTTTTCAGCCAGCGGTCGGCTTTCATGTAAAAGCAATCCTAGCGGCTAATTAGCCTCCAGACTGCTTTTACAAGCAGTGGGAGGGAATGACCCCTCCCCCCACCGTCTACCGTGTTTTTCTCTGGCTCTCCTGTCTCAACATGGAACCTGAGAATGCAGCCGGTGATTCAGCCAGCTAATCATAGAGCTGATCAGAGACCAGAGTGGCTCCAAACATCTCTATGGCCTAAGAAACCGGAAGCTACGAGCATTTTATGACTTAGATTTCGCCGGATGTAAACAGCGCCATTGGGAAATTGGGGAATCATTTTATCACACCAATCTTGGTGTGGTCAGATGCTTTGAGGGCAGAGGAGAGATCTAGGGTCTAATAGACCCCAATTTTTTCAAAAAAGAGTACCTGTCAATACCTATTGCTATCATAGGGGATATTTACATTCCCTGAGATAACAATAAAAATGATTTAAAAAAAAAAAATGAAAGGAACAGTTTAAAAATAAGATAAAAAAATAATAAAGAAAAAAAAAAAAAAAGGCACCCCTGTCCCCCTCTGCTCTCGCGCTAATGCGAACGCAAGCGTCGGTCTGGCGTCAAATGTAAACAGCAATTGCACCATGCATGTGAGGTATCACCGCGAAGGTCAGATCGAGGGCAGTAATTTTAGCAGTAGACCTCCTCTGTAAATCTAAAGTGGTAACCTGTAAAGGCTTTTAAAGGCTTTTAAAAATGTATTTATTTTGTTGTCACTGCACGTTTGTGCGCAATTTTAAAGCATGTTATGTTTGGTATCCATGTACTCGGCCTAAGATCATCTTTTTTATTTCATCAAACATTTGGGCAATATAGTGTGTTTTAGTGCATTAAAATTTAAAAAAGTGTGTTTTTTCCCCAAAAAATGCGTTTGAAAAATCGCTGCGCAAATACTGTGTGAAAAAAAAAAATGAACCACCCACCATTTCAATCTGTAGGGCATTTGCTTTAAAAAAATATATAATGTTTGGGGGTTCAAAGTAATTTTCTTGCAAAAAAAAATAATTTTTTCATGTAAACAAAAAGTGTCAGAAGGGGCTTTGTCTTCAAGTGGTTAGAAGAGTGGGTGATGTGTGACATAAGCTTCTAAATGTTGTACATAAAATGCCAGGACAGTTCAAAACCCCCCCAAATGACCCCATTTTGGAAAGTAGACACCCCAAGCTATTTGCTGAGAGGCATGTCGAGTCCATGGAATATTTTATATTGTGACACAAGTTGCGGGAAAGAGACAAATTGTTTTTTTTTTTTTTGCACAAAGTTGTCACTAAATGATATATTACTCAAACATGCCATGGGAATATGTGAAATTACACCCCAAAATGCATTCTGTTGCTTCTCCTGAGTACAGGGATACCACATGTGTGAGACTTTTTGGGAACCTAGCCGCGTACGGGACCCCGAAAACCAAGCACCGCCTTCAGGCTTTCTAAGTGCGTAAATTTTTGATTTCACTCTTCACTGCCTATCAGAGTTTCGGAGGCCATGGAATGCCCAGGTGGCACAAACCCCCCCCCCAAATGACCCCATTTTGGAAAGTAGACACTCCAAGCTATTTGCTGGGAGGTATAGTGAGTATTTTGCAGACCCCACTTTTTGTCACAAAGTTTTGAAAATTGAAAAAAGAAAAAAAAATTTTTTTTCTTGTCTTTCTTCATTTTCAAAAACAAATGAGAGCTGCAAAATACTCACCATGCCTCTCAGCAAATAGCTTGGGGTGTCTACTTTCCAAAATGAGGTCATTTGGGGGGGTTTTGTGCCATCTGGGCATTTTATGGCCTTCAAAACTGTGATAGGTAGTGAGGAGTGAAATCAAAAATTTACGCCCTTAGAAATCCTGAAGGCGGTGATTGGTTTTCGGGGCCCCGTACGCGGCTAGGCTCCCAAAAAGTCCCACACATGTGGTATCCCCGTACTCAGGAGAAGCAGCTGAATGTATTTTGGGGTGCAATTCCACATATGCCCATGGCCTGTGTGAGCAATATATCATTTAGTGACAACTTTTTGTAATTTTTTTTGTCATTATTCAATCACTTGGGACAAAAAAAATTAATATTCAATGGGCTCAATATGCCTCTCAGCAATTTCCTTGGGGTGTCTACTTTCCAAAATGGGGTCATTTGGGGGGTTTTGTACCGTCCTGCCATTTTAGCACCTCAAGAAATGACATAGGCAGTCATAAACTAAAAGCTGTGTAAATTCCAGAAAATGTACCCTAGTTTGTAGACACTATAACTTTTGCGCAAACCAATAAATATACACCTAAATGTATGCCTAAAATTGAGTTTATTGGATTTTTTTAATAACAAAAAGTAGAAAATATCATTTTTTTTCAAAATTTTCGGTCTTTTTCCGTTTATAGCGCAAAAAATAAAAAGGTGATCAAATACCATCAAAAGAAAGCTCTATTTGTGGGAAGAAAAGGACGCAAATTTCGTTTGGGTACAGCATTGCATGACTGCGCAATTAGCAGTTAAATCGACGCAGCGCCAAATTGGAAAAAGTCCTCTGGTCCTTATGCAGCATAATGGTCCGGGGCTGAAGTGGTTAAAATTATTTTTCATTTTTATTGCTCCCACTTTAAGTGAAACAATAAAAATGAAAAATTCCTTCAAATATAATGCCTGGGGGGGTTCCACTTAGTCTGCTTGTAAAGTGGCACATCTGTACCGTGTACAGAACCGCAATAAAATAGAGCTGCAGCAAAAGAAAAAAAGGAGTCAAATCACATTTAAATTGACTCGCAGTTGCAATTGCTGGCCTGACTATTTTTAAAAAATTATGAAAAAAAAATAGTGTGAGGTCCCCCCAAGTCAATACTTGGCCCTTTGGGTTTTTTTTTATTTTAGCATGGGGTCCCCTCAAAATCCATACCATACCAATATCCAAGCATGCAGCCTGGCAGGCCAGGAAAGGAATGAGCAAGCGCCCCTCCTCCTGAACCGTACCAGGCCACACACCCTCAACATGGAGGAGCTCTGCCCCCCCCACTCTGAAACGCCTTGTTCCCGACAATCCTGGGTGGTGGTTATGGGGGTCTGTGGGCAGGGGGTTTATCGGAATCTGGAAGCCCCCTTTAACAAGAGAGGCCCCAGATCCCACCCCGCCCCACTATGTGAATGAGTATGGGGTACATTGCATCCCTTCTCATTCACCCTAAAAAGTGTCAAAAATAAAGAAAAAACAGTAGACTGCTTTTGACAATTCCTTTATTAAAAAATAAAATAAAATGAAAAAACAATGTCCCCTGATATAGATTTATTGTCAATCATGACACCAACTACACCACCAAACCCGGAAAAAAAGTTCCGCCTGCGACGAAAGGTGACCGCCGGGGAGCTCGTTCACCCCCCTTTCCAGACCTGCATGCTTGGATAAGGGTCTGTTATGGATTTTGGGTTCTCATTAGAATCCATAGACCTGAAGGGTCTGGTAAGGATTGGGGGGACCCAACGCTGTTTTTTTTCCACAATGTTCTATTGTTGGCATTGTTTTGTTTACATTACAGCTGTCAGTGGCGAAGCCCACTGACAGCTGATGAGTCATCAGTTGTTAACCACTACGCGCCCGCGGTATAGCCAAAAGACGGCTACAGCATGGCTCTCAATTGCCGGGAAGGCGTCCCTGGACGTCCTCCTGTTTACTTCCTCCCTGCGTGCCACCGCGGGCGTGCATCAGAGGGAATCTGTGTTGGAGTGTCCCAATCACAGCAGCCATTTAGCACTCAATAATCTCTCATTGCCGGCTCTCCCTTCTCACACAGAGACCACGTGTGAGGAAGGAGAGTGACCTGCAGCTGCAGCGTGAGTGTTTGAACACTAACACAGTGCCACACACACAAACACACATGCCCACCTGTCCCCAGTGTCACCTGTCCCCAGTGCCACCTTTCAGTGCCTTATGTCCCCAGTGCCACCTATCAGTGCCATCTGTCCCCAGTGCCACCCGTCAGTGCCATCTGTCCCCAGTGCCACCCGTCAGTGCCATCTGTCCCCAGTGCCACCTATTAGTGCTATCTGTCCCTAGTGCCACCTGTCTCCAGTGCCACCTGTCTCCAGTGCCACCTGTCCCCAGTGGCACCTGTCCCTAGTGCCACCTGTCAGTGTCACGTGCCATCTGTTATCAGTGTCACATGTCATCAGTGCCATGTATCAGTGCCATCTGTTATCAGTGCCACCTGTCAGTGTCACGTGCCATCTGTTATCAGTGCCACATATCAGTGCCATCTGTCATCAGTGCCACATCAGTGTCATGAGTCATCAGTGCCACATATTAGTGCCATCTGTCATCAGTGCCATGTATTAGTGCCATCCGTCATCAGTGCCACATATTAGTGCTATCTGTCATCAGTGCCACATATTAGTGCCATCTGTCATCAGTGCCACGTATTAGTGCCATCCATCATCAGTGCCACGTATTAGTGCTATCTGTCATCAGTGCCACATCAGTGTCACATGTCATCAGTGCCACATATTAGTGCCATCTGTCATCAGTGTCACGTGTCATCAGTGCCACGTATTAGTGCCATCTGTCATCAGTGCCACATCAGTGTCACGTGCCATCAGTGCCACGTATCAGTGCCATCTGTCATCAGTGCCACATCAGTGTCACGTGTCATTGTCCTGGTTCTCCAGGGCCTTCAAAAGTGTAATAGGTAGTCAACAAGTTAGATGTGTAATTTATGCTCCTAGAACACGTGATGGTGCTCCCTGCATGTTGGGCCTCTCTACGTGGCCAGGCTGTGAAAAAGTCCCACACATGTGGTATTGTAATACTCAGGAGGAGTAGCAGAATGTATTTTGGGGTGTCATTTGTGGTATACACATGCCATGTGAGAGAAATAACCTATTACAATGACAATTTTGTGGAAAAAAAATCTTCATTTTGCAAAGAATTGTGGGAAAAAATTACAACATCAAAAACCTCACCATGCATCTTACTAAATACCTTGGAATGTCTACTTTCAAAAAAGGGGCCATTTGTGGGGTATTTGTACTTTCCTGGCTTGTTCGGGTCGCAAGAAATGAGATAGGCCACCAGTACATCAGGTGTGATCAATTTTTTTATGATTTGCACCACAGCTTGTAGAATCTCTAACTTTCACAAAGACCAAAAAATATCCAAAATGGCCAAAATTTATGAAGAAAAATCAATTTGCAAAATTTTATCACAGAAACAAAGAAAAATTTGTTTTTTTCAAAATTTTCGGTCTTTTTTTCATTTATAGCGCAAAAAAAAAACCCCAGAGGTGATCAAATACCACCAAATGAAAGCTCTATTTGTATGAAAAAAAAGGACAAAAATTTTGTTTGGGTAAAGTGTTGCATGACTGAGTAATTGTCATTCAAAGTGTGAGAGCACCGAAAGCTGAAAATTGGTCTGGGCAGGAGGGGGGTTTAAGTGCCCAGTAGGCAAGTGGTTAAGGATGCGGCAGCCGGCTTCCCCGCCCTCTGCTTAACAGCCAGCTATTCCTCAAACCAGCTATTTTTGAGTCGGTCGATCATTTTTCAACTGATACGAATTCAAATCATTCTGAAAATTTGGAATTTGTTAGAAAATTATTAAACAAATTAAATTTCATGAAAAGAAAATGAAACTAAACAAATTCTGAAACAAAACAAAATCAGTAACATAACAAATTTATCTGAAACAAAACACATTTTTCCATTATGCACATGTCTATTCTGCATCACCTATACAAGAGCAGCTCTGGGAAGTCGTGGGACACTTCTGGCTAATTGCAGTTATTGTGTCTGGAATCTGCAAATCAGCAAAGTTCACTCTAAATCAGATAGGATGCCCTCCGACAAATGGTGGGGCCAGGAGGGGCAGCTTCCCCCCACACACTGTTTTCATGTGGGGAGGAAGTACCCTGTGGCAAGCTGTGCCTTCCTCACCTCATATGTGCTCGGATATTTGTTTTGCCTCTGGCTGGTCCAGCACTATTTACAGTCAGTTCAAGGAGACTGACACAGGCAAAGAACACACAGCAGGGCGGCCCAACCACATCACTGCATACTTTTACACATGAAACCTGAATGGTGGGCCTGGAGCTACACAGTGATGTTGAGGCAAGTGTGCTGGCAAATGGGAGTGAGATCAGCTGCAAAAGATAATCCGGTGTGCCCATCACCCATCACGTAGGAGGGGGGCAGTTTGGCATCTTCGCCCTGAGCACCGAATGACCATGTCCCGGAACTGCCACGCGGGCCCCAACTAACAAGGCCAAGTTGTTGCTGTTGTAGTAATTAGCAATTGCTAAAGCAGGGCAGCCACGGGGTAAGCTGATACAGCTCACTTCATTCCACCTGCAGGGAAAGGCGCAGTGATATCATCTGAACTCCTCCTCCCCCTGCTGGTTTGGCCGCCACACCAGTGTGGAACTGCCGTGTGGAACTGCTGCACTGCATGTAGCCTGCAGGACTGCTCAGTGCTCACTGTGGACTGGTCTGTCCACATACAGTGGGGACGGAAAGTATTCAGACCCCCTTGAATTTTCACTCTTTGTTATATTGCAGCCATTTGCTAAAATCATTTAGGTTCATTTTTTTCCTCATTAATGTACACACAGCACCCCATATTGACAGAAAATCACAGAATTGTTGACATTTTTGCAGATTTATTAAAAAAGAAAAACTGAAATATCACATGGTCCTAAGTATTCAGACCCTTTGCTGTGACACTCATATATTTAACTCAGGTGCTGTCCATTTCATCTGATCATCCTTGAGATGGTTCTACACCTTCATTTGAGTCCAGCTGTGTTTGATTATACTGATTGGACTTGATTAGGAAAGCCACACACCTGTCTATATAAGGCCTTACAGCTCACAGTGCATGTCAGAGCAAATGAGAATCATGAGGTCAAAGGAACTGCCTGAAGAGCTCAGAGATGGAATTTTAGCAAGGCACAGATCTGGCCAAGGTTACAAAAAAATTTCTGCTGCACTTAAGGTTCCAAGGAGCACAGTGGCCTCCATAATCCTTAAATGGAAGATGTTTGGGACGACCAGAACCCTTCCTAGAGCTGGCCGTCCAGCCAAACTGAGCTATCGGGGGGAGAAGAGCCTTGGTGAGAGAGGTAAAGAAGAACCCAAAGATCACAGTGGCTGAGCTCCAGAGATGCAGTCGGGAGATGGGAGAAAGTTGTAGAAAGTCAACCATCACTGCAGCCCTCCACCAGTCGGGGCTTTATGCAGAGTGGCCCGACGGAAGCCTCTCCTGCAAGACACATGAAAGCCCGCATGGAGTTTGCTAAAAAACACCTGAAGGACTCCAAGATGGTGAGAAATAAGATTCTCTGGTCTGATGAGACCAAGATAGAACTTTTTGGCCTTAATTCTAAGCGGTATGTGTGTAGAAAACCAGGCACTGCTCATCACCTGTCCAATACAGTCCCAACAGTGAAGCATGGCGGTGGCAGCATCATGCTGGGGGGGTGTTTTTCAGCTGCAGGGACAGGATGACTGGTTGCAATTGAGGGAAAGATGAATGCGGCCAAATACAGGGATATCCTGGACGAAAACCTTCGCCAGAGTGCTCAGGACCTCAGACTGGGCCGAAGGTTTACCTTCCAACAAGACAATGACCCTAAGCACACAGCTAAAATAAAAAAGGAGTGGCTTCACAACAACTCTGTATAAAGGGTTGTGTATGGGGGTATGGCGCTCCCTTTTGAATTGTATAAGTGATGATGATGATTGTTATACAGTGAGTGATAGGAATTAAAAATATATCATACACAAAGGGTGAAGACTACAATAACTCATAATTAACAAACCCTATACCATTGTTTGAAAGTGTGAATCAAAATATCATGCGGTGTAAAAACCCTATTGTATTGCATAAACCTGTATACCAGATGTAGGTAGTGGCAAAAAGTGACCACTAGGTGCTGCTGCTATGTATGATATGCAGCTGATGTGATGATTCCAACGTGTACATGTACAAACGTAAATGACAAATGCAATCAAATCCAAAACGTATATTGAAAAACCATATATGAAACAGAAACTAAAAAACACCAAAATTATAAAAAATTATAAAAAAGTCTGTTCAAAGGTGGTGCATCCCAAATTGTAAATAGCAAGAAAAAAGTTCCAAGAGCTTGGTGACTGTAGTGCCCACACAGGTGAAAATCCGTGACTTCTGTGCTCCCCTTTTGGCTCCCCACTCACCGACTCCCAGTACCCCTACAGGGGTGACAGACACTTCAAGATCCCACTGCCGTCCGCTTGGCCGGTATCCTGTGGTTACTGTGATGTAATGTCCTCTCTCCCGGGACTTCCAGATTACCGCTTCATACCACGTTCAAGAGGGGGATCGCCAGAAAAATCAAAATAGTTGATAAAAACAGGCATGTAAAGGGATTAGAGATGGATCCGGACGCTGCTCATGGCATTCCAGAAACCAGGAAGAGCGTTCCAAGGAGCAGGAAATGACGTCCATGCCACCGGAAAACCGTCAACACATTTCGCCAACCTTCAGGGCATCATCAAATACATCATCAAAGAGGTGAGATGGCTAGTGGGCGGATTCAGTGGAACCTCTCAAATATCTCACTTGCAAGGCATTTACAAAATCAGGTGGACTGGCTATGCCCTGAAATATCTGGATACCTATATTCTTCCACAATTGAACCAAGTCTTCCCTCTTAACTTTTCACCTCTCTTTTCAGAGGTTCGGATGTCACTTCAAAAGTAGCAATCAGGCCTGTTCTCCTGGTTCGGCCTCTGCAACATTTTAAAGATGTCCATTCTACCTAAATTCTTATATCTTTTTCAAGCTCTACCAGGGGCGGCGCTAGGTGGGTGCTTGGGTGTGCTGAAGCCACCCCAAAATATCTTCAAGCACCCTCATAGCACCCCCAAAAATTCCACTGAGGTAGTGGCATAAAATGTGCACATTTAAAGAAAAAATATTTTACTTGATGTGAATCCTGCCCTGCTTGGCTGGGGACTCTTTTTTGAAGAGGAGGGATACAGCCGCATAAGCCGCTGATGCTTAGTTAGATCTGGCTGAGAGGGGGGCGGATTGATTCAGAGTGCTGTGCAGAGGTGCAACCTTATAAAAGACCCTGTGACACGTGGTGCCTCTGCATTTGGCGCGCAAAAGAAGGGGATGGAGGAAGCATGGTGTTGAGAGAGAGCTCCAGCCCAGCCCAGCCCAGCCCATAGTGTCTACAAACCAATATATATACACTGATATACAATTTTTATTTTTTACTAGTAATGGTGTCGATCAGCGACTTATAGCGGAACTGCGCTATTGCAGTGAGAATGTTGGACACTGCCACTTTTGGGAACCAGTGACATTATTACAGTGATTAATGCTAAAAATATGCACTGTTATTGTACTAATGACACTGGCAGGGAAGACTTAACATATGGGGCGATCAAAGGGTTAAATGTGTGCCTAGGGAGTGCTTGCTAATTGTGGGGAAGGTCCTTTTCATACTGAAAGACATGGATCAGTGATTCTGCTTCATAAACACAGGATCTATGTCATTCTGTGTGTACAGAAGACAATCTGCCTTGTTTACTTACTCATTTTGTCAGAGTACTGAATGATCATGGGTCCCGGTGGACATTCGGTCCACGGGTCTTGCTGATTAGCTCCCAATGTTTAAAAGCCCGGAAGTGCAGAATCATGTGTATAAATGCGTGATTCTGCACAGAGCGCCCACCCTGTAGCAGTAAATC
Source organism: Aquarana catesbeiana (assembly GCA_037953035.1). Lineage (NCBI taxonomy): Eukaryota > Metazoa > Chordata > Amphibia > Anura > Ranidae > Aquarana > Aquarana catesbeiana. The sequence continues at coordinate 251,324 of JBBHAA010000176.1, forward strand.
TGCTATGGGGTGGTCCCAAAGCGGTTAAGCACTTCTTTCGATCTGTTGTATGGAATGTTGGCAGTAATCTGAAATACCTCTTTATTGCTCTAACAGTTGCTGGTTGCCAGTCTGCTGCTCATCCATTGCTGTCTACGATTACTGGGTGCCAATTCCATCTTCAGGTCTTCCACCACTGCCTCTTTTGATCCCCAACCAGCAACAAGTTTCAGAGTTCTGCTTTAAGGTGGGTTCCTGCAATGTTCTTTCTGAGTCATGTCCTGGGTCTGCTCTTAAACAATACTTTCTATCTGTTGTGTGGAATGTTAGCTTTGCTCTGAATTACTTCTCTTGCCTCAACAGTTGCTGGTTGCCAGTCCGCTGCTCATTCACTGCTGCCTACTGGGTGCCAATTCTAGCTACAGGTCATCCACCACTGTCTTTTGTGATCCCCAACCTGCAAAAAGTTTCAGAAAGTTCAGCTTTAGGGGTAGGTTCCTGCAATGTGTTCTTTCTGAATCATGTCCTGGGTCTGCTCTTAAACAGTATTTTCGATCTGTTGTGTGGAATGTTGGTGGTGCTCTGAATTGCCTCTTTATTGCTCTAACAGTTGCTGGTTGCCAGTCTGCTGCTCATCCACTGCTGTCTACGACTATTGGGTGCCAATTCCATCTTCAGGTCATCCACCACTGCCTCTTTTGATCCAGAACCAGCAACAAGTTCCACAAAGTTCAGCTTTAAGGTAGGTTCTTGCAATGTGTTCTTTCTGTGTCATGTCCTGGGCCTGCTCTTAAAGTGGTTCTAAAGGCTCAAGGTTTTCTTAAAAAAAAAATCCTGTGTGGCACCCCCTAATACCTGAGCCCCATTATTCTTTAGCAATGTGCACGAGAGCTTAGGCTCTGTGGGGACTAACTCCTTTTGGCAGGCTGAGGCAGTAGTGGGAGCCATTGGCTGTCAATCACAGGCAGTGAGCCAATATGGAGAGGAAGGGAGGGGGCCAGGCCAAGCCATGGCTCTGTGTGAATGGACACATAGATCTACATCCCAGGAGTGCTCCTGCTTGTGTGCCACAAGAGCAAGCTGCTTGCTCTGGGGGGCACTCAGCAGGAGTGTCGGCAGGGGACCTGAAAAGAGGATCAGGCTGCTCTTATGCAAAACCATTACAGAGCAGGTAAGCATAGAATGTTTAAAGAAAAAACCCACAAGAATTTATCACTTCGTTGTGTGGAATGTTAGTTGTGCTCTGAATTGACTTCTTATTGCCCCAACAGTTGCTGGTTACCAGTCCACTGCTCATCCACTGCTGTCTACTGGGTGCCAATTCCATTTTCAGGTCATCCACCACTGTCTTTCGTGATTCCGAACCAGCAACAAGTTTCACAAAGTTCTGCTGTCTACGACTATTGGGTGCCAATTCCATCTTCAGGTCATCCACTACTGCCTCTTTTGATCCACAACCAGCAACAAGTTCCACAAAGTTCTGCTTTAAGGTAGGTTCCTGCAATGCGTTCTCTGAGTCATGTCCTGGGTCTGCTCTTAAAGTGGTTGTAAAGGCTCAAGGTTTTTACCTTCATGCATCATATACATGAAGATAAAAAAAAACTTCTGTAGCACCCCCCTAATACTTACCTGAGTCCTATCATGCTCCAGCGATGTTCACAAGAGCCTCGGCTCTGTGGGTACTCACCTCTGATTGGCTGAGGCAGAAGCAGTAGCCATTGGCTCCCACTGCTGTCAATCACAGCCAGAGAGCTAATCGGGCTCAGCTCTGTGTGTGAATGGACATGCAGAGTTGCGTCTCAGGAGCGCACCTGCTTGGGAAGGTCCAGGCTGCTCTGTGCTAAACCATTGCATAGAGCAGGTAAGTATAAAATGTTTTTTTTTTCCTTTGTTCTTTTTAAAACAAGACTTTAATATCACTTTCTGTTGTGTGGAATGTTGGCTGTGCTCAGAATTGACTCTTGCCCCAACAGTTGCTGGTTGCCAGTCCGCTGCTGTCTACTGGGTGCCAATTCCATCTTCAGGTCATCTACCACTTTTGATCCTTAACCAGCAACAAATTTCACAAAGTTCAGCTTTAAGGTAGGTTTGTTACATGTGTTCTGAGTCATGTCCTGGGTCTGCTCTTAAACAGTACTTTCGATCTGTTTTGTGGAATGTTGGCTGTTCTCTGAATTACCTCTTGCCTCAACAGTTGCTGGTTGCCAGTCCACTGCTCATCCACCTTTGTCTACTGGGTCATCCACCACTGTCTCTTGTTCTCAGGCCTCCCATCAACAAGGTTCTGCTTTAAGGTAAGGTCATGCAGAGTTTTCTTTCTATTAGGTGAACCTTGTCCTTGGTGCGTTTGCTCAAAGGTATTGATGGTACTTTACCTATGCTGTTAAAGTAGTGGTAAAGGGTTTTTACCTTGATGCCTTCACTTTATTAAGATAAAAAAACTGACACCGATTGCCCCAATACTTACCCGAGTCCTTTGACGACCCAGCAATGTCTTGGCTGCAAGTTTTCTTTCCCCATTTTGTGGTCTCACAGGCCTTGCAGATATCAGGGGGAGCCATTGGCTCCTGGTTCTGTCAATTAAACTCAGTGAGGCTGAGCAGAGGCTAAGTGGTGTGGCCGGACCGGGCTGTGTGTCCATGAACACACCCCAGCTCGAGAACAAAGCCCACATGTCTGTCTTCATAGCTAGCTGCTATGTGGACAGACACAGAAGCAAAAGAGTCAAAATTGCTGGCAAGGGACCCCAGAAGAGAAGGTTCTGAGCTGCTCTGTTCACTGTAAATGCAGAGCATTTACATAAAGCAATATAAAAAAATATAAAGCAATATTTTAACCGCTTGCCGACCGGCGCACGCCGATGTACGTCGGCAGAGCGGCACGGCTGGGCAAATGGGCGTACCTGTACGTCCATTTGAATTTCCCGCCGTGCCCGTGCGTGCGCGCCGCCGGTGGCGCGCGCCGGCCGGGAGCTCCGTGAGTCGGGTCGCGGGTATCGCCTCACGGAGCGGATGAACGGGGAGATGCCGTTGTAAACAGCATCTCCCCGTTCTGCCTAGTGACAAGTGTCATTGATCTCTGCTCCCTGTCATCGGGGCAGAGATCAGTGACGTCACCCACACAGCCCATCCCCCTACAGTTAGTAATCACTCCCTAGGTCACACTTAACCCCTCCCCGCCCCCTAGTGGTTAACCCCTTCACTGCCAGTGTCATTTACACAGTAATCAGTGCATTTTTAATCGCACTGATCGCTGTATAAATGACAATGGTCCCAAAAATGTGTCAAAAATGTCCGACATGTCCGCCATAACGTCGCAGTCACAATAAAAATCGCTGATCGCCGCCATTACTAGTAAAAAAAAAAATTATTAATAAAAATGCCATAAAACTATCCCCTATTTAGTAAACACTATAACGTTTGCGCAAACCAATTAATAAACGCTTATTACGATTTTTTTTACCAAAAATATGTAGAAGAATATGATCGGCCTAAACTGAAGAAAAAAAATGTTTTTTTTATATATTTTTGGGGGATATTTATTATAGCAAAATGTAAAAAATAATGCGTTTTTTTTCAAAATTGTCGCTCTTATTTTGTTTATAGCGCAAAAAATAAAAATCGCAGAGGCGATCAAATACCACCAAAAGAAAGCTCTTATTGTGGGAAAAAAAGGACGTCAATTTTGTTTGGGAGCCACGTCGCACGACCACGCAATTGTCAGTTAAAGCGACGCAGTGCCGAATCGCAAAAAAACGCTCTGGTCAGGAAGGGGGTAAATCCTTCCGGGGCTGAAGCGGTTAAAGAAAAAAAAATGACTTTACAACCACTTTCAATACTTGTCATATTTGACTCAACAGTTGCTGAAGGCCAATCTGTTACTGATATCTGCTCTCTGCTGGTCATCCACTGCCATCTATTGAATGCTTGTCAAGCTGCTACTGCTGTCTCCTGATCACCAACAACCACTTATTTTACTAAGGTATGTCAAATTTTGTTAACTTTGTCCTGGGCAGTGGTGTATTTTGGTTTTCTGCTGCCCTAGGCAAGACTAAAATTGGGGCACACTCCATCTAAATTTTGTCCCACCTCTTCTCAAGTGGCTATTTGGGGTCTCTGGTGGACTGTGGGGTAGTAACACCCCACCCCTCCCCTCCACTAGCCTGCTACAGTGCTCCCCTCAAACCCCTCATTGGCCTGCCACAGTGCTCCCCCCACCCTGATAGGAGAAGAAATAGGAAGGGGATATGGAAAAGGAGAGAAATGGAAGAAAGGGAAAGAGATGGGGGGAGAGGCATGGAGTGTGAGGGCAAATACCTGAAACGTCTGCTTTGGGTGGAATGAACATGTTTTTTTTTTCTTTTAAGGCAGCTAACAAAGATGGTTAGCTTTGCAAACAAGGGATATTTTCAGGAACAACCCTTCACAATCTAAGGAGAGGTCAGGTGACAGTCCTGTGACACTCCAGGTGACGCTCCTTCTCAGGCCGCTCCTCAGCAGGGCCAGCAGTTCCCTGTGCTTGTGCTTCACTTGTTGCTCGCAGAGTCATCTTCCCTGCAGTCATACTGCTGCCGTGTGGGACATAATGGTGACAGGCTTGGTGTGTGTGCGGGTGGACTCGAGCCTCACGTCAGCACCCGGTTTGCAGGAGGGCCACTGATACTGCCTATTGCAGCGGGGCTCCGTTCCACTTGTCAAAACCTGCTCCCTGTGACCCTGGTAGTTCTGCCCCTGCATGGTAGCCCAATTTAGCAGGAAGGCACAGCTTTCTTCCCTGCTTTTCTGTGACGCTGCTCCAGATTTAATTCTAAACACTTGGACAGATGGTGGGGGGCAGCGCCGCCCCCCCCCCCCCTGAAAAATGCCACCCAAGGCAAACTCCTTGTTTGTTTCGCGGTAGATATGCCCCTGGTCCTGGGTATGCTGTAAATTACTGCTTTGTTTGCGTTTTTACCAGTGCTTGGAATCATTTCTATTCTCCCCACAGCAATTTGCCACCGTTGTCTACAGATCATCACATACTACATTCTTCCTGTCATCCAAAACCACCAAATACTCCCAGGTTCTCCTTTAAAGTAGGTTCATGAAAACTTTTCTTTCTAAATGATGTGAGCATAATAGTATTTTCTGTTGAAGACTGGCAGTTAGCTTATGTTAATGGGTTAGTTCAACGTGCAAAAACTGTCTAGGCATGAGCTGTGCAGTTTTGAGTACATGTGGACAATGCAAGGGCATTTTGTAACCTTAGTCAAGCATTGTTTGTTTTTTATATCTGCATGCACCCCTTATCTGCATTGGCAGTTTTTTTTTTTGGTTAAGCTGAACTAACCCTTTGCATTCTGTAAATGGTTTGGAGTCTGAGCCTTGTGGGACAGTAATGCAGGTTTCATGTTTGACATGTTTTGAAGCACTTAGCTATACATTTTGCTGTGTAGTTCAGTTCTAAATTTGTGACTTTTGATTTATGAAGTCTGTAACAATTTTGGGTTCTCAAGTTAGTACGCAGGCCTAGTCTGTGTTGATGAAAAATGGCATGTGTGCCAAGTACATATGTGAGTTTCTCTGATGCGGTTTAATAATATTGCTGTCTTGCTGTGAATTTTGTTGGCAGCCAATAAACATAGGTGTATGTGTGATTTATGAAGGCATAGGTTTTTTTTTTGTATGCCGTGTACATACAGTGCATCCAGAAAGTATTCACAGTGCTTCACTTTTTCCACCTACTTTGGTTTGATCATGTCTCCCACAGGCCACAGCATATGTCAGCTATGACTTGGTATCATTTCTTGTTCTGTCACCTGTTAATGGTTTAGCATTGCTTGCCATTCATGGTTTACTCCATCCTGTGCATTGTTTGTGTCACGGGCATGGCCAGAGCGGAGGCTGTTGGAGAGGACTGTGTGCAAGCCTGTTGCCCACCGATTATGGGCCCTAGCATTTGAGGTGAATGAGAAATCCAGTCTGAACTGTATTAATCGGACTCAGTCATGTATATATTGTATGGGGACTCCTTACTGTATATTTGTGTCCCTGAAGAGGGAGGGGGGATTCCTCCAGCAGCCCCCTGCTGATAAGACTGATTCATTCTGCTGGGACACATCCTGTGAGGAGATGCTGGTGTTATCAACATGTGTTTATGTTAATTGAGAGAGCTGATCACATTAGCCACCAGCCCTGGCTAATAGACGAATGGTCTAGGCTGAGGAGGGGGGAGATTGTTGTTTGTATTGTTAATTGTATTAATGTGTGAAGCTCGGTGCCCACAAGACTGTCATCTGGTCTGGGTACATTTTGTAGTAAATTAGCTCATGTTAATTAGGTTAGCTTTGAGTCATCCCTGCTGTATAAAGGTCTGTGAGATCTCAAAATAAAGGCAGTTCTGATGTACTCCAAGACTGGTGTTGTCTAGTTCTTGGGGTTCCTATGGCCAGATCCATTGGACTCGTGTTCCAGAACTTAGGAAGCGGTATATGACGGAAGCACTCAAGCGGAGTGTGGGACATTCCGTGACAGTTTGCAACTGGATTCAGAGAAGCTTAGTTCCACAAACCCATATCCTCTGAAATTGATGGGTTTCTGTTCTTTACTATGAATGCTTAACTGCGTTATGGTGCCCATTGTAACCACTGAAAATGGGCCAGGTGACACATTGGGATAGATTTACTAAAACTAGTGCACTCAGAATCTAGTGCAGCTGTGCATGGGGGCCAATCAGCTTCTAACCTCAGCTTGTTCAATTAAGCTTTGGCAATGCAGCTTTAGTAAATAAACCCCATTGCCCTACTCTGGTTTGATCATATCTCCCACAGGCCACAGCATAGGTCTGCTATGACTTGGACTCCTTTCTTGCTCTGTGACTGTTAATGGCCTAGGCTTGCTTGCCATTGCATTTATGGTTTACTCCATCCTGTGCATTTTTTGTGGATCTAAATTTCTCTGGATCCAGTTGCAAACCCAAAGCCTCTGCAGAAATTGATGGGTTTTGGTTCTTTACTGTGAATGCTTAACTGCATGTATCCACTGCAAATGGACCAGGTGGCTTTTTTGTGATGCACATACATTTGGTATAGAAAGGACCCCCCCCCCCCTTAAATCACATTTTGTTGCTTTGCAGCCTGAAATGAAGACTGTTTTGGATTGGAAAAAAAATCTCAATTGGGTGTACCACAATGTGATTATTTTAGAGGGAGTGGTTCTTTTCTATACCCACTGTATGTGCATCACAAAGGAGCCCTGAAGCCAAGTCATAGCTGACTTCCTGTAGCCAGTGGGAGATATGATCAAACCACAGTAGGACAATGTGCCACCTGATTTAATTTCACATAAAAGGGAATCCTCTTGGGTTCTATGGACTTTCTCCTCTGCTGGTTTCATATGTTCTATCCAGGGCATGACATTTAATTTTCTGTTTACAGTCTTCCTGTGATTATTGCACTTTTTTATCAATTGTTAAGACAATAAATGTCTTATTTTCTAGTCCAAATGTCGTTTGGTGTCTCTGCCTTTCATTTTTGTTTATTTTCATGCTTTTGAGACTTAGCTCCCCCACTTTTACCCTTAGCACCTGCAAAAAAAATTGGCTGGAGCCGCCCCTGAGCTCTACCTAAACATGCAGTATACCTGTTTCCTTTGTCCAAAAAAATGAATCCTCTCTTCAGTTTTTTTTGGGCTGGTAAGAAACTAAGAATTTCCCAACACTTATTGACATTATCCAAACGAAGCAGCGGCTTAGCCTTTCCCAGTCCTTTGCAATACTACTGTGCCGCCCACCTTGTCAGGACTATTGACTGGTGCCAGCATACAAGTCGAAAAACAATCGACCGTTCCAAATTCTGTGTGAAGAAAAAGCTGGTTGTTAGGCAGTGGGCCGGGAATCTGGCCACCCGCATCCTTAACAACCTCCGAGTCATCATCTGTCAATGGGCTTCTCCACTGACAGATGGAAGTAAAGATAAAAAAAAAAAAATTGCGTGGGATCCCCCCTTTGGGTCTTTAACCACTTGCCGACCGCTGTACGATGATGTACGTCGGCAGAATGGCACGGGCAGGCAAAAGGACTTACAGGTACGTCCTTGCCTTCCCGCGGGCAGGGGGTCCAATCGGACTCCCCCTGGTGCCTGCGGCGGTCGGATTCTCGTCAGGAGCGATGAGAGGTGAGGGGGAAGCCACTCATTCGTGGCTCCCCCCTCGCGATCGCTCCTAGCGAATGAAATGCTTCTTCGGTTTCTGCATAGTAAACAAAGGCGGAGGAAGTGATGTCATCTCTCCTCGGCTCTGTATTTTCCGTTCCGGCGCCAAGGAGAGAAGGCATCGATATGTGTGCACAAACACTACACACACAATAGAACATGCCAGGCATACATTACACCCCCCTTTACCCCCCGATCACCCCCCAATCACCCCCCCCCCGTCACACTGACACCAAGCAGTTTTTTTTTTTCTGATTACTGCATTGGTGTCAGTTTGTGACAGTTAGTGTGTTAGGGCAGTTAGTGTTAGCCCCCTTTAGGTCTAGGCTACCCCCCTAACCCCCCCTAATAAAGTTTTAACCCCTTGATCACCCCCTGTCACCAGTGTCACTAAGCGATCGTTTTTCTGATCGCTGTATTAGTGTCACTGGTGACGCTAGTTAGGGAGGTAAACATTTAGGTTCGCCGTCAGCGTTTTATAGCGTCAGGGACCCCCATATACTATTTGATAAAGGTTTTAAACCCTTGATTGCCCCCTAGTTAACCCATTCACCACTGATCACCGTATAAGTGTTACGGGTGACGCTGGTTAGTTCGTTTATTTTTTATAGTGTCAGGGCACCCGCCGTTTATTATCAAATAAAGGTTTATCCCTCTGATTGCCCGGCGGTGATATAACTTAGGTTTTAGGGTCAGATAAGGTCTGCGTTGCCCCAGGCAGTGTCAGATTAGCGCCAGTACCGCTAACACCCACGCACGCACCGTACACCTCCCTTAGTGGTATAGTATCTGAACGGATCAATATCTGATCCGATCAGATCTATACTAGCGTCCCCAGCAGTTTAGGGTTCCCAAAAACGCAGTGTTAGCGGGATCAGCCCAGATACCTGCTAGCACCTGCGTTTTGCCCCTCCGCCCGGCCCAGCCCAGCCCACCCAAGTGCAGCATCGATCGATCACTGACACTTACAAAACACTAAACGCATAACTGCAGCGTTCGCAGAGTCAGGCCTGATCCCTGCGATCACTAACAGTTTTTTTGGTAGTGTTTTGGTGAACTGGCAAGCACCAGCGGCCTAGTACACCCCGGTCGTAGTCAAACCAGCACTGCAGTAACACTTGGTGACCTGGCGAGTCCCATAAGTGCAGTTCAAGCTGGTGAGGTGGCAAGCACAAGTAGTGTCCCGCTGCCACCAAAAAGACAAACACAGGCCCGTCGTGCCCATAGTGCCCTTCCTGCTGCATTCGCCAATCCTAATTGGGAACCAAACACTTCTGCAGCGCCCGTACTTCCCCCATTCACATCCCCAACCAAATGCAGTTGGTCTACAGCAAGCACGGATATAGGCGTGACACCCGCTATCATTGTCCCTCCTGTCCTGACAATCCTGGTCTTTGCATTGGTGAATGTTTTGAACGCTACTATTCACTAGTTGAGTATTAGCGTAGGGTACAGCATTGCACAGACTAGGCACACTTTCACAGGGTCTCCCAAGATGCCATCGCATTTTCAGAGACCCAAACCTGGAACCGGTTACAGTTACAAAAGTTACAGTTGCAAAAAAAGTGTAAAAAAAAAAAAACACAAAAAAATGTAAAAAAAAAAATAAAATAGTTGTCGTTTTATTGTTCTCTCTCTATTCTCTCTCTCTATTGTTCTGCTCTTTTTTACTGTATTCTGTTCTGCAATGTTTTATTGTTATTATGTTTTATCATGTTTGCTTTTCAGGTATGCAATTTTTTATACTTTACTGTTTACTGTGTTTTACTGTTAACCATTTTTTTGTCTTCAGGTACGCCATTTAGCTGCAGCGCGGATTTATTTATCTTGACAGCAACAGCGTTTGCTCTCACGATATATAAAGCCGCGACTCCAGCGGAGGTGATATATGCCGAAGCATGGGGGCAGCAGGGGCGGAGGAGCTATTTGCTCCTACCTTTTGCGGGAGGATGCCCCCATATTTCGGCATATATAAACGGTGCATGTATGCCCATCATTAGAGGTGGGTGGATGAAGGGAGGTATTCTAATGGCGGGCATACCCACCGATCAATCTCTTTTTTTTCGTTCAGCCCACAGGCTGCAAGAAACAAAAAAGATTGCAATATATGCCCAACAAGGACCAGCAACGTACTAGTATATTGCTGGACTTTGAGTGGTTATACCAGAATGATGCCTGCAGGTTTAGGTATCATCTTGGTATCATTCTTTTCAGCCAGCGGTCGGCTTTCATGTAAAAGCAATCCTAGCGGCTAATTAGCCTCTAGACTGCTTTTACAAGCAGTGGGAGTGAATGCCCCCCCCTCCCCCACCGTCTTCCATGTTTTTCTCTGGCTCTCCTGTCCCAACAGGGAACCTGAGAATGCAGCTGGTGATTCAGCCAGCTGACCATAGAGCTGATCAGAGACCAGAGTGGCTCCAAACATCTCTATGGCCTAAGAAACCGGAAGCTACGAGCATTTCATGACTTAATTTTCGCCGGATGTAAACAGCGCCATTGGGAAATTGGGAAAGCATTTTATCACACCCATCTTGGTGTGCTCAGATGCTTTGAGGGCAGAGGAGAGATCTAGGGTCTAATAGACCCCAATTTTTTCAAAAAAGAGTACCTGTCACTACCTATTGCTATCATAGGGGATATTTACATTCCCTGAGATAACAATAAAAATGATTTAAAAAAAATGAAAGAAACAGTTTAAAAATAAGATAAAAAAGCAAAAAAATAATAAAGAAAAAAAAAAAAAAAAAAGCACCCCTGTCCCCCCCTGCTCTCGCGCAAAGGCGAACGCAAGCGGCGGTCTGGCGTCAAATGTAAACAGCAATTGCACCATGCATGTGAGGTGTCACCGCGAAGGTCAGATCGAGGGCAGTAATTTTAGCAGTAGACCTCCTCTGTAAATCTAAAGTGGTAACCTGTAAAGGCTTTTAAAGGCTTTTAAAGATGTATTTAGTTTGTCACCACTGCACGTTTGTGCGCAATTTTAAAGCATGTCATGTTTGGTATCCATGTACTCGGCCTAAGATCATCTTTTTTATTTCATCAAACATTTGGGCAATATAGTGTGTTTTAGTGCATTAAAATTTAAAAAAGTGTGTTTAAAAATGCGTTTGAAAAATCGCTGCGCAAATACTGTGTAAAAAAAAAAAATGAAACACCCACCATTTTAATCTGTAGGGCATTTGCTTTAAAAAAATATATAATGTTTGGGGGTCCACAGTAATTTTCTTGCAAAAAAAATTAATTTTTTCATGTAAACAATAAGTGTCAGAAAGGGCTTTGTCTTCAAGTGGTTAGAAGAGTGGGTGATGTGTGACATAAGCTTCTAAATGTTGCGCATAAAATGCCAGGACAGTTCAAACCCCCCAAATGACCCCATTTTGGAAAGTAGACACCCCAAGCTATTTGCTGAGAGGCATGTTGAGTCCATGGAATATTTTATATTGTGACACAAGTTGCGGGAACGAGACAAATTTTTTTTTTTTTTTTTGCACAAAGTTGTCACTAAATGATATATTGCTCAAACATGCCATGGGAATATGTGAAATTACACCCCAAAATACATTCTGTTGCTTCTCCTGAGTACGGGGATACCACATGTGTGAGACTTTTTGGGAGCCTAGCCGCGTACGGGACCCCGAAAACCAATCACCGCCTTCAGGATTTCTAAGGGCGTAAATTTTTGATTTCACTCTTCACTGCCTATCACAGTTTCGGAGGCCATGGAATGCCCAGGTGGCACAAAACCCTCCCAAATGACCCTATTTTGGAAAGTAGACACCCCAAGCTATTTGCTGAGAGGTATGGTGAGCATTTTGCAGATCTCACTTTTTGTCACAAAGTTTTGAAAATTGAAAAAAAAAATGTTTTTTCCTTGTCTTTCTTCATTTTCAAAAACAAATGAGAGCTGCAAAATACTCACCATGCCTCTCAGCAAATAGCTTGGGGTGTCTAATTTCCAAAATGGGGTCATTTGGGGGGGGTTGTGTCATCTGGGCATTCCATGGCCTCCGAAACTGTGATAGGCAGTGAAGAGTGAAATCAAAAATTTACGCCCTTAGAAATCCTGAAGGCAGTGATTGGTTTTCGGGACCCCATACGCGGCTAGGCTCCCAAAAAGTCCCACACATGTGGTATCCCCGTACTCAGGAGAAGCATCTGAATGTATTTTGGGGTGCAATTCCACATATGCCCATGGCCTGTGTGAGCAATATATCATTTAGTGACAACTTTTTGTAATTTTTTTTTTTGTCATTATTCAATCACTTGGGACAAAAAAAAAGAATATTCAATGGGCTCAACATGCCTCTCAGCAATTTCCTTGGGGTATCTACTTTCCAAAATGGGGTCATTTGTGGGAGTTTTGTACTGCCCTGCCATTTTAGCACCTCAAGAAATGACATAGGCAGTCATAAACTAAAAGCTGTGTAAATTCCAGAAAATGTACCCTAGTTTGTAGACGCTATAACTTTTTGCGCAAACCAATAAATATACGCTTATTGACATTTTTTTACCAAAGACATGTGGCCGAATACATTTTGGCCTAAATGTATGACTACAATTGAGTTTATTCTTTATTATAACAAAAAGTAAGAAATATCATTTTTTTTCAAAATTTTCGGTCTTTTTCCGTTTATAGCGCAAAAAATAAAAATGGCATCAAAAGAAAGCTCTATTTGTGGGAAGAAAAGGGCACAAATTTAGTTTGGGTACAGCATTGCATGACCGCGCAATTAGCAGTTAAAGCGACACAGTGCCAAATTGTAAAAAGTGCTCTGGTCAGGAAGGGGGTAAATCCTTCCGGGGCTGAAGTGGTTAACTGACAATTGTGTGGTCATGCGACCTGGTACCCAAACAAACTTTATGTCCTTTTTGTTCCCACAAATAGAGCTTTCTTTCTCTGTGGTTTTCATTTTTTGCGCTATAAACAAAAAAAGACAGACAATTTTGAAAAAAAAATAATAATATTTTTTACTTTTTGCTATAATAAGTATCCCAAAAAACAAAAAAAAATCTTCATCAGTTTAGGCCAATATGTCTACTACATATTTTTGGTAAAAAAATAAAAATAAAAATCACAATAAGCGTATATTGGTTGGTTTGCACAAAAGATATAGAGTCTACAAAATGGGGATAGATTTATGGCATTTTTATGAATTTTTTTTACTAGTAATGGCGGCGATTAGTGATTTTTAGAGGGACTGGGAATGCGATACTGTATAAATGTCACTGGCAGAGTAGGGGTTAACACTAGGGTGCAATCAAGGGGTTAAGTGTGTCTTAGGGAGGTGTTTCTATCTGTGGGGGGAGGGGACTGCCTGGAGGAGGAGACATATCGCTGTTCCTGATCACTAGGAACAGCAGATCTCTATACTTCCAAGACAGAACGGGGATCTGTTTGTTTATACTGACAGATCCCTGCTCTGGCTCTCTGTGGAGCGATCGCGGGTGGCCGGCAGACATCACGCCCACCGGCCACGTGCATTGGCTCTGGCGGAGAGCGCGCGCGTGCCCCTATAGCTTCTTAAAATGACCAATGTACAGCTACGGCGATTTGTGCAGGGGAGCCAATGTGCCTCAGTACAACTGCTGGCTGGTCGGCAAATACTCAGGTGAGAAAAAGGCTTTGCTTGAAACCAGTTGCTGAATTGTGCCCATCATCATTCTGGTTGCTTGCTAACTACCTTACACCTCATCCCCTACCCTGTGCCCACCTCCCCCTTGTTTTTTTTTTAATTATTCGTATTTTTACTTCCCCTTTCTTTAATTACGACTACATCTGACCTATGCATTCATTTAAGTCTGGGGAATTTCACCCCTATGTACCACATGGTTCTCTTATTTTTTCTGACCATTTATTCATTAACCGCTTAAGAACCGCCCCACGTACATATACTGAGGCAGGGCGGCCCTTAAGTGCAAAATCCCGTACCTGTACGTGATTTCTTCTTCTGGGTCTGGGGCGCGCGCACCTCACCGGCGACCGACTTTCGCTGTGATTGGACACAGTGAGAGCCAGGCCCGGACTGGGAGAAAAAATAGGCCCAGGCACAGTTTTGTAATTTTGCTCCTTTACTCACAACCATTAAAGCTGATTTAGAACCTGCCCCTGCAGAGCTGACAGAACCTTTGCCCCAGTGTGGCTCCGCAGTCCCAACCCTACGCTGCTCTCTTGCTTCTGGATAGGCCCTCAGACAGCCTGGCAGCCAGGGCGTGTTCCTGAGTCCTGCTGCTGCGTCCTTTGACAAGTACAGATCTATATAATCCTATATTTTCAATACAGGAGTGTGGCCATCCAGACAATTTTTGCTCACATGTAAGTCTCCGAGTTACGAACACTCATCATAGAGTCATAGAGCATGGGGGGCAGAGAGCATGAGGTTATGGCAGAGTCATAGAGCATGGGGGGCAGAGAGCATGAGGTTATGGCAGAGAGTATAGGGGGATCTGGTGATTGTGGGGGAGTGAAGGGCACTGTGGGGGATGGTGAGCACGGAGGGGCTGTAGAGCATGGGTGGCCAGAGAGCACAGGGGGCAGAGAGCACAGGGGGGGCTGTAGAGCACTGGGGGGAGTCAGAGAGAACACAGGGAGGGAGAGCATTGGGGGGAAGTCAGAGAGCACTGGGGGGGCTGGAGAACACAGGGAGGGAGAGCACTGGGGGGGCTGGAGAACATAGGGAGGGAGAGCACTGGGGGGAAGTCAGAGAGCACTGGGGGGGTGGAGAGCACAGGGGGGAGTCTGAGAGCACAGGACTAGGAGCTGAAGAGAATGGGGGAATCCGAGAGCACAGGGGGGCTGCAGAGCACAGGGGGGAGGCCTGAGAGTATGGACAGCTGGAGAGCACAGGGGGAGAGCACATGGGGGGAGCTGAGAGCATGGGGGGGCCTGAGAGCATGGGGAGCTTAGAGCACTGGGGGGGCTGGAGAGCAGGGGGAGCACTTGGGGGAAGTCAGAGCACTAGGGAGTGGAGAGCACATTGGGGGAACCTGAGAGCACTGGGGGTGTGGTGGAGAGCACATGGGGGACCTGAGAGCACTGGGGGTGTGGTGGAGAGCACATGGGGAGACCTGAGAGCACAGGGGGGTCAGAGAGCACTGGGGGGTCAGAGAGCACTGGGGGGATCTGAGAGCCCAGGGGGGGACCTGAGAGCACTGGGGGAGAACTGAGAGTACAAGGGGGTGGAAAGCACAGAGGGGGACCTGAGAGTCAAGGGGGGGTTGGAGAGCACAGGAGGGGCAACATAAAGTAGCCAGATCGGAGGATATAGAAGAATCAATCTCCTCATCTTCCTCCTGCAGCCTCTGAATGCATGCGGGAGAGAGAGGAGGAGAAGCGAGTTTTAAGAGGCTGCAGGAGTAGAATAAAGAGATTGATTCTTCTATGCAGCCGCCCCGCCGCTCCTCCTATCCAGGAGCACAGGGAGCTTACCTTCTTTGTGGACTGGTGTCTCCTGCAGATCCCCTCCCGCGTCAGGGTCACAGATCACCTGACCTGGAGTTTCCGCCCCCCCCCCCCCCGGCCTGACGGCGGAACTGCCTGGCCACTGAGAGGCCATGTGAGCACATCAAGGTGATCAAGGAGCAGCCCAGCTGCTTTGGCCATGCAAGCACATGTGGCCCGGCGTGCCCTATGCCCGATGTCCATTGGGACCCACCGATCTTTCCCGAGGCAGACAGAATGGCGGTCTATGTAAACAAGGCAGATCTCTGTTGTGTGACAGAAACATAGATCTGTCTTCTTACAGTACAAGCACCCCCCCTCTACAGTTAGGAAGCATCCCTAGGGGACACATTTAACCCTTTGATCGCCCCTGATGTTAACCCCTTCCCTGCCAGTGTCATTAGTACAGTGACTGCATATTTTTTAGCAGTGATCACTGTATTAGTGGCACTGGTCCCCCAAAAAAGTGTCAAAAGTGTCACTTAGTGTTCGATTTGTCCACCACAATGTCGCAGTCCTGCTATAAGTCATTGATTGCCGCCATTACTAGTAAATAAAGAGATTTAAAAATATCCCGTAGTTTGTAGATAATATAACTTTTGCGCAAACCAATCAAAATACACTTACTGGGATTTTTTTTTTTTTTTTTTTACCAAAAAGATGTAGCAGAATACAGATTTGCCTAAATTAATGACGAAATTAGATTTTTTACATTTTTTTTATTGGATATGCTTTATAGCAGAAAGTAAAAAATATTATTTATTTTTTTCAAAATTGTCGCTCTTTTTTTGTTTATAGCGCAAAAAATAAAAACCGCAGAGGTGATCAAATACCACCAAAAGAAAGCTCTATTTGTGGGAAAAAAAGGACATAAATTTTATTTGGGTGCAACGTCACACAACCGCGCAATTGTCAGTTAAATTAATGCAATGCCATATTGCAAAAAATGGCCTCATCATGAAGGGGGTAAAACCTTTCAGGGCTGAAGTGGTTAATGTTCTTTTACTGGATATGTTTTTGTTTTTTTTTTGTTTTTTGTTACAGTGAATGTTAATATTACTTGTATGGTCAAATGTAAAATATTGAATTCTTTCTATTTAAAAGAATATACAAAAAAAAAAAATACAAAAAAGGTAAATGACTTGACTTACCCATCTACTATGTCGATATTTTCCTGTGGGAACACAAAAGACACATTGTGAGGTTCAGAAGCAATTCTGGTGATAGAAACCAAACAACAAAAAAAAACACATTTTTTCTGAATCAATGAAAAGTTCTGGTGACGCCGGAGGACATTTTGCAGTTTGAGGCCCATAGACATCGGATTTTGTTCCTCTCATTTTATCTCCACAAGTCAATGGAAATTCCAAAGCAGTTGGCAGGAGCTTCTTGTAAAGGAACTCAGAATGATTTTGACAGCAAGGTAACGTTGAACCTGAAAGTACGCTGAGTGCGTTTACACAAGCCCCTCACCCACTGACCGCCCAGAGCAGCCGGGAACTTTAAAATGACTCTTCCAGTATTCTTCTAATCAGTAGAAGTGATTCAGGCAACTTTAAAGCCACCCAGTCACTTCTGCTGATGGCAAGTGGTCCTCAGGACACAGCTAGAGGATTCAGAATATCATGCAATTGGGGATCAGGGTATTGGCCCTTCAACGTAACAAGTTGGGGACCCAGTGTACTCAGTTGCTGGAGGTGAGAATCATTGCTGGGGTACTGGGGGTGGGGGGGAGATCAGTAGTGGTCAGTGCAGAAGGGTATATGAAAGGGGAAGGAAGCAGAGCTGAGAGGCGCAGAAGCAGAGGGGGGAGGGGGATATTTTAGGTGAATAGCCCTGATCACCGGCTTGTTAGCTGCTAATCAGAGCTATTGTTTTATTCAGCAGAGTATACTGAACAGTTCTGCTTTTGGCTCATGGTCCCTGGAGTGACCATGAGTTTATAGCAGAAGGAGGAATGTCAGGTCAGTACAGCATACAGACCTGGCCAGCTGGAAGCAGTGCTGTAGCTCTGTATGCCATATGGACATGGCAGTAAAAGGGTTAAAGAATACCCCATGTAAAAAAAAAAAAAAAAAAAATTTGGGTCTGCTATGGATTTTAAGGGGGACCTCAGTGAGGTGTCCCCTAAAAATCCAAACCAGACCTTGAATCTGAGCATGCACCCTGGCTGCACTGGACCGGACGGGGGGACACATCCTGAACAATGTCAGACCACATGCCCTCAACATGGGGGGTACCTTGACTACCCCCTGGTAAAGCAGCTCACCCTCATGTTGATGAAGATAAGGGCCTCTTTCCCACAACCCTTATTTGGTTCAGATGGTGTCAAGAGCGTGTGGCGGCAACCAGGTGAGGAATACAAAGACAAGTGTGTCTTGCCTACAGTCAAGCATGGTGGTGGGAGTGTCATGGTCTGGGGCTGCATGAGTGCTGCCGACACTGGGGAGCTACAGTTCATTGAGGGAACCATGAATGCCAACATGTACTGTGACATACTGAAGCAGAGCATGATCCCCTCCCTTCGGAGACTGGGCCACAGGGCAGTATTCCAACATAACAACCCCAAGCACACCTCCAAGATGACCACTGCCTTGCTAAAGAAGCTGAGGGTAAAGGTGATGGACTGGCCAAGCATGTCTCCAGACCTAAACCCTATTGATCATCTGTGGGGCATCCTCATATGGAAGGTGGAGGAACGCATCCACCAGCTCCATGATGTCGTCATGGAGGAGTGGAAGAGGACTCCAGTGGCAACCTGTGAAGCTCTGGTGAACTCCATGCCCAAGAGGGTTAAGGCAATGCTGGAAAATAATGGTGGCCACACAAAATATTGACAATTTGGGCCCAATTTGGACATTTTCACTTAGGGGTGTACTCACTTTTGTTGCCAGCGGTTTAGACATTAATGGCTGTGTGTTGAGTTATTTTGAGGGGACAGCAAATTTACACTGTTATACAAGCTGTACACTCACTACTTTACATTGTAGCAAAGTGTCATTTCTTCAGTGTTGTCACATGAAAAGATGAGTGAAGGGTGTTCTCACTTTTGTGTGATACTGTATATGGTCACGTCTATTTATGGTCAATAACATCACCTGGGAGACCCTGCTCCCCTTGTATATAAGAGCTGTCATCCCCCAGACTGGTCATTCAATGGGTGTCAAAGAAAGGTGTAGGACAAGGGTGCTCAACCTGTGGCCCTCCAGCTGTTGCGGAACTACAAGTCCCAGTGAGCCATTGTAATCCACTGACAGTTACAAGCATGACTCCCAAAGGCATGATGGGATTTGTAGTTCTGCAACAGCTGGGGGGCCACAGGTTGAGCACCCATGGTGTAGGATGTGTCTTGGGTGTGTTGTTTTTTTCCTGTTGGCAGCTCAGGAGTCGCCAGGCATCCTGATGGATGTAGATCTGCATCACTGGACAACGTGATTGATGAAGGTTTTACAAAAAGAAACTTTTTCGGGGTGTTTTTATTTACTTTATTTTTTTAAACAAAGTACTTTTCAGATGTCTGGGTTTCTTTATTTCTAGGTTACAACTTTTATTTGTGACTGAGTATGGGTACACATTTACATGGGGGGGGATATCTGGAAGCCTCTTACTGTTAAAGGGGGGTTCCAGATTCTAATAAGTCCCCCATGGACCCACACAACCACCAGCCAGGGTTGTGGGGAAAAGCCCTCATTAACTCTTGACAAGGCACCCCCCCATGTTGAGGGCACGTGACCTGGTTTTGTTCTGTAGGGAGGGGGGTGCATGCTATTCCCCTCTTTTCCTGGCCAGCCAGGCCCCATTCACACGCATGACTGCACATTTTTTCATGTGTTTTTTGTGTGGCACTCATAAGGCAGCCTATTCATTTCAATGGGCTTCCCTACATGCGCCAAAGAAGCTCCTACACCTTTTTTGGTGCATAAAGCTTCACGCATTGTATTACCCCCATATTAGCATGTTTGTCCTGTGTTTTGTCTGGCCACTTACGAAATGCGTAGATGTGAATGCATCCTCAGGGTCTGGTAGAGATTGCTAGAGGGGCCTCCAATTATTATTTGTCCTCCATTAAAATCTGTATCAGACCCGAAGTCTCTGGTATGGATTTCCTGGGGATCTCACACTTTATTTTTATGTGGGAGGTACCCCCCTTAAAACCCATTTGTTCTGTTTTATTTGTGTTGTAGCATTTATTAGAGCAAAAGTGACATTTACAAAGTACAAAATGATACAGTTTAAATTGCTGGCAAATGACACAATATTATCATTATTATTATAAGTAGTAGTAGTAGTTGTAGTAGTAGTAGTGGTTGTAGTAGTAGCAGTTGTAATAGTAGTAGTTGTAATAGTAGTAGGTGTAGTAGTAGTAGTAGCAGGAGCGTTAAGAATACTTTTTGCTCATAATAATTAGAATAGTTAATCCTACATCTATATAGTAATTAGTAAGTAGCAGTGGCGGCTGGTGCTCCATTTTTTTTGGGGGGGGCGAGCGGCAAACAAACCATCTGACCCCCAGCCCCCGTGCATTCAGTCGGATGGATATCATATCCCTATGTCCCTATTATTATTATCCCTATCATACCCTTCATGTGGCTCGGTCGGTGGGCGGTACTCATGCAGTCAGGCTCTGGCTGTGTTGGTGGCGATGCAGAGCAGAGAGATCACTCCGATAAGGATGACCATCTCCTGCATCTCCCTGTACATCCTGCCCAATGCCGGACAATACGGTCGCTTCTCCTCTCAGCCAATTGGGTCTCAGGACCCGCTTCCTAATTGGTGTGGAGGAGAAGCAGTAAGACAATAGTGAATATTAATGTCACACAACTGGGTGGGATCAGGGTGCAATGCTCTGCGTCCGAGCCTGCCCTATTTTGAAGCCAATTAAAGCCTCTGGCTCTAATCATGTGCTTCAAAAAAGAAAAAAAAAAAACCATTGGAATCCATGCGTCCGGCACCCTGCATGTAGATTGGGGGGGGGGGGGGGCTGCGATCAGTGTGATGAGTATACAATGTATGAGTGTGATGAGTATACAATGTATGGGTGTGATGAGTATACAATGTATGGGTGTGATGAGTATACAATGTATGGGTGTGATGAATATACAATGTAGGGGTGTGATGAGTATACAATGTAGGGGTGTGATGAGTATAGAATGCATCAGTGTGATGAGTATACAATGTATCAGTGTGATGAGTATACAATGTATGGGTGTGATGAGTATACAATGTATGGGTGTGATGAGTATACAATGTATGGGTGTGATGAGTATAGAATGCATCAGTGTGATGAGTATACAATGTATCAGTGTGATGAGTATACAATGTATGGGTGTGATGAGTATACAATGTATGGGTGTGATGAGTATACAATGTATGGGTGTGATGAGTATACAATGTATGGGTGTGATGAGTATACAATGTATGGGTGTGATGAGTATAGAATGCATCAGTGTGATGAGTATACAATGTATGGGTGTGATGAGTATACAATGTATGGGTGTGATGAGTATACAATGTATGGGTGTGATGAGTATACAATGTATGGGTGTGATGAGTATACAATGTATGGGTGTGATGAGTATACAATGTATGGGTGTGATGAGTATACAATGTATGGGTGTGATGAGTATAGAATGCATCAGTGTGATGAGTATACAATGCATCAGTGTGATGAGTATACAATGTATCAGTGTGATGAGTATACAATGTATGGGTGTGATGAGTATACAATGTATGGGTGTGATGAGTATACAATGTATGGGTGTGATGAGTATACAATGTATGGGTGTGATGAGTATACAATGTATGGGTGTGATGAGTATACAATGTATGGGTGTGATGAGTATACAATGTATGGGTGTGATGAATATACAATGTATGGGTGTGATGAATATACAATGTATGGGTGTGATGAGTATACAATGTATGGGTGTGATGAGTATACAATGTATGGGTGTGATGAGTATACAATGTATCGGTGTGATGAGTATACAATGTATGGGTGTGATGAGCATACAATGTATGGGTGTGATGAGTATACAATGTATGGGTGTGATGAGTATACAATGTATGGGTGTGATGAGTATACAATGTATGGGTGTGATGAGTATACAATGTATGGGTGTGATGAGTATACAATGTATGGGTGTGATGAGTGTACAATGTATCGGTGTGATGAGTGTACAATGTATGGGTGTGATGAGTATACAATGTATGGGTGTGATGAGTATACAATGTATGGGTGTGATGAGTATACAATGTATGGGTGTGATGAGTGTACAATGTATGGGTGTGATGAGTATACAATGTATGGGTGTGATGAGTATACAATGTATGGGTGTGATGAGTATACAATGTATCAGTGTGATGAGTATACAATGTATGGGTGTGATGAGTATACAATGTATGGGTGTGATGAATATACAATGTATGGGTGTGATGAGTGTACAATGTATGGGTGTGATGAGTATACAATGTATGGGTGTGATGAGTATACAATGTGTGGGTGTGATGAATATACAATGTATGGGTGTGATGAGTGTACAATGTATGGGTGTGATGAGTATACAATGTATGGGTGTGATGAGTATACAATGTATGGGTGTGATGAGTATACAATGTATGGATGTGATGAGTATACAATGTATCGGTGTGATGAGTATACAATGTATGGGTGTGATGAGTATACAATGTAGGGGTGTGATGTGTATACAATGTAGGGGTGTGATGTGTATACAATGTATGGGTGTGATGAGTGTACAATGTATCGGTGTGATGAGTGTACAATGTATGGGTGTGATGAGTATACAATGTATGGGTGTGATGAGTATACAATGTATGGGTGTGATGAGTATACAATGTATGGGTGTGATGAGTGTACAATGTATGGGTGTGATGAGTATACAATGTATGGGTGTGATGAGTATACAATGTATGGGTGTGATGAGTATACAATGTATCAGTGTGATGAGTATACAATGTATGGGTGTGATGAGTATACAATGTATGGGTGTGATGAATATACAATGTATGGGTGTGATGAGTGTACAATGTATGGGTGTGATGAGTATACAATGTATGGGTGTGATGAGTATACAATGTGTGGGTGTGATGAATATACAATGTATGGGTGTGATGAGTGTACAATGTATGGGTGTGATGAGTATACAATGTATGGGTGTGATGAGTATACAATGTATGGGTGTGATGAGTATACAATGTATGGATGTGATGAGTATACAATGTATCGGTGTGATGAGTATACAATGTATGGGTGTGATGAGTATACAATGTAGGGGTGTGATGTGTATACAATGTAGGGGTGTGATGTGTATACAATGTATGGGTGTGATGAGTATACAATGTATGGGTGTGATGAGTATACAATGTATGGGTGTGATGAGTATACAATGTATCGGTGTGATGAGTATACAATGTATGGGTGTGATGAGTATACAATGTATGGGTGTGATGAATATACAATGTATGGGTGTGATGAGTATACAATGTATGGGTGTGATGAGTGTACAATGTATGGGTGTGATGAATATACAATGTATGGGTGTGATGAGTATACAATGTATGGGTGTGATGAATATACAATGTATGGGTGTGATGAGTGTACAATATATGGGTGTGATGAATATACAATGTATGGGTGTGATGAGTATACAATGTATGGGTGTGATGAATATACAATGTATGGGTGTGATGAGTATACAATATATGGGTGTGATGAATATACAATGTATGGGTGTGATGAGTATACAATGTATGGGTGTGATGAATATACAATGTATGGGTGTGATGAGTATACAATGTATGGATGTGATGAGTATACAATGTATCGGTGTGATGAGTATACAATGTATGGGTGTGATGAGTGTACAATGTATGGGTGTGATGAATATACAATGTATGGGTGTGATGAGTGTACAATGTATGGGTGTGATGAGTGTACAATGTATGGGTGTGATGAGTATACAATGTATGGGTGTGATGAGTATACAATGTATGGGTGTGATGAGTATACAATGTATGGGTGTGATGAGTATACAATGTATGGGTGTGATGAGTATACAATGTATGGGTGTGATGAGTGTACAATGTATGGGTGTGATGAGTATACAATGTATGGGTGTGATGAGTATACAATGTATGGGTGTGATGAGTGTACAATGTATGGGTGTGATGAGTATACAATGTATGGGTGTGATGAGTGTACAATGTATGGGTGTGATGAGTATACAATGTATGGGTGTGATGAGTATACAATGTATGGGTGTGATGAGTGTACAATGTATGGGTGTGATGAGTATACAATGTATGGGTGTGATGAGTATACAATGTATCAGTATTTTATATTAAATATTGTTTTTCTTTCTCAATTTTCTTTTTCATTTATATAATAAATAAAAATTAAAAAACTCAGGAGGTAAATAAATCCCTCCAAAAAAACTCTATTTATCTGAAAAAAAATGATATAAATTAGACATGTGCAGAATGAAAAAAATAGTTTTGTTTAATTTTGTTTCAATTCGTTATTTACATTAATTTGTTTAGTTAAATTTTGTTTATTTGTTTTCAAATCAATTTCGAATAGTTTTCCCAATTTCCAAAAAGAATAAAAAAGAATAGAAAATAAAGGAATAGAACAGAAAAAAAATTATTTTTATTTTTTCTATTCTATTCCTTTATTTTTTATACTATTTTATTGTCTTTGGAAATTGGAAAACTATTCGGATTCAAAAACATTTTAAAAACGTTTCAAATTTGAATTTCATCCGAAATTTTTTTTCGTTATTTCGGATACGTTCAAATTCTGGACTATTCTAATTTGGATACATCTGAATTCCCAAATAACGGAAATTTGTCCGAATTTTAATTCGGAACGAAATGAACCGCAAATGTCTAATATAAATGTAATTTGCATACAGCATTGCATGACTGCGTAATTACTGTAACAGTTAAAGTAGAACAATACTGAAATGATTTGGTATCTCACTGATAGAAATGAATAGAATGTCACTCACCTTATTGGCCGCCATTGGAGATGAAGGAAGGTCACCGATTATTTCCCAATGTGTAATTCTGATAAAACAGAATGCAGTAGTAAGACTTGTGGAGAGGATGATCTCAGATATACAGAAGACAGGATGGAGATGGCTGTACCAGTAATCAGATGTTGGTAGAAGTTTGGTGGGGAAGGTTTATTGGAACGTGTGTGAGTTTTGAGTCTTTTATAACCCTTATCTGATGTAATATGATTGGGTGGTTTCCAGACTCCTCCAGTGAGGTTATCAGAAGATGTCAGGCGCTGTTGGTGAGGCTGTTCAAACAATAACTCTTTCACGGAACTGCAGGCTGCAATATGATAAAGATTTCAAAACACCAAAACAGCAAAATAGACAACAAAAAACGTGTAAATGATATGTGAAAGTCCATAGCAGTCCAAAGTTTAAATCAGTATACTTGGGTTTGTGGGTATTTTTTGCTATGGCGATTGTGGCAATATTTTATGTCACGCGGTATTTGCGCCGTGGTTTTTCAAACACAGCTTTTTTGAAAAAAAAAAAAAAACTTTAATGAATTTTAATGCAACAAAAACACAATATATAATACAATATATAAAACAATTTTATGGTAAAATATGAAAGATGATGTTAGACTGAATAGATACCTAACATGTCACTTTTTAAAATTGCGCACGCTCGTGGAATGGCGACAAACTTTGGTACCTTAAAAATCTCTTTATTGTGCATAGACGACTTATGCCCTGTACACACGACCAGTTTTGCCGTCTGAAAAAACTCTGAAGGTTTTTCCTTCTCCACAGGAGAAAAGCTCCTACTAAGCCTGAAAATAATCTCCCAAGAAATGGATATGGAAACATCGTCCTCTACTTCAGGATCCACCAAAAGGCCACCACTCGCGAGTCCATTGACCCCCTGTGGAACAAGCCAAAGACATGATGATCTACGCACAATGGCCCTTCATGAATAGCCCTCTTCCGAGAAATTCCGGTCTTGGTCGGATGTCTGCCCACACATTTGACCACTCGCTTTTTGGATTTGACTGAATCCATTTCCAGGAGTCATCTCTCCTTTGTTCCTCCTATGTTCCGTCAACAGTTCTGTATTTGTTAAAAAAAGTTCTCCCTTGGCTACCATAAGGCGGAACCTCTGCGGCCTACTCACCGCTACTGTGGAGGCTAGGACAACCGCAAGGAACAGGCTAATGACTTCTGCACTGGAGCCATATGGGTTAAATTTGCTGGCACACCCAGTCCACTTTCCCTCTCCATCTTTAATCTCGGGGTGGGGGTGTCCCACCGTGGATGACTATACTATGACTATAATTTTTCTTAATTAATGGTTGCAGTTTTGGATATAATTTTTGCATTATACATGAGTTAAACTGTTATATTTTTAAAGGGCACCCTGGTTTGGGGTGGCTCCCATGTGCTTCCTCCTATCCCTTAGACTCCTTCCGGTCTCCGGGGGATAGGAAATCCGAGCCTTGCTAGTTATACTTTTTGTTTTTTCTCTTCTCCTTGTGAGATGGCACCCAGGGACTTTTTCTCCCCCTGGGGTCCAGATTCCCGCCTAGGGAGAAAACCTCCTGTTTTACCGTCCCTCTTCTTCTTCTTCTTCATCTTTCCTATTCTATCTCCTTTGAAGCATCTCCTATTTTATTTCTTACAGAAAATCACCTCACCTGGCCTATGCAGTTTACTAGATATCAAATGCTCCAACATGGAAGCCCCTCTACAAGCATCCAATGGAAAATAATACCTGAGGTAAGTGACGGTAGACTCATTTATGCTCCCAGCTTCTGATTCCATGGCTAACACCACACAGAACACCCTAAAGGTAGCCACCCACAACGTTCAGGGCATAAATTCACCTCTTAAATGCAGACAATTTTTTAACCATAATAAATCTTCAAAATTAGATGTAGTCATGCTTCAAGAAACCCATTTTCCGGCTACAGTCCCAAGTTCCTATACTCCCACTTCCCTAATTTTTATTTAACTAACATGGAAAATAAAACTAAGGGGGTAGCCATCATATTTTCAAAATCATGCAAATTTAACTGCCTATCAGACACTAGAGACCCGGAGGGCAGATCTATCTTAGTTAAGGGAATGATCACAGGTCACCTATACTCCCTAATCTCATACTACACCCCCAACAAAGGACAAGCGGCATTCTTTAGACATCTTTTTGACACCCTAGCCCCCATCCTGGAGGGCAATGTAGCCTTTGATCAGGGATTAGATAAATTTAAACCACGTGGAACCCAACTGACCTGCCTGACCAAAGTAAGCCTCGAAATAGCCAAGCTAATACATGCCCAGGGTATGGAAGATGTTTGGAGAGAGCTGAAACCCTCTACGCGAGACTTCACACACTACTTTAATCCTCACAACTCATATGCTAGGATCAATCATCTTCTAGTCCCATTTCACATTATCCCACTTATCGTAAAATCCCATATTAGAGACACGGTCCTGTCTGACCAGTCAATAGTGATAATGTCAATTCACTTAAAATCCCCAAAATCTGGTCAAAGGCACTGAAGACCGAATGAGTCCATCCTCTCTGACCCCATTAGAGTCACTATGATAGATAAATCATTGCAGGAATACTTTCACTTTAACAATATTGGTGGAACCTCTGTGGAGACCTTGTGGGCAGTCCACAAGACCTTCATCAGAGGGAAAATCATTCGTATGGCCACTCAAATAAAACAAGAAAGGGCGGCTGACATTGAGAAATTAGACAACTTTACGGGCCCAACACAAAAAGGTCCCATCTGCCACTAAAATGGCCCAACTCCATAAAGTCAGGCTGGAACTCAACTTAGCACTCCCAGTAAAAGCTGAAAAACAAATTTGTTGGAACAAAAATACATTTTATACGCAGAAGAACAAGCTGGGTTCCATGCTGGCAGCCAAATTGTCACCCCAAATTCAGTCTTATGTAATGCCAAAGATAAGAATCCCAGGACATGGCACCACAGCTAACCTCTCGAAAATTTTAGAAGCATTCCATGATTTCTATGCGAATCTGTATAGTCCCCACACCTCCAATAATGACAATTCCATTAAGGGATTCCTGGATGGTCTCCCCATACCCTCCCTATCCCCAGAACACAAAGACATTCTTGAAGCATCCTTCACTGAGGGGGGGGGGTGTTGGGAGTGATCAAAGACCCTGGACCAGACGGACTTTTGAACCCCTACTTCAAAACATTTGCTAACACCCCGGTTCCTTACTTGACAAAATTCCTTAACGACAAGACTCAGGGGGATCCAATGGACACACAACTCAATACGGCATACATTGCGGTTATACCAAAACCGGATAAAATCCAGAAGAAGTTAGTAACTATCGTCCAATATCCCTTATTAATAGCGACCTGAAAATCCTTACCAAAATTGTAACCAACCGCTTAGCCTCCTTCGTTAAAACTTACATCCATAAAGATCAAGTGGGTTTTATCCGAGGCAGACAGGGCCTTGACCAGATTAGAAGGGCAACTGACATAGTTTCCATACTCCAGACGTACGCACAGTGGAGATGTCCTCACGAATTGCATCGATCTTGTCTTTGAAGTGATTGGCAATCTCTTGGGCAGTGAGTGAGTTAGTGGGTAGAGGGGGTGGTGGACGAAGCAGAGAGTTAAAGGTTGAGAAGAGCCAACGGGGACTGGATGACAAGGAATTAATAAGAGAGACAAAGTAGGCTTGTTTGGCAGCATGAAGGCATGAATTGTATTTTAGAAGGGCAGATTTATATAGGGTGAAGTCTTGCAGGCATTTGGTTTTACGCCACAGTCGTTCAAGAGCATGGCAATGTCTCTTGAGATTTTTAGTGTTGTCAGTTTGCCAGGGTTGTAACGGTCGGGGCCTGATTCTGCGTGTGGTTAGAGGAGCAAGTGCATCTAGTGATGATGAGAGTGAACTGTTGTAGACAGAGGTGGTCAGGACAAGACAGGGGAGAGATTATGTCATATAGGTGGTCAGTAGCAGAATAGAGAAGAGAAGGGTTAAAGTGGCAAAGGTTTCTACAAGTAATTGTTTGCTGCTTGGAGGGATGGGTGGTTGGAGGCAAGGATACAGTGAAAGTAATGAGGTTGTGATCAGATAGAGGAAAGGGGGTGTTGGTGAGGTTACCAGGGTTGCAGAGATGGGAGAATACAAGGTCAAGGGTATTACCATTGGAGTGAGTGGAAGTATGTGTGCATTGGGTTAGGTCAAAAGATGAGGTTAAATCGAGAAGTTTAGCTGTAGTTGGGCTGTTAACATTGACAGGAATGTTAAAGTCACCAAGAATAATGGTGGGTATTTCAGAGGAGAGAAAGTAGGGTAGCCAGGCAGCAAAGTCATCAAGAA
Source organism: Aquarana catesbeiana (assembly GCA_037953035.1). Classification (NCBI taxonomy): domain Eukaryota; kingdom Metazoa; phylum Chordata; class Amphibia; order Anura; family Ranidae; genus Aquarana; species Aquarana catesbeiana. The sequence continues at coordinate 280,325 of JBBHAA010000176.1, forward strand.
AGCGCAATACCGGTCCTGGAGGCCTATAAATTGCTGCAATCCTCAGAGAAATGGGAGAAAACAGACGAATACAGTGCATCTCGAAAGAAGAGAGGGATAGAGAGGGAGGGACAGGAAGGACTTGGAAGGTGCTTTGTGGGGATAGAAGGAAGCCAACTCCACCTCCTTTCTGTCTGTTGGGTCTGGGGGAGTGAGTCCAATGGAGACCACCATGGGAGAGGGAAGCAGAAGAAGCTGAGTCAAAATTTTGAAGCCAGGTTTCTGTTATGGCGAGTATGTTCAAGCCATGAGAGATGAAGAGGTCATGTACAGATGTTAGCTTGTTACAGATGGAGCGTTCGTTCCAAAGGGCGCATGAGATTGGTGGGGTGCTTTGAGGAAGCAGGGGGATAGAAATTAAACTGAGTGGATTGCGGTGGTTGCCAGAGGGGGAGGGGTATTGGATATGTGGCTTGCATTTGGAAAATGGCGGACCAGGATTAGGAGAAATGTCACCTGGGACTAGGAGAAGGAGGAGGGCGAGGAAGGCAAGGTGGGAGTTATATTAGATCAAGAATTGTAATTACATGTCCCTGTTGAACAGGGGCAGACAAATTGGGCCCTAGACACTGGTGCCACAACACTGCAACCCCTCACAGATGCTATAGTTGGAGTGCAGGAATGAGCCCTGCTGCAAAGTATTGCATCAAAAATTGTAATTACACGCCCCTGTTAAACAGGGGCTGAAAAATTGGGCCTTGGGCACTGGTGCTGGTGCCACAACACTGCAACCCCTCACAGATACTATAGTTGGAGTGCAGGAATGAGCCCTACTGCAAAGTATTGCACCAAAAATTGTAATTACACACCTGTGACGGGAGTCACTAATAGGGGCACAGGGTGAATGAGAACCCCACTATGATCTGTGCTAGTCAGACTCAATGCTGTATATATGTATATATAATTTGTGCTGTCTCATTATGTTGTGTACTATTTGCTGTGATGGTTGGGGTGTGACTGTATTGTATTGTCTATTGTGGCTGTCTGCTTCAACTATTATGGGATGCCTAAGTGTCTTACTGTGAAGAAAGAGGGAGGGGAATTCCTCCAGAAGCCCCCTTGTTAAGACTGTTTCCTGATGAGAAGGTAAGCACACCTGACCTGTGTGTACATTGTCATTGGACAGTTTAACCCGCCCTGTTTTCCAAGGGTGTGGGGAAGTGTTTTGAAGTGGGATCTGTATGACATGTGTTTGAATAAAGATTCATTCCTGCTTGGACCTCAAGACAGAGCCTTGTCTTGTATTTGGGGGAGAATTATTTGTATGGGTTCCTTGCTCGGCTGATTGAAGTGCTCGGTAGCTGCCTTTGTGTTTGTGTATGGAATGTCCTAAACGACTTTAATCCCTTTCATACTCGGGGTGTCGGTACAACGCCCTTGTTAAACAGGGGCAGAAAAATTGGGCCTTGGCCACCGGTGGCGGTGCCCAGAACCAAAATGTTCTTACAAGCTATCAGCATAAAAATTGAGGAGAAAGAGGATTGTCACTCAGCATAACGGGATAGTCACTCAGCATCAGCATAAGCAGTCTTGAAGGGATCTCACATTAAAAAAAAATCAATCGGTTACATCACCATCAGGTGCTTGGTAGCTGGTGATCCAAAACGGATTCATTTTTATGAAGGTCAGCCGATCGACCGATTCAGTGGACAGTCGCACCCTGTGATCGGTTACAAAGCCTCCAGCAGCACTGAATGTGCATTCAGAAAAAGAACACTGCATGCAGGACATGCCAGTAGCTCAATTGTAGGGATGAGCCGAACACCCCCCTGTTCGGTTCGCACCAGAACATGCGAACAGGAAAAAAGTTTGTTCGAACACGCAAACACCGTTAAAGTCTATGGGACACGAATATGAATAATCAAAAGTGCTAATTTTAAAGGCTTATATGCAAGTTATTGTCATAAAAAGTGTTTGGGGACCTGGGTCCTGCCCCAGGGGACATGGATCAATGCAAAAAAAAGATTTAAAAACGGCCGTTTTTTCGGGAGCAGTGATTTTAATAATGCTTAAAGTGAAACAATATATATAATATCCCTTTAAATTTTGTACCTGGGGGGTGTCTATAGTATGCCTGTAAAGGGGCGCATGTTTCCCGTGTTTAGAACAGTCTGACAGCAAAATGACATTTCGAAGGAAATAACCCATTTAAAACTACTTGCAGCTATTGCATTGCCGACAATACACATAGAAGTTCATTGATAAAAATGGCATGGGAATTCCCCACAGGGGAACCCCGAACCAAAATTTAAAAAAAAATGACGTGGGGGGTCCCCCTAAATTCCATACCAGGCCCTTCAGGTCTGGTATGGATATTAAGGGGAACCCCACGCCAAAATAAAAAAAAAAAAACGTTGTGGGGTCCCCCCAAAGATCCATACCAGACCCTTATCTGAGCACGCAACCTGGCAGGCTGACAGCAAAATAACATTTCAAAGGAAAAAAAGTCATTTAAAACTACTCGCGGCTATTAATGCATTGCCGGTCCGACAATACACATAGAAGTTCATTGATAAAAACGGCTTGGGAATTCCCCACAGGGGAACCCTGAACCAAAATTTAAAGAAAAATTACGTGGGGGGTTCCCCTAAATTCCATACCAGGCCCTTCAGGTCTGGTATGGATATTAAGGGGAACCCCACGCCAAAATTTAAAAAAAAAACGTTGTGGGGTCCCCCCAAAAATCCATACCAGACCCTTATCTGAGCACGCAACCTGGCAGGCTGCAGGAAAAGAGGGGGGTACGAGAGAGCGCCCCCCCCTCCTGAACCGTACCAAGCCACATGCCCTCAACATTGGGAGGGTGCTTTGGGGTAGCCCCCCAAAACACCTTGTCCCCATGTTGATGAGGACAAGGGCCTCATCCCCACAACCCTGGCCGGTGGTTGTGGGGGTCTGCGGGAGGGGGGCTTATCGGAATCTGGAAGCCCCTTTAACAAGGGGACCCCCAGATCCTGGCCCTCCCATCTGTGTGAAATGGTAAGGGGGTACTTTTGTACCCCTACCATTTCACTAAAAAAGTGCCAAAAATTTTAAAAATGACAAGAGACAGTTTTTGACAATTCCTTTATTTAAATGCTTCTTCTTTCTTCTATTTTCCATCATCTTCTTCTTCTTCTTCTTCTGGTTCTTCTGGCTCTTCTGGTTCTTCCTCCGGTGTTCTCATCCAGCATCTCCTCCGCGGCGTCTTCTATCTTCTTCTCCTCGGGCCGCTCCAAACCCATGGCATGGGGGAGGCTTCCGCTCTTCTCTTCATCTTCTTCTCTGCCCCCCGTTATTTAAGAACTGTCAGACGAGGAGAAGCATCACACAGCTGGAGCCTCCCTTCATGCCAGCATGGGAGCGGAGCGGCCTGGAGAAGAAGATGAAGAGGAGAAGAAGAGAAGAAGATGAAGAAGAGAAGAAGATGAAGAGAAGAGCGGGAGCCTCCCCCATGCCATGGGTGCAGAGCGGCCCGAGGAGAAGAAGATAGAAGACGCCGCGGAGGAGATGCTGGACCAGAACCCCGGAGGAAAAACCAGAAGAGCCAGAAGAACCAGAAGAAGAAGAAGAAGAAGATGAAGGAAGATAGAAGAAAGCAGAAGCATTTAAATAAAGGAATTGTCAAAAACTGTCTCTTGTCATTTTTAACATTTTTGACACTTTTTTAGTGAAATGGTAGGCCCTTACCATTTCACACAGGGGGGAGGGCCAGATCTGGGGGTCCCCTTGTTAAAGGGAGCTTCCAGATTCCGATAAGCCCCCCACCCGCAGACCCCCACAACCACCAGCCAGGGTTGTGGGGATGAGGCCCTTGTCCTCATCAACATGGGGACAAGGTGGCCTGGTACGTTCAGGAGGGGGGCGCTCTCTTGCCCCGCCCTCTTTTCCTGCGGCCTGCCAGGTTGCGTGCTCGGATAAGGGTCTGGTATGGATTTTTGGGGGGACCCCATGCCGTTTTTTTGTATTTTGGCGCGGGGTTCCCCTTAATATCCATACCAGACCTGAAGAGCCTAGTATGGAATTTAGGGCGACCCCTCACGTCATTTTTTTTAAAATTTTGTCCGGGGTTCCCCTTAATATCCATACCAGACATGAAGGGCCTGGTATGGAATTTAGGGGGACCCCCACGTCATTTTTTTTTTAAATTTTGGTTCGGGGTTCCCCTGTGGAGAATACCCATGCTGTTTTTATCAATGAACTTCTATGTGTATTGTCGGACCGGCAATGCATTAATAGCCGCGAGTAGTTTTAAATGACTTTTTTTCCTTTGAAATGTCATTTTGCTGTCAGATTGTTTTAAACATGGGAAACATGCGCCCCTTTACAGGCATACTATAGACATCCCCCAGCTACGAAATGTAAAGGGATATTACACTTTTATTGTTTCACTTTAAGCATTATTAAAGTCACTGCTCCCGAAAAAACATCCGTTTTTAAAACTTTTTTTTGCATTGATCCATGTCCCCTGGGGCAGGACCCGGGTCCCCAAACACTTTTTATGACAATAACTTGCATATAAGCCTTTAAAATTAGCACTTTTGATTTCTCCCATAGACTTTCAAAGGGTGTCCAGCAGCATTTGAATTTGCCACGAACACCCCAAATTATTCGCTGTTCGGCGAACTTGCGAACAGCCAATGTTCGAGTCAAACATGAGTTTGACTCGAACTCGAAGCTCATCCCTACTCAATTGCATACTGTGCAAGCTCTGGGCAGTGATCCATCCTCAAGACCCAGTAACCCAGAGGATTTTTGGTGGGAAAGGTGTCCAAGTCTGATATTTGCCCCTAGGCAAGATCAGATCCTGCACCATGTGAATCAGATGCTGATACCGATCAGACCTTGGGGCTGCGGACCAAAAAATTGTCTGAACGCATCGGTCAGATGGCCACCTTCTCCAACGCTCCTTCTTTGACTGCCCAAAGCCTGAGCAACACGTTGTCCAGGAGGACCAGGAAATTGCAACCTCCCAGACTCTGGAAATGCATTGAAAAAGTGCATGGGAAACACTGCGCTGACAAGTGAAAACAAGAGGAGCAGCTACATACAGTCTGACAAAAACAATGCATAAATGAAATAAAAAATGTAGCGCATAATAAATGTGTCTGAAATCAAAGTCCAAACGATTCTTGATTGGTACTTCAGAAATAATATTAGTGAAACAACAGCCGAATGGCATGTGATAAACATAAAGTCAATGGGTAAATGTTTATGAAGGGATATGGTGTCCCGCTGTACAGGAAGATGAATGTGCTCCGAAGAGTGGTGGTATTCCAATGGTTGGTTAAACTTCACAAGAACCTGGCATATCAATGAGATGAAGCAATAATCGAAAGGGTGGTGTGGAAAAAACTCTTACCAGATCCCGTGGATTCCCATGTCAGCGACAGGGAATCACATAAGCAGTGTGCCACCAAGGGCGTAGAAAAGGATGTCCTGTCAATCCTCTAGGCTGGAATGTGCCTGGATCTCTGGGGGCCGCCAGGCAGGTCCTCACAGTAGACAACCAAGGTATGGATCAGGAAGGCAAGGACATCACTTGTAGAGCTGTAGTAAGCACTTAGCCTCATTCAGAAGGTATGTGGAAAGAAAAAATATGCCTCCACATGGTGCAGATAAAAACAGGGGTGTTTTTATTTCTAAAAAACCTTTGACAATAAAAACATGATCACAATGAATTAAAAGAAATGGGCAACATGGAGGATGGTGAATGAGACCGACGCGTTTCGACCTAGGGGTCTTCAACAGGGGCATAAACCATCCACTCCAGGTTGCCAATATTTATAACTAAAAATATCTAGAAAGGACCAATGGCAGTAAGTGAAAATCAAACCATTTTCATTGGGTGGGTGTAATCACATGATCACACTTGGAATGGCAAAACAGGAAGTAATTGCCTATTCACTTAAGCCTTTGCAATCATCTGATATTACCTAGTATAACATGGACAAATTGGAGCCAATCGCTGAAAGGCCAACAAAAAAATCCCCTGGCCAATAGCAAATTCACCACATAATAGAACTTCCTGTCAAAAGACTCCACTGCTGACAGTAAAGGACGACTTCTAACAATAGCAGTGACAGGGGCCAATCACAGCATAGGTGTTGTCTGACAGGTGGGTGGAGCGGCCAATCGGGCGGTTGACTGCAATTCCGCTCCGACTTCCGCTCATGAACATGTCCAACTGGGGGGATGACATCACGTCGGGAGACGCGCCCGGCGTCCATCTCCCACGTGGATCCGGCGGCCAATCAGACTGAAGCCATGCTCCGCCGGTCGCCGATGCATGTATTGAACTGAGGGGAGTGACGTGGCACCTGGAAGCACGCCAAACGTCAAGCCTTCATCACGTGACCAGCTACGGGGACATCGCAGAGCCAAGGGGAAACGAAGTCCCGCAAACTGCGGAGTCCGTTCTCCATGGCTGAACTGCGCATGCGAACCCGGAAATAAACAACAAGGTCACATGACAGGAAGATGTCTCAATGGGGACACCGCAATTCAAATAATCTAGTGAAAATATACATTACATCAGCCATAAATATACAAAAACAAAACTGGAAGAAACAATTGAAGGAAAGTTAATGGTGCATTCCTTAATAAATAACCTCATTGTACTAAACCTATGATGAATCGAGGACCATTATGAAAAAATAATCTAAATGGCATAGAGCTTTGGTGGTAACAGACCCTAGAGTAAGGACTGATAATTGGGGAAAAAAACAAGGGAGAAAAAATGGGTGGAAAACTAAAAAATGAATAATCAAGATTGATTGATGAAAGAGTTGAGGTCCCACTCCACGTTCAACCCGAAAGGGAAATAGGACCGCAGCTCATATATCCAGTAAGTTTCGAGGCGCGAAACGCCTCGAAGACGTGACTCTCCTTTCAATGAGGGACAAACCTGTCAATCACCTGGAATAAAGTCCCGGTAGGGTCCCTATTATGGCACTCAAAGTAGTGCCGGGGTACTGTATGTTTGCTTTTGCCCTTCTTAATACCAGCCACATGCTCGTTGACTCGGATAGAAAAAGTCCTGATAGTGCGGCCAACATACTGTTTAAAGCAGGAGCAAGTCACTAAATAGACAATATATTGTGAAGAACAAGTGGAAAAGTGCTTCATATGATATATATGGGAAGTGACAGTAGATTTAAAAGTGGTGCTTTTACGTCTCCCCCAATGTTATGGAAACAAACTTTACATCTACGGCAAGGGTAATAACCCTTGCATTCCTGAAAAAAGGAAACTTTATGGGGGGGATCTATTATGTTCGGAGCGATTTGTCCTTGAATTGACCGTGCCCCTCTGAAAACGACAGCCGCTTGTTTCGGTAAAACAGAGCTAAGAAGCCTGTCGTTTAGGAGCACTCTCCAATGTTTCTTGAGAATAGCCCTAATCTGTTTAGACTGAGTTGAATGGGTGGTAAAAACTGACCATTTAGATTTAGATTCAGATGTGATTTTCGGGCGTTCTATTAAGGTGGAACTTCTTTCGGTGAATAATGCTCTGTTCAGTTCTCCATCCAGGTGGTCAGGATCATAGCCCTTTTCAAGGAATCGGTCTTTAAGGACCTGTGACTGCGACAGAAAGTCAGAGGTTCTAGTGCAATTGCGCAGCAGTCTCAAAAATTGGCTGCGGGGCACGGACTTGAGCCACTGTTCCTGATGGCAACTATCAACAGGAATGAATCCATTCCTGTCGGTGGCTTTAAAGTATGTACGGAACTCTAAATGTTGTTCTACTACAGAAATTTCCAGATCTAAAAAATGTACCTTAGTGGAGCTGGCCTCATAACTTAAAGATATCCCCCTATCGTTAGTGTTAAGTGTGGCCATAAAGGTGTCCAATGATACACAGTCGCCATCCCATAGGAAGAGGATGTCGTCTATGTACCTGGCCCAGAGAATCAACTCAGGTCTCTGTGCCGCATAGACGACATCCTCTTCCCACTGGGCCATGAAGAGGTTGGCGAGGCTGGGGGCAAATTTAGCCCCCATAGCCACGCTCCTCTTCTGCAGAAAAAAACTGGTTTTGGAACCAGAAATAATTATGCCCAGTGGCGAATTTTAACAATTGCATGATGAAATTGCGTTGTAAAGAAGGAAGCTTATTATCTCTGGATAGATGTTTCTCAACAGCTTCAAAGCCCAAACGATGTGGTATGCACGTGTACAGTGCTGCCACATAGGCTGTGACCAGAAGCATCCCTTCTGAAAATTGCACTGGCTCCAACAGTTTTATAGTATCCTTGTGTTCATTTTCCCTGGCAGCGTTAAACACCATTAGTAACTTGGATAAAAGTATGTCAGCGTATTGCTTATAAACCTCTATGGCTATCCCATCTGCCCCGGGGGCCTTACAGTTGGGGAATGCCGCTAGTGCCGTTTGTAGTTCGTCCAAGGTGAGGGGAGCGTCTAGATCCTGTTTTATAGTATCCCTAGTGTCCTTTAGATAAGAAGGGGTGGAACGGACCAACGGCTGCAAATAAAAGTCAACATATTTTCCAATGCGAGCCGTGACCGAATTAATCCCACTGACAATGGGTCGACAGGGGGATGAACGGGGTCCTTATGGACTTTGGGGAGATAATATATGGCAGGAATACGTGGAACCTGAGGAACTAGGAAACATTTTTCTTTTTTGTTTAAAATCCCCAATGCAAATCCCTCATCTATCAGTTCCACTAGGGCCTTTTTAAAAGCCGCAGTGGGGTCGGCAGGAATAGGGCTATATGTATTAGAGTCATTAAGGATTCTGTTCATTTCTTTAAGATAATCTGCTTTATCTAGAACGACAATACCTCCGCCCTTATCGGCAGGTCGGATTATAAGGTTCTTTTTTTTACATAATAATTTCAGGCCGATTTTGATGTCAGGTTTAACGTATAAGTGTTTCCTGCGTTCGGTTAGTTTGTCCAAGTCTTTCAAAACAAGATTCTTGAAAACCTGGATGGAAGGTGCCAAAGTACATGGGGGGTTAAATAAAGAAAGATCGGACAATCCTGAATGAACAACATTTAAATCAGAAGGGATTCCATCTGAATGAAGGAGAACCGTATTGTTGTTGGAGGACACAGAGGGAACTCTTGTGGAAGACATCACCTGGCTGGTAGAAGGTATGGAAGGTCTAGTTAGAAAATGCCTTTGTATGCTAAGCTTACATGTAAATTTAAGGACATCAATAAATGTAGAAAATTTATTGAGAGGTTTTGGAGGGACAAATTTGAGTCCTGTGTCGAGGACCGATTTTTCAGCTTCGGTCAATGTGGCAGAACTCAAATTAAAAATACCTTTCCCCTTTATGTTCTTTTTCTTTTGGCCTTGGACCCTCCTCCACCCTCTGGTCCCTCTTTTTTTTCTAAATGTTCTGAGTGTCCCTCTGTGGCTCTCTGAAAACCCAAAGATTGACTAGGGCCAGGCCAATTCTGATTGTAATTAAATGGAGATCTGTGATAGTAATCGTCTTCCCTCTCATGATGAGAATATGTATCTCAATGAGTGTCATAGGAAACATTATCTCTGAGAGGAGTGAACCGGTTACTAACACGAATCGGGGTGTGGTAGCTATATTCCAAATTCTGGTGTTGGGGCGCACGGTGGCCCTGAAAGGAACCATAGTTTGAAGAGGGACCCCTTGGATCGCTTCCCTGTTGGAAATCCATTGGGTATCCTCTAGGCTGACCCCTCCACCCCAAGGCACCTCCCCTCGAATTCCGAAGTGGGGGAGGGCCACGGGGAGGTCAGGGAGGCCCCTCTTCTGGGCCTTGGGATTGGGAATTTTAAACAAAAAAGAAAAATGTTTCCTAGTTCCTCAAGTTCCACATATTCCTGCCATATATTATCTCCCCAAAGTCCATAAGAACCCTGTTAATGCCCCCGGTCGACCCATTGTCAGCAGGATTAATTCGGTCATGGCTCGCATTGGAAAATACGTTGACTTTTATTTGCAGCCGTTGGTCCGTTCCACCCCTTCTTATCTAAAGGACACTAGGGATACTATAAAACTGTTGGAGCCAGTGAAATTTTCAGAAGGGATGCTTCTGGTCACAGCCGATATGGCGGCACTGTACACATGCATTTTCACTTAGGGGTGTACATTTTTTGTTGCCAGTGGTTTAGACATTAATGGTTGTGTAGGAAAATAGTGAAAAGAACTGCGCTAAAAACCAAAGTGAAAATCAAATAATGTGAAAAGCAGCAATCCCCACAAAAACATCAATTGTAGAAGCATAAGAAAAAAATAAGGGGTTGCGCTAATACTAATATAACATAATGAATAATTTACAGTGAAGAAAAATTCATATAGTGATCATAAATAAAGATAAATCAATGTGCAAGGACGTTTGGTGATAATGAAAAAAGTCCAATGTGCAAGGACGTTTGGTGATAATGAAAAAAGTCCGTTTGGTGATAATGAAAAAAGTCAGACGACGCGCTGACGTCACCCCCAAGTGAGTTGCATTCCAGTAGGACGGGTTTGTCCGAGCTCTGGTGGCCACGGAGCCGGACTTAAGGCTGTTTTATCCATTTACACTCTGTAAGTGTGCATTTGTATTTTATTTACTTTTTAATAAATTAAATCGGTTTTACACTATGTGAGCCCCTTCTATATTTTATGGTATCTATGCCCCGGGCTGGTGGAGTTGCTGATGATGAGATGACCCCTGGTGGACACCGTTGGCAGTTCCCATTTCTTGGCCTCTAAAGATTCCTGCTTGCTGTGATCCTCTGTGGTGGGGGGTCATGGCCTTCTGGTAAGGAGTAACCCCTTCCATTTCTGGTGGTGGACCCTTCCTTGCTGTCACAGAATTTCATCATTATCACTTGGACTTTTTTTTTTTTTTTGTATATTGTTGGTGATTTGGATTTTTTAAGACACTTAATGGACGTTTTATTTAATGGGACTTTTTTCATTATCACCAAACGTCCTTGCACATTGATTTATCTTTATTTATGATCACTATATGAATTTTTCTTCACTGTAAATTATTCATTATGTTATATTAGTATTAGCGCAACCCCTTATTTTTTTCTTATTAATGGCTGTGTGTTGAGTTATTTTGAGGGGACAGCAAATTTACACTGTTATACAAGCTGTACACTCACTACTTTACATTGTAGCAAAGTGTAATTTCTTCAGTGTTGTCACATGAAAAGGTATAATAAAATATTTACAAAAATGTGAGGGGGTCTACTCACTTTTGTGAGATACTGTATGTTCAGGTTAACCATTTCCCTTTCTGTTCCAACTGCTCAGAAAACCGCATGGGGAAATTGCCACACGTTTTCAAAGTTTTGCTTCCGTGTAATCGTGTAATGGCAATTTATACATTACAGATAGCAGGATACAATGATGACATTATAGCATGTCATGTGATACATAAAAGGTGGCACCTTCTCATGACATATTCCTAAATAGGACCTAAGTCTCCACTTATGGGTGGATACATTCACCCCCCTCCCCCCAAGTGTCATCCCATCTATGTGTTAATGTTGCTAAAATCTCGTTATATTCTGACAAAACATTATTGCCTTTACTATATTATGCAAGCTTTGTTCTTTGTGGTTAGTTAATGCACGGGGGATACTTCCCCTTTTTCTAAGCAAGCTTTCTGAGTTGTCTGAGGGCACTATGCACACCCTCAGATTCAGAGGCAGTCCTATGGCAGCCCTTCTTTCTAGGCACCATATATCTGGGAGATATACCAGGTTGGCAAAAGGGAAAGATACTGTTTGACTTCTAGCCTCCTCTGTCACACTAGAGTAACTCACATGGGGTGTCCCATTTAACATTGAGGTTATGTTCAAAGGAACTACAAGTAGGGGAATTTTCATTACACCGGGATGTAGCAAACTACATACCCAGCACTGATCATAACCTGATGCTTGTGCATATTTATATTTCAGCCTCAACAAATACATTTTTTCTCCAATTCCTGCCTCTCCTTCCTCATGACAAGGGATGAGCCGAGCAACCCCCGATTCGGTTCGCACCGGAACATCCGAACAGACAAAAAATTTGTACAAACATGCCAACACCATTAAAGTCTATGGGACATGAACATGAAGAATCAAAAGTGCTCATTTTAAAGGTTTATATGCAAGTTATTGTCATAAAAAGTGTTTGGGGACCCGGGTCCTGCCCCAGGGGACATGGATCAATGCAAAAGTTTTAAAAAGGGCCGTTTTTACAGGAGCAGTGATTTTAATAATGCTTAAAGAGAAACAATAAAAAATGAAATATTTCTTTAACCACTTCAGCCCCAGAAGGATTTACCCCCCTTCCTGACCAGAGCACTTTTTGCGATACAGCACTGCATCAATTTAGCTGACAATTGCGCGGTCGTGCGACGTGGCTTCCAAACAAAATTGACGTCCTTTTCTTCCCACAAATAGAGCTTTTTTTTGGTGGTATTTGATCACCTCTGCACTTTTTATTTTTTGCGCTATAAACAAAAAAGAGCGACAATTTAAAAAAAAAAGCAATATTTTTTACTATTTGCTATAATAAATATCCCCCCCCCCAAAAATATATAAAAAACAAATTTCTTCCTCAGTTTAGGCCGATATGTATTCTTCTACATATTTTTGGTTTAAAAAATTGCAATACGTGGATATTGATTGGTTTGCGCAAAAATTATAGCGTCTACAAAATAGGGGATAGATTGATGACATTTTTATTATTATTATTTTACTAGTAATGGCGGTGATCAGCAATTTTTATCGGGACTGCGACATTATGGCGGACACATCGGACACTTTTGACACTATTTTGGGACCATTGTCATTTATACAGCGATCAGAGCTACAAATAGCCACTGATTACTGTATAAATGACACTGGTAGGGAAGGGGTTAAACACTAGAGGGCAATCAAGGGGTTAAGTGTGTCCTAGGGAGTGATTCTAACTGTGGGGGATGGGCTCACTACAACATGACAGAGATCACTGCTCCAGATGACAGAGAGCAGTAGATCCCTGTCATATTGCTAGGCAGAACAGGGAAATGCCTTGTTTATTTAGGCATCTCCCCATTCGGCCTCTCCTTGACTAAATCGCGAACCGCCAGCAAACATTGAGTTTGCGGGATCCACGGGCATGATCCCGCAGCACACGGCGGGTGCACGCACACGCCCGATAGGTGGCAAATTCAAAGAGATGTACAGGTATGCCCATTTGCCTGCCTGTGCCATTCTACAGACATATATGTGTGTGCGTCAGTCAGCAAGTGGTTAAATATCGTGCCTGGGGTGTCCCCTTAGTCTGCCTGTAAAGCAGAAAATCTTTCCCATGTTTAGAACAATATCACAGCAAAATGACATTTCTAAAGGAAAAAATGTCATTTAAAATTGCTCACGGCTATAATGTATTGCTGGATCCCAACAATATAGATAAAAAAATTTTCAAAAAAAAGTGTGGGCTCCCCCCTAGGTCCATACCGGGTCCCTTTTTTTCTTTAAATGGCGTGGGGGTCCCCCCTAAATCCATACCAGACCCAAAGGGCCTTGTATGGACTGAGGAAACCCATGCCGTTTTTTTCTTAATTCTGTCATAGGGCTCCCCTTAACCACTTCAATACACTATATTATATATTGTACACTGCACTATATATTATTATTATTATTATTAAAAAGGATTTATATAGTGCCAACAGTTTACGCAGCGCTTTACAACAGGGAGGACAGTACAAGTACAATACAATTCAATATAGGAGGAATCAGAGGGCCCTGCTCGTTAGAGCTTACAATCTAGGAGGGAGGGTCAAGTTATACAAAAGGGTAATAGCTGTGGGGGATGAGCTAATGGAGAAAATAGTGCAGTTGTTAGATGGAGGCAGGATAGGCTTCTCTGAAGAGGAAAATTTTCAGGGATCGCCTAAAAGTGGATAAATTTGGAAATAGTCTGACAGATTGGGGTAGGGAATTCCAGAGGATGGGTGAGGCTTGGGAGAAGTCCTGGAGATGGATATGGGACGAGGTGATGAGGGAGCTAGAGAGCAGGAGGTCTTGGGAGGAACGGAGAGGGCGATTAGGTTGGTATTTTGAGACTAGGCTAGTGATGTAGCTGGGGGTAGAGTTGTGGATGGCTTTGTAACTTATTGTTAGTATTTTGAATTTAATTCGTTGGGCGAGTGGCAGCCAATGGAGGGATTGGCAGAGAGGGGTAGCAGACACTGAGCGGTTTGTAAGGTGGATGAGTCTGGCAGCAGCATTCATGATGGACTGAAGGGGGATAGTCTATTTAAAGGTAAGCCAATGAGGAGGGAGTTGCAGTAGTCGAGGCGAGAGATAACCAGGGAGTGAATCAGGAGCTTGTGGTTTCATTGGTTAGAAAGGGACGTAGTTTAGAGATGTTGCGGAGGTTGAGGCGGCAAGCTTTGAAAAGTGATTGGATGTGGGGCCGAAAGGAGAGTTCAGAGTCCAGGATAACACCTAGCACCCTGACATGTGGGGACGGGTGGATGGTTGTGCCATTGCTCTTGACAGACAAGTCAGGGGAAGAGGCACGTGGGGGAGGAAATATTATAAGCTTGGTTTATCGGTTAGTAAGATGGTGATGCTTGAGGAGACTGATGGAGTAAGTTGAGGGGTGGAGAGATAGATTTGTGTGTCGTCAGCGTAGAAATTATATTGAAAGCCGTGAGAGGCTATCAGCTGATCCAGGGAAGAGGTGTAGGTTGAAAATAAAAGAGGTCCAAGAACAGAACCTTGGGGGACCCCGACAGAGAAGGGAAGAGGAGTGGAGGAAGTAGAATTGTAAGTGACACTGAAGGTGCGTTGGGATAGGTAGGATGAGAGCCACTGAAGAGCACAGTCACGGAGACGGAAGCAGTAAAGTTTTTTTGAGGAGGAGGGGGTGGTCAACCGTGTCAAAGGCAGTTGTCAGAGAAATAATCAACCTGGCCGTATTGGCCGAATGGGTTTCCAGAACGAACGCATGTGCAGTAGAACGATGCGGCGCTCGCGTGCTCGTGGCCCAATGGCACGACACGCGTTCGTATTAGCACACGCTCAACATGATGCTCTGGCTGCCTATTTAAAGACACTCAGGTGCTCAGACAGGTTGCTGGTTTGTCTTCAGCTTCCTGTCTGCGTTGTTTCCTGTTTCCTGCCTACTGAATCACTGCTTGACCCAGATCGTCCCTGACTACTCTGCTCTTCTCCTGGACCCGACCAATGGCTTGTTTATACGGATTCTGCCTTGTCTTCAGTGTTTGACCCCCTTGCTTGTGACCCGGATTTACCTGCTATCTCCTGTGCCTGAACCTTTGCTCGTGACCCGGATTTGCCTACTATCTCCTGTGCCTGAACTTCTGCTTGTGACCTGGACTTACCTGCTTTCTCCTGTGCTTGACCCTCTGCCTGTGTCCCGGATCTGCCTGCTAACCTTGTGTTTTATCCTCAGCCTGTTTCAGACTTTCTGAATTTCCAGTCTCTGCACATCTACCAGGACCCTTCAAGGAGTATTACGCAAGTCCCATCCAACCTGCTGGTAGCCTGTGCCTCTTCGTGCCATGCGCTCCCTGTTCCACCTCCAGGGGGCGGACTGTGCTTAGTCGCAAGGGCGAATCACTCTCGGCATCTCGGCCTCGGTAAGTGCTTACCTGACAGCAGTTGAAAGATCCAGAAGTAGGAGTACAGAATAGTGTCCTTTGGTTTTTACAGTTAGCAGGTCATTTTGAGTTTTAAAAAAGCAGTTTCTGTGGAGTGTTGAGGGCGAAATCTAGATTGAAGGGGATCAAGAAGGTTGTTTTTAATGAGGTGGTCACTCAGTTGGTTGTAAACCAGGCGTTCAAGGAGTTTAGAGGAAAAGGGGAGCAAGGAGATAGGGCGTAGGTTGTTATGATTGGTAGGGTCTAAGGACGGCTTTTTAAGTATGGGGGTGACCAGTACATGTTTTAGAGCATTGGGGAAGATGCCAGAGGTGAGGGAGAGATTGAATATGTGGGTTAGAGAGTGTAGAATGGAGTCAGAGGGCGACCGTAGCATATGAGAGGGAATAGGGTCCAGGGGACAGGTGGTTAGGTGGGCGATAGAAAAGAGTTTAGCAACTTCGTCTGTAGTAGCAGATTTGAATAGGGGGAGTGTCAGTTGTACCTGTTGGCATGGGGTCTTAGCTGGGGTAGATACCTGTAGAATGGAGATTTCATCACGGATTGTATCAATCTTGTTTTTGAAGTGATTAGCGATCTCCTGGGCAGTGAGTGAGTCATTGGGTGGAGGCGGTGGAGGACAAAGTAGAGAGTTGAAGGTAGAGAAGAGTTTACGGGGACTGGATGAGAAGGTGTTAATAAGAGCTGTAAAATAGATTTGCTTGGCAGTGTGGAGGAAAGAATAGTATTTTTGGAGGGCAAATTTGTATTGGTTGAAGTCTTTGAGAGACTTAGTCTTGTGCCACAGACGCTCAAGAGCGTGACTACGTTTTTTGAGAATTTTAGTGTCATCTGTTTGCCAGGGTTGTAGGGGTCGAGGCCTGATTCTGCGTGTAGTGAGGGGAGCGAGCTTGTCCAGGGTGGAGGACAGAGATTTATTGTAGATGGACATGGCTTGGTTGGGGCAGGACAGGGGAGAGATTTTGTCATAGAGGTGGTCAGTAGCAGAATAGAGGAGACAGGAGTTGAAGTTGTGAAAGTTTCTACGGGTGATGGTTAGGCGATTGGAGGGAAAGGTGGTGGAAGACAGGGGGAGAGAGAAACTAATAAGGTGGTGGTCGGAGAGAGGAAAAGGATTGTTTGAGAAGTTGCATAGAGTGCATAGGTAGGAGAATACAAGGTCAAGGGTGTTGCCATCAGAGTGAGTAGAAGCCTGTACCCATTGCTTCAGGTCAAATGAAGAGGTTAGACTAAGAAGTTTAAAAGTAGCAGGAGTGTTTGTATTAGCAGGGATGTTGAAATCACCGAGAAGGATTGTGGGAATTTCTGAAGAGAGTAAGTAGGGTAGCCAAGCAGAAAACTCATCAAGGAAAGTTGATAATGGTCCAGGGGGCTGGTAGATCACAGCAATTCTTAGGGAAGTAGGAGAGAATAGATGTATACAGTGGGCTTCGAATAATGGGAAGGAAAAAGAGGGAGGAGAGTGAATAACCTGGAACTGCTCTGGGGGATAGGAGGAATCCCACTCCACCTCCCTTGCGTCCATTAGGCCTAGGGGAATGAGTCCAGTGAAGGCCACCCTTGTATAGGGAAGCAGGAGAAGGGGTGTCATATTCGTGGAGCCAGGTTTCGGTGAGAGCAAGTAGATTAAAGGAATTAGTGACAAAGAGGTCATGAACAGCAGTGAGTTTGTTGCATGCATTATATACCCAGCACTGTATTATATATACTATATGGACTGCAGTATATATACTATACGGACTGCACTATATACTCTGCTGAATAATTGGGCCTTAGGTGTTGGTGGTGGCAGAACACTGTAACCCCTCACAGTTACTGTTGTTGGGTGCAGGAATGGTCCCTGCTATTAAATATTATTTCAGAGACTGCTTTCCCTCTTTTAGTGGAGGCCTCCCGGACATGATGGGCATTTTTTTTTTTAACACAACACTACATTATATACTGTGTACACCGCCTGAAGTGTATTATCTACTGTACACCGCTGAATGCACTGTATATATATATAGGCTATATATATATATATACACACACTAGTCTGACTGTATATTTTATATATTATATATATATATATATATATATATATATATATATATATATATATATATATATATATATATATATATATATATATAGATGTAACGACACCCCGAGTATGAAAGGGGTTAAAGTCGTTTAGGACATTTCATACCCAAACACAAAGTCAGCTACCGAACACTTCCATCAGCCAAACCAGGAACCCATACAAATAATTCTCCTCCAAATACGAGACAAGATGCTCTGTCTTAAGGGTCAAGCAGGAATCAACTCATTTATTATCACACATGGACACAACAGATAAAATAACTCAGAGACTCTTTCCCCCCACCCTTGGAAAACAGGGCGGGTTAGACTGTCCAATGACAATAGACACACAGGTCAGGTGTGTTCAAACTTTTCCTCAGTAAACAGTCTTAGCAGGGGGCTGCTGGAGGAATCCCCCCTCCCTCCATAGAGAGAAACATCCCATAATATCCAGAGCAGACAGACACAATAGAACATTGGAATACAGCCACACCCTAACCTAGCACAGCAAATAGTACACAATATGTCAAACCCACTGCGGGAAACTCTTTTTTGCATTACAACAGTTGCCATCTCCCGCAATGGATCAACAATATCCCTAAGGGTCAGTTCTGTCAACTCAGACAGAACTGCACAAGAGAATGTGATTATGTCGATCAAAGTACTCTACTCACTAAAAAATTCAGGGATAAGGACTATCTCCCAGCTCTCATCGACCAAGCATTTCAATATTATTTAAAAGGGAAACCTCTGAAACAATTGCGTGAACCACCCAACCACACTGTTTGGTTCATTACCACCTTTTATCATCAATTCAGGAAAATGGAGAAAATCTTGGCTGACCACTATTACA
This sequence comes from Aquarana catesbeiana, assembly GCA_037953035.1. NCBI lineage: Eukaryota > Metazoa > Chordata > Amphibia > Anura > Ranidae > Aquarana > Aquarana catesbeiana. The sequence goes on from JBBHAA010000176.1 coordinate 298,873, forward strand.
GGACCCATTCCTAAAACCTTTCATTCCAGATAGACCATGGGTAACATATCGGAGAGCGCCTAATTTAAAAACGAAAATAGCTCCCAGCAAAATCCGATCCAGACGCACTGTCTTGGACAAGCCCATACTCATTCCACTAATTGGGATGTTCCAGTGCCGCAAACCCTTATGCAAAATGTGCCAATACGTACAACATGGTAAAAACGGAAAATTGTATACTCACCTTTCCGTAATTTTCCTTTCCTGTCGTATCTTCATGGCAGCATACACTTTGGGTTGTGACTCCGCCCCCACAACCTGATAGGACTACATAGCTATAAGTTGTAGAGATGCCCCCTGCCCCGTATTCTCCGTATATATATCTCACCTTAGACGGGTGGGAGATTGTATGCTGCCATGAAGATACGACAGGAAAGGAAAATTACGGAAAGGTGAGTATACAATTTTCCGTTTTCCTGTCGCATCATGGCAGCATACACTTTGGGGAGTAACTCGCAAAGACTGGGTGGGAATTCAAACTAAGTTTATTAATCAAATAATAGAGGAATTGGCCTGGATAACGGATCTTCCGAAATCCACCGTGGATAAGCAGGCGGAATCCACCTTGTAATGAGACATGAAGGTGTTCCTGGAGGACCAGGTAGCCGCTCTGCAAATCGTCTCCGCCGAGACTCTACAATATGCCGCCCAGGAGGTTGCCACTGCCCTGGTGGAGTGTGCCCTTAAGCCCTCAGGTACTTGATGGTTACTCAGTGAGTAAGATCTCTTGATGGTCTTTACTAGCCATGAAGCAATGGTGCGTGAGGATGCCGCTTGACCTCTCCTGAAACCATGTGGGATAATTAGGAGGTTCTCCGACTTTCTGATGGATTTTGTTGCTGAGAGATATTCCATAACGGTACCCTTAACATCTAGCGGATGAGGGTCTCCCTGATCCGTGCTGAGTGCTGGAAGATTAATCTCCTGGTTAAAATGGAAAGATGAGGACACCTTGGGGATGAATCGATCCGAAGGCCTTAGGACTAGCCTGTCTGGAAGAACAACCAAATATGGTTCGCTAACCATTAGAGCTTGCATCTCTGACACTCGCTTCGCCGATGTTATGGCTATTAAAAATGAAACCTTCAGCGTTAGATCCCAGAGGGATATGCTCTGCGTTGGAAAAAAGGGTTCCTTGGATAATGCCTCTAGAACAATTGAGAGATCCCAGACCGGGAATGACGGTTTTCTGGGGGGCCTCAGCTTTAGACAGGCCCTCTGAAACTGAACCACCAGAGGCTCTTGCGCCCATTTAACTCCTGTCAAGGCGGACAGGGCCGATACCTGGACCTTCAGGGTGCTTGACCTAAGGCCTTTCTCTAGGCCTAATTGAAGGAATTCCAAGATCTGAGACACCGACAGGGAGGACGAGTCCCAACCTTGCTGTTGGGAGAAGGAGACAAATTTTTCCCAAACTCTTCTGTACGTGATGTTGGTAGTAGGCCTTCTGGCCTGGAGTAAGGTATCCACCACCTTCTGGGAACAGCCCTGCTCTAGGTACCTAGCCCTTTCAGTCTCCAGGCCATCAAGTGTAGCTTCCCCGGGTTCGGGTGAAGAAGATGTCCCTGGGAGAGTAGGTCTGTCGTCAATGGGAGAGGCAGAGGCTCTGCCGTGTTCAGCTGCATGAGGGTAGTAAACCATGGCCTCCTCGGCCAGAAAGGGATCACTGCTACCACCAATGCTGTTGACTTCTTGAGCCTCAGGAGGAATCTCGCTATGAGAGGCGTCGGGGGGAAAATGTACCCCAGGTGAAAGTTCCAGGGGTGTTGGAGGCAGTCCGTCCCCTCTGCCGAAGGAAACGGTATCCTTGATAGGAATCTCTGACACTTTGTGTTCTCCGGAGTTGCTGCTAGGTCTATCTCTGGAGGGCCCCAGGTTCGGGATATGAGAGCATAGGCTTGTGGACTCAGAGACCATTCGTTGTTGGAGTGGAAATTTCTGCTCAGCGAGTCGGCTAAGGTGTTCTGGACTCCCGGGACATAAACCGCCCTTAGATCCAGTAGATTCAGCTGCGCCCATTCCAGAACAGGACGGACCTCCTGCAACATGGACCTGCTTCTGGTGCCCCCCTGCCTGTTGATGTAGGCAACAGCCACCTTGTTGTCCATCCTCAGGAGGACGTGCTTCCCCCTCAAGTAAAAACTGAAGGCCAGGAGAGCCTGGAACGCTGCTCTCATCTCCAGAACGTTTGACACTGTATCCTGTGCCCTGAAAGGCCAACGACCCTGAGCCGCAAGGTCCTGATAGTGAGCTCCCCATCCCTGTAGACTGGCATCTGAGGTCACGGTTTCTTGATAGGGAGTGATTATATGCCTGCATCTTCTCAAGTTGTGAGGTCGTACCCACCACATCAATGATTGCTTTACCTCCTGAGAGATGAGGATTGGTTGGGACATTGATGTGCCCTTCCACTGACGTAGGAAGGAGATCTGGAGAGGCCTCGAATTCCATTGCGCCCATTGGACCATTGGAATGGTGGAAGCTAGGGAGCCCAGGATACTGAGACACGTCCTGGCCGGGAGCATTGTAGCGGAGATTGCCCTTTTCACCTTTTGAATTAGAGGAGGGATTTTTTCCCCCGGAAGTTCCACTGTATTCTCCCTTGTGTCCAATTCGGCTCCCAGAAAGACCATTCTCTGTGTGGGATGGATGTTGCTCTTCTTCCAATTTATCAGCCACCCTAGGGACTGTAACGTGGAGACCAGGATTTCCCTGTGAAGGACAAGAGAGTCCTGGCTGTCTGAGAGAAGTAGGATGTCGTCCAGATAATGGTGGACCCTCAGCCCGTTTTCTCTCAGGTGGGCTATTACAGGTAATAGGACTTTTGTAAACGTCCTGGGTGCGGTAGAGATCCCGAACGGAAGGCTTCGGAATTGGAAGTGCCGATGATTTAGGGTAAACCGGAGAAATTTTTGGAACTCGGAATGGATAGGGATATGCAAATACGCGTCCTGGAGGTCGATTGACAGCATCCAATCTCCCAAGTTTATTGCTTGGAGGATTGATTGAAGGCTTTCCATCTTGAATGTTTCTAACCGTATCGACCGGTTGAGGTTTTTCAGGTCCAAGACTGGACGAAGGTCCCCTGATTTCTTTTTCACTAAGAAAAGTGGGGAGTAGAAACCTTTGCCTCTTTGGGATGGCGGTACCTCCACTATTGATTGTTTCTGAAGCAACTCTTGGATATACTGGACTAGGGATAGTCTTTTCTTTTGAGAAGGAGGAAGTCTGGTTGAGCAGAATTGGTCTCTTGGAGGACGACCTCTGAATGCCCACCTGTGTCCGAAATGAATGGTGGACACCGTCCATGGGTCTTTTATCATTCCCGCCCAGACCAACTTGAACTTTGTGAGTCTGGCACCCACTACCGCTGGTTGGGCGGGCGAACCTTCAAAAGGACTTCTGGTCATTGGAGGCAGGGGTCTTGGGTTTCTGGAACTTGAGGAAGGATGTCTGGGTGGTTCTTCCAGCTCCTTCTGTATTCCTTCCCGGGTCTATAGGATTTCGCATCCCTATATCTTTCCGGAAGATTACGTTTAAAGGGAGGTGGCCTTTGTTGTTTCGGCCTTCTGTCCGATGGTATGAGACCCGACTTCCCGCCTGTTACTTTAGAGATTGCGGTATCCAGCTTTGCTCCAAAGAGGTTCACCCCGTCATACGGAATCCTGCACCAGTTTGATTTCGAGGCGGGGTCAGCCGACCAGGGTTTAAGCCATAGCGCCCTTCTGGCCATTACAGAGGCTAACATGGACCTTGATGTGAATCTGATAGTATCTACGGAAGCCTCCGCCACAAAATCTCCCGCAAGGCTAAGTTCTTGTAAGGCCTTAGTGATCTGTTCTTGATCTGCGCCCTCAGTGACGAGCCTCGCTGTAGCTGAGGACCAGCTGGAGATAGCTTTCCCAACAGCCGCTAATGCCACCGCTGGCCTGCAGGCACCTCCTGCGAACAGGTAAGCTCTCTTAAGGTCTGTATCCACCTTCCTGTCAAGCACGTCTCTGAACGTTACTGCATCTTCAATGGGGAGCGTCACGTGCCTGGCTAGACGCATCAAAGATGCATCCACTACTGGAGGAGAAAGTAAGGGAGATACTTTGGGTTCCTTGAGTGGGTACAGTTTGGTAAGTCTGTTGGACAGACTGAACTTTTTTTCCGGATTCTGCCACTCCTCCTTAATGAGCTCATCTAATTCGTCGATGAATGGGAAAGCCTCCGGAACCTTCTTGAGGTTTGGGAAATACTTTCTCTGTTTAGGCTGTGTCTCCTCAAGCTCCTCCCAGTTAATCGCTTCCTTAACCGATCTGATGAACGGTTCTATGAGCGCAAAATCAAAGCCAGCTGATGCTTCCGGCTCTTCATCATCCGACAGGAGTTCTTGCTCTCTTGATGCACTGGGAATGGTGGGTGAGGTGCTATAGGCCGTAAACTCCACATCAGGAGTTGAGACCTGGGGAGTAGAGACTCCAGTGGGTTCTATGGGATCCGGCTCTTTCTCCCTGATGGCTTCATCTATGCACTTGCGGCAGGCTAGTTTGTCTGGGAGGGCCGTGGCCCCACATACCCAGCAGGCGTTCCCGGCTGGGCGGGAAGGGTGCGTAGAGGATTGGTGTCCTCGTGCAGGGGATCTTCTGCGGTAGGAACGGCTATGCCTTGAATGGGATCGACTCCGTCTACGACTCCCCTTGCGGCCTGAGCGACTTCTTCCGCGTGAGCGGCTGCGTCTATGGCCGGAGCGGCTTCTCCTGTGTGAAGATTCTCTTCGTGATTTAGATGATCTTGCGGACCTGACAGGGCTGACCAATTAGGTAGCATTAGTACGGTCCTGCTCTCTTTTTCAATCTTCTCTACTTACCGCTGGAATCCCCCCCCCTTACCTATTAGGCTGGTGGTGATCTGCTGGGGCAGCGGCCTCCATAGGAGAGGAAGGTGAGTACCTGAGAAGGGTATAGGAAGGTAAGAACATGCAACCAGGCCCCAAAAAACAGTGCATAAGTATTAGACACTTACCCAGAGAGAGAGGGTAGCTTTAGGAATGCAGAAGGTCAAAACACAGCAGTCAGAAGTCTTCCAGGAGGCAAGGAGAGCTCAGAAATGACAAACAGGGCTTTTAAATTTGCCGCCATGGCCGCCGAGGTCACGACCTGCTCGCGCATGCGCAGTAGCGGCGCGAGGCGCCCGGCGCCATCTTGGAAACTGGCAAAATCGAAAGGACGCCCTGACGGTGCGCACCGCGCATGCGCGGAAGCGCCGAGGCGCCCGGGAAGCCTGTAGGGAGGCACAGAGGGACCACAGAGCCCAGCAAAGAGGGAGAAAGACAAAAAGTGAAGAAAGAGGCATGGCGACCGCTGCACAACAACTAAGCCTGTTTAAGGCTTATACTGGACCGCAACATACCCCCGAGATCACCAGAGCGGGGCTCCTTCCATCTAGCTCGTTTAGAGGCTGTACAGGTAAGGACTTCCACCCAGGAGAGGCTAGAACCTGGCTGGGGCGAATTCGGTAAGGGGGTGCTTCTGATATGTTCAGTCCTTCAGGTGAGGAAAAATAAGAGAATACTGGGCAGGGGCCATCTCTACAACTTATAGCTATGTAGTCCTATCAGGTTGTGGGGGCGGAGTCACAACCCAAAGTGTATGCTGCCATGATGCGACAGGAAAAGTCATTCATCACAAAGGGGGTCACCTATACACTGAAGGACTTTTACAACTGCTCCTCAGACTTTGTAGTTTATGGACTTACCTGCCCTTGCGGCCTACTATACGTAGGCCGCACTATACGAGCTCTCAGGACCAGGTTTGGGGAGCATAGGAGGTCAATCGAAAGTGGCATTGACCCATTAAAGGTGGCCCACAGTGTGTATAAACATTTTACCCAAGCCCACCAACAATCCACGAAAGGGCTACAAGTTTGGGTGATTGAACAAATCCCCAATTCTCTTTCAGCTGCAGAGAGATTCAAAAAACTCTGCGCTAGAGAAACTTACTGGATTTATCATTTAGATGTCATTTCACCTGGTGGAATGAATGGAGGTATAGAAATTTCCACCATCATATAAACCCACCTTTCATCTTTGTTAGTATACGTCCGCCTATCTTTGTTTTCTTTTTTTTAATGATATTTCTTATATATACACATGTTTTTCTGGTACTAATTTCCATATTAATACATTTGGTATGTGTGTGCATTTGTATGTATTTTATATGCGTGCAAACGCATATATATATGCGTTTTATTACCACATTTTATCCCAGCATATTGTGAGCTATTATATTATCCCACTTAATTATTTATATCATATATGTTTGTATGTAGACCCATTCTGTTTTATATATTTATCATTTTGAGCATGTGTACCACCTGCCAATTCATGTACATCTATGTTTAATAATGTTATTGCTTTATTTATATATCCCTACATATGTTATATAATTTTTATTTTATTTATGGATACTTCCCATGCGTGCACATTGGTGCTCTGTGGGTTTAGCTTGTCCTCCTCTTTCCATTTTTCATATCCAGCATATATAATAGTTTTTACTTTACTACTTTATATATGTCCATTAGTTCATTTAGACTATATATACATATTTTTCTCCCCTACCAGTATTATATATACTCAGACCAGCATACTATATCCATATTTTTTATTTACATATTATAGTATTATAGTATTTGCATCTTAATTTGGTTAGTAAACTAATTTCATTATCACTTCCAACCTCCCCCTCATTGCCTCATCCAGCTCCGCCCTTGTTTCTTTTTTCTTTATTTTATCCCTCTCTATGGTATTCAGACTTTGTCTGCTGAGGAAGGAGTGCGACTTGCAGAGCATCCAAGTGTGCACGCTCATGAAACGCGTCCATTTTTGATGACGTTGTCCCCCTGCTACCAGCCATCCACTGTGTTCCAAGCCTCGTTCTGAGGCCGCTCTTCCGGAGCCGGCGTTTACATCATTCGGAAGATCTCCGGTCATTGTACACAGCATGGATCTTGTCACGGGATGTGGGAACGTCATCTCAACTTTCTGATACCATGCTTTTTATTTTTATACTACATGTGAGTTGAGCTTACGTTGTCTATTAAATTGATTTTTAAAAAACGACTGTATCCAGAGGCGCCTCTCCACTTGTGCTTTTTTTCAGCTCTTTGGAATATGGTTTCTTCCCTAAATTGATGGCAGCCTTGTGTGCTTCCTGTGGACGTTTTTTCCCTCTCCCAATACCACTACATAGCTGGTTTGCCTATGTATGCCAGATGGATTATATTGTCAATTACTAGCAGATTTGTATTGGGACTTTTATGATGCGCCTATACTTGTATTCAATAGTACACAATAGCATGAGACTACACACAACATTGTGAAGCAGTCACTATCTATAATATGGCACATACGGGGTTCCCTGAGTTTTGTGTTTTGGGGGGGGGACATGGACTTGAATCCAAAGTAACATTACTTCCAGGGTCCCCAGGCATACAGCTTACAACGAGCACCGTTCCCCCAAATGCCAGGGCCCATAATCGGTCAGCAAGAGGCTGGCATTCAGTCCCCTCCAAAAGCCTCTGTCCCAGCTAGGTGTCAGGAGACTAGTAGACCAGACTGTGTGGACTGCACAGAGGAGACCAGAAACACATGTAAGTGAAATAATGGTGTTTATTAACAAGTGATAAGTAAAAGGAATATATACAGTGTAACACCAACACAACAACCCACTACAAACAACAATATATACAAGAAAATGGAGATACCGTAATCGTAAACAAAGCCAAGCCAAGGTCATACACAGGGAAGTCAGCAGATGGGTAAGGACGGGAAACTGAACAGGACAGGGAGAGGATGGATGGATGGGGTTCAGGGCAGGGATCCAAGGTAACCAGGAACAGAAGGGACAGGACTAGGAAGGCCTCAGGATAGGGATTGGATCAGATCAGGACAAGGCAGATGCAGGCTCAAGGTCAAAATAACAGGCAGCAAGGTCAGAACGCAGGGAGAGAGATACCAAGGCAAGCCTATGAGGGCTTGCCGGGTATTTATAAGGCTGTGGTAATTGACCTCATGTCACAGCTGAGCGCAGTGTGTGTTGTTTGCTCCACACTGCCAGAGTGCACCCGCTGGTTGACACCGGTACTACGGCCCAAGGATGCAACAGTGCCACCAGCAGGAAAGACCTCTTACTGCAGGTCCTAGGTGTTGGAAGACACCTGCTGATGGACACTGGTACTGCGATCCAAGAGACCGATAGCGCCACCAACGTGTAAACCCTCTCATGACAGTACCCCCCCCTAAAGGAGCGGCCTCCGGACGCTCCAACAAGGTGCATCTGTCCAAAGTTCATGGCCTCCAACCGAACAGATGAGGGCACATCAGGCCGGGCATCGGGTACATCAAACTGGACGGTGGGTACGTCTGAGATGACAGTGGGCACATCCGAGCAGACGGCTGGCATGTCAGAGTCATTGAGCTGGGCAGCGGACAGGAACCACTTGAGCTGGGCAGCAGACAGGAACCACTTGAGCTGGGCAGCAGACAGAAACCACTTGAGCTGGGCAGCAGACAGAAACCACTTGAGCTGGGCAGCAGACAGGAACCACTTGAGCTGGGCAGCAGACAGGAACCACTTGAGCTGGGCAGCAGACAGGAACCACTTGAGCTGGGCAGCAGACAGGAACCACTTGAGCTGGGCAGCAGACAGGAACCACTTGAGCTGGGCAGCAGACAGGAACCACTTGAGCTGGGCAGCAGACAGGAACCACTTGAACTGGGCAGCAGACAGGAACCACTTGAGCTGGGCAGTAGACAGGAACCACTTGAGCTGGGCAGCAGACAGGAACCACTTGAGCTGGGCAGCAGACAGGAACCACTTGAGCTGGGCAGCAGACAGGAACCACTTGAGCTGGGCAGACACCCGGACATCAGGCTGGAGGGCAGACACCCGGACATCAGGCTGGAGGGCAGACACCCGGACATCAGGCTGGAGGGCAGACACCCGGACATCAGGCTGGAGGGCAGACACCCGGACATCAAACCGGAAAGCAGGCTCACCAGGCTGAACAGTGGGCACATCAGGCAGAACAACAGGTACTGGCACAACAGGCTGAACAGGTACATCGGAGTCAGTAGTCGCTGGAGCGTCAGACTGGAACATGGACACTGGGATTTCAGGCTGAGCAGCAGGCACTGGGACCTCAAACTGGGCAGCGGACACAGGCATTGGCACAACTGGCTGAGTAGCAGACACTGGCACATCAGGCTGGAAAGTGGACTGGGAAGCCGGCACCGAGACATCAGACCAGGCAGCGGGTGCTGGAACTTTAGACTGGGCAGCAGACACAGGCGCTGGCACATCGGGCAGAACAGCAGGTACATCGGACTGGTCAATAGTCGCTGGGGCGTCAGACTGGAACATGGACACTGGGATTTTGGGCTGGAAGGCAAGCTTCAAGACATCCGGCTGGAAGGCAGGCATATCAGACTGGATAGCAGGTGCATTAGACTGGAGAGCGGGCGCATCAGACTGGAAGGTGGGCACACCAGACTGGAAGGTGGGCACACCAGACTGGAAGGCAGGGACATCAAACTGGAAGGCAGAAACCAAGACATCAGGCTGAAAAGCAAGCTTCGGGACATCAGGCTGGGAGGCAGGCATGAAGACATCAGACTGGGGAGCGGGCACAGACTGAAAAGCGGGCACCGGGACTTCAGGCTGGAAGGCAAGCTTCAAGACATCCGGCTGGAAGGCAGGCATATCAGACTGGATTGCAGGTGCATTAGACTGGAGAGCGGGTGCATCAGACTGGAAGGTGGGTACACCAGACTGGAAGGCAGGGACATCAAACTGGACAGCGGGCACAGGCATTGGCACAACAGGTTGAGTAGAAGACACTGGCGCATCAGGCTCGGTAGCAGGCACTGGACTGTCAGGCTGGGTAGCAGGCAGAGGTTTGACAGAATCAGGTGGGTTAGTTGGTGTGGAAGCAAGTTGGGTTACTGGCAGGATCGTGTGGGTAGGAAAGAATTTTTGTTTCTTTTTTGGTTTAGCCCGTGCAGTCTTGTATGTAGGTGCAGGGCTGAAAGAAAAGAAAGTAGCTGGATCGAAGGAAGACCAAGGAACTGTAGCTAGAGAGGGGTTTTGTGGGACTGTTACAGGTGGAGGAGAAGAGACAGGTGGATTGAAGGCGGGATAGGTGCTACACTTGGAGACTGGGTAGTAGTATTTGGTAGGGGGTTGAGTAAACTGGGCTGTAGCTGAGGTTGCCATAGGCGACGGGGAGATACATTTTTGGGGAGACAGATGATTAATGGCAGGGCTGGAATATTGTGGCTTAGCTAAAGACAGGAGATCTGACCACACCTGCAGCACAGGTTGAACAAACGCTGATTCACACACAGCATGACTAATCAAGGATTGCACCGACTGGATGCAATTAGACAATACTTGCTGTGAACAGGAGGAATAATGTTCCATAAAATAGGCTGGATCATCCTCTAATAACCAAACCAGGGATTCAACTTGGCCATAATTGAAGGGGGGCGAAAAATCATCACTTCCCTCGGGAATGCATGACAGGGCTGGTTTTGCACATAACTGGATCAGGGGCTGAACATCTTCAAAAGACATATACCCCTGATCCACTAGGGAATGAGCTGATCGGATAGTTTCCAACAGCCTGTCACCCTTTTAAAATCTGGCGACAATATTCACCATCCTCTTCTGCTAGCAGAGAATAATAAAGGATTTCATCGAAATCCATATTAGCAGACCCGATAAACCAGGATGGTTTCCTCAATGCAGCCACGTCTGGTCAGGGATGGCCATGGTATACTGTCAGGAGACTAGTAGACCAGACTGTGTGGACTGCACAGAGGAGACCAGAAACACATGTAAGTGAAATAATGGTGTTTATTAACAAGTGATAAGTAAAAGGAATATAAACAGTGTAACACCAACACAACAACCCACTACAAACAACAATATATACAAGAAAATGGAGATACCGTAATCGTAAACAAAGCCAAGCCAAGGTCATACACAGGGAAGTCAGCAGATGGGTAAGGACGGGAAACTGAACAGGACAGGGAGAGGATGGATGGATGGGGTTCAGGGCAGGGATCCAAGGTAACCAGGAACAGAAGGGACAGGACTAGGAAGGCCTCAGGATAGGGATTGGATCAGATCAGGACAAGGCAGATGCAGGCTCAAGGTCAAAATAACAGGCAGCAAGGTCAGAACGCAGGGAGAGAGATACCAAGGCAAGCCTATGAGGGCTTGCCGGGTATTTATAAGGCTGTGGTAATTGACCTCATGTCACAGCTGAGCGCAGTGTGTGTTGTTTTCTCCACATTGCCAGAGTGCACCCGCTGGTTGACACCGGTACTACGGCCCAAGGATGCAACAGTGCCACCAGCAGGAAAGACCTCTTACTGCAGGTCCTAGGTGTTGGAAGACACCTGCTGATGGACACTGGTACTGCGATCCAAGAGACCGATAGCGCCACCAACGGGTAAACCCTCTCATGACACTAGGTTTGTCACATTTCTTCCCTTTTGGCAGGAGACTAACACAGGAGGAGACCCCAGACGGGTTGACCATAGTTCCAGTCCCTCAATGCCGGTATCCACACATTACCCAAAATAAATTGTCCCAAACAGAGTATTAGTTACTCAGCCATCCTCTGCTTCTCTCAGAGAACACGCCCGCAGCTGGGGAGAGGCCTGGACTGGCCCTTCTCCCTGGAGTCTTTTCAGCCACTGGAGAGAAGACAGGGTGACTGGGCTCAATCGTCATGCTTTTGGAGAATTGGGGCGACCGCCCAGCATCCCTGGGGTATACAAGTGGAGACTGAAGTCCCATCCACTGATATCATCTCAAGCTGCAGTTGTGAGGTGCAGATTGCATTCTCTTCTTGGGTCTTGATCTGCTGCTCGGGAGTGACCACCCCCTCCTCACCCTGGGCTCCAGAACTGCCGCAGGTGGGGGGCAGAGGTCTTGGACCCTCTGTCCGGTGGCCATTGCTTCAGCTGGGAAAGTCTCTGGTAACTCCACAGATACTGCTGTTGGTGCTGGGCAGAGCACACTGAAGTTTGGCCCTGATACCAGCTCTTCTGCTGGAGGCTCACCAGGTTGTTCTTCTTCAGCAGAACAGTCTATCAAATCCCCTGTCTCTATAACTGGTGTCTGGGGGTAGAAGTTCACACTCTCATGTCCGTGGAACCCAGAAGATGCTATCAGTGCTGGGCAGAGGTTAGCAGAACTCTGCCCTGTTGTCAGCACTTCAGCTTTGGGGATGGCAATCTCCAGTTTTTCCACTGCGATTCTTCAGCCAGGTTTTCAGAGTTGTCAACTGGTATTTCCTGATAGTCCCAGGCAAAGGGAGCCCCACCCTGCTACTGCGCAGAGTCTAGCAGCTGTCTGTAGGCGATCTCCAGCTCCCATTCTTGAATGGCCAGAAACTCCAAATCTTCCTGTGCCCAGTGCCCTTACGAGACATTCAGTCTTCGCTCTCTGTGCTCCATTATTTCCTCCAAACGCCACTCCCGGTCATTTCCAAAGTCAGAGTCCCTGGACAGCCTCCAGTACAACAATCCCAGGCCATCGTAGTCAAAGCCTTCCGTGGGGCTGTCATCTGCTGACCACGGGCACTCTTGGGCTACATACCACTGGAGGGCTCTGTAGCTCTCGTCCAACCGCATCTCTGCCCGGATCAGCCTGCTTAACTCAGCTGTCCACTCCTGCTTCGGTTGTTCCCCCAATAACAACATTCGTACTTCATACTGCGACCAGTACCTTACATGGATGGAGGGGAGAACTTTTCCCTGGTGTTGCTGCTCACGGGCTAGAGCTTCCTGTATCTGCATCTCTCGCAACCTCCTTCTGAATTCCTCTTCCATGGCGGCTGGTATCCGTACCTCTCCTCTCCTTTCAGAGGAGAGGTACGGATGTGACTTCTTCTGTTGCAGGTCTATGATCGCCACTGTAGGGTTAGGACCATAATTTGCCAGTCTTATTTTAACAACCCAATCAAACCATGCCTCTTTGGGTGTCCTGTCTGTTATGCTGGGCCTTTCGGTTATGTTGGGTCTGTCAGCTCTATCCATTTCCACTAGTTTTGCCATACTGTCCATCTTCTTACGGTTGTTGGCCGGTCGGCCCCGGTTCTCCAGTAAGTCCTTGAGGGAAGAGAGCTTTAGCCGTTCATATTGTGCTTCCACTGGCCTGTGTCCTCTTGTAGCTGTCCTTCTGGGCTGTGGGAATGATCCCGCTGTTTGCTACCAGTTGTAACAACACCCCGAGTATGAAAGGGGTTAAAGTCATTTAGGACATTCCATACCCAAACACAAAGTCAGCTACCGAACACTTCCATCAGCAGAACCAGGAACCCATACAAATAATTATCCGCCCCAAATATGAGACAAGATGCTCTGTCTTGAGGTTCAAGCAGGAATCAACTCATTTATTATCACACATGGACACAACAGATAAAATAACTCAGAAACTCTTTCCCCCCACCCTTGGAAAACAGGGTGGGTTAGACTGTCCAATGACAATGGACACACAGGTCAGGTGTGTTCAAACTTTTCCTCAGTAAACATAGAGAGAAACATCCCATAATATCCAGAGCAGACACAATAGAACATTGGAATACAGCCACACCCTAACCTAGCACAGCAAATAGTACACAATAGCATGAGACAACACACAATATATACACACAACATTGTGAAGCAGTTACTATCTATAATATGGCACATACGGGGTTCCCAGAGTTCTGTGTTTAGGGGGGCATAGACTTGAATCCAAAGTAACATTACTTCCAGGGTCCCCAGGCATACAGCTCACAAAGAGCACCATTCCCCCAAATGCTAGGGCCCATAATCGGTCGGCAAGAGGCTTGCATTCAGTCCCATCCAAAAGCCTCTGTCCCGGCTAGGTCTGTCTATATATATATATATATATATATATATATATATATATATATATATATACATATATATCAAATACACTGCCACTAACTAACCTGCATGCCTAATCTAGCTCAATCTCTCTATCTCCATCCACTATAACACACTATACGGGCACCGTGTAAGCAGCCTTATATAGTGTGGGGTGTGGACTTAGTCCCCCTGAGCCATGATTGGCCAAAGGCATCCTGCCTTTAGCCAGTTATGGCTCTGGCTTAGGAGCGTGCTGTGATTGGCCAAAGCATGCAGGTCAGGTGTATTCTTTGGCAATCATCATACATCAATGCACTGCGCTCTTGCAGTTTATTATGGGGTGCTCAAATTTGCTGCGAACATAAAATTCACTGTTCAGAGAACAGACGAACACCCCATGTTTGAGTCGAACTGGATGCTCATCCCTACTCATGACCTCTCTTCTTAAGTGTGTGATGTGTATTCTGCTTCAGAGGACATATGAATGTAAGATCCTCTGGATGATAATAACATATAATTATTGTTAAAAGAACCGAGTAATCTGTATGGAAAATTCTAAATAAAAAGATAAGTAAAGCTGCCGGCACCAGAAGTCCTAAATACAAAACTCAAATCAGTGAAAAACATGGGATGGGTGCAGCGCAAAATGTGTTGATCCAAAAGTGAAAAAACAAAAAACGGAATAAAATTCTATTTCAAATATTCAGTAGTGGTGAAATTGTGAAATTGTGAATGGGAAACTAAGGTCCCTATATCTCAAAATAGGGAAGCTACAAAAGCAGTGCAATAAATCAAATCATGTGGAAAAATAAAAAGTGGTATGAGTAAAAATACAAAAAAAATACAAAAGAACCAAATAGTATAAGTGACAATAGTGAACTGTATGAATCACAAATATTATAATGAGGTGTCACAAACTTTGAGGCATTACACACCAAAAAGTGATCCCAAAATTTGTACAAAGAATCACTCATATGAATTGTTCAGTTGCAAAAACAAGGAAATCTTAAAACAAAATGTTCTATGATTAAAGTCCCAAATTAATGTGACAGTGAATGAAGAGTATCCATGCAGGTGTAAAGACACAATATAAACACGATGCCATGAAGAAAAAAGTAAGGGCCCTTCCTCCAAACAGGCTTTGCACCCAGAGTGAGTATGTAGTCTCCTTACCCGCAGAAATGACCGCAATGGTGGTCTCACCAAGCTCAGAGAATTCGGTCTCCCAAAAACCTATGTGGATGTCCCAATCTGCTGGATCCTTGTCACTCAAAAACAGACACTGAGAAGGGTCTCCTTCCTCCCTCCAGCCATGTGACAAGGGGATAGAGGAGAGGAAGAATGGGCAGCCTTCCCTCACTGCACAGCGCGGCTCTCTATTGCCACCTGCAGGCTGGAGCCTCAAAGTTTGTGACACCTCATTATAATAGAAAAAGCAAGTGAACAAATATCTGCGCTAACTAAAAAAGAGCAATAAAAGCAGCCAACATAGTTTGTAGATTTCATCAAACACAAATGTATAAAGTCAAAATGCAACGCTTAAGTGAAACGAATATACAAATAAATGTGATAGTCCATAAAAATCCCTTCCAGCTGTCCCTGCCATTCTTATCTTCTTATCTTTTCTCGCGCCATCAGATCTTCACGATCGGCCATGACATAAGATGCTGGGACAAGTTTCACCAGCACACATGAACCTCTTGCCTTAGGGGAATTACCTTATAAGCTGTAGATCCACATTAATACCAAACTACAGTTGAAAAACACTTGTGGGCTACCTAGTAATCCCGATACCAAAGCTGGCAAGATCAAGAGCTATTGTTAAAATTATAATTAATTTTACCCTCTAGAAATGTTCTGTTAAGTTCTATTGACAGGTGTCTGTTTGGATTTTACTAGTCTGCCAAAACTCCTCACACCAATATGAACGTCACATATAGCATGTACCGCCGTCATCGCTGGGGCACTAATACCCGACCATGTGTCCTGTTCTCTTACTTAGCTAGTTGGGATGCTTTTCATCATTACCCTTGCTAAAATTTAATAAACAAAAAATATAAATTAACGAAGATACTCCTCTACTCTTTGTGGTTGATCCGCTTCTTGCAGTGGCTGGAGTGGTCTCATCCCTCAAGCTTCTTTACAATGACCCAGTCACCTGGTCAGAAAGAATGTAAACTGGTTATTGTGTCAGGGTCCAGGATGGACTCGTGAACCCTGTGGTGGACCTTTTGAAGTTCATGTTACAGTGATTGCACCTACTCCATCAGCTAGAACGTAGGTGACAGCTAATGAGGAAAGTACAATTCTGTTTTTGGTTGACCTCCAAACAAACCTCATATGACAATAACCCAGACATCGGGATTGTGGTCACTGCATAACCTGTGCGTGGCTTACCATCTGGGGTGTAATACCTGGAACCAGTGACAAAAAGGTTCTTAGCATCTGGGATGGGAGCCTACTTCACCAGACTGCTGCTTGCTGATTCAAATTCTATCAAAGAAAGACGGTCTTGGCACAAACTTGATTAGAATTACAAAGGTTAGTATTGTTGGTTTGAAAATGTGTCATTCTCACCACTCTCATCCCCCCTTTTCTTCCCTCCTCATTACAAACTGGAGGAAGACATGCAAGGTTTAGAATGGTGCAGAATAAAACAGTGAAATAGCCTATGATTCTTTTACCTTCTTATACACCTGTACACACACTTCCAGAAACTTTTTGGACCTGAAAAGATACTTATAAACAAAAGTTATTACTCTATCCTTCAAAGAATGGTAAACAATACAACATTCATGTACATTGGTAAATTGTCACTGACATTCCTCAATAACGAAACCCTTTGTAAGTCTTACTTTCACGTTTTTACTTAAAATACAACAGCCGCGACACGCAAGAGGGCTGTCGCGGTAGGTTCAAACATGTTACTACATACAAACATTGAAAAGAGACAAACATTTGGATACAAATGTGGGGGAGATATTTCATAGTTCCCAAAAAACGAAAATGAAAAAAAATTAAAACGACCAGATGGAATGCTGCCTTCACTCTTTTAGCGATAGAAAAAGAATACAAATTGAAAAGCACGAGAGCATTTGGAAATCTTTGCATGGACCAGCCACACAAAGTTCAAAAACAGGCCTGTGTATTTTTAATTGCACAAACGTGTACTACGCATCCATCAACTCACTCAACATTACAGATTTCTGAAGCCGCAGTCGCGCTACATCAACTCCAGAGGGATACCCAAAATAGTATCCTTGGACCACCTATGTCAATCTTTCTGGGGTTTAATGGCCTTTTCCTCAGAACTAGACTCCATGCTCTTGTGCATCCGTCTGACTGTGGAAAGTCTTGCATTCCTATCCTTGCACGGACTGCCATTGCCATGGCAATTCAAATTGGCTTATCATCTTACCCCTGCGTCCAGGGAAAACACTTGCACCCATTTCGGAGACCACCGCCCGATGTCTTCTTACACAGTGGATTGACGAACTACAACCACTATTAGTCACTCAACTAGAAACACTAAAACGAGGCATCAACTCTATGGCTTGTTGTCCCAACACTTTTGGCACAGAACTACAGAGTACCACTCTTTTAACAACCAACTATTAACTATGCCAAATGATTCCCCAACAACCATAGATCACCCCCCGAATTATGTCTCTACCCCTCACAGTGTATGCATACACAAGTGCATTGCGCTGTACGACCGTACACTGCATCGTCAGACGAATCTACACAGAGCACTTTTGCCTGCTTCTTTTACTAAACACTGTGGCTTCTCTCTGTACCTAGATATTACAACAATAACGTGGATGCCTCCTGTTTGCTGTCTACCCAAAACTGTATTACAGTATAAAACTAAAAAGACAGCTGGGAGATATTTAAAACACTTTCAAACGCCAGTATTTTCCCATTGTCCTTCCAAGCACAAATCTCATTTGCTTGTGTGATACCCCAAGCCCCCCCAACTTCCTGTGGGTACATAAAATGCTGAGAAGAACTTCCTGTTGCATGCCCAGCTCTAAAACCCCTCAAACTGGTTTATTTACATATCAATGTACAGGAAAAGGGAGGGGAGGGTAAGCCTAGTATCATATATTGCAGGCTATACAATACAACCCTCAGCTAAAGACACAAAAACGCAAAACAAATAAAAATTAAACACAATTCACTTAAAAGGAAAACAAAATGGTGCCTAGAAGCCAGATGGTAGCTTATAACACATGGCTTTGCACACACAAAGGAGTCTAGAAACAAGAGGGCAGCTTATACCACATGGCTTTGCACACACAAAGGAATACAAAATAGAGTCTAGAAACAAGATGGCAGCTTATACCACATGGCTTTGCACACACAAAGGAAAATTGGAGCAGCTTCCCCTGTAGGAAGGCCCACAGGTCTTTAAAATGGCCGCCGATCCACATGGTGACTACAACAAAAGCCAGACCACAACATGGTGCATTTTCCCGCACCAAAAAAAAATTTCTCCCCACAAAATTACACATTTGAGATACTAAATGAACACTTAGACAAATTTAAAAAAGTGTAATGCCCCTTACACACGGTCGGATTTTCCGATGGAAAATGTCCGATCGGAGCGTGTTGTTGGACATTCCGACCGTGTGTGGGCTCCATCAGACTGTTTGAAATAGTTTAATACAGCGCACTCTCTTCTTCTTTATAATGTGAGAAGAATGAAGTAGTTTTGCTGCTCATATTCACACAGACTTCTCACAAATTGTGATTCCCTCAATATATTTAGATTTGTCACATCTGACAAAATTTTTTTTTGTTGGTTTTTAAATATTTCTTTTTTTTTTTGGTCAAGGCATTTTTTTTTTGTGTTTGTATTTTTTCCAAGGCTGATCTTTTCTTTTGTTTTTTTTGTGTTTTACTCCATAATATTTTTGTGTGTGTTTTGTGTATCAATTTACCACAACACCATTGATATCTTGTATTATTTAATCTCAAGGAGGTTGCTTGGTGTTGGTGTCTCTTGTTAATTTCACATTGTATATTCAAAATGTACCTGCCTCCTCACAAACTGTCATTTTTGAAGGAAAACACACATAGGCGAGTATAATTGAAACAAAAATTCCTTTATTAAGGGCTCACAACTAAGCAAAGAGGGAGGCAACACTGAAGAAACAGCTGAAATTGGTGAAGCCTTTGGCCCCCAGGACAGACATCAACTATTTGCAAGCAAAATTGGTGGCCTGAGGAGTCCATATCTAAGGGAGTGCAGTCTGGTCCAGAAGTCCCAGAAATCATGAAAACAGCAGATGACTTGTATGTCCCTAGGCTGTGGTCATACAAGAGACTGCATCTTTTGTCAGACCAGACTGAACCCAGGTCATCACTCTCTGGTCTTCCTTCCACGCTTCCATCCATGCTGTGGCTGTGGTGGTGGAGTTGTGGCAGGAGGAGGAGGAGGAGGGGGATGGGCCAACTCACTCAGGTGGGTATTGGGTGTTATTTCGCCACTCACCCCCTTACTTAGGACTTTATACAGAAGGTCCTCACACAGCTTGCGTTGACCCTCCTGCATGCCCTTCAGTTTGGTGGCAGCCATGCAGGCAAAGGCCTCTTCAGGAGTGGGTAAGGCTCTGAGGGACGAAGAAGCCTCCTGAATGAGCCTGAGCGCTGAATCCTGCATGTGAGTCCCCTTCCTCGGTCTTTTGTATGGAAGGCAGAGGGGAGGAACCTGCGATTCTATCAGGCTGTGACTGGTCCCAGGCTTCTCCTGGCTGCCACTTAGCCCCGCCTCCTCCTGGCTGCCACTAACCCCCCCACCTCCTCCTGGCTGCCACATTCCACAGCCTCCTCCTGTGTACCACATTCCACAGCCTCCTCCTCGCTGAGGTCTTCCTGTGTATGAAAAAGGGACATCGTTTGAGTTTTTTCTTCATCAATCACACACAATTTTCATCTTATGACTGTTGCAAATTGAATGTTATCAAATATAACAGATTATCATTCTGAACCCAGCATTTTTCTTTCTTGTCCAAATTTTTTGTGCCCACTACTGTCTATTGATATGTAAAACACTTTATTAAATCACCAATTAGTAATCAATAATAACATCTAGTAAACATCATTTATTTAGTGACCAGAAATCTGAAGAACAATGCTATACCTGGCTCAAGCTGGGCTCCTCCACTTCTTCCTGGCTGGAAGTCCCAGGTTGGACATCGGAAGCCTCAGCTGGGGTGGAAGTTAGGGTGGAAGGAAGAGTGGAAGGAAGAGTAGAGAGGGATTCCCTGACTCCAGTCTGGTCTGACAGAAATCGCAGTCTCTCATAGTACCACAGCCTGGGGACATAAATGTCACCTGCTCCAGCTCCGGATCTCTGGGAATCCGTGACCTTGACCGTGCTCCTCAGGCCACCAATTTTGTTTTTTAAATAGGGGATGGTTGCCGTGGGGACCACCGGCTTCACCAACTCCAGCAGTTTCTCCAGCGCTGCCTGCCTCTTTTGTTTATTGTGGTAATGTGGATGTCTCACCTGCCACAGACAGGGCAGCTCCCTGTATTTGTCTATGAACAGGGGAAGGAAATTGTGGTCATTGAAGCCATCCATTTTCTCTGCAAGACACAACACAAGACATATAAATAAACTTAATTGCGCTAGCAATGAAACATTAGAAAGTGTTCTAGCAATGAAAAAATTGAAAGTGCTTAGGAAACACAATGTGTATGTAAATCCCAACCAAAATAACAATAGGTGCATGGAATACTTGTACAAAAATGCAAGAAATATGTGTTAAAAAGTCAATAATCATAGACCGAAAACACTTATAATCAGTCCATAATAAAATGAATTGTATTAGATAAAAAAGGAAAAAGTCCGCTTCATATATTTCATCACCACACACTAAGGACTGATGAGCCGAAGTACTTCTTATCAGATGTGCATTGATTGCAGCAAGAGAAGTAATAGGTGTGCGCTTACCCCAAATGTTGGACCTCCACTATGGCAAGGTCTTATGGGCTTGCAGATTTCACCCTCTGCGGGGACAAGATGTTAATCTCCAGGTCCTGACAGCGTATACCGCCGACTTCCGTATGGACGGGATGATCCAACTGCTCCAACATCAGAGGGGGGACTCAGGAATGGAAGAGTCCGTATAGCAGAAAAAAAGTATAAGGAGAAAAAACTCCAATAGTGTGATAACGTTTAGGGTATTTATTAGTTAAAATAAACCACAAGTGAATATTAAAAAATTCCAGTAAAAAAATAATCATTAAAAAGCCGGCATAATCAAAGGCAGAACACCCGTGCAAAAAAAATGTTGTAGGGCGTGGCCTCGCAGTGCTTGCCATCACGTGTTCCGAAAAGTTTATTTGCATGGGCGTTCTGCCTTTGATTATGCCGGCTTTTTAATGATTATTTTTTTACTGGAATTTTTTAATATTCACTTGTGGTTTATTTTAACTAATAAATACCCTAAACGTTATCACACTATTGGAGTTTTTTCTCCTTATACTTTTTTTCTGGTATACGGACTCTTCCATTCCTGAGTCCCCCCTCTGATGTTGGAGCAGTTGGATCATCCCGTCCATACGGAAGTCGGCGGTATACGCTGTCAGGACCTGGAGATTAACATCTTGTCCCCGCAGAGGGTGAAATCTGCAAGCCCATAAGACCTTGCCATAGTGGAGGTCCAACATTTGGGGTAAGCGCACACCTATTACTTCTCTTGCTGCAATCAATGCACATCTGATAAGAAGTACTTCGGCTCATCAGTCCTTAGTGTGTGGTGATGAAATATATGAAGCGGACTTTTTCCTTTTTTATCTAATACAATTCATTTTATTATGGACTGATTATAAGTGTTTTCGGTCTATGATTATTGACTTTTTAACACATATTTCTTGCATTTTTGTACAAGTATTCCATGCACCTATTGTTATTTTGGTTGGGATTTACATACACATTGTGTTTCCTAAGCACTTTCAATTTTTTCATTGCTAGAACACTTTCTAATTTTTCATTGCTAGCGCAATTAAGTTTATTTATATGTTTACCACTTCACAGATATTTGGAGTTTTATTTGCAGCTGCACCTTTTGTATATATATACTTTCCTATCACGTATTGCTCATTAGCGCAGGTTGATTCCACCATTTTCTTAGTTACAGCACAAGACAAACACTAATGTCAGGCGAAACTCTCCTAATATAGTTACAATATAGGCCTCAATTTAGAAGCAGTATAGGCCCATGTTTAGATCTTAGCTTCGTTTTCACAATTGGCGCCTCCAATACTCCTTCCTCTGCTCACAGATCGTACGTACTATGCACGCGTGTTACACTTTATAGACACTGAGCATGCATGTAACTCTGCCCACCCCTGATTTTCTTTCTAGTCTCTTCCCCACCCCTTCTCGTTCTGCGCAGTGGGGAAGAGCACATGGCGGAGTCAGAGCAGGTGCGTGCTAATTACAGCAACGAGGGGGAGGAAAGCCTGGAGCCAGAAACGTCCCCATCCTGGAAGAGACGATTTAAGGCATCAAATATGTCCTTTGGGGAGATGTTGGAGATGGTGGACATCCTGAAGAGGGCCGACTATAACGGGAAGTATGGACCTTACCCCAACCCCAATGTCTGAAAGGCCAAGATCATGGCGAAAGTAGTCAAGAGTCTGCACCGGAATTTCGGGGTACGACAATCGAAAGATCAGCTCAGGAACCGGTGGTCGGACCTCAAATTACGAGAACATGAGCAGTACAGAAAGATCCAGAGAGTGCTGCAAAAAAGTAAGTAGTTGTGCTGTGTTCCTATTCTTTATGTTTATTACATTCGTGCTGCTCCATGTGCTTTTCTTAACTGTTATCCAGTTTAAAATGGCAACTTTCATGTTCATGGGCACATTATTCATTCGTATCAAACATAGTTTGTTTGGCCATATGCATTTGCCAGCATTTTTAGGGCCTACTTGTGTGAAAAGAATTGGGTTGTGTAGATGGGTTTGTTACTAGAATGAAATGCCAACTACATTCTGTGTAAGGAGAGGACACTCAGCAGCATTTTACACATCTGAACGCTGGAGCACTAGTGTGGGACACAAGAACACCCTTTTTATTAGGGGGGCCCACACAGGTGCTCCAGTGTATACTATAGGGGGGTCTCCATCTGTGAAGCTTGTACAAGACAGGTAAGTATTCAAGCTTGACAAAGGACAATAAAAATGCCACATCTTGGAACTCTGCCAAAACAGACAATTGTACCCCACTTCCAAACAATGTTTCATATCCCTTTTTCTGCCATCAAATATCTGTGTGCTAAGTATACTTATATTTTGGTACATAGGGGATAAAAGACTCAGAGGACGCCCCTCATCCGAGGAGACCACAGACCCCCCACCTCTGGAAGAAGGGGAAATCCACCGAAGACCAGCAGAGCAGGAGGAGGAAGACGTGGTGGAAATTGTCACCACAACAGGTGAGTGTCTACGACCACAGGCTCAGGTAAGAGATGGATGCCGCCATATTTATAATACATGTTTTTTTTTTGTTTCTATCTTTTTAGGGGATCGTGATGTTGTGGATCCAGATCCTTTCACCAGTGAAAGTGCACAGATCCTGATTGGGGAGATCATGGGGTGTAATAGGGACTTGGAAAACATTGTGAAAAGCATCAATGATGTTCAGCAAAAAATTAAGAACATCATTGATGTTTAGGGAGAGTTTAAAACCCCTCAAAATGCCTTGGGTTTTTGTTGTGCCAAATTTTTTTGTATTTTTTATGTCAATTTGTAGCAAAGCCAAATTTGGAAGAGGCACACAGTGTGTCAACATGTGCTATCTGCCATCACGGGAGATCAATGGACGCATTTTGGGGGTGCAACCCCTTCCTCAATAATAAAGTAGCTGTGAGGAAGGGGTTGCACCCCCTAAAACACGTCCCTTGATCCCCCGTGATGGCAGCTAGCACATGTTGACACTGGAAATTGGTGTGCATCTTCCAAATTTGCTTTTTCTAGTGGTGACTTCACCCCACCTGAATGCAATATCAAAAACAGTTTGTAAATACTCATATCTGATATTGCCTTCAAGTTCTAACAAATGTGAACTTTGTAAATTCTAAATTTGTGTCTTTCTTGTGGGTTTTACACATGCCTGTTTTATCTTAAATGGACATTTCTACTTTTTCTAATGTGACCCCAAAAATTGTTAAACAACAAACATGTTGGTTTGTTTTAAAAACCTTTTAGAAATGCACATGTTATTGTGCTGTTATTAAAAAGATTGTTAATCAAGATTGTGTGGATTATTGTCTCAACGCTCCAACACTTTTGTGGTGCTCTAATTGGTGTTTTCTGTGACAATGGGGGTTATTTCCTAAGGGAAAATACACTTTGCACTACAAGTGCAGTTTCAGTGCAGTTTCAAGTGCACTTGTAGTGCAAAGTGCCTTTGCCTTTAGTAAATAACAGCCAATAGTGCTTTGTAATGTTACACAATCACGCCATTTTCAGGACTCAGCACATTTCTGTCAGTGTCAGCTAAAAAAAAACACAAGCAGTAAATGTCACCAAAGATTTGAGGTCTTTTTTTTTTTTAATTTTAAAAAGGTTTTACACATTGTCTGTCATATTGATAGCCCCCCTACCTGCAAAGAATTCAAGGTATCTTAGCCGGATATCACGGGCACTCAGGGGGGCAAGCCAGGACGGCCACTTTCAAGCACCGCCAGGGTTGATTCATGTTGAATTCCGGCCTCAGGCCCAACTGAGCCAGCATAGTTGGCAGAATGTTGCCGAAAAAGTTGTGTAGAACACAGCACGCCAGGATGATGTGATTCAGTTTGTACTCTGCCATATGTATGAGTGTAAGAAATAGGCGGAACCGGCTGGCCATGATTCCAAACGTGTTCTCCACCACTCTTCTGGCTCTGGCCAGCTGGTAATTAAAAACCCTCTGGTCCAGGGTGAGGGTCCTCATCGGGAATGGCCGCATAAGATGGTCCCCCAGCGCAAAAGCTTCATCTGCAACAAAGACAAATAGGAGTCCTTCCACATTGTCTTCTGGAGGTGGCAAGTCCAAGCTGCCATTCTGGAGATGCCTGTAGAACTCAGTCTGGGCGATGACTCCACCATCGGACATCCGGCCATTCTTCCCCACGTCCACATACAGAAATTCATAAGTAGCCGACACCACCGCCAACATCACAATACTATTGAACCCCTTATAATTATAATAGTACGACCCCGAGTTGGGTGGTGGGACGATGTGGACGTGTTTCCCATCAATTTCCCCTCCGCAGTTAGGAAAGTCCCACCGCTGGGCAAAGTGGGAGGCCACAGTCTGCCATTCCTGTGGCATGGAAGGAAACTGTGGAGTCAAAACTAACAAAAAAAATGAGTCTTTGTGCACAAAAACAGGAAAAGCAGATTAGACACAAACATTGTTGGCCAACATCAAGATAACATCTATTAGAGGAAATTTTTAAAAACCAAAGTATAAGGTCCAACTATTAGATTCCCCCCCTCTCCTGGGCCATTTTTAACATTATGGGGGGGGAGGGCTCTGGGACAGGTAACCCTCTCCACTTCATTGAGAGATGAATGCCTAAATAATGGGTATTACTTTGGCCAGCCCCTCCTTAGTTACACTATTGACAGCCCACTGGACAGGTAAGAAGTGTCATAATACAAAGATATAAATACACACTGTACACATTTTAGCACATTTGGACATTCTGCTATTACCTATCAAGATAATAATAGTATACAGAAACTTGAAACAGTACCATTTGAAAGTATACAGGCAGGCCCTTGCACTACATGCTTTGGGGAATTCATCCATAAATCTGACCACTAAAGAGATGGGTATAGTATGTATGGGTTTGGCAAAGTCAGCAGATAGATGATTGAGGATAGATAGAGAATTGGTATCAGCTGACTTAGCAGTTGGGGGAAGGGAGGGTTCCAAATGATTTGGGGACCCCCCAAAAAAAGACTCTGGAACTCTGCATGAATTTTAAGCACCAATCACATTTCCTAAAATTTTAGGGGGTGTTTGGGGTAAAGCACTACTATGGAGCTGATAAAATACATTGTTAAGTGACTACATGAGGTGAATATAGGGGCAGGAGACCATGCTGGGGAGGTAAGTGAAGGCAAATATGTATGAAGGAGCAAAAAAATAATTACATAAAAATCCAGCATGCATGAGGACAAAGGGGACATTCACAGCATATTCCAATCATGGTAATTAGGAAATGAGGAAAGAAATACAATATATTATCAAACATTATATACAATAAAATGTGATGTTAAAGGATAAAAATCTTACCTTAATATACTCCTTCTGCAGGACCTGGATGATGGCAGAACATGTCTCTGGGATAATGATCCCCAGAGCCTGGGGGGAGATGCCTGTCGAGAACTTGAGGTCCTGCAGGCTTCTCCCCGTCGCCAAGTACCGCAGGGTTGCGACGAGCCTCTGCTCCGGAGTGATGGCTTGCCTCATGCAGGTATCCTGCCTGCTGATATAGGGGGTCAGCAAAGCCAACAAACGGTGAAATACGGGGTCCGTCATCCTGAGAAAGTTCCTGAAATCATCAGGATTATTCTCACGGATCTCACGGAGCAAAGGCATATGACAGAACTGGTCACGCTGAAGCAACCAATTCTTGGTCCATGAACTCCTCCCCACCCTGTTCATGGACTGGACTTGTGTCAAGGTCAGGACCCCAACACCAAGCCCCCGCACAGCACAAACTCTACGAGGAGTATGTATACGCAACATGGCTAGAAAAAGGTCGGCTGCTCAGAACAAAGTAACAGAACGCACTGAAGAACAGCAAGGCCTGTGAAGAGCGACCTGAAAAACAGTAACGAATGAACAAGAACACAATGACAAGTCAATGGTACTCGCTGCACACACTGAAGAGCAGATACAAACCCACAAGCACAAACTGAACAGCAGAAAACGATCTGAAAACCACAAGTCTGAAAAAGCATGAATCGTCTCTCACCAAACTTTTACTAACACGAGATTAGCAAAAGGAGCCCAAAGGGTGCCGCGCTTGGTTCTGAACCGGCCTTTTTTAGTCTCATCGTACGTGGTGTACGTCACCGCGTTCTTGGCGAGCGGAAATTCCGACAACTTTGTGCGACCGTGTGTACGCAAAACAAGTTTGAGCCAACATCCGTCTGAAAAAATCCATGGATTTTGTTGTCGGAATGTCCGATCAATGTCTGATCGTGTGTACGGGGCATTAGAGTTACGAAAAAGCACAACTTAGGAACACATGCTATCCAATGAAACAACCAAGCCACATAACCCACAATTACATGGCTGAAACATACCCTCTCTTCTCAAAATCAGTTCACATCAGCTTTCACAGGAACAAGACATTGAGAAATACAGACTGTGAATGCTTGCATGTTCTTTTCATCTCAAAACAAAACCTTTATATTGTCCACAGGGAGCAGCCAACTTTTCACCATTGTAAAATGCTTGGCCGCCCCTCACCCCAGGCCGCATGCCTACTTAAAAATGCAGCAGCCATCTTCAACAAAGTCTGTGTCTTGAGACAATTAAACACTCTACAAAAGTCATGAAATCTACTTGTCCCATACATAAGTAATAATTACAATTCATCCATTTCTCACATGCATTACTTGTTACACAGCATCAGTCTCCTTACACAAATATTTGAGATACAAATCACACACACACGCAGGCACACACCAGATATACGATCAAACTTCCAGCATTATTTCAAAAGACGAAAAGTTAGTTCTTTTTGCGAAGCAGACCCTCCCCAACACATCTTTTTTTTTTTTTTTTTTCAATAAAGCTTTATTTAGTTAAATCCATACAGAAAAGTAGTACAGAAAAGTAAGGTATTAGATAAAATGATAACAGTGTTATACAGAGGGAACAGTCCAGAGGGTACAACGTTATATTTTAACAAGTATTCAAATATAAAACTGTGGAGGTTTGGATTGTGTTTGGGATAACCGTTAATTTCTATGTCTGTGTGAGAATGTGAAATTAATCCTGGCGCATGGTGCCCAGAAGTAGGATAATATTTGTAGATAGAGATATAATCATAGCATACAACAATAGATACCTAACATAGTAAAGTGTCGAGTAAATGTGTATCAAAGTATAGTGAAAAGTACAAAAAAAAAAGTAGGGGAGAGTTCTTTCCCGTCCCTGGCTCAGCCATGGGTCTAACGGGAAATATCTTTTCAGAAGAACCATGTCCCAGGAAGGAAAGCATAATAGAACTTTAAAATGATATCTGCAGGAGTAATGATATAGTCGCATCCTGAATTTTTGTTTCATGAAAAGCTAAAAGGGAGGGATGTAGACAGTTGGGATGTATGATGTGTCTTATGATGTACTGGAGGAGGACTCCTAACTGATTAATTGGGTATATTCAGATGTTGGTGTCCTTTTATGAAAGTGCGGTAAAATACCGCTTTTCAGTTCTCAGGCATTCTCAGAGGAGATCGCTCTCCTCTGAGTGCCTGTTTATGAAAGTCTGTAGATCGCTTTTCATGTTGAGTTGAGGAGCGATCTACAAATGCCAGGAACTCCTGAGAACGGCTCCTCTCACTGTAATCTCGTGTGATATAGCGGGATTACAGTATGAGGAACCATAAAATACAAAAGTTTAACACAAATCAGCACACATTATTGCCCAACATATTAATAAAATAATAAAGTTAAATTCCCCCTACACAATATACATTAACCTAATTATAAAAAAAACATTGTTTTTATCAATATTTAAAGATCATACATGTCCCTATATAAATGTGAATGGTGTATAGTAAATGAATGTAATGCACATATGTAATGCAGCTATACACCATTCATATAAATACAAAATACATTTATAATCATTAAAAAAATAATTTTAATAAAGTATACAAGTATAAATATTTATTAATAAATTAAAATAAAATATATTTCATAATTGATAAACATAAAAATTGATAAACTGGTGCAATGCGAGAACACTGCGAATCCACTGCGGGTTCCCGCATCGCACCGACTCGCATGTCAGTTCACACTGCCATATGCGAATCGCTGGGGAGTGTCAATACATTGTTAACAACACCCCCAGTTCAGCTTGCATATCGCACTGCGAACTGACAGTCTGGACATGAATCGGATCGCATATGTGTGAACACACATGCGACCTGATTCTGGTCCGAACAGAAAAAAGGGTCCTGTGCGTGTTTGCACCGAATCTGTACAGCTGATATCGCACCACACAGACATCGCATGTAATGTGAATGGCAGTGTGCTGCGAATAACATGCGATGCCTGTGCGATGTCCGGCATCGCACAAGTGCGAACTGGGCCTAAAAGTTAACAACACCCCCAAATCAGTTCGCATATCGCAGTGCGATCTGCAAACTCGGATAGTAATTGAATCGCATGGGTGTGAACACCCATGCGATCCGATTCTGCTGTGGACCAAAAAAAGGGTCCTGTAAGAGTTTGGTCCGAGGGCAATGCAAATTTAGCAATACTATCTGTATGACTGAAATCGCATCGCACAGAGATCGGATGTGATTTTGCACTGCAGTGCGGTGCAAATCACATCCGATCTCGGACACCGCAGCAGTGGGAACTGGCCCTAAACCATATTGCATTTGCACCAAAATGGTACAGGACCCTTTATTTGGTCCGCACTGGAATCTGATCGCATGGGTGTGAACACCTTTGGGATCCGATTCCTGCACCATTACATAGTTCGCACTGCGATCTGTGAAATGATCTGGGGGTGTCATTAACTTGACACCCGCAGTGGTGCGCAGATGTCAATGTAGGTGCGATGTGAAAACCCGCACAGGAATCACGCTGGTTCACGCATCGCACAAGTGTGAACCCAGCCAGAGACGTGAACATCTAAAAAAATATATATATATTTATATATATATATCTATATATATATGAATGTATATATATATATATATATATATATATATATATATATATATATATATATGAATGTATATATATATATATATATATATATATATATATATATATATATATATATATATATATATATATATATATATATATGTACACACTATAAATTCCTATCCTGCTGGTTTTGGGGTGTGTAATGGTGGGGAAGATGTGCTCTGACTGTTTGGTGAAAGAAAGAAGTCAAAAGACTTCTTGCTTTCTCCAGAATATCAGCCAGTTGCAGGCTTCTCACTCTGATTCTCCACTTCTGAAATGGTGAATCAGAAAGTGAGAATTCTGTCACAGATCGCCAGTGAGGTGCCGAGGTCGCACCTTCATAAACTGGCCGTTTCTGTGAATTCTCACTGTGCTGAGATAATCAGCGGAGAACATGTTCTCCGCTGATTATCTCAGTTTCATAAACTGGTAAGGAGCTGAGATCAGCGGTGAGACTCGGGATCGCCGCTGATCTCAGTTTCATAAAAGGACACCGTTGTGCGGAAATGTAGCAAACAGGCCCAAATGTTCCTGTATTTAGTAGAGGAGTCTTGTGCTTGATGTACAAGTTCCTCCATTTCGGCTATTTTGTTTACTCTTTTGAACCAGTCTGCGATTGTGGGTGGGTTGGGCGATCTCCAGAGAACTGGGATACAAAGTTTGGCAGCATTGATTAGATGTAGTGCTAGGGATTTATGATAAGTTTTCATCGGTAGGGAGGAGTGGTGTAGGAGGGCTTGGACTGGAGAGAAATCTAGCTGAAGTGAAGTGATTTGGGAGGTGAGGTGAAAAACTTTAGTCCAGAAGATAGAAATCGCAGGACAGTCACACCATATGTGAAGGAGTGATCCGTTTTTGTTGTTACATCTCCAACAATTGGATGGGATCTCTGGATTAATGGTGTGTAACTTGAGAGGCGTTTTGTACCATCTGGAGAAAAGCTTATATCCGTTTTCTTGAGTTGTTACATTAATTGAGCCTTTGTGAATATTAGAGTATATCTTTTCCCATTCCTTATCAGAGAGATGGATGGAAAGATCTTTTTCCCACTTTGCACTATCTATATTTGTTTTGGGAGTATGCTTGAGAAAGAGGTTCAAGTACATGGTGGAAATCAGGTGTCGTTGTGGTTCAGTGGCAGAGCAAAGGGATTCAAAGTGTGATTGGTTTCTTGAGTACGCAGCACTAGTTTGGGGATCAAGGAGAAAATGTCTGAGTTGCATATATGACCAGAAAGAGATCTGGTGGTTTGTTTCTTGGGAGTTCAATGAGGAAAGCGGTTTAATTTTTCCCTTAGCGAAGAAATCTCCCGCTGTCATCTTTGTCTGGGATCCTATTCCCTGAAGGAAAGAATCATCAATGCCTGGTGTAAAGTCTGGGTTATGTTTGATTGGCGTGAGAGGGCCTGGAGAGGAAGAAATGTGTAATTATTTACATATCTTATTAAAGAATTCAGTGTTGTACCGATAAGGGGATGTTGTTTGCAATGTGGAGAGATGTGACGCGGGTGAATCCAGGGTAGATTATGGAGCGGAATTTGTGAGAAGGCTTGTTCAATTGCAATCCACGCTTTGGTTTTAGGGTGAACATTCCAGTCCACTATTCGAGAAAGTTGACAGGCCCAATAGTATTTTCGAAGATCCGGTAGGCCTAACCCACCTTTCATTTTGGGTAAGGTCATTCTGTTGAAACTCATTCTAGGTCGCTTACCATTCCAGATGAATTCCATATAGGATTTGCGGTATGAATTGAAAAAAGTTTGTGGTAGAGACACTGGGATTGTTTGGAGCAAGTATAGGAATTTTGGCAGTATGGTCATTTTTATAATAGAAATTCTGCCAAACCATGAGAACATACCTGTTGACCAAGCGTTGAGGTCTTTTTGAATATTTTGGATAATGGGGGTATAGTTTTTGCTGTATAAGTCCAATAGCGAGGTTGGAATATAGATCCCAAGGTATTTAATGGCGCTCAGTTTCCATTTGAAAGGGAAATTATTAGACATTGTATCACTATATCTGGTGGCAGAGTGATATTTAAGGCCTCTGATTTAGCGAAGTTAATTTTAAGGTAGGTGAGATTTTCAAACAGAGTAAGATCTTTGAGGAGATTGGGCAGCGTAATGTGTGGCTCTTTTAGGAATAGTAGGATGTCATCCGCAAATGCTGCTAGTTTATAGGTAGATTTTGCGATGGTTATTCCTTTAACGTCTTGATTGTTTTTTAGATGCGTTAGACATGGTTCTAGTGCCAAGACAAAAATAAGCGGAGAGAGTGGGCATCCTTGTCTTGTACCGTTAGATATGGAGAAGGCATTCGACAGGTGTCCATTTATCCGGACTTTGGCTGTTGGGGTGGAGTATAGAGCAAGTATAAATTGTAGCATGCGATCTCGTATGCCAATGTGTGTTAGGACCTCTTTTAGGTAGTCCCAGGCTACCCTGTCGAATGCCTTCTCCGCGTCAAGGGAAAGAAGGAATCCCGGTTGCTTCTTTGAAGTCAACCAATTGTGAATACTAATTGCCTTTAGGGTGTTGTCCCTTGCCTCTCTACTCCCCAACACATCTTAATGATCCGATTGTGAAGGAGGTTCTGTTCACTCCTAAGAAACTGGCTCGCCATTCTGTTATCGAAATTTGGCTGCACACAGAGCACACAGCCAAATCTCCTGTTTCTAATAATAATAACAATTTCGTCTAATGATATAAATGCATCTCACCTTCTGATCGTATGCCATCCTCTGGTGTAGCCCTCCTCTGGTGTGTGCCCCTTCCCCACAAACAGACATCAACACATCCTTACGTTCTCAGCTCCAGCATCCCACTGCCCGTGAGACACCCCTCCCAAGCAATCTCCTGGCTCTTTATTAACATAACAGGAAGTCCCAAAACTCAAGGGTTGGGCTTCCAACAGCTAAACACCTCTTTCAAAGCTTGTGACCTCACAGGAAATGAACACAGGATGTGAATGACCATATAAGGATTTAACAACACAACCAAATACAACCAAATGATGATGACTAGAGTTCCTCGTGCATGGGAGATTATCTGCAGGTGTACGTCATGGCACCCCAAATATGTTGATCAGGCATACCGGGGTGACACAAGCAAACAACCGCAAAAACGATAATGTCTTTGCAGAGCGAACACACCCCCACCAGACGATTGTTCTGTGCATTGCACAGGGGCCCTTTGCTGGCGGACATGTCTTCTCTCCGCAAACACCTCTCTCCAAACACCAGGAGGTTTTCCACTACCTAACAGGTCTCAACCAGCGTCAGTCTGCCCCAGTCAGCTCTTTAGAGCGGCTGCGAGAGAACAGACACTGGGAGACTCTTATGACAATACATTAATATAACATTTTCCACAACAAAGGGCAATTGAGCAGCTTTCTTAGCTTCTCTCTCTGCTAATGCATTGCCAAGAGCTGCAGGATCATCAGAAGTGGTATGTGCCTTACATTTGATAACAGATATAAACCTTGGCTCATGTATTGCTTCCAAAAGATCAGTGACTAGTGATGCATGAGATATGGCCTTTCCATCTGCAGCAACGAAGCCTCGTCTCTGCCAGATGCTTGCAAAATCATGTATTGCACCATGTGAGTATTTTGAATCAGTGTAAATGTTGACATCTTGTCCTTTAAAAATGTGACATGCAACATCTGGTAAGTGCAACAAGCTTCGCAACCTGGGCTGAATTAAATTGTAGGGGCTTAGCCTCAATTACTATGTCTGGGAGCTGAACAATGGCATGCCCTGACAAGTATGTTTTATCACTTGGCCTTGAGCAGCAACCATCAACAAAAATGTCCACAAAACCTGGCTGTGGATCCTGCATCATGTCTGCTCTCGGTGTCCTCATGTACAACTTGTACACTGAAAAATTAAATTATATCTAATATAGTATTCTTGTGTAGCACACTACCCCCATGGGAGCTGCTAAGTTGTTCATTTTCCCACTGGCCATCCCAGACCCTCGAGGCTACCCTCACCTCTGACACTTCGGGTTCCATTATGTGTAACAGCATAGACTCAATCCCCTTGATACAACTGTAATGCGGTAGGTAGTTGACAACAAAGAATAATCCCCACAATGTGTACAATAACAATAATATACCTTTGTTGTTACCTGGTCATCCAATGCTCCACCAGCTGGAAAAGGAACAACACTCCACGCCAATTGTAATTAATCAAGAAAGTATTTTTTACTTGTAATTGGTAGAAAATGGTAATTACAGTTTTTTTACACTGTCACACAAACGTAATGTAACAGTGAGAGAAAAACAAAGGGGTTCTTTATAACAAGTTGTACACAGAAAAAGGTAGTAACTGAACCCCGGAAGAGCGCCTCTGAGTGGGACTAAGGTCAGAGTAAAATCACCTTCACTCTGAGCACCTTTCCTCTCCGAGCCCGCTCTGAATACTATGACAGAACAAATGTTATTTTATAATGAACAACTTAATTCCTAGGGAGCTCCCCCTGCTTCGCAAAGCTGTCTCTCTGAAAGACAATAGAATACAAGGCCTTGCAATAATAGAGGTAGTCCTTTTCTTTCCTTGTCTTCTGTCTTCTGCTAGCTATGTGTAGATTAAATTGTAATTGCAAATTGCAATCCCCGGGTCAGAACAAACTGAATGTTGAACTATTGCTGTGGTGCGACCGCACTGCAACTGTCTCAGGTGCAAGTAATTTGGTATAACACAGTGTCTGTCGTGAAGTGCAGGCTTGAGGCCTATATTAAACTTAGTCTTTATTCCTTTAAATCTCCTCTGTGGGACTACAGGTCCCAGCAGAACTGTGTTATAGGTGCAAGTGTGTAAAAGTGCATCAAAGACACTTTGGGCAGCAGCCCTCTCACCCAACCAAGTCTGTGATGTAGGACAGTTCTGCTCTGGTACACACGGTCCTGTTTCCGGCCGACCGACACTGCTGACTCGGTTGAAATGATGATAGGCAACTCCTATCCTCATATTGATTAGTGGTTCCAAATTAATAATAACTACTGCAGTAGGGAACAGACACAAAAGATACGCTCAGCATCTTT
Organism: Aquarana catesbeiana; assembly: GCA_037953035.1. Lineage (NCBI taxonomy): Eukaryota > Metazoa > Chordata > Amphibia > Anura > Ranidae > Aquarana > Aquarana catesbeiana. The sequence continues at coordinate 333,842 of JBBHAA010000176.1, forward strand.
CCAAATTACTGTTCTGCTTTATTATGACGCAATTGAAGGTTTTTATGCACATGATTACGTAGGTATCACATTAATATTACAATTGTACGTTCATGGTAACAAGGGGCGTTACATAGGCAGGCTTATTCTAATCAGGACTCAAAAGAATGTAAACATTTACTGAAAACATTATTAGTGCCGTGTGCACAGTGAGGGCAGTGTACAATACATACAAAATACAATACAATTATATACAGAACTTACAAATTTCCATTACAGTCTCCCCTCTTTTGATCAATATTTTGATTACTAGCCATACCTGCTATCACCTTTAACCTGGAACCTCCACACGCTTAGGTAGAGGTAGTCCTGGCCAAAGAGGCAAAAAAACTCCATTGTGGAGAAAATAATAGCTGAGCAACTTTTTCATTACAAAATGACTTTTCATTGTGAAAAACAAATGATTGATAAGACATATTTACAGAGTACTGGCTGTACACTCCTGTGGCCAGAATGGCCTTCTAGCTGAATTGTGGACATGCTGACTTATCAGCATATGTAAACACAGACAATTCTACATGAAATGGAAGACGCACAAAAGACAAATATGACTTCAACTTGGCTGAACTACTTTTCAAATATATATATATATATATCCCTTACAATTAAAGTAATTGAATAAAAAAGTACCCTAGACTGTGATCACAAGAGGGAAACAAATCAAACACAGAGATTTCTTTAATTAAGTCATTTTTGCAGTGTCTAGTGTGGATCCAGGTGACTTTTTCTTCACGTTTTGCAAAAACTGTACATGAAATAGATGCTGTATTGAGTCTCCAAACTTTTCCTTATATATAAATGTCTCTTAACAATCCACAAGTCACCTGGCTTTAGTTTTAGATCCTTCCAAACTTTTAGGATCTGGAATTGGGGAGAAAACACATAAATTAGTTTGTCAAAAACCTTAAAAGATCAGCAACATTCTCTGTGAGATCCGAAAGGAGGCCTTCAGCTGCTGAGACAAAATATAAGCAAGTGTGTAACACACTCCCAAACCAAATCCCATAGGGAGAGAGTCCAACATCCCCCTTAGGGGCTTCATAAAATATAAGAAAACATTCAGGCAAAAGTTTTCTAGTTTCTTACTCTACTTTGTCCGCTACATTGTAGACAGTAAGGGGTGTAAAAATAAAACCTCAAAACTTCTAGTAAGGACTCTCCTATAAAAAATGATTTCCTCTGTTACTTTCTGTACTCCCTGGCACTCTGTACTTACAAACTACTTCTGATAACACTTTTTACTGTGGCCTTTGCAGTAGCATTTGCCACTGGACATCCAAAAAACATGTCCATACAGACAAAATGTATACTCGTAAGATCCTGACTTGGGCATCTGGATATATCTTTTTGTAATCTCTGGGAGGGATGTTCAGCTTTTGGTAACACCTTTGGTAACAGGTAAAACAAGAAGTGGTGTGTTATAAAAACAACTGTGGTGAACCCTGGCTCTATCCCACGCTCATTTACTAAGGCAGCCATAACTGCTTGTGACTTATGACACGGTCCATGTGTCAAGCTGAAGGGAAAAGAGTGGCTGGCAGACATAAATGATCACCTTTTCCAAAGTCCTGTTTCATAAGAAGTTGCCCCCTGTGGACCACTTGTTCTTCTCGTTCTGGGGTCCTTAAAGTTGAATTATTAATCCCAGCTATACTGGGCCAGAACTAGGGTGGAATCTGTGAGTTGCACAGACCCATCAAGTGTCCGGGGCTGTAAATGCAGCATCCTTAGTCACCTGGTCTGCTTCCATGTGTGAAAGTTAATATGGCTACCTCAGCAAGAACCTGGAAGGCTGAAAACAGCCGATCAAATTAACTTGGCATGCTTGGTTGGTTTACCTGCCGAAGTAAAAACAAACTTCTGGCCCTTCAAATGGAACCAAAAGCTCTCTATATCTCGACTATCTATATAAATATACACTCTTTTTATAGCTCACAGGCTTTGCTAAAACATGGAGCTCTGCTTCTTGAGCTGGGGAAAAAGGATCCAATGACTTTGAATACAGAGTATCCTTCTGGGTGATAAACTGCATACTCAAATCTACAAAAAATTAAATATCTGGGTCTTCAGGGAGTGTGTCCCGCACTGGGCTCACAGCAGCTGATTCCTACACCATCAATTTAACACGTGTCTTTTCCTTTCTTTTGAATAAATGTACGCATTTTTCATTGTTAGATTTGTACATAAACAAACTCATATTTTAAACCTTTCATTAAACAAACATTTAGTTAGCTGTATATTTGCTGCACAGAATGTCGGACCATTAAAAATTAAATGTCTGACCAAAACAATATCTAACTTTGTCTAATAGCACCTTGGCACAAAAGCTGAAGCTCTGATATATCGGGATGAACCCTTCATTACTGGGTCCAGCTTGCATAAATATATTACAATGGCTTGTGTTCTATCACACTGTTTGTGTAAGAACTCCAGTTTCATGTTTCAAAAGACAACTTTTTCCTGGCAATATTATAATAAATGATAACAATACCCTGCGGTCATGGAGAGATGCCCATAAATCCAAAATATTCTTCTGCTTATACCACAGTACTTACAAGAAAAAGGGGCACATCATTTCACAATCCACACATTCTGCTTTGGATTTCAAAAATAAAAATAAATAAAAACAAAAGGACCAAGAATCTGTATGATGGACCAGAAAGCATCAAAAACTATAAAACAACTGGCTGCAGGTGGCATCTATCCTAACAGGGTGTGTGGACTTGATGTGATGGGTCTGTTATATTTAAATTTTATCTATTATTACTCTTACATCATGGACTGACATCAAGTTATTATCAAGAACCTTAAAATTTCATTTTTATAGAAGAACTTCTTATGTATTCCATCCATCTTGGCTTTGTTAAATATTATGGCAGCTTTATTCCAAATAACAGCCTCATCTTAATCTTTTTTTTTTCTCTCAATAAGGGCTTATTGTATAAATGTAAAATTACAAAATTGCTATCTTAATCTAAACTAATCCCATTTTTACAAATTTCCCCAATAACCTCGACTTCATTTCCAACCAAAGGTTGTCTAAACCAGTTTCAATATATCTATATTATTAATAAAATTGTTAAACTCATATTAGAAATGAATACTCATTACTACTTAATTTTACTTAATTTCCCTTTTTTAAATGCACTGTTTCCACTATCAAAGGATATTCAATTTGTGTAATACACGGTTAAATGTAACCTTCATTTTACCATGTTTGGAAAACAGATTCAAAATAATTGTGATCACATTGTTTACCATTAGATTCGTTAACCCGGCACATTTTGTTATAAATGTTTTGTCTAAAAAACTGGAATTGGCATGATGTCCTTCCAGCTTATCACTAACCTCTCATCCCAGCCACATTTCTTTCAGGAGAGCACAAAGGAGGGGGTCACATCTGCGTACATGACACACACAAGCAATAGAACTAAAGGTCCCAGCATTCGCACACATACACCAATATCTCTCTAAAATCGCTTACATTTTTCCCATTTGTGCACAACACATGCATATCATTCTCTCACTTTCTTTTAACTCTCATTAATATTTTCCTGTCTAAATTCTACTTTCTTTATTTTGTTCAGATATCTTTTATATCTAGCTTCTATGATCAGACGGGCAGCCAGAGTGCTCATCCCATCTTCTCTCTCTGACAACATATAAAGTATTCTGTTTCTGACTCTAATAGTTGTAGTGCCTGACCCCAAATTCATCCCACAACTTAACATGAAAATGTCCCTTTCTGTCTAGTGTTAATGTCACCCTTGATCCATCCTGCTCACATAGATAGCTGTTTCTCTAGCTGTTTACTCTGCATGATTCTTAGTCCCTGTGGACTTTGGTAACCAAGTTACCCAATGTGGATCCCTGTCCACTCTAACCATTAATCTAGGGGCTCAGTATAGGCGGAACCGCACCTTTGGTTCATATATAGCGCTCCTCTTGCGCTGGGCATTTTTGAGGGTCTCTTACCCTTCATTCCCTTACTTAATTCAATGCCCATAATGACTGGCCAGTCTTCTCTCTTCTCTAGGTGTGCCTATACCCTCTTGCCTCTAAACTACTTTATCTAGCAGATGTACTACATATACCTGTGAACAGCACTATTTTTCCCTCTCTTATCTATAGCACTCTGATGGACAATAGACAGGGACAACATAACATATAACCACCAATCAATACAGTTCGATTAAGGGGAGTAAAATAGGTACCCTTTGTCCCGAAAATGCCTTACCGATCAAGGAATTCTGATAACTCAAATGTAAGCTAAAGGCTTACCTCAGCCGGCTGATTATCAGAAATTCCCGGATCGTCTCAAGCTCCTCGTTTCGGATACTCAGGGTCACCTGGAATCCCCTCCTGGCTGGCTCGCCATGCTGACTCGGTTGAAATGATGATAGGCAACTCCTATCCTCATATTGATTAGTGGTTCCAAATTAATAATAACTACTGCAGTAGGGAACAGACACAAAAGATACGCTCAGCATCTTTCCAAATTACTGTTCTGCTTTATTATGACGCAATTGAAGGTTTTTATGCACATGATTACGTAGGTATCACATTAATATTACAATTGTACGTTCATGGTAACAAGGGGCGTTACATAGGCAGGCTTATTCTAATCAGGACTCAAAAGAATGTAAACATTTACTGAAAACATTATTAGTGCCGTGTGCACAGTGAGGGCAGTGTACAATACATACAAAATACAATACAATTATATACAGAACTTACAAATTTCCATTACACTACTACGCCGCTCCACTCAGCAAGATGTTCCCTGGCCCTCAGGTGGAGGTGGCTCTGACAGGCTTCTCTGGTTCCTTCCCAGCTCTACCTCACCGTCTGTCCAGCTCACTGAGTTGCAGCAGGATCGCTGATCAGGTCGCTTCGCAAGGGGTGTAGGCCGTGCTCCCCTGGAGACCTCCACACAGATCCTCACAGGCAGGCCATGCTTTCCCAAGAGACCCAAGATGGCCGTGCCGAGTTGTTTTATAGAATTCCCAGAATGCAGTTCAGTCTCTTGATGCTCATGGGAGGTCACTAAGCATTGTGGGTAGGTCAAGTTAATGTCCAGAGTAAACAAACAAATCACTTCTTGTCATCTTCTTCAATAAAGAAATAAAATGCAGTTCATTCTATATTTTGACCGCTAGATGGTGCTATATACTAAGCTATAACACTGCTCATAGGATAACATAGCATTAGATTATGGAGCAAAATTGTGGCCGCTACACTTGTATCTCAAGGGCGTTTCCAGATGAATAGCATTGATAGTCAGACTGTTTTAGAACAAAGTGTGAGTTTATTGTCACCCAGTTGGCATCATAAATACAATGTAAAAAGTATAATAGTTCAGTTTAGTGTGGGTAAAAATATATGAAATAGAATAAATAGTTATAAAACTGTAATAAGATTATGAAAGCATGTGTGCTTCATGGCTGCTGCCTTCTGTCTTCCATGCTGTCTTGTGTAACCAAGAAGAAGCAGGAAATGATGTTCTGAGACTTCTGGGAGCATTCAGCTGTTCCCACTTGTCAAAGTGTCTTTTTGTAAATATGTCTGTGTCATCTCTCTTAGTGGGTGTGTGTGTCTGTCCGCCCTTCAATATGAAAGCTTTGGACTTATAGGTTACATGTGAACGTCATAACCTCACAAAAACTTAGAACCTTGTATGGCACACATTCATTTCTGCTAACTTCAGCAATATGCTATACAAAAGGAGATACTAACTCAGAGAGTCATATCAAGCTTGATTGATAAGCCCACATGTAACACTCCATACTTGAAGTAATGTGCTGATCATGTAATGTCATATAAACAAACTTCTACTAACATGAACACATATTACCAAACTTTAACTACATTAAGTAACTATATACTAATACCTATTAACATGACTGAGACTGCACTAAACTAACTTAACAGGATATAAACAAATACCGTATGTATTATTCTTCTGGCTACGTAGATACGTGTCTATTTTTGTCTTCTCATGACATTCTATACCAAGATATGTCATACTCATACACCAGAAACTTCTAGCAATACTCAGCTTTAGATGAAGAATCATATCAAATCAATTAATCAAGGTCATTCACACATACTATATTTATTATGTTTAATCATAAAACCAAATATGTTTTGCAAGCTTGCCATGAATATAATATAACACCTATATGTGCCAAATTATGAATTTGGAATAATATTCTAACAATCCCCCTGAATTATGATTAATCTTATTACGTTTAATTTAATACATTCAAAATCATTCATATCACATATACACATCTTTGTATCAAATGATCGGACACAACATTCCTCAGAACTGAAGCAGCTAGAAATAACTCTCCTTCTAATTGCTTTTCTCTTTACTTTAACTCCCCTTAGAACTATCTATTCAAAATCTTTAGTGGTATAGAATTGAAAAATGTATAACATAATGATGACTAATATCAATAATTATTAATAATAATGAATATATTAATAATAATAATAATAATAATAATAATAATAATAATAATAATTATTATTATTATTATTATGAGTAAAAGGATGCAATAATATATTTCCATATTTGTGCTCAAATAATATTTTAGCTCTTTGGAAATATACTTTACACTCCAAAACTTGTCATAATGTTCCATTGTTCTTTCAAGAGTGATATGTTTCTTCATGTATGAACAAAAGATGTTCTATTAACTAGAATGATTGTGCAGTTGTAAACTAAAACTATTCAATATATGAATAAAGAAAAATAAAGAAAAATAATAATGATAATCCTAACTTAATACGAACAATAATATCAGAATAATTGGTTAATCAAAAAACGTATATGTGGACAAATGTTTTAGTCCTAAATTATTTATCTATGGTAGATAGATAAAGTTTCTTCTGATTCACTTTTTTCTTCAAGAAATGTCTTTAAAATGTCTTCTTTAAGTTCTGTTAGGTTAGAAAAACCTTGTTGAATAAGATAAAACAGTCATAAAAATGAAGTACAAATCTTTTGTCCAATATTCTTCCCTAGAGGATTCCTTCTTTAACCTTGAATTTCCTGATATTCTCTGTGCTCTTCATAGGAGCTTGTTATCCTCCATATTTATTTGATTTTAGATGCCATATCCGTGAAAGAGATGCAGTATCATTAATTAGGCATAAAATATTTACATTAAATTTGTGTAACATTTTTTTTCAACAAATGTTAAAACATTATGGGATATATATATATATATATATATATATATATATATATATATATATATATATATATATATATATATATATATATATTTTCCTTCAAAGAGAACTTCTGTATGACAATGTACTGTCCTTATCCTGTCCAAGATGACCTAAACTATAAAACATATGTATTGTGAAGTTTAGGTATGACAGGACGCAACACCTCCTTTTGGTCATCATACAAAGACAGGTTTTCACAAAGACAGGTTTTAAATCACCCAGAGATGAAAATGGACTATGCCTTAATCTCTAAGACCCCTTTCACACTGCCAGCATTTTTCAGGCGCTACTGCGCTAAAAAATACGCCTGTATAGCGCCTGAAAAAAGCGTCTCCGAGGGCTTTCACACTGGATCGATGCGCTGGCAGAGCGTCACAAAAAGTCCTGCCAGCAGCTTCTTTGGAGCGGTGAAGGAGAGGTGAACTCACCGCTCCTCCACCGCTGCTCCCCATTGAAATCAATGGGGCAGCGCTGCGATACCACCGGCAAAATGCTGCTCCGGCAGCGTTTTGTGGGAGGATTTAACCCCTTTTCGGCCACTAGCGGGGGTTTAAAACCAACCCGCTAGCGGCTGAATAGTGCTGCTAAAATGCTGGTAAAGTGATGCTAAAATAGCACCCCTTTACCACCGATGCCACCCGCGGCTTGGTAAAAAGGCCGTGTAAAAGATAAGAAATATGTGTAACTGTTTTCTGTGTTGAAGCTCTTATTCTAGTGTTAGACTGTTCTGCAGTAACAAGTACTGGTTCAATGTCTTTCTCAGTTCTTATGCTGGAAACCTGAGATAAAGACTTCTCAGATACAGCTGTATAAACATGAGCTGTTATACATTCCTGAAGATGTCTTCCTTTTACATCTATCTGAATGTGTTTGGATGATAAAGCTCTGAACCATAGAGGATATGTTTTCCGACATTCTCTAAAACTATCTTTCTCAAAAATACCTTTTAGTGAGTAGTCAGGTGTCTGTACAATGATTTTGTTTGATTTCACTATGCTCTCTGTAGCTTTAATTGCATAGTAAACACTTAACAGTTGCTTTACACTTGATTCAAAAGTTTTTTCCAAAAATGATAAAACTCTGGAGAAATAGGCAATTGTTTTCTCCTTACCTTTTTGTAATTGAGACAACGTTACTGGGATGGTATTCTCAGATACATGAGTTGTGAAAACAAAAGATGCTTCAGAACAAACCTCTATAGTATTTAATGCTGGAGCATTCTGCACATTTTTTTTAACACTTCAAAAGCATTTTTCTCATTTGGACCCCATTGGTCAACTATATTACCTTTATTCCTCAAAAAGATTATATAGTGAATTTCTTTTCTGCGAAACAGTGTACAAACTCTTTGCAATGATTTATTTTATGCAAAAATTGATGCAATGCCTTATGAGTTGTTGGAGTTGGGATTGCAGTGATATCTCTAACTGTTTCTTTTGCAACAATTGTCTCTTTCCTTGACTAATTAGCATGTGAAGGTATTCACCTGACTTTTCACCAGCTGAACCTTCGCTGTGTTTAATTTTAGACCTTCAGCTTGTAACATCATAAACAACTCAGACAAAAGAGCCATATGTTCATCAATATTCTGAATACACAGCAAAATCATATCCACATGCTGACAAATGCATTCTGGCCTAGAAAATTTTGAAAGTATTTTTGCTATAGTTTCATGAACTACACCATCACCAGGTATTAATCGAGTGAACGTATAAGTCTTATTTCTGTTCTGTGAATGCGAGATTGTACTGACAACTTTTCGTTAAAGAGATGGAAAAATGACTATTAGCGATTTCTAGTACAGGGAACACTTTGTCCTCTGCATTCAGATTTAGCTTTATGGTAGATTTATCAGGAAGAACAGGGTTATTTGTGATGTGTTTATTCAATGTCCTTAAGTCAACTGATAAAGAATATGAATTATCAATTTTTTTTGATAGGCCAAATACAGTTATTTACCACTGATTTAGCTTTCTTTACAATTCCAAGTTGTACGAACTCTTGAATAATGGCAGAAAGTGGACCAATTGACTCTAGTGGTAACTCATACTGACTAATTCCCTGTACACACAACCAGTTTTCCCATTGGAATAAACTTTGAAGGTTTTTCTGACAGAATTCCGCTCAAGCTGTCTTGCATACACACGGTCACACCAAATTCCGACCGTCCAGAGCGCAGTGACGTACAACACGTATGACAGCACTATAAAAAGGAAGTTAAATAGCCAGTGTACCACCCTTTGGGCTCCTTCTGCCAATCTCATGTTTTACTCGTGTTAGAAGTTTGGTGAGAGACGATTTGCGCTTTTCAGACTCGTGTTTTTCAGATCGTTTTACTGCTGTTTAGTTTGTGCTTGTGGGGTTTGTATCTGTTCTTCAGTGTGTGTAGTCAGTTCATTTCTGATTTTCAGCTCGCTCTTCACAGGCCTTGCTGTTCTTCAGTGTGTTCTGTTAGTTCGTTCTGAGCAGCCGACCGTTTTGAAACCATGTTGCGGGTACGTACTCTGAGTAGAGTTTGTGTTGTGTGGGGGCTTGGTGTTGGGGTTCTTACTTGGACCCAAGCCCAGTCCATGAACAGGGTGGGGAGGAGTTCATGGACCAAGAATTGGTTACTCCAGCGTGACCAATTCTCTCATATGCCTTTGCTGCGTGAGATCCAAGAGAATAACCCTGATGATTTCAGGAACTTCCTCCAGATGACGGACCCCATTTTTCACCATCTGTTGGCTTTGCTGTCCTCTTATATTATGAAGCAGGACACCTGCATGCGGCAAGCCATCACTCCCGAACAAAGGCTAGTCGCCACGTTGCGATACTTGGCGACAGGGAGAAGTCTACAGGACCTCAAGTTCTCTACAGGCATCTCCCCCCAGGCTCTGGGGATCATTATTCCAGAGACCTGTTCTGCCATCATTCAGGTCCTGCAGAAGGACTATATTAGGAAAAGTTTTCTCCTTTAACATCACATTCTATGTATTTAATGTATGCTAACATATTGTATTTCTTTCCTCATTCCCTAATTATCATGATTGTAATATGCTGTGAATGGCCCCTTTGTTCTCATGCATGCTGGAAGCTTTTATTATGCTCCTTTTTTGTCCTTCATGCATATTTCCCTTCACTAACCTCCCCAGCATGCTATCCTGGGATCATATACACCTATAGCCTAATCACTTAACAATGTATTTTGTCAGATCCATTGTAGTGCTTTACCCTAAACATCCCCTAAAATGTGTCCAAATGTTATTGTTGTCCTTAAATTCAGGTAGAGTGCCAGAGGCTTTTTTTGGGGGTCCCAAACTCAGCTCGAACCCACAATGGACCATAAGAGTGGGTGAGGAATCTGATAAATGGGCCTTATATTTTTGTCTTTAAATACTCCTTAAAATAAATGTTATACTGATGTTGCGCAAGAATGTTTTTGTGTAATCTGCTTGCAATGTTATGTGCAAAAGTACTAATATTTTTTTATGTTTTGACTCCACAGTTTCCTTCAACGCCACAGGAATGGCAGACTGTGGCCTCCCATTTTGCCGACCATTGGAACTTTCCCAACTGTGGAGGGGCTATAGATGGGAAGCACGTCCACATCGTGCCACCACCCCATTCAGGGTCTTACTATTACAATTATAAGGGTTTTAATAGTATAGTGTTGATGGCGGTGGTATCGGCACAATATGAGTTCCTCTATGTGGACGTGGGGAAGAATGGCTGGATGTTGGATGGAGGTGTCTTCGCCCAGACTGAGTTTTCCCGACGTCTCCAGACTGGTGGCCTGGCATTGCCACCTGCTGCGGACAACATTGAAGGACTCCAGTTTGTCTTTATTGCTGATGAAGCATTCGGTCTGGGCGAGCACCTGATGAGGCCATTCCCCCAGAGGACCCTCACCCCGGAGAGGAGGGTTTTTAACTACCGGCTGGCCAGAGCCTGAAAAGTCGTTGAGAATGGCTTTGGGATAATGGCCAGCCAGTTCCGCCTGTTTCTGACAGCAATACATATGGCGGACTACAAAATTAACCACATCATATTATCCTGCTGCATATTGCACAATTTTTAATGGAAAAATGCCCAACATTATCTTGCCTCAGTTGGGCCTGAGGCCGGACTTCCTGCTAATCCCCTGATGGGCCTGGATACTGGCCGTCCTGGCTTGGCACCCCAAAGCACCCGTGAAGTTCGCACCAGGAATATGTCAGTTATTTTACGGGTAGGGAGGCCATTGCTATGCCAGACAATGTCTAAATAATTTTTTAATAAAAAAAAAAATTATCTGATAAAATCTTGAATTTTCTTTATTGCTTGTGTTTCTTTTTAACTCTCTCCTAGGTTGTCCTAGTGCACTTGTAGTGCCAAGTGGATTTTCCTTTAGTAAATAAGCCCCATTGTCGCTGTAAATACAAAATTACTTCCAAAACTGGTATTGAGCATTGAAAGAAGAAGCCACACATTGTTGATTAGCAAACTTTTTACTCTGTGCACATTCTCATGGACGTTCTAAAATTTTTGTGTAAGATAAAACATTTTTTTTTTTCTCAAGTTTTTTACAATATTTTTTTTTTTTTTGGTATAAACAGACATGTTTCAAAACATAACATACACAACTCTGGAACTTACAAAGCTTAACATAGAAAAAATAAAGGCAATATCAGACATTACAGTATGTCCAAAATGTGTTGATTTTGCCTTCATCAGATGGGCTGATGTCACCCCTGTAAAAGCCAAATTTTGAAGATGCACACAATTTGGGAGTCAAAATGGGTATTTCCCTCCTTATACCATGCCTAATGTCAACATGTGGTATCTCCCATCATGGGGGATCAATGGACGTGTTTTGGGGGTGCAACCCCTTCCTCTCACTTACTTGAGTTACGAGGAAGGGGTTGCCCCCACAAAATGCGTACATTGATATCCCCTGATGGCAGATAGCACATGTTGACACACTGTGTGCATCTTCAAAATTTGGCTTTTAAAATGTACAAAAAATATTTTTGTTTAGTCCAAAAAAGGTTAAAATTGTGGCATTTTGATGATATTTAGATTCTCCTCAACACATCAATCATGTTCTTCATTTGTTGTTCAAGAACATTGAGTTTATTCCTTATGATGTCTATTTCACGATTCCACACCATGATTTCCTGGAATAGGATTTGTGCACTTGCACTTGTGAAATGTTGAGCTTGCTCTTCCACAACCAGCACGTCACCTAAAAATTTTAGTAAAAACATGTATTATAAATATGCAAGCATACATATTACCTGAAGCTGGGGTGTCAGACACTGACCTGTTGTGGTGACAGTTTCACCCACTTCCTCCACCTCGCCTTCCTCCAGATACTCTGGGTGTGGTATTGTGCTGAGTACCCCTTCTTTCTGAGGTGTAGGGTTCCTGGTGTCCTCTGATTTGTGTCCTCCAAGTCTTTTCTCCCCTATGAGAATGAAACAAAACGTATACTTAGCACACAGATATTTGAGTCCAGAAATAGGAATATGAAACATTGCTGGGAAGTGGGGTACAATTATCTGTTTTGTCAGAGTTCCAAGCTGAAGAAATGATTTTTTACTTTACCAAAGCTGGAATACTTACCTTTTTGTGACAATTTTCACACCAAGTATCCACTGGAGTACCTGTGTGGGACACCCTAAAAAGTTTTTTCTTGTGTCCCACACTAGTGCTCCTGAGTCCAGATGTGTAAACAGCTGCTGAGTGTCCTCTCCTTTACACAGAATCAAGCTTGCATTTTATTCTAGTTACAAACACATCTAGACAGCAATGTACAATACTTATTTTTATACAAATAGGCATGACCAAATGTATTTAACCTGTATCTGCCCAAAACATTGTATGTAATGAGCGAACAATGTTTACTACGACTGATTACTGTGCCCACGAACATGAAAGTCACCATTTTAAACTGCACAGTACTTTAACAGTGAAGAAAAGAACATGGGGCAGCATGCAAGTAATAATAATAATCGGAACACACGACAAGTAATTACTTTTTAGAAGCACTTTCTTGATCCTTCTGTACTGATCGTGCTCCCTCAGTTTCAGGTCTGACCAGCATTTCCTCAATTGCTCCTTGGATCGTCGTACCCCAAAATTCCTGTGCAGACTCTTCACAACTTTAGTCATGATCTTGGCCTTTCTCACATTAGGGTTGGTGTACGGTCCATGCTTCCCATCATAGTCGGTCCTCCTCAAGATGTCCACCATCTCCACCATCTCTACAAAGGCCATATTTGAGGCCTTAAATCTTCTCCTCTGGGATTGTAATGTTTCTGGCTCCGGGCATTCCTCCTTGTTACTGGAATTAACACACACCTGCTGTGTCTCCGCCATGTCGCTCCTACTGTGTGCCCAAAGAGAAGGGGGTAGGGAATAGACTAGAAAGAACATCAGGGGTGGGCGACACGGGCAGAGTTTCACGCATGCGCAGTGTATATCAAGCTAACACACATGTGTCATACTTACTTCTGTGTGCGGAGGAAGGAGGAACAGAAGTTGCGAGCATCCTAAACGAAGGTAAAATTTTAACTTGGGGCATAAGTGCCTATACTACTTCAAGGTTGAGGCCTATATTGAGAGAAGATTATAAGAGTTTAGGCTGACATTAGTGTTTTTGTCTTGTGTATTGTCTTACAGCAAATATGAATCACTTTAAGGACCCAGTATTCATGGCCAGTTTCATAGACAGGTACAGAGATATGAGGAATTTGTGGGAGGTGAAACACAGCTTATATTATTTTATTTATTTATTTATTTTTTAATTCTTTATTTATATTTTATAAGTACAAAAATGAAAGCCATACAGTATTTAAAAGTATGTTTACAAAACATTGTCATAAAAAAATACAAAAATCCCCTTCTATAATTATTACCCACCCACCACCCAATCCCTCCCACCCCTCACCCTTCCTGCAGGTAGTTACAGCTAAGCTAGCAATCCTCTGTATGTCCTCCCATGCTTTCCCAAAACCCGAACTCATAATTTTAACTTGTAATCTCCGCTAGGTAACTCCATGTACTCTTGAAGCTACGCCACCCTGCCCATTTATCCTTTCCATCAACCCCCTTGTCTGACTCGACTCCCAAATAATCCATGTATTCTATATCGTAAATTTCATTTATATAAAGGAGCCAATCTCGGGGGTTTGGACTCTCCGGCAGCAACCATTTCCTTGATATCTGTTTTTTAGCTGCATCTAGTAATATGGGGACGATGGATGATTGATAATGCTTAATAGGCTTCTCAGATCCATGGAATAAACATATCCATGGATCTTCTACTAAAGATTCCTTAGTTATTTCCTTAATTAATTGTATAATTTTCTTCCAATATGCTTTAATAACCGGACACTCCCACCATATGTGAGCCATCGTATCTAAATTTGTACATCATGCAAAATCAGCTGTAAATTTGTACACCCCCTCCAGCATCTGTCCGTTTTATCTGGGTATAGTTTGCTTAGTCTGTCCGGCGTGGCATACCATCTTGCAAGACATTTAAAGTTGGTCTCCGACCGCATAATATCGGTTGAAGATCCGTGTAACATTTTCAAAATCCTCTCTACTGTGAAATTACTACATTCTGACCCCAACTCCCTTTCCCATTTCTTGAAATATGGAGGTACATCCAATTCTTCCTTCGAAGACAAGATTTTGTAAAGAAGGGAAATAGTATTACCCGGTTTGTCTCTCTTGCATAACTGCACGGCCTATACTCGTCCTCTCCTCTAATTGGTTTCGGAAGTTTCTCAATAAAGAGCGATAACTGCGTGTACCTCCAAGCATTGACCACCATAAGGTCTGTCTCCGCTTTCAAATCTGGATAGGGGCGCAATTTCCCCTCTTTAGTTATGTCTTTTAATTGCGTGCTGCTATTTTTTATCCAATTCCCTCCCACCTCCCTCATTCCTGGCTCAAAGAGTTTGTTGTCCTTGATATATATCAAAGGCGAATTATAACTCCATTTATTTTGTGCGTGTACCTGGTCCCATAATTTAAGCGTGTTGCGCGTAAGTGACGCTGTTGAAGTGCTAAGTGTTCTATATTTTGGTGGGTTCCAAATTATGTGACCTAAATCAGTGCTACTTAAGCTGTGCTCAATATTAACCCACTTCCTATCTGATGCCTCCTTTGACCATTCTACAACCCGTGAAAGAAATACAGAAGTGTAATATTTGTTGAGGTCTGGAAGAGCCAGTCCCCCTTTTTTTTCCCCTCTAGTCAAAACAGAGTGAGCAATTCGTGGCTTTTTGCCACGCCAGACAAACCTTGCCATTAGGCCTCGTAAGGCTCTCAAAAAGTAGTGTGGAAGGGGGATTGAGATATATACAATATTTTAGGAACTAACTTCATTTTAGCTGCATTAATGCGGCCAAACCAAGAAAGGGGCCGCAGTGACAAACGTCTTGTTTCCTGCCTAATTTCATCTAACAAGGGAATGTAATTGATCAGGTACATTTTTTTCAGTGTATTAGCCAATTTAATACCTAGATAATTAATTTCTTCCCTCCAAGGGAAGAGGAGGGCCTTCGACAGACACTCTTCTTCTTGTTTGCCCACATTTATATTAAGGACCTCCGATTTGCTCAGGTTTATTTTGAAGTTTGATATATCTCCAAACGTCCTCAGTAGGGATGAGCCGAACACCCCCCGGTTCGGTTCGCACCAGAACCCGCGAACGGACCGAAAGTTCGCACGAACGTTAGAACCCCATTGACGTCTATGGGACTCGAACGTTCGAAATCAAAAGTGCTCATTTTAAAGGCTAATTTGCATGGTATTGTCCTAAAAAGGGTTTGGGGACCCGGGTCCTACCCCAGGGGACATGTATCAATGCAAAAAAAACTTTTAAAAACGGCCGTTTTTTCGGGAGCAGTGATTTTAATGATGCTTAAAGTAAAAAAAAAAAAGTGAAATATTCCTTTAAATATCGTACCTGGTGGGTGTCTATAGTATGCCTGTAAAGTGACGCGTGTTTCCCATGTTTAGAACAGTCCCTGCACCAAATGTCATTTTTAAAGGAAAAAATCTCATTTAAAACTGCTTGCGGGTTTAATGTCATGTCGGGTCATGGCAATATGGATGAAAATCAGTGAGACAAACGGCATGGGTACCCCCCAGTCCATTACCAGGCCCTTTGGGTCTTGTATGGATATTAAGGGGAACCCCGCACCCAAATTAAAATAAGGAAAGGTGTGGGGCCACCAGGCCCTATATACTCTGAACAGCAGTATACAGGCGGTGCAAACAAGACAGGGACTGTAGGTTTGTTGTTAAGTAGAATCTGTTTGTAATTTTGAACATTTTTAACGTGTTTAGCTCCAGCCAAAAAATCTTTTCTAAGCTTTTTGGAAAACATAGGGAAGGGTTATCACCCCTGTGACATTTGTTTTGCTGTCTTTCCTCCTCTTCAGAAGATTTCACCTCACTTTTTTGTCCCAATGAAAAATGTTTTTTGAAAATTTGGGTTTTTTTGTGGAACAAGGATTGGAAAGCATCAGTGGAAAGGAGAAATTGTTTTCCCATATTAACTCTTACAGGAGAGAATTTCCCTTCCTAGGGGTAGATTTCATCTCACTTCCTGTTGTCTCCTTCCGTTTGCAAGTAGGAGTCGTTTGTAAGTTAGATGTTTGAAAGTAGGGTCCTGCCCTATATACTCAGCAGAAATTTGGGCCTTAGGTGTTGCTGTGGCCACAACACTGTAAGCCCTCACAGGGCCCTGCTGTGAAATATTAGATCAAGAATTGTAATTACATGCCCCTGTTGAACAGGAGCTGAAAAATTAGGCCTTAGGCACTGGTGCTGGTGCCACAACACTGCAACCCCTCACAGACACTCTAGTTGGAACGCAGGAACGAGCCCTGCTGCAAATTATTGCTTCAAAAATTGTAATTACACGCCCCTGTTAGACAGGGGCAGAAAAATTGGGCCTTAGGCACTGGTGCTGGTGCCACAACACTGCAACCCCTCACAGACACTCTAGTTGGAACGCAGGAACGAGCCCTGCTGCAAAGTATTGCATCAAAAATTGTAATTACACGCCCCTGTTAGACAGGGGCAGAAAAATTGGGCCTTAGGCACTGGTGCTGGTGCCACAACACTGCAACCCCTCACAGACACTCTAGTTGGAACGCAGGAACGAGCCCTGCTGCAAAGTATTGCATCAAAAATTGTAATTACACGCCCCTGTTAGACAGGGGCAGAAAAATTGGGCCCTAGGCACTGGTGCTGGTGCCACAACACTGCAACCCCTCACAGACACTCTAGTTGGAATGCAGGAACGAGCCCTGCTGCAAAGTATTACATCAAAAATTGTAATTACACGCCCCTGTTAAACAGGGGCTGAAAAATTGTGCCTTAGGCACTGGTGGTGGCGCCCAGAACCAAAAATGTTCTTACAAGCTATCAGCGTGATGATTGAGGAGGAAGAGGATAATTACTCAGGGATAGTCACTCAGCATCAGCATAGGCAGTCTTTGAAGGGATCTGAGATTTCAAAAAAAATTATTCGGTTACATCAGCATCAGGTGCTTGGTAGCTGGTGGTGATCCAAGACTCATTCATTTTTATGAAGGTCAGCCGATCGACCGAGTCGGTGGACAGACGCACCCTGTGATCGGTTACCACGCCTCCAGCAGCACTGAATGTGCGTTCCGAAAGAACGCTGGATGCAGGACAGGCCAGTAGCTCAATTGCATACTGTGCAAGCTCTGGCCAGTGATCCATCCTCAAGACCCAGTAACCCAGAGGATTTTCGGTGGGAAAGGTGTCCAAGTCTGATCTTGCCCCTAGGTATTCCTGCACCATGTAAAACAGACGCTGGCGATGGTTGCTGGAACCGATCATACCTTGGGGCTGCGGACCAAAAAATTGTCTGAACGCATCGGTCAGACGGCCACCTTCTCCACCGCTCCTTCTTTGACTGACCGAAGCCTCAGCAACACGTTGTCCAGAAACAGGAGTTTGTAACCTCCCAGTCTCTGGGAACGCGTTGCACAGACCTTTCTGCAAGGCCTCCCGAAGATGTTTCATCCTCTGCTCCCTCTGCGATGGCAAGATAAGGTCCGCAACCTTACCCTTGTAACGTGGATCAAGGAGGGTTGCCAGCCAGTATTGGTCCTTCTCCTTGATACCACGAATACGAGGATCCTTACGCAGGCTTTGCAGGATCAGGGAGGCCATGCAGCGTAGGTTTGCTGAGGCATTCGGTCCGGAGTCCTCTGGGTCACTAAGAACGACATGGTCCGCAGCCACCTCCTCCCAGCCACGTACAAGTCCATGTGTTTCTTGGGACTGATCCCTTAAAGACTGCTGCTGATGCTGAGTGCCAGGCTCCACCTCCATACTGACACAATCTTCCTCCTCCTCCTCTTCCTCCTCGTCCTCTTCCTGTGTGATCGGCGGGCACGCAGGAACACTGTCTGGATAAAGGGGGCCTTGAGAGCTAAGGAAGTCCTCCTCTTCCTGCCTCTGTTCTGCCTCAAGTGCCCTGTCCATTATTCCACGCAGCGTGTGCTCCAACAGGTGGACAAGGGGGACAGTGTCACTGATGCATGCACTGTCACTGCTCACCATCCTCGTGGCCTCCTCGAATGGTGACAGGACAGTGCATGCATCCCTGATCATGGCCCACTGGCGTGGGGAAAAAAAACCAAGCTCCCCTGACCCTGTCCTGGTGCCATAGTCGCACAGGTACTCATTGATGGCCCTCTGCTGCGTGTGCAGCCGCTGCAGCATGGCCAACGTTGAGTTCCACCTGGTGGGCATGTCACAGATTAGGCGGTTCTTGGGCAGGTTAAACTCCTTTTGGAGGTCCGTCAGCCGAGCACTGGCATTATATGACCGGCGGAAATGCACACAGACTTTCCTGGCCTGCCTCAGGACATCCTGTAAGCCCGGGTACCTGCCCAAGAACCGCTGCACCACCAAGTTAAGGACGTGAGCCAAACAGGGCACATGGGTCATTTGTCCCTGTCGGAGGGCAGAGAGGAGGTTGGTGCCATTGTCGCAAACCACCATTCCTGCCTTAAGTTGGCGTGGCGTCAACCACCTCTGAACCTGCCCCTGCAGAGCTGACAGAACCTCTGCCCCAGTGTGGCTCCTGTCCCCCAAGCACACCAGCTCAAGCACCGCATGGCATCTTTTGGCCTGCGTACTTGCGTAGCCCCTTGAACGCCTACGGAGCACCGCTGGTTCCGAGGAAGAGGCCATGGAGGAAGAAGAAGAGGAGGGGGTGGAGGAGAGAGGTGTGTCACAATCAGCATTTTGGAGGCGTGGTGGCGGAACAACCTCCAACACTACTGCACCTTGTCCTGCATCCTTCCCAGCTGCCAGCAGAGTCACCCAATGCGCCGTGAAACTTAGGTAACGTCCCTGTCCATGCCTGCTGGACCATGAGTCAGCGGTAATATGCACCTTACCGCTGACCGCCCTGTCCAGCGAGGCATGGACATTGCCTTCCACATGCCGGTAGAGAGCCGGAATCGCCTTCCGTGAGAAAAAGTGGCGTTTGGGTACCTGCCACTGAGGAACCGCACATTCCACAAACTCACGGAAGGGGGCAGAGTCTACCAACTGAAAAGGCAGCAGTTGAAGTGCTAGCAATTTTGCCAAGCTAGCATTCAACCGCTGGGCATGTGGATGGCTGGGAGCAAACTTCTTTCGGCGGTGCAGCAGCTGGGGCAGGGAAATTTGCCTGGTACAATCTGACGTCGGTGTACCAAAAGCAGATTGCCCACAAGTACTTGGCTGTGACACACCTAATTCTACACCTTCATTCCTCTCACTGCAGGTCTCAGAGAGGACTGAAGGTCTAGTGGGGTTGGAAATCTCAGCTGATGAGGAGCAAGGAGAGATCCTCTTTGTTCTTTGGTGTGGGTCTTTTAGATACGCTTGCCAACGAACTGCATGGCAGGTCAACATATGTCTGGTCAAGCATGTGGTACCCAAGCGGGAGATATTTTGGCCACGCGAGATACGCTTGAGACATATGTTGCAAATAGCAGCGGTGCGATCTGATGCACTCGTCTCAAAAAAGGCCCACACCAAAGAACTTTTTGAATAACGCGCAGAGACTGCAGCGCCCTGCACATGTGGAGCTTTGGGGTGTGATGCAGTCAATGTGCTGCCCTTAGGCTGGCCCCTGGAGGGCATCCTGCCTCGTTGGTGATGTGCTGCCGCCTCCTCCTCCTCCTCCTCCTCCTCCTCCTCCTCCTCTCTCCTATCAGGCACCCACGTTGAGTCAGTGACCTCATCATCCCCTCCCTCCTCATCACTGGAGCAAACCTGGCAGTATGCTGCAGCAGGGGGAGCATGACTGCCAGATTGCTGTCCTTCTTGGGCACCCCCTCTGTCCGCGCTCATGTTACTGCCTTCATCGAGCTCAGTATCGTCATCAGAGCCTTCCAAACGCTGGGCATCCTCCTGGAGCATGTACCCAACACTGTGGTCAAACAGTTCGAGGGAATCCTCATGAGGACATGGTGGAGCTAGGGAAGGAGTCACTGATGACATTGAGCTGAGGGAAGAGGCCGCTGCTTTGCCAGACAAAGCACCCTGGGCATGGGTGAGAGAGGATGAGGAGGATGAGGACGGCTTGGTCATCCACTCGACCAAGTCTTCCGCATGTTGCGGCTCAACATGGCCAGCTGCTGAAAAAAAGGCCAAGCGTGTCCCATGGCCACGTGCTGATGAGGATGCACCGTCTCCACGACCAGCACTAGACACAGAGCCTGCTTGCCCTCTCTTATTGGCTTGTGACTGTCTGCCTCTCCTTCTTGGCCTTCCAGACATACTAATGGCCTGTAGCTGCACTAAGCTGGGATAGAACACCTGTAATTTTCTTCAAGTAGCTTTATATACTGTAACCAGACAAGCCTGCCTGTCAGTAGGAAGATAACAGGAACGGATCTAGCTGAACACTGTGAGCAGGACGCACTGTACTAAATGTAAATAGTCTAGCTGCCTGACCGTGGTACTAATAGGATCAAATAGAACACCTGTAATTTTCTTCAGGTAGCTTTATATACTGTAACCAGACAAGCCTGCCTGTCAGTAGGAAGATAACAGGAACGGATCTAGCTGTACACTGTGAGCAGGACGCACTGTACTAAATGTAAATAGTCTAGCTGCCTGACCGTGGTACTAATAGGATCAAATAGAACACCTGTAATTTTCTTCAGGTAGCTTTATATACTGTAACCAGACAAGCCTGCCTGTCAGTAGGAAGATAACAGGAACGGATCTAGCTGAACACTGTGAGCAGGACGCACTGTACTAAATGTAAATAGTCTAGCTGCCTGACCGTGGTACTAATAGGATCAAATAGAACACCTGTAATTTTCTTCAGGTAGCTTTATATACTGTAACCAGACAAGCCTGCCGGTCAGTAGGAATTTAACAGGAACGGATCTAGCTGAACACTGTGAGCAGGACGCACTGCACTAAATGTAAATAGCAGGAACGGATCTAGCTGAACACTGTGAGCAGGACGCACTGCACTAAATGTAAATAGTCTAGAAGATAACAGGAACGGATCTAGCTGAACACTGTGAGCAGGACGCACTGCACTAAATGTAAATAGTCTAGAAGATAACAGGAACGGATCTAGCTGAACACTGTGAGCAGGACGCACTGCACTAAATGTAAATAGCAGGAACGGCTCTAGCTGAACACTGTGCGCAGGACGCACTGCACTAAATGTAAATAGCAGGAACGGATCTAGCTGAACACTGTGAGCAGGACGCACTGCACTAAATGTAAATAGCAGGAACGGATCTAGCTGAACACTGTGAGCAGGACGCACTGCACTAAATGTAAATAGCAGGAACGGATCTAGCTGAACACTGTGAGCAGGACGCACTGCACTAAATGTAAATAGCAGGAACGGATCTAGCTGAACACTGTGAGCAGGACGCACTGCACTAAATGTAAATTGCAGGAACGGATCTAGCTGAACACTGTGAGCAGGACGCACTGCACTAAATGTAAATAGTCTAGAAGATAACAGGAACGGATCTAGCTGAACACTGTGAGCAGGACGCACTGCACTAAATGTAAATAGCAGGAACGGATCTAGCTGAACACTGTGAGCAGGACGCACTGCACTAAATGTAAATAGCAGGAACGGATCTAGCTGAACACTGTGAGCAGGATGCACTGCACTAAATGTAAATAGCAGGAACGGATCTAGCTGAACACTGTGAGCAGGACGCACTGCACTAAATGTAAATTGCAGGAACGGATCTAGCTGAACACTGTGAGCAGGACGCACTGCACTAAATGTAAATAGTCTAGAAGATAACAGGAACGGATCTAGCTGAACACTGTGAGCAGGACGCACTGCACTAAATGTAAATAGCAGGAACGGATCTAGCTGAACACTGTGAGCAGGACGCACTGCATTAAATGTAAATAGTCTAGATAGAAGATAACAGGAACGGATCTAGCTAAACTGAATACAGTGTATATATATATATGCAACACCTGGGATGCATATATATACACAATACACTGTAAGTGCAGCTAACTGACTGACTGTTCTGCCTAATCTATTTAACTCAAATCAAATGACACTGTCTCTCTCTCTCTCTATCTCTCAGCACACCGGAACACACACTACACAGGGCCGCCGTGCAGGCGGCCTTATATAGTGTGGGGTGTGTACTAAATCCCCTGAGCCATAATTGGCCAAAGCCACCCTGGCTTTGGCCAATTACAGCTCTCTCTACTGACGGCGCTGTGATTGGCCAAGCATGCGGGTCATAGTGCATGCTTGGCCAATCATCAGCCAGCAATGCACTGCGATGCCGCAGTGAATTATGGGCCGTGACGCGCCACACGAATTTAGCGCGAACGGCCCATAACGTTCGCAATTCGGCGAACGATCGAACAGCCGATGTTCGAGTCGAACATGGGTTCGACTCGAACACGAAGCTCATCCCTAGTCCTCAGAACCTTGAGCAAATTCGGGATTGTAATCCTAGGGTTTATTATGTAAAACATAACATCATCGGCGAATGCCGCTAGTTTGTGTTCTTCTTGCCCTATCATCATCCCTCTGCAATCTGAGTTGTTACGTATGGTTGCCAATAAAGGCTCTAAGGACAGAATAAATAATAGGGGGGACAGGGGACACCCCTGCCTCATGCCATTCTCCATCCTAAACATCCTGGATAAGACCCCATTTACCTTAACGGAGGCCGAGGGGTGATTATATAATATTTTCACCCAGTCAATAAACCTAGGGCCAACCCCCATCGCTTCCAAAGTTTTAATCATGAACCCCCAATATACCCTGTCAAACCCTTTTTCGGTGTCCATTGACAGGAATAGAGCTGGGGGCCTTCAGCCTATTGGCCAGCACCTTTGCATAAAGTTTAACATCTGCATTTAGCAACGCGATAGGTCTGTAACTGGAACAAAGCATGCTGTTTTTCCCTTCTTTTGCAATCAACGATATGGTTGCTAACAGGGCCCCATTAACCCCCCCCCCCCATAGTGCAGTTGGGGCCCAACTCATTCCAATAGTGGCAAAGCTTAGGTACCAAGATGTGTTTGTATTTTTTCAAATAGAGGGTTGTGAAACCATCGGGGCCCGGGCTCTTCCCCTTAGGTGATTTATTCAGAGCTACTTGAATTTCATATTCTGTTATAGGACTATTCAGAGCTGATTTGTCCTCTTCTGACAGCCCGACCACCGCGGCCCCTTTCAGGAATTCTTCCACCTTCATATTATCTATTTGGTCACCCCCTCCCATTTGTCTAATGGAATACAGGGCTTCATGAAACTTCCTGAACTCTTCCGCTATCTCATTGGTTGTAGCTACTACTTCACCTTTTTTATTTTGTATTTTCTCAATATAATTCCGGTCTCTCTTCATTTTCAATAACCTCGCCAAGTGTTTGCTTGATTTATTACCATAATAGTATCTCTCTCTTATTATTTTAGTAAACGCCCTCCTTGCATCCTGCTCCATACTGTCCTTTAACTCCTCCCTTTTCAACACCAACAGGCGGAAACTATCCTGATTTTGTCCCTTGAGCTTTTTATGGTTCTGTTCTAATGAGGCAATTTCATCAAGAAGTTTTTACCTTTTTTCTTTTCTCTTTTTTTTCTCCCCTGCCCCAATGGAGATAAGAACCCCCCTAATATAAGCTTTATGCGCTTCCCAGAGGATAGGTGGAGAAATATCTCCCGTGTCATTAACCTTAAAGAAGAAATCAATTTCTTCCTGCACCTTCTCTGAGACTTGGGGGACTTTAAGTATATTTTCGTTCAGTTTCCACGAAAATGGTTGTCTTTGCAACTCGGGGAGCCTGACCCTCATTGTGACAGGGGAGTGATCTGATAGTGATGTAACCTCTATTCTGGTATCCACTACAAAGTCCAGTAAACTATGATCTATCATAATGTAGTCCAGTCTTGAGTACGTCCCGTGCACAGGGGAGAAGAAGGTGAAATCTTTTACCTTTGCATGCTGCAGCCGCCACACATCCATCAGGTGGTCTTGGTGCAATCGTCTCCTAATCCTTCCTAGTTGAACCTTGCTTGTCTCCTGTGCCCGGGACATACTATCTACAGAGAGTTCCAGACAGAAATTAAAGTCTCCCGCTAGAACCACCTCCCCCTCTTTAAACCCCCTCAATTTAACCAGTACCTGTTTTAAAAAAGCGATCAGATTTTTATTCGGACAATACACATTCGCTAAAGTGAGCGTTTTACTCCCCACACTGCCCTTGAGGAAAAGATAGCGACCCTCTGGGTCTGATAACCTGTTTAACAAAGAAAATTTTGACGCTTTAGAAAATCCAATTGCTACTCCCTTAGCTCTCCTGATGGGAGTGTCGCTATAGAACCAAAAGGGCAATTTTGGAGAGTACAGCTTGATATTTGAATCCAGGGTCAAATGGGTCTCCTGGAGAAATATTATATCTGCATGATAGCATTGGAGTTCCTTTAAAATTTTCATGTCTTTTACTCGGCGGGTTCAGGCCCTTCACATTGTGGGATAAAAACTTTAACTCAGACATTTAAATTCAAAAACATCTATCCAAGCTCGTCAGTCATCCACTGTGCAGCTGTAACCTCCCCTGCAGGTTTAAATCCCCCCTCCCCTCACCCCACCCTCCCCTCCCCCTCGGCCAAACATCGGCCTTAAGCCAGCTAGTACGGGACATACTTAATCCCACACTGCGAGCTTCTTTATTATTTTTTGGGGGGTGAGACTCCGATGACAGCCACTGATGTCCCTCCTACCGCCAAAAACGGCGGCAGGGGGGACAAGAGCGACGGAGACAGACCACCCGGCCCTATATTACGACCTCCCCACTCAAAGAACTACACCCGTCATCCATTGATATACCTATTAAATAATTGCCCCCCTCCCCCCTTCATGCCCCATTAATCCTTCCATAGTCAGACAGTAGACCCCATGGTAGGCTCCCCAACGGGGAAGAGAAAAAAAAAAAAAACAGTCCCTCGTTCAATTCAATAGGCAAAGTTCCTTGGTGTCTTCTCATGGGCCCCGCTTAACGTGTAATGTCCGGGGTGGGAATACCCAACTTTTCGCAAAAGTCCTGTATCTCCTCCGGGAACCTCATCCTAAGTGATCTGCCCTCCTTCATCACTAGTAGGGATGTTGGAAACCCCCAACTGTATTTTATATTGGCCCTTCTTAGTTGATCCAGGAGAG
This sequence comes from Aquarana catesbeiana, assembly GCA_037953035.1. Lineage (NCBI taxonomy): Eukaryota > Metazoa > Chordata > Amphibia > Anura > Ranidae > Aquarana > Aquarana catesbeiana. Next base: position 359,827 of record JBBHAA010000176.1, read on the forward strand.
GTCTAAGTTGCCTTCTCCGTGCCAGGGTACCCGCTGAAAGATTGGAAAAAATCTGTAGGTCTTTATTTTCAAAACGGACTGGGGAGAAACCCCGTATGTTATTCCAAATCTTCTCTTTGTCCTCATATGAGTGAAACTTGACTATCACATCTCGGGGAACATCTTCCCTCAAGTTAGGGGGTTTTCTGATCCTATGAACCCTGTCAATCCTTAGCGCCTCATCCTCCTGTCGTCCCAAGATCGGGTTAAACATTTTTTTCATCTTGATCACTAAGTCCTCATTTTGTTGTTCGGCAAGAGATCTAATACGCAGATTTTGACGGCGGCTTTGGTTTTCCTGTTCTTCCAGCCTATATGACAGTATGCGATAGTCGCTCTGCATTTCACTCATCTGCAGTTTGAGCTCCGAAATCTCCTTAGCCTGGTAACCAGACGTTTCTTCCACCTCCTCAACTCTGTGCAACAGGAAACCCATGTCCGTCCGCACTTTTAGTATTTCCGATTTTATGGCGGTTTAAGATTGGAAAACATTTCCAGCATTTCTGCCTTAGTGGGGATTAAGGCGATATTTCTTTGGCCCACCATCTCACTAGTGGCAGTGCCTCCTTCAAGCTCAAGATCTTCTCTGGGCATCTCCCCCTGACCCCCCTTTAGTTTTGATTGATCTTCCTTTTTGTCTTTTGTTCCAACTTGTTTCATATCTGTACCTGGACTCTTTGAGCTCGCCTCCTTGAGGTATTTTTGAATTGAACTCGAATTTAGACTCTCCCTAGGGGTCTTGGGTTCAGCTGATTTTTGGGCACGACCTCTCATACTCCTCCTAGGTTACACACCTCTTATTGTAAAAAATTATGACAAAGCCTACCAGAACAGTCCCTCAGTTTCACAGTGTGTCCGGCTCCTGCGACCCACAGAAAACCGCAGCCTACAACAGCTTGACTCTGGGCTTGCTGACTTTACACTTATGAGTGTGGAAGTTGACTTGCAGCCCAATCCTCGTTTATCCCACCTACAGGGTTTCAAGAGCCGGGACGTGGCTGTTCTGTTTCTGGGGTTGCTAAACTTGGCTTGGCGGAGGGGGAATGAGGCCCTCGTACACCAAACTGACAGGGATAACACATGCTCTCCCCAGAACATTCAATAACCAGGATTTTTTCTTTTTTTTCTTTTTTCTTCTTCCCTTCCTTCTTTTATAGGCAAGTCTCTAGAACGTCATTTATGGAGCTCCCGTCCCCACAGTTTTTCCAAATGAAAAGAAAATTTAGTTCATACCTGGTGGGGGAGTCTTCATGCAACTAGATCTGTCTTGAGGCTTGTCGATTGTCCTGCCGTTCCTAGGCTGTTGCCACCTTATCGCTTCCACCGCCGGTCTGCCCTGATGTATCCTGCTGGATTGTATAATGGATCGTTCAAAGGGGGTCATCCAGGGGAGGGGGGGACACTCCGCCCAGTATCAAGAGGAGGACGGGGTATCACAACGAGCCCGGTGCCAGGACAGCCTGATGCCGGTATGATGTGAGACAGCACACGCTTCTTGTGCAGGCAGACCTCGTCCATGCTTGCCCTCACTCGCCTCTGGCTCCAGCCGGCCGCCAATCCACTGCCAGCGTCGGCTACTCACGGGGGGGTACTATTCCCTTTCATAGCGGTGCTGCCGCGGGGGGGACCCAGGGCGTCTTTCCAGGATCCTATTCATGGAGCGGCATCGGGCTCTCACCCCGCGCCGCGCTTAAGCTGCCTGGGCCGTTCAGCCTGCCTCCAATCCCTCACTCCAGCGCTGCCATCAGGCCCCTTCCCCCACGCAGACGTCTCACGTCTGCATTGTGTGCAATCGAAACACAGCTTATATTATAAAAAACAATCTAGGAGGTCAACGCTGGAGAAACTTCTGAAGTTTGTGAAGACTCGGGTCCCCGATACAACCATCATGTTCTTGGAAAAGAAAATTGGGATCTTGAGGAATATGTATAAAAAGGAGCATAATAAGATCCAGAAATCACTCAGATCAGGAGCAGCGCAAGTGTATATACCCAGGCTGTGGTACTTCAACAAACTGTGGTTTCTGGATGACCAGCTTGAAGCCAGGGAATCACTTTCTACCCTTCCCTGCAGCCTTCCCTCCACCCTTCCCTCAACCCCAGCAGAGGCTGACGAGGAACAACCTCGACAATACATCCTGGAAGAAGTGGATGCACCCAGCTGGAGCCAGGTATATTATTTTTATGCATATTTATTGTCCTAATATTAATGATGTTAACTAGATGTTATAATTGATAACAAATTCATGATTTAAAAAAAAGTGATTTACATATCAATAGACAGTAGTGGCCAAAAATGTTTGGGACAAGAAAGAAAAATGCTGGGGTCAGAATGATAGTCTTTTCTATTTATTAACATTCAATTTGCAAATCATGAGCTATAAATTGTGTGCGATTGATGAACCAAGAGCTAAAAAAAGTCCCTTTTTTATACACAAGATGAGCTCAGCCAGGAGGAGGGTCTGGAATATGGCAGGCAGGAGGAGGCCGTGCCCAGTGTCAGCCAGGAGGAGGGCAGGCCCAGTGTCAGCCAGGAGGTGGGCGGGTCCAGTGGCCTCACCCAATCAAAGGTGGCTCCCCTCCGCCTTACAACAAAAAAGCCCAGGAAGGGGATGATCACGGAGGAGGCAGCACTGGGCCTCATTAGGGAAGCAAGTGATGTCCTCAGATGTCCTGGCCTATGGCTGCTATCTAACCACTAGATTGCAGAAATTGGAGGAGGGCCAATGCCTCCTCTGTGAGGGAATTTTTGCTTAGGCCCTTCAGAAGGTGTTGAGGGGCCAGCTGACTGAGAACAGCCACGTATGTGAGCTTGCCCATCCTCCTCCTCCCACAAGTCCACCACCAGAGCCACAGCCTCCAAGGAAGGCTGCAGGGATGGGTGCAGGGAAGCGTGGAGGGAAGGCTACAGTGAAGAGAAGAAAGTGATGGCCTGGGTTTTGTCTGGTCTGATAGAAGACGCAGGCTGGTGTAGTACCACATCCTGGGGACATAGATATCATCTGCTGCTGGTCCTGATCTCTGGGAGTCCTGGACCAGATTGGGCTCCAAATTATATGGACTCCTCAAGCTAACAATTTTATTTTCCACAGACTTGATGTGTGCCCTGGAGGCCAAAAGGCTTCGCAAATTCAAAAAGTTTCTCCAGCGTTGCCTTCTTCTTTATTTTGTTACCCAGAATAAATGGATAAATAAATGGATATTTTATTTTCTGAAAATACTTGACTAAATACTTGACTTGACTGCAAAAAGGACAGTTTGTTTGCGAGTAGGCAGGTACAGTTCAAAAAGAAAATGTAAAATCAACAAGGGACACCAACCATCCTCCTTGAGGTTAAAAAATACAGCCCTGGGTGGGCTGGGCGGAACTATACAGCGTCATTGCATCACTTCCGGTTTCGAGTCGTGGATCGCTCCTGTTTCCTGTTTTCAATCACTGTTTATGCTTTTAATGATTTTTATTAAATTTGAGTACCCATCAGTATAATCAATACATTTTTGGATATTTGTACGGTATCACACTATGGAGTCTCTTTCCTCTCTACATGTGGGCAACATCTAAGAGGTTAACAGTGAGGAGACCACTTACATCGCAGACAAGGAGGCACTTGGAGAACACAGGACAGGATGTTTCCTCCCACTCCACAGGCTGCACAGTGGCTCATGCTGTGCAGGTGAAATACCTCTTTGTGGGGTGAATAATAGCGGTGAATGCGTTTCTTATGGGGCACTGTTTTCCAAGAAGCAACAATTTGAAGGAGCACATTGTCACTTTATTGGACTTTTTTTTTATACACCAGGGTTTAAGGACAGTATATGCATATTTCTGAACCCTGTTTCACAGCAACAATATACACCAGTCATATATGTTGGATTTTTTTGCACAGAAATGTCACTTTGAATTGCAGGTTCTGCACAGGATTGTGTTTATTTTATTTTTGTTTGAACATAACAATACGCATTATATATAAGCGGTTAGGAAGTTTACACAGTAGGATTTTTTTGTGGATTTCCGTGAATATACAAATATTTATTTTCTGCACTTTTATTGTCACTTTTTGCATTAAATGCACCCGTGACACACACCCCTCAAGTATTTAGAGGTTGTAGGTCACCTCTCAATAAGAGCAGCGCCTTACCTATCCCCCTCTTTTTCACATTTCTTCTAGATTTACCTTAGGGTGAATTTATTGATAGAGGCTGCAGCTCCTCATTTTTCATTTTCACCATAAGCGCTGGGGTCTAATCTTTTCACTATGGCCTGGACCTGGTGATCGCTCCTGACGAATGATATCCTTCCCCTGTATGTGTAACTGTAAACACTGACAGGGGAAGTGATGTCATCTCTGCTCATGTCGGTCTTTTCGTTCCAGATCGAGAGGAGAGAGCATCAATCAGTGAGTTGCACCAACACTACACTGACACCAGGTCACGTACAGTAGGCACACAATTCACCCCCCCGATCACACCCCCAGTTAACCCCCTCACCACCTGTCACTGTGTCATCCAGTGCAGCGTTCAGATTTTTTTTTTTGATCGCTGTACTAATTTCATTAGTGACACTAATCAGTGTTAGGGTAATTAGTATTAGGCTAAGATAGTTATAGGGACCCCCTAACCCCCAATAAAGGTTTAACCCCTTGATTACTCCCTGTCACCTGAGATCACAGTATAAGTGTCACGGGTGATGCAGTTTAGCCAGATTTTTTTATAACGTCATTTTACCCAATAAAGGTTTAACCCCCTGATCACCTGATGGGTGATCAAAGTTAGGTTTTAGCGTCAGATAGGGTCTGCGTCGCCCCAGATTAGTGCAGTACCGCTAACACCCAGGCATGCACCATACGCCTCCCTTAGTAGCATAGTGTCTTAACGGATCAATATGTGATCTGATCAGATGTATACTAGCGTCCCCAAAAACGCAGTGTTAGCGGGATCAGCCCACATACCTGCTAGCATCTGCGTTTAGCCCCTCCACCCAGCCAAGCCAAGCCCAGCCCAGCCCAGCCAATTGCAGTATCAATCGATCACTGTCACTTACAAAACACAACACATATAACTGCAGAGTTCGCAGAGTCAGGCCTGATCCTGATCTAAGTTTTTTTGGTAGCGTTTTAATCAGTCGCTAACAGTCAGGAGCTTTTTTTTACATGTGAGTCTCACTACTGTACCAGTAAATTTAGAGACCTAAATGTCAAATCGAAGGTACAGTAGTGAAGAGGCCTACATGTTTCTGAGCATGACAGATGAAGAGTGAAGAGGAAGTCACTCATCTCTCAGATTCAGGCTCAGAATACAAACCTGTAGACAGCAGTGGCACCCTGACAGATAGCTCTGACGACGGAGTTGTGGTCCCTGCCAAGGTCAGGCGTACCAGACCCCGATATTCTTCTGCTGTTGTTGAGGTGCAAGAACCACAGGGCTCTCGTATGGCGCAGAGCTATTCCTTCTGGTGAACTGGCAAGTACCAGCGGCCTAGTACATCCTAGACATACATCCAGCACTGCAGTAACACTTGGTGATGTGGCGAGTCCCATAAGTGCAGTTCAAGCTGGCAAGCACGAGTAGTGTCCCGCTGCCACCAAGAAGACAGACAGGCCCGTTGAGCCCATAGTGCCCTTCCTGCTGCATTCCCCAATTCTAATTGGGAACCCACCACTTCGGCAGCACCCGTACTTCCCCCCTTCACTGGCCAACCCGGAATTCAGGTGGAAACAGTTGATTTTACGTCACTTGATTTTTATTCACCGTTTTTCACTGAAGATCTCTATAGATCTATTGTGGACTAAAGCAATTTATATGCTGGTCAATTCATCGCCACTAATCCCCAACTGACCCTTGCCAGAGATTGGAGACCAATAACGGTCTAGGAATTTAAGACCTTCCTGGGCCTATCCCTCCTCATGGGCAGACCTAAAAAGAGTGAGTTGCGGTCATATTGGTCCACTGACCCAATTCACCATATGCCCGTGTTCTCTGCCTCCATGACCAGGACAAAATACGAGCAGACCTTGCTGTTCATGCATTTCAATGATAATTAACTCTGTAGTCCTAGGGGTGACCCTGAATTTGATCAGCTCTACAAAATTCGGCCCCTCATAAACCACTTCAACCAATGTTTTGCAGCCTTGTTTACTCCCCATCAAGTTGTCTGTGTTGATGATGAGTCCCTGATTAACTTTTCTGGCCGCTTGCCATTCAAACAGTACCTTCCCAGCAAGCGTGCCAGATACAGGGTCAAGATGTATAAGCTCTGTGACAGGGCCACAGGCTATACATGTAGTTTTATGGTTTTCGAGAGCAAAGATAGTCATGTCGAGCCGACAAACTGCCCTGACTACATAGGAAGCGCTGGCAAGATTGTGTGGGACTTGGTGTCACCCTTATTCGGAAAGGGGTACCACTTGTATGTGGACAATTATTACACAAGTGTGCCACTTTTTAGTCACTTGTTTGATCATCAAATTAGCACATGTGGCAGTGCGATCTAATCGCCAGGGCTTACCCCAGCGGCTTGTAGATTCCGGTCTTAGGCTGGGGGAGAGAGCCTGTTTGAGATGTAATAATTTGCTCTCTGTGAAGGGATAATAAGAAGGTTTTCGTTCTGTCCTCCCTTGACGCAGACACAGAGGTCCAAATTTCTACGGCGACTGTTGTGGAGAAACCCCTCTGTGTCCATGAATATAACCTTAATATGGGAAGGGTGGACCTCAATGACCAGTTGTTGGCGCCGTACCCAATTGCCCGTAAGGCCAGACGCTGGTACAAAAAAAAAAAAAAAGTGTCTGTATATTTATTACAATTGGCTCTGCTGAATGCTTTTGTTCTAGACAAAGCTTCAGGACAAACTGGATCCTTCCTTAAATTCCAGGAAGAGACCAGAGCCCTTCTGTTTCCAGACGGTACGGTGGCCCAACTTCCCAGTCCAAACGCAGTAAGCCGGCTGCATGAGAGGCATTTTCCGCATGTCCTCTCTGGTTACCCTACCCAAAGAAACCCGTAAAGAAGATGTCGTGTCTGTAGAAAGCACCCGCTTTTATTGTCCCTCCTGTCCTGACCAACCTTGTCTTTGCATTGGTGATTGTTTTGAATGCTACCACACACTACTTGAGTATTAGCGTAGGGTACAGCACCACACAGTCCTAGGCACACTAACACAGGGTCTCAAAAGATGTGATGGCCATCACATTTTAAGAGACTCTAATCTGCAACATTCAGTTTACAGTTTTTATAAAAGTCGAAAAAAGAAACCCACACACAAACAAAAAATATAATAAAAAATCCAAAAATATTTGTGGCTGTACTTTTCTTCTCTCTACTGTTCTCTTATGTTCACGCTCTACTGTCCGCTCACTATTGTTCTATATTCATCGTTCTGTTTTATTTTTACAATGTTTTATTGTATTTGCTTTGCAGGTATGGCAAGTTATACTGTAATGTTTATTTCATTGTTAACCATCATTTGCTTAGCAGGTACACCATTCAGCTGCAGCACAGGTTTATTTATTCTGACAGCAACAGGGTTTGCTCCCACGATACATAAAGCCGTGACTCCAGTGCTGTTGGAAGCGATTTCACCACCACAGTTTAAAAAAAAAAAAAAAAAAAGTGCATGTATGCCCATCATTAGAAGTGGGTGGATGAAGGACAGTATTCTAATGGTGGGCATACCCACCAATAAATCTTTTTCCCCATTCAGCCCACAGGCTGCATGAAAAAAAATAACATTACAATGTATGCCCAACAAGGACCAGCAACATACTAGTATGTTGCTGGACTTTGAGTGGTTATACCAGAATGATGCCTGCGGGTTTAGGCATCACCTTGGTATCATTCATGTCAGCCAGCGGTCGGCTTTCATGTAAAAACAATCCTAGTGGCCAATTAGCCTCTAGACTGCTTTTCTAAGCAGTGGGAGGGAATGCCCCACCCCACAACCATCTTCCATGGCTTTCCTCGGGCTCTCCTGTCCCAACAGGGAACCCGAGTGTGCAGCCAGTGGTTCCGCCAGCTGATCAGAGACCAGAATGGCTCCAATCATCTCTATGGCCTAAGAAACCGGAAGCTACGAGCATTTCATGATTTGACTGGTTTCGCCAGATATAAACCAGAAATTGGCAAAGCATTTTATCACACCGATCTTGGTGTGGTCAGATGCTTTGAGGGCAGAGGAGAGATCTAGTGTCTAATGGACCCCAATTTTTTTTTTTTTTTTTTTTGAAAAAGAGTACCTGTGTCACTACCTATTGCCATGATAGGGGATATTTACATTCCCTGAGATAACAAAAATGGATTACATTTTTTTTTTTTTTTTTTTTTTTAATTTATTTTGCTTTTATTTTTAAACTGTTCCTTTTAAAAAAAAAAAAAAAAAAAAAAAAAAAAAAAATGTAATCCATTTTTGTTAAAAGGAACAGTTTAAAAATAAAAGCAAAATAAATTTAAAAAAAAAAAAAAAAAAAAAAAAAAAAAAATCACCCGTCCCCCCCGTGCTCACGTACAAAGGCAAACGCAAGCTTTGGTCTGGTGTCATATGTAAATAGCAATTGCACCATGCATGTGAGGTATCACCTCGACGGTCAGATTGAGGGCAGTAATTTTCGCAGCAGACCTTCTCTGTAAATCTAAAATGGTAACCTGTAAAGGCTTTTAAAAATGTATGTAGTTTATCGCCGCTGCACGTTTGTGCGCAATTTTAAAGCATGTCATGTTTGGTATCCATGTACTCTGCATAAGATCATATTTTTTTATTTCAAACATTTGGGTAATATAGTGTGTTTTAGTGCATTACATTTTTTTAAAAAAAAAGTGTTTCCAAAAAAAATTGCATTTGAAAAAAATCACTGCGCAAATACTGTGTGAAAAAAAATGCAACACCCACCATTTTAATCTGTAGGGCATTTGCTTTAAAAAAAATATATAATGTTTGGGGGTTCAAAGTAATTTTCTTGCAAAAAAATATTTTTTCATGTAAACAAAAAAAACAAAAAAAAAAAAAAAAGTGTCAGAAAGGGCTTTGTCTTCAAGTGGTTAGAAGAGTGGGTGATGTGTGACATAAGCTTCTAAATGTTGTGCATAAAATGCCAGGACAGTTCAAACCCCCCCAAATGACCCCATTTTGGAAAGTAGACACCCCAAGCTATTTGCTGAGAGGCATGTCGAGTCCATGGAATATTTTATATTGTGACACAAGTTTTGGGAAAATTACACTTTTTTTGTTGCACAAAGATATCTCTAAATATTGTTCAAACATGGCATCGTTATATGTGGGATTGCACCCCAAAATACATTTAGCTGCTTCTCCTGAGTACGGGGATACCACATGTGTGGGACTTTTTTGGGAGCCTAGCCGTGTACAGGACCCCAAAAACCAATCACCGCCTTCAGGATTTCTAAGGGAGCGTAAATGTTTGATTTCACTTCTTACTACCCATCAGTTTTGAAGGCCATAAAATGCCAAGATAGCACAACCCTCCCCCAAATGACATGTTGGAAAGTAGACACCCCAAGCTATTTGATGAGGCATGTTGAGTCCATGGAATATTTTATATTTTGCCACAAGTGCAGGAAAATTACACTTTTTTTTCCCACAAAGTTGTCACCAAGTGATATATTGTTCAAAGATGGCATAGTTATATGTGGAATTGCACCCCAAAATACATTCCGCTGCTTCTCCTGAGTATGAGGATACCACATGTGGGACTTTGAGTGCCGTACGCAGCTAGGCTCCCAAAAATCCAAATCACTGCCTTCAGGATTTCTAAAAGGCGTAAAATTGTAATTTTACTCCTCACTACCACCACACCCCAAGGTATTTGCTAAGAGTCACGGTGAGTATTTTGCAGATCACATTTATTTTTGAAAATGAAGGAAAAGAAAAATGTATTTTTTGTTTTCTTTTTACAAAACTTTGTGACAAAAAGTGAGATCTGCAAAATACTAAACATGCCTCTCAGCAGATAACTTGGGGTGACTACTTTCCAAAATGGGATAATTGGGGGAGGGGGTTGGGGAGTTGTGCTATCTTGGCATTTCATGGCCTCTGAAACCGATAGGCAGAGAGGAGTGAAATCAAAAATGTACACCCTTAGAAAGCCTTAAGGCTGTGATTGGTTCTCGGGGTCCCGTACGTGGTTAGACTGCCAAAAAGTCTCACACATGAGGTACTCAGGAGCAGCATCAGAAAGCATTTTGGGCTGTAATTCCACATATAACCATGGCATGTGTGAGCAATATATCATTTAGTGACAATTGAATTGACAATTTTGTCACAAGTGATTGAAAAATGACAAAATTATACACAATGGGCTCAACACGCCTCAGCAATTTCCTTGGGGTGTCTACTTTCCAAAATGGGGTCATTTTGGGAGGGGGGGGGGGGGGGTTTGTACTGCCCTGCCATTTTAGCACCTCAAGAAATGATAGGTAGTCAAACTAAAAGCTGCGTAAATTCCAGAAAATGTACCCTATCGCAGAGGCAATCAAATACCATCAAAAGAAAGCTCTATTTGTGGGGAAAAAAAGGACACAAATTTAGTTTGAGTACAACATTGCATGACAGCAATTATCAGTTAAAGCAGCGCTGTGCCAAATTGTAAAAAGTGCTCTGGTCCTTGAGCTGCCAAATCCTCCTAAAATTAACATTTTAGTTTTTAAGCTGTGTGTCAAGCTCATAACACAAATACAGCCAAGGTTTTTTTTTTTTTTTTCTTTTTTTTTTTTTTCCATCTAGTCCCAAAAGATGCATTCTAGGGCACCGTTAAAGTTTTTGAGGCTGTTGCAAAACCCTTTCAGTTCAAACAAAAAAGGCATTCACAGCCAAACATTACTATAACAGCACTCACTCTCAATAGGAATTCCTATCCAGTTCACAAAGGCAAACACTGAATTTGATCAAGGTGTACATTTTATTACCAGATACAATGTGTGATTTTGAGATATAAAAAAATATGTTTAGATAACAAATATTGGAATCCTTTACCAAAGACTCTTTTGCAGTAAAAGATTAAAATAGGTGGATATGCATGATAACCCCCAACCACCAGAGTCAGAACCCAAGATGTCCATCTTACAATTACATACAGAAAATATATATTATAGTGGTAGTTGCTCACATTCAAACATTCATACAAACTTTGCAGATTTTTATTTATTTATTTTAGCTCTCTTATAGTCAATATCCTCATATTTTTAAAGGAGGATTCCATTGCTGAATCTTTTTGAGAATGCCTTTAGTTTAGCTTCAAAAACAGCGCTTGGAAAGTAAGGTAAAAGCTGCGGTTACAAGTGAGGTACACCAATACAGAAAAGAAATATAGAAAAACCGTGCTAAAACAGGATATTCAAAATGAATGAAAATATACAGTCTTATACAAAGGAATGTCCAACCATCACACGGTGAATAGCGTGAATATTCATATGTTGTTAGGTGAAAATGCAAATAGAACAGATCTATGTGGTGAAATGCTTACCAGAAAGTAAGCCAAACAGGCGAGTGGCTTAAAACCCAGCCTGGGCCTTTAAGAAAAACGATCCCAATGGAACAGGATGGGTCACACTCGTACCGTGTATTCAGATCCACGAAGGGATTACCCAAAAAAAAATTTTTTAAAAACAGAGCAATACTGACAAAAATGTGAAATCAAAAAAAAAAAAAAAAAAAAAAAAAAAAAAGGAAAAATGTGCAACACTCAACAAAAACAAAATCATATATACTCAAACATCCAGTGATGAGAACACACATAGGATCGTTAAGTGAGTGACATGCAATAAGGTGTAGTTTAGGTTAACAGTCCTCTATAAACATTTGAGCCAAGTTGCCGGCATTTTCATTCGTCCTTGCCCGTTAAGTCTGTGACATCTCCCTCTTGTTACTCCTCCAAACACATTGTTGTATTTTGACTTTGATCTGGTCCAGGTTGCTCTCCACATTTTTCTTTGCAATGTCTAGCAATTCATTCATCATAGAGCTGTCATAGTGATGAACACGTGTGGCATACTTCTTGCTTAGTGTCCCTATTTTTTCAGCATCTGAAAGAAACATGTGCATCAATTTGTAAAATAAAAAAAATAAAAAAACCTGTCTGGAGCTACTCTGTTACTTTGCATGAATAAGCATGATTCACCACTGTTCAGTCTCATTTGTAAAACTACCTATGCTTTACTTACAACTTCTTTCTCAGTTCTGGATTCATTTACTCCAGTCGGAACATCCGACATGCTGTACCAACTGCATTTTCCTCTTTGTTAATTTTACTGAAAATTTTAATAAAGAATTATTGAAATAAATTTAAAAAAAAAAAAAAAAAAAAAAAAAAAAAAAAAAACCCCACACAACACCGAATCAATGAGATTTTTATAAAATTACTTCTCCGGTATCTTTCAAACAGGCCTGCGTGTAGTTTGACTTTTTATTACAAAATATGTATAGTTTATTCTCAAATCAAAAATGTCTGTGCTTTAGTTCAGGTCAAAAGACAACAAAAATTGTTATGTTGCACTAGTAACCATGATGGCAATGCGTTTCAGGAGCATGCCCTCCTTTTATCAAGACTTGAAAAAGGGGGCTATGCCCAGAAACACGTTGTCATGGTTTCCTATAAGACCCCAAGCTGTTCTCTGTGGCGGCCGGCAGCTTTTTGTTTGTTCCGTCGTAGCCACATGCTAGCTGCAAGCTGCGTATGCGCTCTGATTGAGCTTAAGCCGGTCATACATCTCCTGCCCATGTACAGAGGAGACCATTCTGTGCACTCGGTTATCCAGATGGAGAGCCTGCAGTGACAGGTATGGGAGTGCAGGCTGTTCTATCCTGGATTGTTGTTGATGACTGGCACGTGGAATGCCAACTTGTACACAAAAGGACTTCCATACTTCAAAAATGTATAACTTCCGAATAGAGCCTGGGTAAAATCCTCCTGTATTTTTTTCCTTTTTTTTCTACTCACAGAGGGCTCAGGCAGTGTTGGGGTGAGTGACACGTCATACCCTTACTATCCTCAGATACACACAGCAGCTGGCAGTTCACCTCTTTTGCAGCAGAGTAGGGAGGAAGACCATGGCAGCACCCTATACCCAGTACCAGCAATACAAAAATAAAAAAAATAAAAAAAAAGTCACCCCTAGTGTTTTGGCACACCATGTTCCACCTCTGATAGCCTCCACAGAAAGGTCTGGAAATTGTTCTCGATTCACAGGAAGGGTGGCATAGACCCTTGTATGACAGCATAGGGGCACCAATGTCTAAGGTAGCAAAGCCCAGATTTAGGGATGGAATCTTAGGGGCCAAGTGGGTACCCCATTATGAAAGCAGCAATTTCAGCCCTGGCTGCCTGTGTTGACCCTGGGGACTGATATCCGGGAGAGAACCTGGGTGTCACAATCTCAAGATCTGAGCAGAGAGAGACCTCAAATGTAGCTTCAGATATCTGAGTGATGAAAATTTTTTCTAACAATTTACGGTCATGGAACTGGAGGGGGGGGGGGGGGTCTTGTCAGTTAAAGGTGCTGCTACCTGGTGCCTGTCTACTTACTGGAGTTTATAAAAGATTTTAACAAGTAAAACCATTAAGGTTGGATCACGTGGAAGTGTTAAAAGGAAGGTCTCCCCCCCTCCTCTCATAGGACCATACCTACACCAATGAATGCATCCTGGCTGGTGAAAATCTTGTCGGACATCCAGTGTCTGCACAATAAAATTTTGTAGACTTGAATGTGACTTACCTGTAGAGCAAGAACAGGGTCCCATTCAAGTTCATTAGTAAGTGCTGACAGCCCAATATAACATTTTTTCTGGTTGAGATGCAGACATCAATAGTAGTGGCAACCATTGGAGTAGGCAAGTACAGATCTACAGGGGGGGGGGGGAATCTAGCAATGTGTGTGGGGAGGGGTTACATTTTCTACTAGCTTGATTGGAGAGGCCACTGCCCCAATCGGGGAATGCTTTGCATTCATTGCAAGAATGCCTCTGAAATGGTGAATGTGCCAAGTGGCCAATCTTGATTTCACAATGCAACAGGGCGGCCTCTCGGCACAGGGCCCAGAAGCTAGTGGCAACATAATAGCAGCGGTGTCTACTACAGTGGCTTCCAGTTTCTAGGAGGGACCCCACAGGTATACAGATTTACATTGGTCCAAGCTGGAACTAAGTAGGAATATCCATACCTGGAATGCAGCCTATAGCACCCACCAAGCTCATAATACAGAGAGTGAGACAACTCAACGAACACACAAGACGCATTACGGGACTTCTCTGTAAACTCACCACCACAAGTCTGGGTGTTGAACAGAGGAAAGTGCATCACATCGGGCGTCTCATTTCCATCTCCTTCAAAGACATAGCAGCTTTTAGTTGGAGGGCACTCATAACTTTCTTCAGTGTTCTTTGGGAAAGGAATCCGGTGAGCCTTGCAGTATTCGGCTGTTTTTTTCACCGTCTAGTTAAAGAGAAAAAAAAAAAAAAAAAAATTGTTAAGTGTGCCCATTGTTCTCCAATAGTGATAATAGAACAAGCCTGGGTTCAGCAAGTTAATGTTTCTCAAATCATGCTCACGATTCAGTAAACCCCAAATTTTTAGATGAATCATGTTGATCTTCTATTGATTGGCCATCAGCTCTGACCAGATGTTAAAATTGGTTTCAAGGATGCCCACAGTAAAGATCTACTGTGGCACAGTGTATTTGAATGTCATTTAACCACTTGCTGACAGCATGACGACATTGTACGGCGGCAAAGTGGCCCTCCAAGGCCGGATCACCTACCTAGTATGCGATCTAGCAGTTCTAAGTTGAGGGGCACGCTCGTGCTGGCTGCAATTAGGAACAGCACAATCTGATCATCAGGTGCTGGGGCCAATGGATATCTGCCGGCATCCGCTAATCGGCAAGGAGACGCACAGGGTGGAGCGCTGCCTATGTAAACAGTGCCGAGCTCCGTCCTGTCAGCAGGGATGTGATGGATTTCATTTCCCTGCAAAGCACATCCCTTAGTGAAAGCAGCATATTGTACACAAACACTGGATAGGCACACATTTAACCCTTTGATCGTCCAGAGGTTTAACCCCTTCCCAGCAGTGTCATTAGTACATATTGCCCCGAACACACGGTCGGATTTTCCGATGGAAAAGTCCGATCGGAGCGTGTTGTCGGAAATTCCGACCATGTGTGGGCTCCATCGGACATTTTCCATCGGATTTTCCGACACAAAGTTTGAGAGCAGGATATAAAATTTTCCGACAACAAAATCCATTGTCGGAAATTCTGATCGTGTGTACACAAATCCGACGGACAAAGTGCCACGCATGCTCAGAATAAATAAAGAGATGAAAGCTATTGGCTACTGCCCCGTTTATAGTCCCGATGTACGTGTTTTACGTCACCGCGTTCAGAATGATCGGATTTTCAAAAAAACTGTGTGTGACCGTGTGTATGCAAGACAAGTTTGAGCCAACATCCGTCGGAAAAAATCCTAGGATTTTGTTGTTGTCGGAATGTCCTAACAAAGTCCGACCGTGTGTACGGGGCATTAGAGTCACTGATTCCCACAAAGTGTCAGATCGTCCACCGCAATATCCTAGTCTCACTATAAGTCGTTGATCACCGCCATTACTAGTATAAAAAAAAAATCCAGTATATACTATATCGCATAGTTTGTAGATGCTAGAACGTAAACCAATATATGCAAGATTTTTTTTTTTTACCAAAAATATATAACTGAATACATATTGACTTAAATTTATGAAGAAATGTGATTTATTTTTTTATTGGATGTTTTATAACAAATTAAATAATTGTTTTTCCAAATTTTTGGTAATTTTTCATTCTATTAGCGCACAAATAAAAAAACCCAGTGGTGATCTAATACCACCAAAAGAAAGCTCTATTTGTGGGAAAAAGTATATAAAATTATATTTGGGTACAGCGTTACATGACCGCCCAATTGTCAGTTAAAGTAATGCAGTGCTGTATCGCAAAACATGGACTGGGCATGAAGGGAGGGGGGTAAACCTTCCGAAGGGTAAGTGATTAAAGAAAAAAAAAAAAAAAAAAAAAAAAAAAAAAAAATTTGAGCTCCTTTTAATAGGTCGTTGCACTTTTCAATAAGCCAACAATGAAATTTAATTTCCTGAAAATTTTACTTTTTTTTCCCTTTGTAATGTGCAGAAAGTGCTGCAGCAGCAGCTCCGACCTTTTACAGAAACGGACCCCTTCATTAGGCAGGATTAGGATACCCTTCCAGGCATGTTATGTAAAGAAATGACACATTTTAAAGTCTAACTTTAAGCATAAAAAAATAAATAAAATAACTGAATGGATTTTTTAAAAATAGCTTTTGCATTGGTACATGAAACATGTGCCCACCGCCCAATACTAGTTATGTGACACCCCCTTGCCCATTAGCCCATAAAATTGGCACTTTTAGCTTTGCTCCCATCGATTTCAGTGGGGTTTGGGTTCGGCATTCAAATGTCTTTGAAGTTCTCTGAACACTTGGACCAAACCCAGGGCAGCTCAGCACTAATCATTTCATGACTTGTGTTTTTTTTCAAATCAGTTCTATATCTGATGTTGGTGAGTTGCAGCAAATGACTGAAATGTGGTTACCTCGAATGGATCTCCTTGACTGAAGTCAAAAGACAAAATCAGATCTACTTTGCGATAAGGAGGTAACACCAACGGGTACGGCGTATTGATTTCCAATCCAGCATCCACCAGACTGATTTGCTTTTTACGAAAGAGGGGGCAGTTTTCCGGGATTTTAGCTGGGAAATAAATCAAAGAAAATATTAACCCGCAAAATATAAAAAAAAAAAAAAAAAAAAAAAAAAAAAAGTCAAAAACTTTGTGAGCATGCTGTTAATTTAGACACACACACACACACACACTTTCAGAAAAAAAAAATATTTGAAATTTATTTTAGAGTACATTCAGAGGTCTGTCCATTTTTTTGTTAAC
The DNA here is from genome assembly GCA_037953035.1 of Aquarana catesbeiana. NCBI lineage: Eukaryota > Metazoa > Chordata > Amphibia > Anura > Ranidae > Aquarana > Aquarana catesbeiana. The sequence continues at coordinate 376,818 of JBBHAA010000176.1, forward strand.
TGGCAATGAATTTGTCACTTTCTAGAGCAAGGATGGAAAAAAAATAAATTGCAGAGTCACCCAAATATGCATACCAGACCCTTTGAGTCTGGTATGGATTTTAAGGGGTACCTTGTGCCAAAAAAAAAAAAAAAAATAAAGGAGAATGACAACCTCAGCTTGGGCTCCCACAAGGCCAACCATGCAGCCTGGCTTTTTAGTGAAGCAGGGGAACAAGTGTGTGCCCCTCCTGCATACCAGGCCATCTCCCCCCACCCTAAAAAAGGCCCTCATTTGAAAATCCATCAATCACTATGCCTGCCAAATTACCAAAATTAACATGGTGCACCAAGACAAATCCTGATGGTACCATTTGCCAAATGACACCAACCCAAGCTCTCAGCTATATAAAAGGAACACTCAGGGATAGTGGTGGCATTGGCTATATTTGGGCAATTATATCACAGCTATCCCCATCCCTTTACTTACATGGTCGGAAATTCCTGGCCATGTAAGTCAATGGTGCCCATGGTGACATCAGCTGTTGCTAGGAATGCTTCCTTAGCAACCATTGACAGTCAAACTGTAAAATATGCAATTGGCAGAAATATTTCTATAAAACGATGATCAGCTTTTGCCAAACTGTTGGCCAATGGGTAAATGTTTAGGCGTTTATCAATCACTGAAAAGCCCATTTGGTCCGACCTGTTGGTTCATCCCTAGTCTCTAGATATGATGAGTGGGCAGGACAGGATCCCGACAATGTGATCACAGTAACAGCCAATTACAGTGCTGAGGTTATCAAGACGTTCATCTGGCCCTCCCCTTGACTTAAGACCTAGTTAGTTAAAGGACAGGGTGGGTAGGAAGGTGTAAACAATGTAATGTTCTGGAGGTGCAATAACTCCCCTTATTTTCCTGGAAAATGTCTCGATAATACTTTTTCCCGAAGCCAACATGGCAGCATACATATTATTGCGCACCACCCTTATCGCCTCCCACAGGACTGGTATAAATCTATAAAAAAGACCCACCACATTCTTTTTTGTCCTCAAGGTCTACATCTTCAGACCATTATACTTGTCAGAATGAGTCTAGTCCCTTACCTGCCAATGATAGACGTCCACCTGGGTTCAGCCTCTTCCATGAAGTGTCGCACATCTTAGGTTGCTAAATGTACCAACATAAGAGCCCCTTCTGGTGGCGTTTTGGGGCTGATGAGTTTTTTCAACTAAAAATGCTATGCCTCAGGTAGCGCTCCTCGTGGTCATGATTTGGTGTTAAGAGCGGTCTACATTTTTCTTTCCCTGTTAATTTTTCCTTTTTTCCCCCACACATAATTTCTTTACATTCCTTAAAGTGGTTGTAAAGGTTCAGTTTAAAAAAAAAAAAAAAAAAAAACAAAACAACAAATGTCATACTTGCCTCCACTGTGCAGTTGGTTTTGCACAGAGTGGCGCTGATCCTCCTCTTCTGGGGTCCCTCAGCTGCGCTCCCGGCTTCTCCAGTGGACACCCGTGCAGGTATGCTCCCCTGTCCTGCTTCTGCATCTATTCACACAAAAAGTAGGACTCAGCCCCGCCCTCCGTGTCATTGGATTTGGATAAATTGATAGCAGCACAGCCATTGGCTCCTGCTGCTGTAAATCAGGACATGACACTGGCTGGAGCTGGTGTTCTCGTTCCAGTCATGGGAATTACGGGGCTTGGGTAAGTATGAGGGCTCTGCTGCAGCACATGCAGTTTTTCACCTTAATGCATAGAATGCATTAAGGTGAAAAACAGTGAGGGTTCACAGCCCCTTTAAGGCTTCCTATTATCTAAGATGATTATTTTTAATCTCCGATGATGGGCATATGCACGCTTGCCAATGTAATGGACCGTTTGGTGCGCTGTAGCATCTGGGAAAGATTTGCACATGTGCAGTACCCAGGGATCATCTGGCTTCTGTCTTGGAAGTAGTTGCTGATTCATACCATGCTTAGTGCATGGATTCCCTTCAGCTGCCTTCTAGGTATGAGAAAAGATGCCCTGAAGGAGAGTAGCAACTCTCGAGGATATATTTATTTCATGCATCCTTGGCAGGGGGTCTCTTGGGTAGGAGGATTTGGTTCTATTGGGTTCTTGCATTTTTATTGTTTCCTAGTATTTTTTTGGAACTCTTGCTCTTAGCAATATTCATCTTCTGCAGACTCTGTCACTTGCATCAGTATGAGCATTCCACCATGTGAGCAACACCTCCACATGCTTCGGAAGGGACAAACATTATGAAAAGTGCTCCCTTTACTATCCTCTTTACTTACCATAAACATGGCACTTTTGGATTTTTGTTGCAGCCCGGCCCACTCTAGTTCTTACTTTAGAAAGTCTTGAAGAGTGTCTTCAGGTGATGGCATAGAAGACAGTGATTCGTTGAGCCACTGCAGATCCTGTTCTAGATATAGAATGAGTTCTCATGAGTGGAGATACTCTTCTTCCCCTGAGCATACATAGCAACCAAGAAACACTAGGCCTGCGGTGCAGATCCCTTGCCAGATGAGCTCATCTGTGAAAACTGCCCATGGGACCTCTCTAGGGACAGAAACTGAGTCAAAAAGTTCCTCTTGAAGCAGGCCCTTCAAGGAGTGCCTTTTAGAGCCATCTACTCACTTAAAGTTAACAGAGCCATGCCACAATGTTCAAGACATGGGTCCAGCAGATAGAAGGGAGTTTGAGTTTCCCTGAACTAACTATGGAAGTTCCAGGCACATCTCAGCAGACATTATCAGCACAGATGGTTAATTTGCCCAAAATGTCAACCCCTGCCATACATTCAACTCTTCCTGATGCAGAGAAGAGTCAAAAGAGCTGATCTCAGTTCTGGCCCCACTCAGGGAACAGGGCCTTCAAGTCCATCACTACTTGGATGACTACCTGTAGTTGGCACAGAATTAAGACCAACTCTTATGCCCCGTACACACGGTCGGACATTGATCGAACATTCCGACAACAAAATCCATGGACTTTTTTCTGACGGATGTTGGCTCAAACTTGTCTTGCATACACATGGTCACACAAAGTTGTCGGAAAATCTGATAGTTCTAAACACGATGACGTAAAACACGTACGTCGGGACTATAAACGGGGCAATAGCTTTCATCTTTATTCTGAGCATTCGTGGCACTTTGTCAGATTTGTCTACACGATCGGAATTTAAAGGATAGAATTTTGTTGTCGGAAAATTTTATAGCCTGCTCTTAAACTTTGGGTGTCGGAAATTCCGATGGAGCCCACACACGGTCGGAATTTCCGACAAAAAGTCCGACCGTGTGTACAGGGCATTAGTATTAACAGACTCCTCTGAAATGTCTGAGGAGCTTTGGCTGGACAGCAAGTGCCACAAAGCCAGTTGGGGCCAATCCGGAGGATGATTGTCGAGGGGGCTCAGTTTGACACCAAGCTGGCTAACATTTAAATTCCTCATTAGAAATTACCAGAGGGCGATTTCTTCTTTTAATGTCAGCATCCCAATGCATGAGTATATTGAGGATGATGCAATTATGTATCCCAATGCTAACTTGGGTCCACTGGCATCTTGGGGTGTTCCAGAGTGTTCCTTTTGCAGTGGAGGAAACAGTTCATCAGAATCTCCTCACAGATGCGTACAGGAGACCCTCAGTCTCGTCTGCTAGGTCCATTACCCTGGTTACTACTGATGCCACCGCCGGAAGTTGGGGGGCCCCCTACAAACATCTCAAAGTACAAGGCAAGTGGGAATTTTAAAACAAGATGTCCAATGTTCTAGAAGCCTGTGCAGCATTTATGGCACTAGCTGCATTGTTGCCTCACATTCAGAGTCTTCCAGTGACTACACATGAACAACCTTGCAGTGTCATACTTTCAGAGGAAAGTGGTACCCGCAGTGAAGTGATACATAGGGAGCTAGAACCCATTAGGACTGAAATTGCATCATAAAATTGTGATATATCTTCCTGGTGCTCAAAACGTTGAGACAGGCCATCTCTCCGAATCCTTTCCAGATTCCAGTGAGTAGGTCCATCAAGAAGTCTTTGTTCAGATCACCCTGACTTAAGATCTTCCACGACAGGACCTGTGTGTTCCAAAACTACAAAGTCCCGAGATTCCTCTTGGTATCCTCACCCTTTGGCAGAAATGGCTGCTCTCATTTGCCCTTGGGATTGTCACCTGGCATATGCTTTCCCCCCTCACTGCCTTTGATCTTGAAGTTCCTCATAAGGCTGTCAGGAGAGAGGACTACAGCGATAGCAATCTTGCCCTATTGGCCTCATATGCTCTGGCCATGGATCTCAGCCTGTGTCCACCACTGCAACAGCCAGTGTTCCCACAACTCATGTCTCAGGGGGAGGATCATCCTCCTCAGATTGCAGGTCTCAATTTGAGGTCCAGGAAGTTGAGAGGGAAAGCCTAGAGAAGCTGGAAGGGATCAGGATTTTACAGAACTCCAGGAACTCAACAACAAACATCTACTCCAAGCTCTGAAACAGGTTTATAGCCTTTGCAGAGGGAAGGAACTTCAGTCCACTAAACTCAGAATTTGCTCAGTTAATATCCTTTCTGCAAATGAGATCAGAGTTGGGTCTTTATCTCAATTCTTTGAAGGTGCAGGTTTCCATCATCCAGCCCTTACTAAAAGATGGGCATGCAATCTGCTAGTTGAATGATTTATGAAGACCGTCCTTAACCTGCGCCCTTCAAGATGAACAGTGCCTCCCCAATGGAATCTCACACTGGTGCTGAAGTTCCTGTTACATGCTCCGTTTGCTTTAACAGAAGATTTTTTTAAGGGGCATTACTATTAAAGTTTTTAGTCGACATCACTTTGGGAGGTAGGGTCTCAAAGTTAAAGAACTTGGGGCAATGGCGCTATGCATTCTATTCTTTCCAGATGGTGGTGCTCAATCCTCTACAACAGGTGTCTTAATGCTTTCTCCTAACAAATTATTGGAAGCTATGGCAGAACCAATTTCACACAGAGCCTTCTCTGCATGGGCTTGGTGTGTCTAGGGTTCTAAAAATCTACCTGCAAACCAAATCCTCTTCTAGTGGTTCAGAAACTCTGTTTTGCCATTTTGCAGGTTTTAAAAAAGGAAAGGAAGCCCCACCAAGAACTTTATCACCCTGGATTGGCATCCAGAAAGCAAATATAGTGGCTGGGCATGAGCCTCATTCAACTAGATCCATCTTGAAATTCTGCATAGTGCAGGCAAGGGTGTCCATGTCTATGCAGGGTGACAAATTGGTCATTGTAGCACACCTTTCCAATGCACTGTTAGGGTGGATCCAGGGGCTCACAGAGGTAGACTTCAGCCGGAAGATCATACGGACTTCTGTGTCCAATGTTAAAAAAAGTATCATTGAACATATTCCTTCTCCCTCTTCAGCTAATTATCAAATGTATACTGCAATGTTGGTACCAGGAAAATGAATGCTTACCATAATTTTCCTTTCCTGGCACCAATCCATGGCAGCATACAAACCCTCCCATAAATCTTGTTATTCCAGGGAACATGGTGGGTCGTCTTTTTATAGACTTGTAATGCTCTTGTGGGTGGAGATAGGGGCAGACCTTTCATATGTATGAAAGGTCCATGGACTGACGCCAAGAAAGGAAATTTACAGCAAGTATTTAATACATTTTTCCATTTTGTTTTGGGTAGAGAAGGGTTTTCTCTTGCCAGTTGTGTCTCTTAATTTTCCGTTTTAGAGAGACAACAGTAAGTCAAGAAAAATTACCTTCTAGGCCACTGTGCCCATTGGCAAATGTCCCCTCCTGTGTTGGGGACAACTATAAAATGTTGGGATTTTGATCACTTCCTCTTCTAGCAAGAATGGTTGACAGAATAGCAAGTGAATCTCCCCAGTGATTACACAGATGTCAATAAAAACCTAAGCAGTATGAATACATCCTTACTCTTTTCCCAGCTAGAGAGAACATTTGGGCTAAAAAGTAGGAAAGCATTCAAAGTGACTGTCAGCCATCAAATTTCTGTAATAGACAATTTCATAGATGTTGGCAGGTTATTTTTTTATTACAGGTTTTGATTATAGCGCTGACAACTTACACAGCAACTTTTCATATAGTACAAGCACATCAGCCCCCTCCATCAAGGAGCTTTCAATCCAAGACCTCTAACTCACACTATAGCCCATTTAGACAGGAGCCAATTAATCTGCCAGTGTGTTTTTGGAGTGTGAGGAAACCAACAGGGAGAACATGCAAACTCCATGCAGTTAGTGCCATTGTTGGGATTCAAACCAACACTGTGCTGATCTTAGCCACTGTGTTTATACCTAGCCACTATGCTGCCCTCTGACCTTGCTGCAGTTGGATACTGAAAGGTTGGGGGGGGTGGGTATATACCATATAGAATTATATCTGGTTATCAGTCCAAGTAATAACAAAATGCTGATTAAGGCTGGCCAGACATGGTTGGAATCTTGGACGGTGCAGCAGGAACCGGACGAGATTCCAAACGTTAATGGGCAGGCTGAATGTACCAAATTGACCGACCAACCAACTTTGGCACAACCGGGCTAGCCTGCCAGATTCTCTTACGATTATTGCTAGCAGCTGCTTTAATTGTTAGCAACAACTGTCTTCTCCCAATGTGGCTTCCCCGCCCGCACCAGGAGAAGAATAGTTCTGCAGAAGGGATTCCAGTTGTCAGTAGCATTTGTGATGGGGGAATCATGCAAAATTTCTTTCCTGCAAACCCTGGTTGCAGGAATGAAATTTGCACCATGTATGGCCAGCCTTTGAGAACGTTTGTGTTGCAATGTCATACATATGCTCACCTTTGCATTTGTAGAGGAAATTGTTTGTCGTTCCCCATTTCCACTCCGCAAAGCAAGATGCGAGGTTCTTCACCACTTTGCCATGATTATAGACCTCTAGAGAAGAGAAATGTTTTTTTTTTTTCCTGGAAGCAACCCGTGACCAGGCAAGACTAAACGTGTGTCGTATTAACTTTCTGCAAATGACACATGCTCCACATGTATATGTATCCCCCAAATACTTTACTGGGCAACGCCATCTTTTCCCACATTTGTAAAATGGAGAGAATGTCCAATATTTAATTAAAAATGGAAAAATAGTGCATGTACTTTAATCTTAAAGTATTGGTGTTGATAAATGTAATCTGATTCCTGGGCAGGAGGCATTTACACCCCAGAGATGCCTCCAGTCTCATTGGTTTGTAGTGTAATGTAACAAAAATAGAAATTGAAGGGTCACATCTCTGCCAAGAGGTCCAGATAGACTTTTATTGGACTAAAGTCCTGAGTGACAATCCAAAGAGTATCCAATGCATTTTGGGGGTCCAAAAAATGCCATAAGGGACATTTCCATATCAATTCAATATCCCCTCTTCAGGCATTTCAGGGGCCAAAAAAAGATTTTCTGCTGCATTATCAATGGTTTAACCTGGCCCCCTGAAAATGTTCCAAACAGTAAATCACAGATCTATTTTGTATCAGCTTAGAGTCCAAATTCCTAAGCCCCAATTAAGGGGGATGCATTTGGCCCCTGAATTGCATTGGATTTGTTCTGCTATGAATCAATTGTATCATTAAATACATCAGACTCTTGGACTTGATGTATTTCCATTTTAACACACAATTTTGAAGTTTGGCTTGGTGAGTCAATGGTATAAAATGATCTGGTGTTCTGGTATATTACAGACTTAATCATACATTCTAGGAGAAATACAGCTGGGGGAGAAGAACATGAGTGTTCTGGTAGATCAGACTTAATAGCATGCAATGCCAGGCTGCAGTTTCAAAAACTAGCAAAATCCTCTGTTTAAAAAAGGTATAGACTGGAAAGAGCGCGCCAGACATCTGTACAAATCATTAGCAAGACCTCATTTGGAATATGACATTTAGTTTTGGGATATAAGAGAACTGGAGAAAGTGCAAAGAGCAACCAAACTGATAAGAGGTATGGAGGAGAGATTTGGGGAACTGAATTTATTCTCTCTCGAGAAGGAGATTAAGGGGGGGGGATATGATCTCCATCTATAAATATATAAGGGGGGTATGATCACCATGTATACATACATAAGGGGGGGGGATATGATCACCATGTATAAATACATAAGGGGGGGGATATGATCACCATGTATAAATACATAAGGGGGGGTATGATCTCCATGAATAAATACATAAGGGGGGGTATGATCTCCATGAATAAATACATAAGGGGGGATATGATCTCCATGAATAAATACATAAGGGGGGATATGATCTCCATGTATAAATACATAAGGGGGGTATGATCACCATGAATATAAACTCCATTTCGATTTTTCTCACTCCTTTTAGATTGGAAGCTGTACTAAATGTTTTTAGCACATTTTCATGTCAAAAGTAGAGATGTTAAACATGTTTGAGAAAAATCCATCCAGTAGCAAACCATGTCATAAGCATACTATAGTACACAGTATATACTGATTACATAGATATACTGTAGGGTGTGATATTGGAGATGTGGGTTATATATGTGATCCATGGTATTACATTTGATGTATACACCTGAACCGGGAATTTAGGAATCTGCTGTGTTATTTCTGGATAGAACAAGATGACATCAGTATCACCATATCTTATAAATCGGACCCCCCACATTACATACCTTGCTTATATTCAGACCAGGAATTTTTTACGATCGCTATGATAAAAGTAAAACAAGATGTCATTATCATCACCCCAAACATAAGTACAGAAGAAAATCACTTTTCCGCAGAAGTGCATTTCTGAATTCCTGGAACACTTATTAAAGTTCACATGAAGTATGATGTAATTTTGGGGGCGTGACTTGAATGCAGTGGCGGATGCGGTAAAATATTTGGAGGGGGCAGCAATCAAGCCACTGCCGCACCCCCCCGGGTCGGTTGGTCACCAGCCCCGCACTTACCCCATCTGGGTTGCAGGCTCTCTGGGCGGCGGCTTCACCCTGCGTCTCCTCCTTAGTCTTCACGGCAGCTTCCCCTGCGTCTCCTCCCTCTTCCTCGGCGGCCAATAGGATCGCTTCTCCTCTCGGCCAATCATGTCTCAGGATCCCCTTCCTGAGTTGGGATTGGCCGGGGAGGAGATTCAGAAAGACAACAGCAAATATTAATTCAGTATTGTCACACAACTGGATGGGCTTACCCTTTTTTGAAGCCAATTAGAGCCTCAAGCTCTAATCATGTGCTGCCAAAAAACAAAAAACACCCATTGGAATCAATGCATCTAGCATGTAGATTAGGCACCGGGTTCATGGATTAAGGGGGTGGCACCCCTGTGCCCTGTATGGATGGGCCGCCATTGCTTGAATGGCCACCTAAAACTGGAGGGCCATCTGGGATCAGCGCTCTCTAGTATCCTCCAAGCCTTTAGAGACCCTTTCACTCAGCGGAACTACAGGCAGCAGTGATGATAAATTGGCACAACCACCCGCCACCAACCCGGTCCTGTACAACCCAAATGGCCTGACAGATTTCTCCCCTGGCTCCAGCAGGGAAGATGCACAAGATGGTGGGGAGGACACCACACACACACACACACACACACACACACACACACACACACATCCCTGGAAGGACTTCTTGTCCTTAGGATGTTTCTGTACATCGGACAGGAGCGTGGATATCATGGCCATGGCTGCAGCTGCCGTCATGATCCCGATAGCTTTTATTTTTCTACAGTTGACAATTCTGTGTAAAGTAAACGTGATTAAGTGGCTATACAGCCACCCCATCACTTCTACAGGTGGCAAAAAAAAGGGGGTCCTTCACCACCCACCCATCGCCCGCTAATGTGACTGGTCACATTGGATGCACTAGACAGAGGAACTTTCACTTTTAATCCCCCGACATCAGAAACTGGAAGCAATAAAGGATTTATCTACTTCCATTTTTAAGTTGTAAAGCAGCTGATGGAATTGATTGTTATTTGATCTGATGCTTTGGAGGGCAGAGGAGAGACAATTAAAGTTTCAGCCTCTTTTTTTTTTTTAATATCAGCCGGGGTAGGAAGTAAACATGTGCAATTTGTTTCAAATTCGTTTAACGAATTGCAACAAATTTTGTTAATTCGGAAATATAACGAAAACCCGTTTTCCGAATATTCATGAATTTAAATATTATAGAAAATTCAAAAGTTTGTAAATTTTTAAATGCAAAAATCTGAACTAATAAAAACGTAACCATTACTGGGTGCGCATGTGCGAGAGCTCCGATATGGCTGCTTGAGCCGTGAGCTCCGCACCACCCCGGACCGACGAGCTGCACAATTAGCGCTACAGCCCACGGGGAAGCATCCCACCTGCCTGAACAGGTTTGGGAACCTTGGGGAAGCACTCCGAGATATCCGGTCCCTCAGCACGACGGGACCTTGGCCCGCAATTCAACTCGGCGGGGGAGGACAGGTGTACCAAGATGGCCGCCAACACTGAATCTATCCAGCCTCATGCGGCCTTACAAGCCAGGGCACCAGAAAACCGGCCAGTACTTACTCCAGCTAATCCGACTTCCACCCAAGCGGCCCAGATCACCCCCAGCATGTCCCAGGCAGCCCCTCAGCCTCCACAAGCCCCAGGCCCCCTCCCCGGCATCCACGGAGTCCTTGATCGGCATGCACATGGAGGAATATGCACTATCCCCATCCGTGCCTTCTCAACTACACCCTTCTGCTAATCTGTCCCCTGGCTTTTCAGTCAGGATCACCACCACACTACAGGAAGACATTTTTGCTAAATTCTCTTTTAGAGAGAGGACTGGCCAACACAGCAACAAAAATCACCAACACTATTAAGTCGGATCACTGTAGCTTGGGATCCAGAATAGAGGCCATGGAGGACAAAATTGAAAGTACAGTCTGCAGAACCAACCAGAATGCAGACCATCCAGGAACAACGACCTTGAAAATAGGTCCAGAAGGTACAAATTTTAGAATTAGAGGCCTTCCGGAATCCTTCACCGATATCCCCCTCATGGTATGGGACATTATCTCAGAGCTCATCCCAAATATCCCGCCGCACCGTCTAGAACTAGACAGAGCGCATAGGGATCTAGGACCCCCCCAGAAAAGATGGAACTCCCAGAGATATAGTAAAACCACACTTTTTTGCTGTTGAGGAGGTCATGCGCCAATGCCTGAAGCCTAAACTACAGCACTAGGGGCACCAGATGCAGATTTTCACAGATTTGGCTCCATCCACCATCCACAGAAGAAGATCTCTCAAACCACTAGCTTAATGGGACATTAAGGACCGCTGGACCTTTGCTGTGAAGTTCACAATTCATGGGAAAACTCACTCCTTTTCCAACCTTCCTGAAGGTGAAAGACTGTTCTTGTCCCTGAAATTTATCTCTCAGGAGGCACCCATGGACTTCTCCACATCGGGGTCATCCAAACATCCCCCTCCTGCCAGTCCCGTCTCCCCCCTTTGGAACAAGGGTCCCTCTAAGAAGTGCAAGGACGGAAGACCACCGTCAGAGGTTGTCTAGATCTCACGCCAATGCCCTCTCACGGGCACCTCCTTTTGGGACAGTAGTCCCTTCTGTTGATGGAGCTGGAGCTCCAACCCCAAATTTTGGAGAGGTTCGGTCGCCAGTTTCGTGACATACTTTGTTTCTAATGGTCCCTCTACCACAAGTTCCCACTGTCCAGAGAGGAGAGACTTCAGTGACTTCCTGCCCAACTGCACTCCAGACATTTCAGAAGCATGATTTCGGTACCCTCTCCCTTCCAGTCGAGGTTTCGGATCTGAAGGGAACTGTTACACCTGGGAGACGAGGGTTCTTCCCCCTCAAGGACTGTTCTATGGCAATTGGACCAGATAGGTCCAAATCTCTAGGGGGCCTATTTCCTTCATTTTATCAAAGAACCCTTACTCCCACATCATATTGTTAGGGCCTAGTCCTTTTCCCCTTGTCACCCCTGGCCTCTCCGACCTCCCCTGCTAGGTGGGGAGGGGGGAGGTTGGATGGGACATGGGGGCGCCGGGTGAGTTGGCTTCTATAATGGACACACCATGGTCGGACCACTCTTTGGTCCTCCTCTCCCTGAGATATACACTTACTTGGAAACTGGGTTCATACTGGCGACTGAATGAGTCGCTACTCAGTGACCCAATCCATACCAAGGTGATAGACGCCAAAGAATATTTTCGTTTAAATGTAGACAACATCTCCCCCGAGACCCTTTGGGCAGCCCACAAGGCTTCCATCCGAGGTGATAGACATCCAAAAGTCGGAAAAATCCCTTGTAGCCTTAAAAGCCGAACACAAAAAACAGCCATCTAAGGTTTCAACAAACCGTCTAGACGCGATTAGACTGGAGCTCAAGCTAGCATTAACAGCTAAAGCGGAGAAACATCTGCTGGAGCGGTGACAAACATTACTGCCAAAAAGAAAATAGGACCGATGTTAGCTGCCAAGCCAACTCCCAAATACCACTCTCATACTTTCCCCAAACTTTGTATAGCAGGACAGCCTCCAACAGCCAACCCAAACAAAATCATGACTGCCTTCCACAAATTTTTCCTCTAAACTTTACAATTCTACCCAAACAGAGAGGCCCCTTGACCAACTCTTTCTTTTAGAACCTCCAGTTGCCCTCCATTTCCCTGGAACACAAAGACTTAATGGAAGAAGCCTTCTCAGCGGAGGAGATGAGGGAGGTTATCAAAGGTCTTAAGACTGGCTCAGCTCCAGGTCCTGACGGTCTATCAGTCCCCTATTACAAGACATTCGGAGAAATTTTGGCCCCCCACATGGCAAAATTATTTAATTCTAAAAGCTTAGGCTCCCCTCAAGATCCACACTTGAACACTGCGTTCATCTCAGTAATCCCCAAACCAAACAAAAACTATGAGGAAGTTGAAAAATTCAGACCCATCTCCCTAATACTGACCTGAAAATTTTGACCAAAATTCTCGCCGTCTAGCATCCTTTATTAAATTTTATATTCACAAAGACCAGGTGGGTTTTATTCCGGGCAGGCAAGGGCCAGACCAAATTAGGAGAGCGGTCGACATAGTCTCCCTTCTCCAATCCAATTGGGAAGGGGGCCCCCCAAACAAGAAGGAATGATCCTATCACTGGACTTACATAAGGCCTTTGATTCAATCGAATGGCCTTCTCTATTTTCCCTACTGGAGAAGTGGGGTTTTGGGACCAGATTTTTGGAGGTCCTTAGATCCTTTTACTCCAACCTCGAAGGCGCTGATCCGCCTACAAGGCCAGTATTCCAACCCCTAAATATAGCGAGAGGCACTAGACAGGGCTGTCCTCTCTCCCCTCTAATTTTTGCCATGGTGATCAAAACACTGGCAATAGCAATACGTTCCAATCCCAGTCCACAAACGCAGTCTATTTGCGGACGATATGTTCCCTTTCATCACGTCCCTGATCACCTCCCTCCCAAACCTTTGCAAACTCCTGAAGGAGTTCTCAACTATATCAGGGTTACAGGTCAACTACTCTAAGTCCTATGCCCTAAAAATCTCCCTCAAGACATAGTAGTAGCACTTCAAAGTGCCTTTGACTTTAAGTGGAGTGACTACTCCATTGATCACCTAGGGATTAAACTCACAGCTAAAATTGAACAATTATACACTGCTAACTTCCCTCACACATACCGTAAGCTTGAAGCCGACTTGGGAAACTGGACAAAGGGGGAGGTATCCTGGCTTGGGAGAATCCACGCTATAAAAATGACACTACCACCAAGACTCCTCTACCTCTTCAGGGCCCTTCCAATAAACATTAAGGATCACTTGACTTCATTCCAAAGAAAAGTCACCAAATTCATATGGGGGGGGGGGGGGTAGAGGACATAGAATCCAGCAAAGATCCCTGTTCCTACCCAGACCACAGGGGTGTCTGGGGCTCCCCCAGCTATTCTGGTATTTTCAAGCTGCCAGGTTGTCCCAGCTCTCCTCAGTCTACTCCAGGGCTGAGAAACCAGACTGGATTCAAATAGAAAGGCAGGTTGCTCCATCCTACACCCTAGACTTCCTACTATGGGTTCCCCCAAGAAATCGTCCCCCAATCCTATCCCCTACTCTGTCAATGAAAATCTGGGACACTAAGAAACAACCCTGCATTAACTTCGAGCACCTGCCCCCTAGCGCACATTTTCAATAACTCTGACTTTACTCCGGGCCTAGACATTAAAGCTTTTAAATGGTGGTTGGACGAGGGGCTGTATCGAATCGGACACTTCTTCACATCCAAGGGCCCCATTTCCCTGGAATTGTGTGAATCAACTAGAGATCCAGAATTCAGAACGTTATAGATTTTACCAATTAAGCCACTTCCTTCACCATATTTGGGTGGGGAAGACCTCACCCCCCAGATTCACACTGTACGAATTATGGTGTGGGCAGTCCACAGAACAGAGGGGTGGAATCTCCATTATCTATCAGTCACTGTCCCACCAATCCTTAAAGACCCCATACATGCTCGCTTGGGGGAGCGAACTATCCCTCAACTGGGAGAAATGGAGGGTCTCCTTTAATAGATTCTTCAAGGGCATTAAGCATGTCTCCCTAATTGAATCCAGCCTCAAGGTCATTACTAGATGGTACCTTACCCCAAACAGACTGGCCAAAATGTTCCCTTCAGCAGACCCCCCGTGCTTCGAGGGTGTCAACTATCAGGCTCCATAGCCCACATATGGTGGGAATGCCCTAGATTAAGGCCCTACTGGAGCAAGATTTTCTCCCTGATTCGAAAAGTTAGAAAAGTTCAGATCCCGAAAACCCCAGCTATAGCCCTCCTTAATGCAAATTTACCCAAAACACACGCGCAAATTAATATACACTTCATCCTCCTTGGTGCCAAGCTCACCATTGCCAAAGCTTGGAAACAATCCAAGGTTTCCTTCAAGGCTGCTACACATAAAATATCTTGGATCATGTCCCAAGAGAAACTCCCCAGCATTCTCCACAACACCAAAACGCAATTTGAAGCTACCTGGGAACCATGGGCCCCAGTATATGGGCATTTCCCCAATACCAAGAGTTCAACCGTAAAGTTCTTCGGTTCACCGGGGGACGCGTGGTCCTCTCCCATTGATAGGTTCTCTATTCTTTCCCTCTCTCCTCCACCACCACCTCTTTTTCTCATCTCTTCCCTCTGTACACCCCCCTTGGTACACGGCGAGTCCCTCCGACATCAGTGCAATAAGTCCTGCATTGGAGGGACTTACCCTTTGGGGCTAGTAAATCAGGTCATAACAACCTTATTGTTTATGCTAGATTCCAGGCCTGTCTGGCGAAGTTTTGAAACTGGGGGCTCGTAGAGATTCAGCCGGGCACAACATGATCCCTTTTGGGGTGCTGGCGGAACCTCTCCTTGCCCCTTCCCATTTTTGTCCTCAGGCCGGGCAGATACTATACAATTGGAAGAGTTTTATTGGCTTCTAAGGCACCTGTCAATCTGTTAGATGTTTGCCCGATACATGCTTTTGGCATATTTTGCACCCCCCACAGGGGACTGTAATGTAATGTTTTGGTTTACTTTATCTTATATTGTTTTATATTTTTGGAAATCCAATAAAATATTTTGAAAAAAAAAAAAAAAAAAAAAAAAAAAAAAAAAAACCATTACTATTAAATTTATAGGTATTGGAATTTTCTTTCAAATTTAGCCATTAGTGAGCATAACGAATATGAATTTATCCAAAGTTACGAATTATCCAAAATAACGACTGCTGTATCTAAACAAATGGAATGGAATGAATAATAAATAAGACCAATTTAATTATCGAAAAAAGTCTGAGAGGTGCCACATCCACATATCTAAATCAAAAAGAAGAAGAATCCCCTAACTGGACTTTAAAGGCATTAGGATTCCATAATAAGTAGAAAGTTATAAGTAAAAGTAAAACAAAAAATTACTGCACAAGATACAGAATGTTAGCAACAATGCATACATGTTCTGATAGTCACCATATCAATTGACAATATTGCTGTGTAGTTCACCCTACGCGTTGCAGAGTTTTTAAAATCTCCTTCAGGGGTACGTGAAAGTCAATCATATGTCTAATATATTAACAGTTTAGGCATTTGATCTTGATAGCCATAAGTTTAAATAACGAAATACAATGTTGTTAATGAGTACAGATGACATATGTATTTACATACATTTCTAAAACTGTCATATGCATGAACATTCCAATATTAACCGCTTCCCGACCGGCCGCCACAGCTATACTGGGGCAGGTTGGCTCCCCCGCGTGAGCCATTGTAGCTATACGTCGGGCCGGGATAACAGGTGCGCGCCCACTGCACAGCAGGGGGGGGCAATGCTCATGGCCTATGGTCGCGATGACCGCCTGCCAAGAGCGATCGTGAGCAGGAGACACAGAACAGGGATGAGTGTATGTAAACACACACTTTCCTGTTTGAGAAGTGACAGATCGTGTGTTCCTACTAGCTAGGAACCACGATCCGTCACTTCCTCTAGTCAGCCCCTTCCCTTTCACTTAGAATCACCTCCCAGGGAACACAGTTAACCCCTCCACTGCCATGTTTTACAGTAATCAATGAATTTGTATAGCATTGATCGCTGTATTAATACCAATGGTCCCAAAAACGTGTCAAAAATTGTCTGTGTCCTCCATAATGTCGCAGTCATGATAAAAAAAAAAAAAAAAAAAAAAATAAAATAAATATATATATATAAATATATATATATATATATATATATATATATATATATATATATATATATATATATATATATATATATATATATATATATATATATATATATATATATATGTATGTATGTATGTATGTATGTATGTATATATATATATATATATATATATATATATATATATATTAGCAAAAAGTACAAAATATCGTGTTTTCAAAATGGTTACATTTTTTTGTTTATAGCACAAAAAAAAAAATCAAATACCACCAAATGAAAGCTCTATTTGTGGGGAAAAAAAAAAGGACGTCAATTTTGTTTGGGTGCAACGTCGCACGACCGCGCAATTGTCAGTGAAAGCGACGCAGTGCTGTATCGCAAAAAGTACTCTGGTCAGGAAGGGGTAAATTCTTCCTGGGGCTGAAGTGGTTAAAAACAGCTCAATTTTCCGGTTTGTAATATTCTCAGAATGTTCATGCATATGACAGTTTCAGAAATGTAAGTACATATGTCATCTGTACTCATTACCAACATTGTATTTCGTTATTTATCCTTATGGCTATCAAGATTATATGCCTAACCTGTTTGTTAATAGATTATGGACATATGATTGACTCTCACGTACCCCTGAAGAAGGCGATTGAAAACTCCGTAACATGTAGGGTGAACTACAAAGCAATATTGTCAATTGATATGGTGACTATCAGAACGTACATGCATTGTTGCTAACGTTCTGCATTTTTATTCTGCATCTTATGCAGTAATTTTGTTATTAACCACTTAAGCCCCGGACCATTTGGCTGACAAAAGACCAGAGCACTTTGAGATTCGGCACTGCGTCACTTTAACTGACAAATGCGGTCGTGCAACGTCGACGTGGCTCCCAAACAAAATTGATGTCTTTTTCCCCCCATAGAGCTTTCTTTTGGTGGTATTTGATCACCTCTGCGGTTTATTTTTTGCGCTATAAACAAAAAAATAAATAAAATAGTGACAATTTTGAAAAAAATATTTTTCTATAATAAATATCCCCAAAAAATATATTAAAAAAAGTTTTCCTCGGTTTAGGCCAATATGTATTCTACATATGTTTGGGAAAAAAAATTGCAATAAGCGTTTGATTGGTTTGCACAAAAGTTATAGAGTCTACAAAATAGGAGATAGCTTTATTGACATTTTTATTAATTTTTTAGTAATAGTAATGGCAGGGATCAGCGATTTTTATCGTGACTGCGACATTATGGCAGACAGATCAGACACTTTTGGCACTATTTTGGGACCATTCATATTTTGACAGCGATCAGTGCGATTAAAAATGCATTGATTACTGTGTAAATGTGACCGGCAGTGAAGGGGTTAACCACTAGGGGGCATTGAAGGGGTTAAGTGTGTCCTAGGGAGTGATTCCAACTGTGGGCCCATGGGACCCGCGATCACACTCACGGAGCTCGCTGCGGGCACAAGCCGTTTCTTAAAGGGCATCGTACAGGTACATTAATCTGCCTGTACATGCCCTTCTGCCGACGTATTGTACCGGTTGGCAAGCTGTCAATAAAATGTATACTTTACTTATTAAGGAATCCTAGTGCCTTTAAAGTCCAGTTAGGGGATTATTCTTCTTTCGATTTAATAAATAAAAAAAAAAAAAAAAAAAAAAAACTTTATTTGTTCCATTCTGTTAGATGAGGCATTCCTTATTTAGGATAATTTGTAACTTTGAATAAATTTGTATTTGTTACGTTCAATAACAGCCAAACTTGAAAGGGAATTCCAATACCTATAAATTTAATAGTTATTCTTTTGAATTTTGGCATTTTTCGTATTGCGGACACACAGACAGAGACAGATCATCTGTACAAATCATTAGCAAGACCTCATTTGGAAAATGACATTTAGTTTTGGGATATCAGAGAACTGGAGAAAGTGCATAGAAGGACAACCAAACTGATAAGAGGTATGGAGGAGAGATTTGAGGAACTGAATTTATTCTCTCTCAAGGAGAATAAGGGGGGGGGGGGGAATATGATCTCCATGTATAAATACATAAGGGGAGATATGATCTCCATGTATAATACATAAGGGGGGGGATATGATCACCATGTATAATACATAAGGGGGGGGGGGATAGGATCACCATGTATAATACATAGGGGGATATGATCTCCATGTATAATACATAGGGGGATATGATCTCCATGAATTTCACTCCTTTTTAGATTGGAAGCTGGACCCGCCTAACCCTCTTATAATGAATTGTATTGAAACTGTGTGGTCTCCCTTTACTGTACATTGTAAAGCCTTGCACAAGCTGCAGACAATCTTTTATAGTAACATGAATATGAATAGCTGAGGGGTTTTAGTAGATTTTCATGCCAAAAGTACAGATGTTAAACATGTTTGAGAAAAAAATTAATCCAGTAGCAAAACCATGTCATAAGCATACTATAGTACACAGTATATACTGATTACATAGATCTACTGTAGGGTGTGATATTGGAGATGTGGGTTATATATGTGATCCATGGTATTACATTCAATGTATACACCTGAACCGGGAATTTAGGAATCTGCTGTGTTATTTCTGGATAGAACAAGATGACATCTATCACCATATTTTAAAAATCGGACCCCCCACATTACATACCTTGTATATAGTCAGACCAGGATTTTTTTGCGATCGCTATGATAAAGTAAAACAAGATGTCATTATTATCACCTCAAACATAAAACAGAAGAAAATCACTTTTCTGCAGAAGTGCATTTCTGAATTGCTGGAACACTTATTAAATTTCACATGAAGAATGATGCAATTTTGGGGGCGTGACTTGAATGCAGTGATGGATGCCGTAAATTTTTTTTTTGGAGGGGGGGGGTGGGGCGGCAATCAAGCCATCCCCGCAACCCCCCCGGGTCGGTTTGGTCACCAGCCCCGCACTAACCCCATCTAGGTCACAGGCTCTCTCTGGGTGTTGGCTTCACCCTGTGTCTCCTTCGTCCAAGCCTTTAGAGACCCTTTCACTCAGCGGTACTCTGACTACAGGCAGCAGTGATGATAAATTGGCACAACCACCCGCCACCAACCCGGTCATGTACAACCCAAGTGGCCTGACAGATTTCTCCCCTGGCTCCAGCAGGGAAGACGCACAAGATGGTGGGGAGGACATCATGGAGGATATCATGGAGAACACCCCCCTCTTCTCACTCTGCTGTGGACCACATACCTCCTTTCTCTGCACCTTCCAACTCCACTTTGGACCCACAAAGGGAAGCCCCATAATAGAAAAGGGACCTACAACTTCTACAAAAAAAAAAAAAAAAAAAAAAAAACCCACACCCCCCCCCCCCCCCCCCGGAAGGACTTCTTGTCCTTAAGATGTATCGGTACATCAGACGGGAGCGTGGATATCATGGCCGTCCCAATCCCGATAGCTTTTTTTTTTATTTTTCTACAGTTGACAATTCTGTGTGAAGTAAACATGATTAAGTGGCTATACAGTCACCTTCACCACCCCCCCCCCCACCAACCACTGCCCACTAATGTGACCGGTCGTATTGGATGCACTAGACAGAGACTTCCATTTTTCCTCCCCCTCTGTGACATCAGAAACTGGAAGCAATAAAGGATTTAGTTACTTCCATTTTTAGGTTGTAAAGCAGCTGATGGAATTGATCGTTATTTAATCTGCTTCTTTGGAGGGCAGAGGAGAGACAATTGGATTAAAGTTTCAGCCTCTTATATCAATCGGCCGGGGTAGGAGGTAGACGTGCAATTTGTTTCAAATTCGTTTAACGAATTGCAACAAATTTGTTATTTCGGAAATAGAACGAAAACCAGTTTTCCGAATATTTGCAAATTTGAATATTTTAGAAAATGCAAAAGTTCATAAAATTAACCTGAAAATTAAAAAATCTGAACTAATAAAAAAAAAAAATTTAATTACCAACTATTAAATGTATAGGAATTTTCTTTCAAATTTAGCTGTTAGTGGGCATAATGAATACGAATTTATCTACAGTTAAGAATTATCCGAAATAATGAATGCTGTATCTAATCAAATGGAACGGAAATGAATAATAAATTAGACTTTTTCCGATAATTAAATTTGTCTGAGAGGTGCCACATCCACATATCTAAAGCAAAAGAAGAATAATCCCCTAACTGGACTTTATAGGCTCTAGAATTCCATAAGTAGAAAAGTGTAAACAAAACAAAATTACTGCATAAGATGCAGAATAAAAATGCAGAATATTGGCAACAATGCATTTATGTTCTGATAGTCACCATATCAATTGACAATATTGCTGTGTAGTTCACCCTACGCGTTGCAGAGTTTTCAAAATCTCCTCCTTCAAAAAAGGTAAGTGAAAGAGTCAATCATATGTCTATAATATATTAAACAGTTTAGGCATATGATCTTGATAGCCATAATTTTAAATAACGAAATGCAATGTTGGTAATGAGTACAGATGACATATGTACATACATTTCTAAAACTGTCATGCATGAACATTCCGAGAACATTAACAGCTTCCCGACCAGCCGCCGCAGTTATACTGCGGTAGGTTGGCTCCCCTGCTCGAGCCGTCGTAGCTATACGTCAGGCCGGGATAGCAGGTGCACGCCCGCTGCACAGCGGGGGGGGCTAATGCTCATGGCCTACGGTCACGATGACCGCCGGCCATAAACGATCGTGAGCAGGAGACACAGAACAGGGATGAGTTCCTGGTTCTGAGAGGAGTAACAGATCGTGTGTTCCTACTATCTAGGAATCACGATCCGTCACTTCCTCTAGTCAGTCCCCTTCCAGTTAGAATCGCCTCCCAGGGAACACAGTTAACCCCTTCGCTGCCAGTGACATTTACAGTAATAAATGAATTTGTATAGCATTGATCGCTGTATTAATGCCAATGGTCCCAAATTGTCCGACGTGTCCTCCATAATGTCGCAGTCATGAAAAAAAAAAAAAAAATTTTGTAGATTGCTGCCATTACTAGTAAAAATAAATAAGCTATAAATCTATCCCCTATTTTGTAGACACTAACTTTTGCGCAAACCAATCAATGTACGCTTATTGCGATTTTTTTTCACCAAAAAGAAGAATACATAACGGCCTAAACTGAGAAAAAAAAATTGGCAAAAAAAAAAAAAGATAGATTAGATGGATTGCAAAAAGTACAAAATATTGTGTTTTTTCCCAAAATTGACGCTCTTTTTTTGTTTATAGCGCAAAAAATAAAAACCGCAGAGGTGATCAAATACCACCAAATGAAAGCTCTATTTGTGGGAAAAAGGATGTCAATTTTGTTTAGGTGCAATGTCGCACGACCGCGCAATTGTCAGTTAAAGCGACGCAGTGCCGAATCGTAAAAAGTAAGGGGAAGGGGGTAAATTCTTCCAGGGCTGAAGTGGTTAAAAACAGCTCAATTTTCTGGTTTTTAATATTCTCGGAATGTTCATGCATATGACAGTTTCAGAAATATATGCAAGTACATATGTCATCTGTACTCATTACCAACATTGTATTTCGTTATTTATCCTTATGGCTATCAAGATTATATGCCTAACCTGTTTGTTAATATATTATGGACATATGATTGACTCTCATGTACCCCTGAAGAAGGCGATTGAAAACTCCGTAACGCGTAGGGTGAACTACACAGCAATATTGTCAATTGATATGGTGACTGTCAGAACATATATGCGTTGTTGGCAACCTTCCACATTTTTATTCTGCATCTTATGCAGTAATTTTGTTATTAACCCCTTAAGCTCCAGACCATTTGGCTGGCAAAAGACCAGAGCACTTTGAAATTTGGCACTGCGTCGCTTTAACGGACAATTGCATCGTTGTGTGATGTCAACGTGGCTCCCAAACAAAATTGGTGTCCTTTATTCCCCACAGAGGTTTCTTTTGGTGGTATTTGATCACCTCTGCGGCTATTTTTTGCGCTATAAACAAAAAAAAGCGACAATTTTGAAAAAACGCAATTTTAATTTTTTTTCTATAATATCCCCAAAAAATATATAAAAAAATGTTTTCCTCAGTTTAGGCCCATATGTATTCTTCTACATATGTTTGGAAAAAATAAATAAAACCGCAATAAGCATTTGGTTTGCACAAATGTTATAGCGTCTACAAAATAGGGGATAGTTTTATGGCATTTTTTAGTAATGATTTTTTTTTTTTTTTTTTTACTAGTAATGAAGGGGGATCAGTGATTTTTATCATGACAGACATTATAGAGGACAGATTGGACACTTTTAGCGCTATTTTGGGACCACTCACATTTATAGAGTGATCAGTGCAATTAAAAATGCATTGATTACTGTGTAAATGTGACTGGCAGTGAAGAAGTTAACCACTAGGAGGCAGTGAAGGGGTTAAGTGTGTCCTAGGGAGTGATTCTAATTGTGGGGGGGAGGGGCTATGTGTGACACGACACTGATCTCCGCTCCCAATTACTGGGAGCTGTGATCAGTGTCCTGTCACTCAGCAGAACAGGGAAATGCTTGTTTATATCAGCATTTCCCCGTTCTTCCTCCCCGTGAGACGATTGCAGGTATCCCCACGGACATCAAGCCCGAGGGACCCGCGATCACACTCACGGAGCTCGCTGCAGGCGAAAGCCGCTTCTTAAAGGGCAACATACAGGTAAGTGCCGACGTATATCGCCATGAGCCGGTTGGCAAGCGGTTAATAAAATTTATACTTTTCTACTTATTATGGACTCATAGTGCCTTTAAAGTCCAGTTAGGGGATTATTCTTCTTTCTAATAAATAAAAAAGTATTATTAATTAGTTCCATTCATTTAGATGAGGCATTCCTTATTTAGTATAATTTGTAACTTTGAATAAATTTGTATTCGTTACGTTCAATAACAGCCAAACTTGAAAGGGAATTCCAATACCTACAAATTTAATAGTTTAGTTCTTTTGAATTTTCGGATTTTTTTCTTATTTTCAGATTTTACGAATCGCGATCATAATGTAGGACCCAAAAAAATAAAATCAAAACATGTCTAGTGGGAGGGACCAGGAAAAGGCAAAACTATAGGCAGATTAAACGATCCTCAAGCCACATATAGCTTATCCACTGAAGGACCGTCCTAAAGCATATTTACGGCTACAGGACAGCCCTCCTGTGCAGAATCATGTATATGTATGCGATTCTGCACTCCACAGCAGAAGCTGATCTGCGGATGCCGGGGATTGGATGTCTGCCGATCGTCAGACAGACACAGAACAGATTTCTGCCCATGTAAACAAACAGCGCTCTGTTCTGATGGGGGGAATTATGGATTTTATTTCCCTGCAAAACAGAAGAAAATCCATCACTTTTCTTAGTAAAAGCAGCACATTGTACACAAAAACACTGATTAGGCACACAGTTAACCCTTTGATCGTCCCTGATGTTTAACCCCTTCCCAGGCAGTGTCAGTGCATATTTTTTAGCACTGATCCCTGTATTAGTGTTATGAAATTATACTCAGGGGGAGGAATACATTTATTATGGATAATCAGAATATATTAAATGTTAATGAGGTTAAACAATTGTTATTTGAAAAGAAAAAAAAAAAAAATAGTTTTATCATCACTTGTGAAGTTGCTTCAACTGACTATGTGCAGATGTAAAATGACTCCTCTGTCCAGTTGTGAACACTGAGCATGCTACACACATCTAATAAAACATCAAAGTGCAAACTCTCCCATCCCCCCTTACATCATCTGGCAATTCCTAAAGCTGGCTACACATTGTACAACTTTTCTTTACCAAAACCAGACAATATGGAGGTCAAACACTTTCAAATTGTATGCAATCAGGCAGGACTTTGCACTAAAATAGATAAATCTAATGTTAAAAAAAAAAAAAAAAATACATACACACACACATACACGAGTTGCTGTGTAAATACAAAAGCTGTAGAAGATATGGTTGTCAAAAAAGCACCTTCACAGCATTTATAAACCTTGCTCATACATGATCCATAGATACAAACTAACATTGTTTATATACATACTTTGTATCTCTATAGTGTGCAAACATTGTCTATCAATATTGCTCAAACAGGAGAGAGACGACGATACAGAGTAACAGTTTGCAAACATTGTTTAGGCGGGAGCTAAAGATTCAAAATGACAAGGTTGATGAAGATTGATCACACGGGAGATAGAGAGATACAAAGTAATACTATTTATAAATGTTACTTTATATCTCTCCATCTCCGGTCTGATCAATGTTTATAAACAACGTTACTTTGTATCTCTCTATCTCCTGTCTGAACAGAATTAGTAACCAGTTTTTTTTTTTTTTTTTTTTTTTTTTTTTAAACAGAAGTAACCTCTAGAGCAGCTGTATTTACACATCAAGTCTGGCTTTGATGAATCATATCTGAGAATTGCTGTGGAGTAGAAGGGGGAATGTAGCAGAAGGACTGAACATTCTACAAGCATCCTGCGCACTAGGATGTGTTTTTGGGGAATGTGTGTAGTAAGTCCTAAACTAAAACTAAGCTAGAAGTGCATATATTCACATTGGTTTGCTTACTATAAAACATAGTCCAGGTACATTTAAATTAACCAAACAAAAAGCCTCCTATGTGCTAAGAAATTTGTGTGGAAAAAAAAAAAAAAAAAAAAAAAAAAAAAAACACAAAATAGCAAAATGTTACTAAAATTGGTCCAGGGATAATACCCTTTAATACATCACAAGAGTATATTTGGTGTAGCCTTATCTGATTGCCATTTATTGATGATCTAGAATTACATTATTTTAAATTCCATCCACAGAGTCACCCCCCACCATTACATACCCAAGTCACCCCCCCCCCCCCCCACCATTACATACCTGGTTTTGGCAATATCGGGACATATGGCACTTCTGTAAAGTGAAACAGATAACATTTACAGAATGAAGGACTACACAAGCACACAACATAAAATTGCAGTTAATGAAGATTACTATTTAGTTAGTGATCAATCCATTGTATCCATCCATCTAGCAAAGTTAATGGTAACCAAGCATGGTATACAAGTTCCTATCAATCAACAAACATTCCAAGTCAAAAGTTCCCGCTTATTTATTTCCTTGGAACACAATTGGGTTTTCAATCCCAGGATTTCCTTGCCTCCTAATATTCTTACAAGCTGAACTCTGCTAAAACAAAGACAACTCCCCTTTCAGTGAAGGATGCCCTGAGGATACTACTACCCACACCCAACCATTAGCATCCATTGCATTACCAATGCAAAGTTACCCGAATGTCTGAAGGCCATCAGATGATAAAATTATTAAAAAGACAGTCTCAGGGGTAGTCACTATACTCTATTTGAGGTAAGGGCCCTGGGTGCTCTCCCACAAAGATATCCATACACATCTAAAAGATAAATAAAGTCAGGAAATAGTCTAAACTACATTCTTCTAGTAATAGTTTCTACTACACCTTGAGACTGAGCTACCTCATAATGTACCAATAAAAAAAAATGTTCTTGTGGTTTATCTCTGCTGCAGGGCTTACGAGCAGGGCAGGACTTAGGGTGGTGGGGGCCCCGGGGCTTGAGTCACTTTTGGGCCCTACCTTCTATACATATGCACAGCTCTATAAAACAGAAATAGAAAAGGACAAGGTGCGCCAGATTCAGTGCAGTATTAAGGAACTTCTGTTTAATTGGACAAGACAAAAACAGCCAAATGGCTACTCACAAAAGTAGATAATATAAGCGTATAAGTGGGGGATACTGTACTGGTATTCGCCCTGGGTCCACGATTAATAAAATAAAAATGGATAAAATGATAATTACCGTATTTATCGGCATATAACACGCACCCCAAGTTTAGGAGGGAATTTTAAAGGGAAAAACATATTTAAATGCCCATCAATGCAGCCTTATCAGTGTCCATCTGCAGCCTTGCTCCAGTGTCATTGCTGCCTTGTCATTGCAGCCTTTCAGTTTAAAAATGGCGCCGCCGAGATACAGAGTCGGATGTCCTGTGTATCTCGGTGGCTTTCGAAACGGGTGGGGCCCCCTATTGGCCGGGGCCCATGGGCTTGAGCCCAGTCAAGCCCAATGGTAAGTCCGGCCCTGCTTACGAGTGCCCCTCTCTCTCCCTTCATAACTCCCACCCTCCCTCTCCCCCCTCCCTAACATTCTGTCCAATCCATCTCCCTCTCTCTCACCTTCTCTCCCTCACCCCCCTCCCTCCTCACCCCTCGGTCCAACCCATCTCCCCCCCTCTCCCTCCTCTCCCCTCGGTCCAACCCATCTCCCCCTCACCTTTCTGTCAAACTCATCTCCCTCCCCCAGTGTAAGGACTTTTGTGAAGACTCCCAGAGCAGTTGGACAACGCTAAAGCTGCAGCTCTTGTGGGATGTTATTCTGTAGAGGTCAGGATCAACCAAAAGTGGTTCAAGGAAGAAACACCAGTGAACTGGCGACAGGGTCATGGGCGGCCAAGACTCATTGATGGACGGGGGAGGGACTGTCGCATTGATTGATGGTGACATTAATTGATGGATGTGGGGAGGGAAGGCTCATTGAGCAGACCAGTCAGGGTGCCCATGATTACCTGTGTTCACAGCTAGGGATGAGCCGAACACCCCCCGGTTCGGTTCGCACCAGAACCTGCGAACGGACCGAAAGTTCGCACGAACGTTAGAACCCCATTGACGTCTATGGGACTCGAACGTTCGAAATCAAAAGTGCTCATTTTAAAAACTAATTTGCATGGTATTGCCCTAAAAAGGGTTTGGGGACCCGGGTCCTACCCCAGGGGACATGTATCAATGCAAAAAAAACTTTTAAAAACGGCCGTTTTTTCGGGAGCAGTGATTTTAATGATGCTTAAAGTAAAAAAAAAAAAAAGTGAAATATTCTTTTAAATATCGTACCTGTCTATAGTATGCCTGTAAAGTGACGCGTGTTTCCCGTGTTTAGAACAGTCCCTGCACCAAATGTCATTTTTAAAGGAAAAAATCTCATTTAAAACTGCTTGCGGGTTTAATGTAATGTCGGGTCCTGGCAATATGGATGAAAATCAGTGAGACAAACGGCATGGGTACCCCCCAGTCCATTACCAGGCCCTTTGGGTCTTGTATGGATATTAAGGGGAACCCCACACCCAAATTAAAATAAGGAAAGGTGTGGGGCCACCAGGCCCTATATACTCTGAACAGCAGTATACAGGCGGTGCAAACAAGACAGGGACTGTAGGTTTGTTGTTAAGTAGAATCTCTTTGTAATTTTGAACGGGTACATTTTTAACGTGTTTAGCTCCAGCCAAAAAATCTTTAAGCTTTTTGGAAAACATAGGGAAGGGTTATCACCCCTGTGACATTTGTTTTGCTGTCTTTCCTCCTCTTCAGAAGATTTCACCTCACTTTTTGTCCCAATGGATTGGAAAGCATCAGTGGAAAGGAGAAATGTTTTTCCCATATTAACTCTTACAGGAGAGAATTTCCCTTCCTAGGGGTAGATTTCATCTCACTTCCTGTTGTCTCCTTCCGTTTGCAAGTAGGAGTCGTTTGTAAGTTAGTTGTTTGAAAGTAGGGTCCTGCCCTATATACTCAGCAGAAATTTGGGCCTTAGGTGTTGCTGTGGCCACAACACTGTAAGCCCTCACAGGGCCCTGCTGTGAATTATTAGATCAAGAATTGTAATTACATGCCCCTGTTGAACAGGAGCTGAAAAATTAGGCCTTAGGCACTGGTGCTGGTGCCACAACACTGCAACCCCTCACAGACACTCTAGTTGGAATGCAGGAACGAGCCCTGCTGCAAAGTATTACATCAAAAATTGTAATTACACGCCCCTGTTAAACATGGGCTGAAAAATTGTGCCTTAGGCACTGGTGGTGGCGCCCAGAACCAAAAATGTTCTTACAAGCTATCAGCGTGATGATTGAGGAGGAAGAGGATAATTACTCAGGGATAGTCACTCAGCATCAGCATAGGCAGTCTTTGAAGGGATCTGAGATTTAAAAAAAAATTATTCGGTTACATCAGCATCAGGTGCTTGGTAGCTGGTGGTGATCCAAGACTGATTCATTTTTATGAAGGTCAGTCGATCGAGTCAGTGGACAGACGCACCCTGTGATCGGTTACCACGCCTCCAGTAGCACTGAATGTGCGTTCCGAAAGAACGCTGGATGCAGGACAGGCCAGTAGCTCAATTGCATACTGTGCAAGCTCTGGCCAGTGATCCATCCTCAAGACCCAGTAACCCAGAGGATTTTCGGTGGGAAAGGTGTCCAAGTCTGATCTTGCCCCTAGGTATTCCTGCACCATGTAAAACAGACGCTGGCGATGGTTGCTGGAACCGATCATACCTTGGGGCTGCGGACCAAAAAATTGTCTGAACGCATCGGTCAGACGGCCACCTTCTCCACCGCTCCTTCTTTGACTGACCGAAGCCTCAGCAACACGTTGTCCAGAAACAGGAGTTTGTAACCTCCCAGTCTCTGGGAACGCGTTGCACAGACCTTTCTGCAAGGCCTCCCGAAGATGTTTCATCCTCTGCTCCCTCTGCGATGGCAAGATAAGGTCCGCAACCTTACCCTTGTAACGTGGATCAAGGAGGGTTGCCAGCCAGTATTGGTCCTTCTCCTTGATACCACGAATACGAGGATCCTTACGCAGGCTTTGCAGGATCAGGGAGGCCATGCAGTGTAGGTTTGCTGAGGCATTCGGTCCGGAGTCCTCTGGGTCACTAAGGACGACATGGTCCGCAGCCACCTCCTCCCAGCCACGTACAAGTCCATGTGTTTCTTGGGACTGATCCCTTAAAGACTGCTGCTGATGCTGAGTGCCAGGCTCCACCTCCATACTGACACAATCTTCCTCCTCCTCCTCCTCGTCCTCTTCCTGTGTGATCGGCGGGCACGCAGGAACACTGTCTGGATAAAGGGGGCCTTGAGAGCTAAGGAAGTCCTCCTCTTCCTGCCTCTGCTCTGCCTCAAGTGCCCTGTCCATTATTCCACGCAGCGTGTGCTCCAACAGGTGGACAGTGTCACTGATGCATGCACTGTCACTGCTCACCATCCTCGTGGCCTCCTCAAATGGTGACAGGACAGTGCATGCATCCCTGATCATGGCCCACTGGCGTGGGGAAAAAAAACCAAGCTCCCCTGACCCTGTCCTGGTGCCATAGTCGCACAGGTACTCATTGATGGCCCTCTGCTGCGTGTGCAGCCGCTGCAGCATGGCCAACGTTGAGTTCCACCTGGTGGGCATGTCACAGATTAGGCGGTTCTTGGGCAGGTTAAACTCCTTTTGGAGGTCCGTCAGCCGAGCACTGGCATTATATGACCGGCGGAAATGCACACAGACTTTCCTGGCCTGCCTCAGGACATCCTGTAAGCCCGGGTACCTGCCCAAGAACCGCTGCACCACCAAGTTAAGGACATGAGCCAAACAGGGCACATGGGTCATTTGTCCCTGTCGGAGGGCAGAGAGGAGGTTGGTGCCATTGTCGCAAACCACCATTCCTGCCTTAAGTTGGCGTGGCGTCAACCACCTCTGAACCTGCCCCTGCAGAGCTGACAGAACCTCTGCCCCAGTGTGGCTCCTGTCCCCCAAGCACACCAGCTCAAGCACCGCATGGCATCTTTTGGCCTGCGTACTTGCGTAGCCCCTTGAACGACTACGGAGCACCGCTGGTTCCGAGGAAGAGGCCATGGAGGAAGAAGAAGAGGAGGGGGTGGAGGAGAGAGGTGTGTCACAATCATTAGCATTTTGGAGGCGTGGTGGCGGAACAACCTCCAACACTACTGCACCTTGTCCTGCATCCTTCCCAGCTGCCAGCAGAGTCACCCAATGCGCCGTGAAACTTAGGTAACGTCCCTGTCCATGCCTGCTGGACCACGAGTCAGCGGTAATATGCACCTTACCGCTGACCGCCCTGTCCAGCGAGGCATGGACATTGCCTTCCACATCCTGGTAGAGAGCCGGAATCGCCTTCCGTGAGAAAAAGTGGCGTTTGGGTACCTGCCACTGAGGAACCGCACATTCCACAAACTCACGGAAGGGGGCAGAGTCTACCAACTGAAAAGGCAGCAGTTGAAGTGCTAGCAATTTTGCCAAGCTAGCATTCAACCGCTGGGCATGTGGATGGCTGGGAGCAAACTTCTTTCGGCGGTGCAGCAGCTGGGGCAGGGAAATTTGCCTGGTACAATCTGACGTCGGTGTACCAAAATCAGATTGCCCACAAGTACTTGGCTGTGACACACCTAATTCTACACCTTCATTCCTCTCAGTGCAGGTCTCAGAGA
The DNA here is from genome assembly GCA_037953035.1 of Aquarana catesbeiana. Taxonomy (NCBI): domain Eukaryota; kingdom Metazoa; phylum Chordata; class Amphibia; order Anura; family Ranidae; genus Aquarana; species Aquarana catesbeiana. The sequence continues at coordinate 407,731 of JBBHAA010000176.1, forward strand.
GGACTGAAGGTCTAGTGGGGTTGGAAATCTCAGCTGATGAGGAGCAAGGAGAGGTCCTCTTTGTTCTTTGGTGTGGGTCTTTTAGATACGCTTGCCAACGAACTGCATGGCAAGTCAACATATGTCTGGTCAAGCATGTGGTACCCAAGCGGGAGATGTTTTGGCCACGCGAGATACGCTTGAGACATATGTTGCAAATAGCAGCGGTGCGATCTGATGCACTCGTCTCAAAAAAGGCCCACACCAAAGAACTTTTTGAATAACGCGCAGAGACTGCAGCGGCCTGCACATGTGGAGCTTTGGGGTGTGATGCAGTCAATGTGCTGCCCTTAGGCTGGCCCCTGGAGGGCATCCTGCCTCGTTGGTGATGTGCCGCCTCCTCCTCTCTCCTATCAGTCACCCACGTTGAGTCAGTGACCTCATCATCCCCTCCCTCCTCATCACTGGAGCAAACCTGGCAGTATGCTGCAGCAGGGGGAGCATGACTGCCAGATTGCTGTCCTTCTTGGGCACCCCCTCTGTCCGTGCTCATGTTACTGCCTTCATCGAGCTCAGTATCATCATCAGAGCCTTCCAAACGCTGGGCATCCTCCTGGAGCATGTACCCAACACTGTGGTCAAACAGTTCGAGGGACTCCTCAGGAGGACATGGTGGGGCTAGGGAAGGAGTCACTGATGACATTGAGCCGAGGGAAGAGGCCGCTGCTTTGCCAGACAAAGTACCCTGGGCATGGGTGAGAGAGGATGAGGAGGATGAGGACGGCTTGGTCATCCACTCGACCAAGTCTTCCGCATGTTGCGGCTCAACATGGCCAGCTGCTGAAAAAAAGGCCAAGCGTGTCCCATTGCCACGTGCTGATGAGGATGCACCGTCTCCACGACCAGCACTAGACACAGAGCCTGCTTGCCCTCTCTTATTGGCTTGTGACTGTCTGCCTCTCCTTCTTGGCCTTCCAGACATACTAATGGCCTGTAGCTGCACTAAGCTGGGAGAGAGATTATATCTATATCTATATCTATATCTATTGATACTGCAGCTAGCAAAATCAACTGCCTGCCTGTAGTATGAGAACACCACCAACCTTCTACAGGTAGCTTTAGCTGAACACTGAGGTGGACGCACCCCACTTACTTGTAGGTTTAGCTGAACACTGTGAGCAGGACGCACTGCACTAACTGTAAATAGTCTAGCTGCCTGACTGTGGTACTAATAGGATCAAAAGAACACCAGTAATTTTCTTCAGGTAGCTTTATATACTGTAACAAGACAAGCCTGCCTGTCAGTAAGAAGATAACAGGAACGGATCTAGCTGAACACTGTGAGCAGGACGCACTGCACTAAATGTAAATAGTCTAGAAGATAACAGGAACGGATCTAGCTAAACTGAATACAGTATATATATATATATATATATTAAGTGCAGCTAACTGACTGACTGTCCTGCCTAATCTAGCTAACTCAAATGAAATGACACTGTCTCTCTATTTCTCAGCACACCGGAACACACTGCACAGGGCTGCCGTGCAGGCGGCCTTATATACAGTGTGGGGCATGTACTAAATCCCCTGAGCCATAATTGGCCAAAGCCTCCTTGGCTTTGGCCAATTACGGCTCTGTTAAGGCGGCGCTGTGATTGGCCAAGCATGCGGGTCATAGTGCATGCTTGGCCAATCATCAGCAAGCAATGCACTGCGATGCCGGAGTGAATTATGGGCCGTGACGCGCCACACGAATTTGGCGCGAACGGCCCATATCGTTCGCAATTCGACGAACGATCAAACAGCCGATGTTCGAGTCGAACATGGGTTCGACTCGAACACGAAGCTCATCCCTATTCACAGCCAAAAAAACACCTACAATGGGCACATGAGCATCAGAACTGGACCACAGAGCAAAGAAAGAAGGTGGCCTGGTCTGATGAATTCAAGAATGGTTTGAGGAACAAAGTTCAAAGTGTTGACTTGGCCTCCAAATTCTCCAGATCTCAGTCCAATTGGGCATCTGTGGGATGTGCTGGAAAGAAAAAAAAAAAAACACAGTCTGCTGCATGGAGGCCTCACCACCCAACTTACAGAAATTAAAAGGATCTACTACTGATGACTTAGTGCCAGACACCATTACATAACTTCAGAGGTCTTGTCGAGTCAATGCCTTGATGCGTTATGGCGGGTGGGTATTAGTTTTGTGGGGTGAATGGTTTGGCCCGAGCATGAGTTGGGGCTGAATATTGGCTGTTCACATTGTTGTGGAAATTTTATGAAGATTTAATATGTATTGTCATAGTGTCTCCCAGTGTTAGTTCTCCCGCAGCCCGTTCTAAAGAGCTGACTGGGGCAGACCGACACTGGTTGAAATCAGTTTGGTAGTGGAAAACTCCTTGGGGATGTAGAAGTGTTTGCAGAGTGGTGATGTGTCAACCAGCGAAGGGCCCATGTGCAATGCACATAACGATCGTCTTTGAGGATGCGTTCGCTCTGCAAAGACATTATCGGTTCAGCAGATGTGCGCTCCTGTCAACCCAGTATGCATGATCAACATATTTGGGGTGGCATGGCTTATACCTGCATATAATCTCCCATCCACATAGACAGTAGTATAGTCCGGGTATGTTTTGTTCTTGGAACAAAGCAGAGGGATTCACAAACTGTAAAAACAGAAGCCTTTGAATTGCTGTGGTCGGGAGAAGCGTTCATGATCTCAGACTTCCTGTGACCATACTGAGGATCGTTTACAGAGACAGGGGGCTGGAGATTGTACACACTTCCCCCGCCCAGACAGACCCATAAGACTCCTAGTCATTATTCATTGGTTGGTGTGGACATTCACATCCTGTGTTGGAAGAGATTGGCTGTTGGGACAGGGCTTCCTGTTTGTGACTTCCTTTGTGTGTGAATAAAAGCAAGAGCCTCAGTCCAGGAGGGAGGAATCGTGCTGAGATGAGGACGTAAGCATGGTCACGTCTGTTATTGGGGAAATGCGGGGAGACATGGGTTAAGTAACATGCATTATATACCATTAGACTAAAATGGCGCGTGTTAGCGCAGGTGAGATTGATTCATTATAGCGTATAGCCAAATCTCTCCACCACAACATGTTCGGCGAACATCCAAATTGTCACGACGTTCAACCGTTTGTTAGGTCCGCTGAACGCCACACAGTGCATTGGAAGCCCTGATCGGCTGAAGCAATAAAAAAGTGTTGCCCAATCAGGGCGCAGAGCTCTGTCAGAGCCATGATTTGGCACTGATGACTTTCTCCAATTATGGCTCATTGCTCTTAGTCACACCCAACACTATAAAAAGATCCTTCCTTTCCCAGGAGAAATAGAACAGGGCTCTGTTCAGTGCTATTAGAGGGTTAGTGTGCTATTCTGATACTATGGTCAGTGTAGGGTATCAGTTTAGTGTGAATATATAGTGATAGTACAGCGTGAGTAATGCAACCCTTCATTTTTACCAGTTTCAGTTAGTGTCAGTGTAGAATGTCAGGGCAGTGATAATGTAGTGTAGTGAAGTGTGCCAGTGCGTGTTTTACCGCAGGATATTGCAGTGTGTCTGTGTAGTGAGTACTCAAGTTTAGGTGCACCAAACACTTTCCATTGATTAAAGTGCATCTACGTACAGATTTCCACATCTTTTATTACATTTTGTTAATACTCACCCCTCCCCCATCGTGTCTGGGAGGACAGCAAGGAGAAGCAGACTTTCCCTTGGCACTAAAAGGGGGCCAGCAACAAAATGTGTCCACAGGCGAAGGTGGATGTGGTGGTCAGTCCTCAGGCAGGGCATCATTTCCTCTGTTTAGTGATGTTGCTTATGCCATCCAGCCACAGCATGCAGAGGAGATGGTGGACTGGCTTACTAAACCTTCCTCACCCTCCTCATCGTCTGTCACACAAGCAGAGACAAGTATACAGTCCCCTGCAGCTGCCGGAGTGGATAAACCTGCCTCCTTGTCCACATCCATTCCCACCATAACTCCAACATCAGCCATGGAGGAGTCAGCTGAGTTATTTCACCACAGCGTCAGCCACTTGCTCCTTGATGATGCCCAGCCATTACTGGATTCATCAAGATTACCTCCTATAGGGTTACAGTGTGAAGGCACCACCAACACCCAAAGCTCAATTTTTCCACACCTGTTACTTCTATACAAAATCTGTGGAAGAGAGGAAGAGACACCAGACTTTATCCCAAGAAAAAAAATTCTCTAATCTTGTTCCGAGTACACTACATTGTTGCCCCATCATACAAACTGGCTCCCCAAGCCGTTTATAAAGTAAAGAAACCTTGCAGGGAAAATGTCATTTTTTGCCTTTATAAATGTCGTTATTGCTGCAGAAGGTTCTCTACATGGTACAGATGCGCCACTGTACAGGCAGACCAAGGGGACCCCCTCCCCAAGCACTATAGTTACATAGTAACTATTATGCTATATTTAAAAAGAATTTTTCATTTTCGTTTGGCTGTACCTCTATGGATCACAGGAGTGCAGTTAGTTTTGCACACCTGAGATGCGTTTTTAGCAGAGTGGTCTGCAGTCCACTCTCTGCTGACATCACTGCTGTCAGTCCAGGCTCCACGTCATCACAACCATGAAGTCAGGATCTGCCAGGTACCTAACCAGGGGGGGGGCAGCCCTTCTATTCACACCACCCCCTATATGGCTAATGGATAGATTCATGCATAGTATGAATCTAGCCCCGGCCGCCGTGGTCACCCCCTATTCATGGGTCCAGCCCCTTTCAGGATGCGGGCGCCTGAATTACAGCAGCGGGGGTGTTTTTTGAAGCACCCAATTAGAGTCTATGGCTGCAATAGGCTTCAAAATAGGGTGGACTCAGAGCGCAGAGCATTGCGCCAGGAGCCCACCCAGGTGTGTTAGAAAAGCAAATGAATATTCACTTTTCTAACACTGAATCGCCTCTCTGCCAATCAGCAAGTGCGGGTCTGATATCCATTTCCCGATTGGCTGAAAGGTCAGGTGATCCTATTGGATATCTGTTGGCTGATCAGTATATGGAAGAAGGTGAAGTCTCCTTACCTTCCTTTTCACCAGTAATCCATTTCTTGACTGTTCTCTGGGTTCCTGTATAAAAATAAACCGAAACTCTTAAAAAAAGGTCATAAATTAAAAAAAAAAAAATAAAAAAAGTCAAGTTAACCACTTGCCGACCAGCTCTAGTGGTCATAATGTTATCTTATCTGTTGGCTGATCAGTATATGGAAGGTGAAGTCTCCTTACCTTCCTTTATACCAGTAATCCATCTCTTGACTGTTCTCTGGGTTCCTGTATAAAAATGAATGAAAACTCTAAAACGGTCTAAAATATATATATATATGTATAAAATAAATAAGTCAAGTTAACCACTTGCCGACCAGCTCTAGTGGTCATGTTATCTGTTGGCTGATCAGTATATGGAAGAAGGTGAAGTCTCCTTACCTTCCTTTATACCAGTAATCCAACTCTTGAATCTTCTCGGGGTACCTGTATAAAAATGAACAAAAAAAACTCTTAAAAGGTTATAAATAAAAAAAAAAAAAAAAAAATAATATAGTAAAAGTTAAGTTAACCACTTGACGACCGGCTCACACAGATATACTGTGGCAGGTTGGCAGTGCTGCGCGAATCCCTGTACGGCGGCGCCGTAATCCCACTCCGCGCTGCTGGAGCGAGCAACCCGCGATCGCCTAATACAGAGGCAGAACGGGGATCTTCCAGTGTAAACAAGCGGATCCCCATTCTGACAGGAGACATGACAGATATCTACTGTCCCCAGTGATCGGGAACAGTGATCTGTGTTCTCCAAGTCAGCCCATCCCCTCTACAGTTAGAACACACCCAGGGAACACCCTTAACCCCTTCCCTACTAGTGACATTTACACATTGTTCAGTGCTATAAAAATGCTCTGATCAATGTAATAATGTCACTGGTCCCCAAAAAGTGTCATTTGAGGTCAGATTTGTCCGCCGCAGTGTTGCAGCCCCAAATAAAAAAAAAAAAAAAAAAAAAAAGTTTTCGCAGATCGCCGCCATTACTAGTAAAAATTAACAAAAAATGAATGAATAAATCTATCCCATAGGTTTGTAGACACAATAACTTTTGTGCAAACCAATCACAATCAATATACGCTTATTGCAAATTTTTTTGCCAAAAATATGTAGAAGTCAATTTTGTTTGGGTACAGCGTCACACGATCGCACAATTTTCAGTTAAAGCGATGCAGTGCCGCATCGCAAAAAATGGCCTGGTCATTAAGGGGGCAAATCCTTCCGGGGCTGAGGTGGTTAATTATTATGCTGTATTTTCATTGAGGTCCATGTATAATTAAAAAAAAAAAAAAAAAGTTGACAGTTTCAACTAAACTTGTCATTCTGCGTTATAGAACTACTTAATCTGATTATAAAGCACCATCTAGTGGCCATATCTTGGTATTTTTTTTTTTTTTTTTTTAATACCTCAAATCAGGAAAAAAGGAATTTTGGCTACTAGATGATGCTTATGACCATAGGAGATAGTTCTATAAAATACAGAATACGGCATATTTCATTGGAGCCGTGCAGATATCACATTCATTGAACCTTTTATACATCCACCCCATCATGTTTACTATGAATGGTATGGTATTTAAATTGCAGTATAGCTGCGGGATGACGTCACTGACAGATCATTGTATCCTTCATTACTATTGCTGAGGATGTTCTGTGTTAATAGTCAGAAAATCTACCCAGTTTTAAAATATACATTTTTTTTTTAAATAACTAAGTAACTATCTGCTCATTGTGGAAGGTGGGTGCAATGCTGATGAAATTGTCAGCACCTCTCCACACCTTTACACTGATTGGAGCATGCCATAGTACATGATGGGGGCGGGTACATGATGTCCTGCACTCACAGGATGCCCTCAGTGTCACAGATTAAATGATGCTGGGTATACTAACTGGAAGACTGGGGACATCTAGTGGGGAAAGGGTATTACTGCAGGGCAGAGCTCTGCAAAGAAAAAGCATTGCAGTGGGAGCCTTTTTTTGTACCAAATTGGGAGTCCAGCCAAATAAAAAAAAAAAAAAAAAAAAAAAATAACCTGGAGTTGAGTCTTAAATGTATCTATAGTGAGCAGGGTTTCTTTTATTGGGAATGCAGTTCCAGCACTGAATGTATGAAATGGCAAGGGGTGCTGGAGGGTCTATTGATGCTGGCTGCTGGGGGGGGATCTATAGTTGCTGGGGGTGGGTCTTATGTTGCTGTAGGGTCAATCATTGCTAGGGTGAATCTGTTGAGGGGTCTATTGTTGCTGGGGGGGTCCATTGTTGCTGGCTGTTGGGAGTCTATTGTAGCTGTGGTAGATCTATTGTTGCTGGGGAGGGGCGGCGGCATTGTTGCTAGCTAAAGGGGATCCACTTTACTTTTTTTTAATCATTAACACATTTCATACAAATGGATACTTTGTTCTATATTCTCTAAAAAGGGATGGCACTGGGAGGTGGAACCAAGTGACAGTGCTCAGAGGTGGGAAGAGGGCGGAGACAAGTGGTGACTCTTAAATTGGGGGTGGGGTCCTGCACCTACTCTGGGGGGAAAAAAAAAAAAAAAAAAAAAGCCCTGATAGTGAGAATATAAGATCCAATCTTCACATCATGTTCAATTATTTCCAGCCTCCTCCTCCTCCTATTACTCTGAACCATCTTCACATTGTGAAGACCACACACACATTGGACTTCCTGTAACTGAAACAGAGTCACTATGCCCTATGAGCAGGCACTTGTCACACCTTTCAGAGCCTGCCTTCTGAGGGGGAGGAGTTTCAGGAGGTGGAGTCAGCACAGAAATCAAGAGTACCATGGCATATGTAGTCCTTAGAAATGAAGAATCTGAAACGCATGATGAGATACGGCCAGCAGACAGGCAGCACTCAACATGAAAGTCATCTTATATTGGATTGTCAGAGAATATATTATTAAGAATATTATAATATTGCTCTTTTTGATATTACAATGCTGATATAGAATGAAAGCAGCACCTGCTCATAGGGCATAGTGACATAGCACCGGCCCCGTCCATGTGTCCAGCCTCCTAATATACATGCAGGGCACCAGATGCATGGATTCCATTCGAAGGGGGGGGGGGGGGGGTGTTTGAAGAAGGTGGTTAGAGCCAGATGCTCTAATAGGCTTCAAAAAAAGGGTGGGCTCCAGGGGGGTGGAGTGAAATGTGTTGGGGCATGGCCAAGCTGAGGTTGCCACTTCATTCATTGCAGGACAGCATAGATGTGCAACTTTCAGGGGGTCACCCTTCTTTCCTTGAGGCTTAAAAAAAAAAAAAAAAAAAAAAAAAAGGGGGTTCAGGGTGCAGAGCTCTGCGCTCTGAGTCCACCAAGTCATTTGATAATCGCAAACGAATATTCGCTATTGTCACACCGATTCTCCTCCTGGCCAATCAGGGAGCATGTCCTGAGACCCATCACCCGTTTGGCTGAAAGGACAGGCAATATTATTTGAAGCCTAGGAGGAGGAAGAGGGAGGAGACGCACAGCGTAAGCTGCCGTGATGCAGAGGGGGGAGCCACTGATTGCCGCGGGTGATCCGATCAACAGCTGGACCATCATGACGTTTGTGAAGATCCCACGCATCTCCTTCCTGGAATTCTGGGACATGGAGTCAACGGTGGCTGGAAAAAAAAAAAAACCCACACCCCCCCACTGATGGTGACTCCGCATCCCAGGAAGGAGATGTGATGTGTGGGATCTTCACAAACTTCATGATGGTTCAGAGTGATAGGAGGAAGAGGAGGCTGGAGATCATTGGAGGACAATGTGGAGATAAAGATTGGATTTTACATTCTCACAATATATTTAAAGCCCAGGGTACCTTGTTGGCTGTAAGCAATGACTCCTGTACTGACTGTATTGCTCTAATCTACTTATATAAACACAATGTAACCATGTACCACAAGGAAACAATATCCATACCTGGAATTCTTAGAATCAGACTAGTAATGAGTTCTATAAACTTTTTTTTTTCCCATAATAATTTGGCAAAAAAAAGTAAATCAGTAAACATTCACACGATTTAAAAATAAAAAAATCCTTACTGCTGAAGAAGTCCATGGTTTGATCTTTTGCTGTTTGAGAAAATAAAAGAGATGAGTCAGGGAACGGCATTAAGAACACAAATCTAGATCTACCAAACACACAACTCATGTAGGAGGGAGGAGAACCCTGGGGAGGGAGGAGAACCCTGGGGAGGGAGGAGAACCCTGGGGAGGGAGGAGAACCCTGGGGAGGGAGGAGAACCCTGGGGAGGGAGGAGAACCCTGGGGAGGGAGGAGAACCCTGGGGAGGGAGGAGAACCCAAGGAAATGTTGAAGCAAAGCAGACCAGACATACTAGTAAAATTTAGTTGAAAAGGTTTAATTTTAAGAAAATTCCTTCCTTTTTTTGACCTCAGTGACAAGAAATGTTTGGAGGGGGGGTGGAAACATTTTCTCCAATGAAAATCTAATGCCGCATACACTGACTAGACTTTCCGTCGGAATGAACTCTGACGGTTTTTTTGACGGAGTTCCGCTGAAACAGACTTGCCTACACAAGATCACACCAAAGTGCAATCGTTTAGAACGTGATGATGTACGACGGGACTAGAAAAAGGAAGTTCAATAGCTAGTAGCCGCCCTTGCATCGTTCTTGGTCCATCAGACTAGCATACAGACAAGCGGTTTTTAAGATAGGAACTGACTCAGTCGGAAAAATTTGAAACATGTTCTATTTCTAGGACCGTCAGAATTTTCTAAAGAAAGTCTGATGAAGCCCACACACGACCGGAATGTCCGACGGCCTTTTCTGACGGAAAGTCCGGTCGTGTGTATGCGGCATAAGTTTATGGAGTTTTCCCTCAAGAGATGACATTTAATTTTTAAAACGAAATGTTAAAAAGCCAATGAAATGTGGAAGTTCTCCTGATAGACATTTCTCCAGTCATTGAATGTGCAAAGAATTTTTGTACAAACGTTCATGCAAATACTCATGAGAACATTCCTTCAAAAATCTACTGGTATATATCCAGCTTTAGCATTCGCAGCGTGTCCAGGGGTATATCTACCACAAGGCAAACAAGGACATTTTATCGGGCACCATTTTTCAGGGGGGTGGAACAGGTTTTACATAAATATAACTGATCATTGTAAGCACTCAAAAAAAAAAAAAAAAAAAAAAAAAAAAGTTTGTTTCAACCCTCCAACTGAAACTTTGGCTGCGGGAGCGGCGCAATCTGCACTCTATCCGCATTAATGGAGGGCAGGTGAGACATCAGGGGGTTATAAAGGACTTTGTCCCTTATGTAAAAAAAAATAAACAAACAAAACAATTAGCCCCCTACGCAAGGAATTTATCAGGCCTCTCATTTCTCTGTTGTGGAATATCTTCAAATCTTTGTATTTAAAACATTAACAAATCTGGAAGAGCAAGCTTATAAAATGTCACATTCCTTAAAGATAAAAAACGGTAAGTGATATACAGGTAGGTGATCACAGGAAGTTTGCCAAGTGGTTGACTCCTTACCTCCAGTCATGGTTCTGATCACTTTTTTGTAGGTTTCTGTAAAATACATTAGTTTACATTATCTTTAACAATATTATTAATATTAGGCAGTCTTTATTTTGTTTTTTGGAGGTGGGCATTTGTTTTCATTTTTTCATTTTTTATTTTTCCTGGAAGCCCATTCCTGACATGACATGTCCTGCTAGCAATGCCCATAACATACCCCAGGGAGGTTTATAGAGCCTATGTGTAGTCCAGCCAATAGGAAGCGCTCCAGCGTCATCAGGGGCCGGGCTGTCTAAACTTGGAATCCATTTTACATATCTTGTACTGTCACCAGTAGGCATCCCTGATCACCAAATCCGTTACATAATGACGCTGTACTGCACTGGTGACAGTATGGGGGGGGGATGATTTTTTTTTAAATTTTACTTTACAAAAAAAAAAAAAAGTGTCATTTGGGAGGTATTTGTACTTTCCTGGCATTTGAGAGGAAGAAATTATATAGGCCGTTCATACAGACAAATCGATCAGTTTTCAGATCTATAACAGTTTGTGGACTAACTTTCCTACAGACTAAATATACACCAATTTGGGGGGTTTTTTTCACCAAAGAAAAATGTAGCAGAATACGTTTTGGGCTAAATTTATGAAGAAAGATTTGCAAATTAAGAAAAAAAAAAAAAAAAAAAAAAAAACTTGTTTCTTTCCCCTTCAGAATTCAGTTTTTCATTTAATTTAGCAAAAAAAGGAAAAAACCCAGTGGTGGTTAAATACCACCAAGAGAAAATACTATGTGTGAAAAAAAAAAAAAAAAAAAAAAAAAGGTAGTGTTTCAGACCATTTATATTGATTTGAGCGTTTAAAGCAATCCAATACACATCTGAGGATGACAACACGTGTGTTGCAAAGCATGGGACCTAATCTGTATAATGGTTCCAGATTAGCCCCGAGGAACCCCCAAAACAATTTACAGTCCCTTACTAAAACCACTTAAGGTGATTTTAAAAAGGCTGTTTTTTTTTTACCCCTCAATACAGTGGTGTGCATGAGAGATTTGGCTGTCCAGTGTCACTCTCCTCATTGGCTGAGAGAACAGTTGAAGGCACCAGTGCCGGGACAAGGTCATCTAGAGACCAGGGTGAACATGCCAAACTGCGCCCCCTCTCCCCAAGATGTATGAGCATTATGTGTCAGCAAAACTCCCCCCCACAAAAACATTGAGCACTAATCTGCATGTTTACCCCCCCCAGCATAAATTCCACCCTCATCACTCCTCCTCGCACTAATTACCCCCCTTTCACTTAAAATTCCCCCTTCCAGAACAATTTCCACCCCCCAAATCTACCCTCTTAGCACAAGTATCCCCACTGACAGATGACTAGTAAAGATAAAGAATGCTGGCATTGCCCGGCAATTGAAAAAAAACGTTAAAGCGTAGGGTCCCCCCCAAAATCCATACCAGACCCTTATCCAAGCCCGGCAGGTCAGAAAAGGGGGAGGGAATGAGCAAGCACCCCCACCTTCCTGAACTATACCAAGCCACATGCCCTCAATGGGGGGGGGGGGGGTTGCATGTTGATGGGGACAAGGGCCTTTGCCCGACAACCCTGGGCTGTGGTTGTCGGGGTCACGGGCAGGGGCCTTTTGAGATTGTTAAGCCCCCCTTTCACAAGGGGCCCCCAGATCCTTCCCCCCTATATGAATGGGTATCGGGTACATCGTACCCCTATATTCACAAAAAAAAAAAAAAAAAAAAAAAAAAAGTAAAAAACAAAAAAAGTTTGACAAGTCCTTTTTGCTTTAAAAAAAAAGTTTCCCTCGATGTAATCCATTGTCAATAATGAAGCCTGCCGGACTCGAAAAATAAAAAACGCTCTGCCTTCTGCGAGGCTACCCACCGTCAACCTCCTCTCTGCTTTGAAAGTTCTTATATAGCCAAGGGGGTGGGGCCACCCAGCTATGTCACCCAGGGGCACTGCCCCTTCTGACATAGGCAATGGGTGGCCCCACCCATTGCCTAAGAACTGTCCTAGTGCAAAGCGGGCATACGGCGGGTAGTCTCCCAGGAGGTTCAACATTTTTATTTTCAGGTTCGGCAGGCGTCAAAAACTGTTTGTGGTTTTTACTTTGACACTTTTTGGTGAATGTACCTGATACCCATTCACATTAGGGGGGCTGGATCTGGGGGCTCGATAAGCCCTCTGTTCGCAGACCCCAACAACCACAGCCCAGGGAAGTCGGGAAGGGGCCCTTGTCCCCATCAACATGCCTCCACCCACCCCACCGGCATGTGGCCTGGTATGGGCGGGGAGGGGGGGGGAATTCTTTATCTTTAGTTTTATCAGTCAGTGGAGAAGCCTGCTGACAGGAGTCATGGTTGTTGAGGATGCAGGGGCAGCCATTTCTCCTCACAGAATTTGGATTAGTCTAAAGTTTTTCAACCGTTCCGAATGCGAATCATTCCATAACTAAATGAAATTCGTAACATAGCGAATACATCAGAAAAAAAACAAATGTTTCCTTTCTGCAAATGTCTAGTAAGTAGAATGGACACAGATATTTAAGTTTTTTGTTTTTGAATTAGAGAGGGGTTGGTGGTGAGCTTTGTCAAGCTGGGAATCCCTTCTTGCAGAGGAGCTTTAAATCAGTAAATGTTGAATACCTACCTCGAACGAACAACTTCACCCAATCAGCACCAGGTGCACTGCCCCACAATCCTGCAAAAAAAAAAAAAAAAAAAAAAAAAAAAAAAAACCCCACACAAACTAAATTAGCGCTAAATGCAATGATTATGGCAGTTCTGAATTGTAAATGAACTTTGAGCACTTAAATTTGTTATAGTCACTTACATGTTCATATTATTTTAACTACGTGTTTTCTCTCCAACTGTTAAGGACATCTGATAGAGCCAAGATATATGTATATAGGCGTGGTGCCTTGCCTTTGGTTCTTTGCAGTTAAACAGCAATTTTTCAGGTCTGGACAGGTCTATCCCTAAGAGCCTGGTGGCTGATTGCTCTTGCCCGCCTCTGGAAGAACGTTCTACTTGTCAGGGCTGGAATAGTGTTGTCAGGGCCTGGAGTAACTTCTTGCTGAGCCACCTGAGATGCTGGACAGTTCCCTGACTGATTGCTTAGACCTTGCCTTGTTTCTGGCGAACCTTGAACTTTTTGCTCTTCCTAAGAACTTCCTGATTTACTTCATGTCTCTGCACTTCCCGTTAGCACAATGTGGCAATCTCCAGCCAACATCTTACACTCGTCGCTCCTGTTGCCATTCAGATCTTCATCACTCATTACTGATTATTGATCTTTGATTTGGTCCTTGACTACGCTTAAGCTTGATCCCAACCTGCAACCACTTTTTACTGACCTTTGGAGAGTTTACTGACTAAGCGTCTGCTTGTTCCCTACCTGCTATATCTGCTACTGGACCCCGGCTTGCTCACCTCCTGGTGGGGTAATCCTGAGGACCGTGACCTGGTACTAACACGCAACAAAACTTATCTCCATCATCAGGAGCTCTGGCGAATACCGGTAGTACTTTGACTCTACACCTTGGGTAAGCCTGCGTCATCTACTAGGGTGACCTGCATATTTATTTATTCAGCTGGTCGGGTGAGCCTCTATCACTATAGCTACTGGTCTCTGAGCCTTAATTATGTAGGAGGGTCAGTCACTGGGTTATGTTTATCTGACCTCAGCCAATCTCTAGGAGGGAGGATTAGGTGGTGTGCTAGGGATATGATAAATGTTTTGGAGAATCTGATCAGAGCGCCCTCTTTGGGCCTCAGCCCCCTGGGAGGCAGCCTGTGTTACTAAAGAGATGTTATCTGGAACACGGAACCTGGACCTAAAGAAACTTTCTGGAGAACACTACCTTAGGCAGCTGGACTGGAGAAGAACCTCTGTAGGCATCTCAGGGATGCTAAGAGTAGGACCTTTTTGCCTGGAGCTCCAGGTGTGTCCGTGCTTTGAGGGTTAGACACCAGAGCTATCCACAAGGACAGTGACTGCTGGCATAGTGTCTCAGACTAGCTTTCTGCACCCCCTCCCTCAAGCAATACATGGTCGGTACTAAAGGATTTTGCTTGAGAAAAAGGTCTACACATTTTTTGGAGTACCCTCATTCCTCTACTGCCTATGTTTAAGCACCCCAAAAAAAAAAAAAAAAAAAAAAAAAAAAAAAAAAACCCCTTCAAAAATGATACGCCTAGACTGAGCCTGAATTTTGTCAGTGTGCTCTGGAACTGGTACCTGGGCTGGCAGGCTCTGGACAGTTTAGGAAGATCTTGGTTATTTCTAATCACCCCCTCCAGGGCTGAGCACTATATAGCGTAACTGACCTCAGCAGACCATCTGTACTAATCAGATTTTTTAATTAAAAACTTATAGTAGGGTAAGAATATAAAATTACACATAAAAGGGTAAAGCTATACAGTGCGTGTGCATATGATTAACTAATATTATATCTATACCCATATGTACCTTTGTGCTTGTTGATCATTGTATAAATCATTGAATATTTACCTTGGCTGTCCGTTTGTTAATTTTTCCCATTGCTGTATATATCCGTTTGCATTAGGATATTGGCCTTTCATAAAAGGTTATGGCTCTACCCATCCCCTGTCACCTCATCCCATTTATCTGAGACAAAGATTTTCTCCTATGTTGTGTTAGGTTCCGACCAAACTTTGGCTGTTCAGGTGATTGGATGAATGTTTGAACTTATGCCTGTTCACTAGGAGCTGAGCATCATACGGTCCCCAAGCAAGCCATGGGTACTGACACCCGCTACACCCATAGCAACCATCGCAGTCACTGGCACATTGCTTTTATAACTGGGAATCTCCAGCCTTGCAAGTAAAGGCGCAAGAAAAGCAGTGACACCACGGCCCAGAACATGGTCACTGGCCACATTTTGTCAATGTCACTATCTCCACCACTTCCCTTATATGGCTGTTGACAGATCGGGGGAGCTGTCATACCAGTCACATGCACAGGGTTGTTCAGGTTTTTAAATTTGGCAAATCTGTGGGCAGCAGCCATCATGATTTTGGGAGGGACCAGTGACACTTAGCTCATTATGTACAGTATTTCTTTGTATGCTGCTTCTATAAAAATAGAACACAGATTTTGCTTATATAAAACTACACTAACTGAAGCTCATCGAATTTGCTGCAACGATACATTGTACAGGTAAGATTTTTTCCTTCATTAGTTAATGACCACTTGTGATTCGACTCACCTTGAAGATAAATCAAGTTGTGTTCAGGCAGCTTCTCCAATAAACGTCCTTCTTTAAACCTACATCCCAGATGCTCGGTCTTTACATAGCTTTGGCAAGAAGGAAATCCGGACTTGTGTGGAGTGAACTCAAACCAAGCTTCTGAAATGAGAAGATTTTCCTCCAATTATTGTCAATCCAGACATGTGTCTTCGAAGGCATCGAAGAGTCACCTCTATTTCCTGTTCATTGCAAACAAGAAGTTTCCAAGTTTCAAAGGACAAGAAAAAAAAAAAAAAAAACAAATTGAGCAACTGTAAAACTGGCCACACACTAGAAGAATTTGGTTTGAAAAACCACAAAACAAAAAACAAAAAAAAAAAAAAAAAAAAAAACCACTTAAATTCCTGGCACATGCCAGGAACATAACTGTCACATTGGTTGTGCTCTCAACCCATCCAATGGCTGCTCACATGTGCAGCATCATGGCAGCTTAAACAGAAGCCAAGATGGCAGCTTCCCTGGCTGAAAAGGATAGGAGGGCTTACTTCCACTTTAACCAAGCTGTCAAATATGGCTTTCACTCCATGCTAATGACCTGGGAGTTGATGGCACCGCCTCCCGATCTGACAGCTAATCACAGTGGTCAAGTGATGGCCAATCCTTCCCACTCCCCCAGGCATACAGATCCTATGGAGGGGTTAAGGATTTGTGAAGAGGATGTTTAAATATTGAAACCCCAATTAAACCTGCAGCACCACTCCAAGCTCCACTAGTTCAGTCACCTGGAAATTCAATTCCTGTCGGGGGTAAAAGATCACACCAGGCTCATGTTGTCCAATACTCAGAAGCATACAATGGAGAAATGGAAGCACACACACCAAGAGCCACTCAATTGCAAAATGTAACAGGAAGGGTTCGGCTCCATCCCCTTCCAAACACAGCCTTTAATGCATTTCATCTGTTCATCTGGCTTAGTCGTAGAGTCCATTTCTCCGTGGTATGCTTTTGAGGAGGTTTACCTTGTCTCCTCTGCATTAAAGGGTACAATCTTGTCATTTAAGATGCAAGAACTCCCACTGTCACATACCTGGTGGAGATTGAGCCGTAGATAGGGCTTTTCTTGCACCACTTGTCCAACACTTCTGGTAGTGACAGGAGGTCTGAGGACAGAGTGGCACAAGAGCTGGTATAACAGGCAGCACCAGCTGAGGTTTGCAGGAAGAAGATGACCATGGATCACCAGGCGACTGGAAAACAGTGAAGCTTGATCAGCGGGCAGGAGCGTATCCAGGACAAAATCCAAAAGATTAACAGCCGGGCAGCAAAGGTACACAAACATAAGACAGAGGCAGAGTCAAGATATAGGCCAGGGTCGGTATACAGGTGGGCAGTGAGGCACAGAAGCACAAGACAGGAGCAGGGTCAGAGTACAAGCAGAGGTCACAATAGGCAGGCAAGAATTCAGAGATCAGTCAAGGGCAAGCCAGGTCTTGCACGGGTAGGCAGATATAGCATGTGAAGGTTAAAAAAGGGATAGTAAAGCTTTGTTTTTTTGTTTTTTTTTTTAAAACGTGTCATACTTGCCTCCACTGTGCAGTTCGTTTTGCACAGAGTGGCCCCGGTCCCCCTCTTCTGGGGTCCCTCAGCAGCTCTCCTGGCTCCTCCCCGCATTGAGTGTCCACGTCGGAGAAGCGCTCTCCTTGGTGGATACACGTGGGCACGCTCCTGAGTCCTGCATCTGTGTCCATTGATAGAATGCAGGACTCAGCCACGCCCCCCGGCGCCGCGTCACTGGATTTGATTGAGTGCGCTGCTACCAATCTATCCAATCAGGACATGAGACACCAGCTAGAGCTGGTATGCTTGTTCCCTGCCCGAAGAATGACAGCGTTCAGGTAAGTAAAAGGGGGGGGGGCTGAGGGGCTGCAGCATGAGGTTTTTAACCTTAATGCATAGAATGCAACCCATGAGGGTTTACAACCCCTTTAAAACAAGAACTAGCTGAAGACTAGTCATATGCACATTCTGCCTTGTGCACACGCTAATACATTTGCGCATGAGTGCTAATGCCCATTCTGTATTGAGCCTTTGCTTATAATTATTAATATGTGCATGTAATGGACTTATGGTTCCAGCCGAGCTTCTCCTACACCCACATCTGCAGGAATGACTTCATCCTGACCTTGCCAATCTAAAAATGGCAAAAAAGCGCTCAACTTGGAAGAAGACTAGCCGAAGATGTCAGCAGTGGGTGAGTGAGCTCGTGGACACCACATGGCTGGAGTGGAAGTTAGCATAGTTCCGTCAAACATTTTGAAGTACTTTCATAAGATATTCATCAAAATGGTTGAATGTACTGTTGAGTTTTTTTTTTTTTATGGAAATTCAATGCAATGTTCATTGGAAAATCTACTAGTGTACGGCCAGCTTTAGTGCTCCACTAGCTTGATAGGCAGTTTTATCTACAGCTACAAAAAGGGTCTGATTGGCAGGGCTCAACTGGATGGTATGAGCTTACCAGGGAAGGAGCTTGTAGATTCTGGCTGTAATTAAATGGGCAAAGAAGTGCATGGAGCAGAGGTATAATGACAAGACCAAGCCTGAATTAGTTTTAATTATTCTTCATTGATAGTAAAAAACTTCCTTATGGTGAAGAATTAATAAAAAGGCAGTTTTGGTAAAAATCACCTAAATCATTTTCATGGATTTTATCCTGTGCCACAGCAGAGTAGATGGGATACGGGTCTTCACCATCCTCACACATCTTCTGGTGACTGGACAGCTTTTCTTCATTGATCTGGAGAAGCGAGAGGAGTATTACATAAGTAGTTTTGGTGCACCCCTAAAACTTCAGGGATATCAGTGGCACACCCCAAGGTTCATGGTCATTAGTGGTGTACCCCAAGGTTCAGTGGTATCTCCAAGGTTCATTGTTATTAGCGATACCTGTATATCCCAAGGTAACTGCCCTGCTTTTACTGGTTGCATCCCAAGCAACTGCTGATGTCACCAGCACATTGCCTTACATGGCCGAGTTTCCAGCCACATAAGCAAAGGGTGGGGATAGCAGCATATTATGGCCACATTTTGGCAATGTTGTAACCCCCATTCCTGCTCTCATTTATATAAAAATGTTCACAACTCTGGGGGATAGAATTTAGCTTGATGGTACCATCAAGACAAGTTCTGTAGGTCGAGTCCCTCAGATATATCCAATTAAATAAACTTGTGAAACATTTGGGCATCTACATTTCTAAGCCTTTATAAGTTACTTTTGTGAACCATCAGCAAACCCCCGCAACCACTGTCCAGGGTTGTGGAGAAGTGGCCCTTGTGCTCATTAACAAGGGGACAAGGTGATTTGTTCCAAGTTAACCCCCCCCCCCCTTATGTTGAGGGCATGTGGCCTTGTGTGGGTTTCGGGAGGTGCACTTCTTTGAAGTTCACTAAACCCCTGCTGAACCAAGCCCAGGGCAGTTTGGCTCATCCCTAGTCCATACATATGCTTTAAATCGTTGGTACTGATAATATCTGAGAGCAAGTCAAGTCCCCCTGAGCTAAAGGTTCTCCTGGGTTCCAAACCTTGGAGAGAAGCCGGCTTGTACTTACTCTATTCGTGACAGAGAACACAAATGTATAGGCCCAAAAATCTGTTAGAGAGAAGAAGTCTCCAAGAAATTTCTCTTTTAGCTTCTCCCACGGCTCTGTCCAGTGCCGCTCAGTCTCGGATTTCATTCGCTCACATAACCGAATCTCCAAAGCTTTCATGCGTGAAAAGTCTGACCAGTTACTTTCAGAATAGAGAGAGGACATACACCTGGAAAGTTAAAAGTAGAAGTTGGTCACAGACCGGGTCTAGTGAATTTCCATTGCAACAAGAACCTGCAATAACAATGGGACTTATTCACATACTTTAATATTTCCTGTAAAAAAGCAATTCATAACCGAGATACCGGCAAGTTAGCAACTAGATATTAGACAGACGCCCTCACCCACGTACAGTTAGTTCCCGACAGGGGTAAGTGGGGGATGTGGCAATATACCCGGTATCCCGAAGATACAGTATAGCAGGACTCCACTATATTTCCCCTAGGAGGACCATAAGTCCCCTTACGGTTCTAAGACTTCCTACAGTTTTAAATGTTCTAAAATGATTATTATATGCAATATCTTGTTTTGGATTTTTTTTTCTGATTTTTTTTTTCCACCTTTTGCAGTCTCATTGGATGCCAACGATAGCAATGTATTCCAAGACTAATGATGCTCGGTTCCATGTCTCAATATCTGTAACATGCAAATTTAAAAAAAAAAAAAAAAAAGTAGAAGTTGGATGTTCGATAGGAAAGTTATCAATTCAACATGCTTTGTTGGGATGAAAAGTCCTCTCCATTTGTTGTTTAATCACTTGACATCCTTAGGCCAGGTTAAAAACGTCCAAGACTGAGTGGTTACAGCAAGCTCATGGCTGCAGCTGCATACGTTGTCATTTTTCAGCCGTTTATTAAAAAAGTAATCCAGGAGGCTCTACTGCCTCCTAATCAATTTTACAGTCATGAGAAGGGCAGCCCCACCTTCACTGCTGCCCAAAGTGGTTTACCGGCTCTCCCATTCCTCCAGGGAGCCCAAGACCACTGAAAAAAAAGTCCAAGTAGGAGGAGATTGAATAATATCCATCCCCGATCCCCTCTGCAAGTGATAAGGATTTCACCATTTCTAATTTTAGAGGTGTAATTTCTCAGCTAATGTAGCTGGGGAAGCAGCTAATCAAGTACGGCAGGGGAGACCTTGAGGATCTACAGTGCTTTGCAAAAGTATTCACCCCCTTGGCTTTTTGCCCATTTTGTCACATTATAGCCTTTAGTTCAATATATTTTGAATCTGAATTATATGTGTAACGAGCCCCTTGCTCGCTCGGTTCCTCTCGACACTCCTCTGCTGCTATAGAATCAGATTGCAGATCGCAACATCTGATGGTTCAGTCATCCGATGCTCCGGGACTAGAACTACAGCTATGTGCCGTTCTAACCCAGTTGTGTAGCTCAGAACAAACACCAGGCAGAATGTAAGCAAGTTCAACCAGGAATCTTTTATTGAAAAATACAGGCTCTTTTATACAGTAAAAGAAGTGCATACCTCCTGCTCATATTACTCTGAACATACATCTGTGACCAGAAACCTAATTAACATGGGCTAATTAACTAATCCCTTTAGACAGCTCAGACATGACCTTTAGGCCAGACTGGCCGTCTTGTAGCTCAGAAAACCCAATCAACATTATCACAATAGCAGAGTTAAACACAACCAACAATGGGGATCTAATGACTCTTAGATCCCATACTAGAGACTTATTTACAATGCACATTCTAGCAGGCAACAGACGGGTGGCTGGAAGCATCTAACAGTATTTGTCCCAGCATTATGAATCAGTCACTATTGCTAATATGGCAAATCCAGGGTCCCCAGAGTCTGTGTCCTGGGGGACCAGAACCGGAACCACAGTAATACCACCTCAAGGGTCCCCAGGCATACAGCTCACAGAGAGCACCGTTCCCCCAAATGCCAGGGCCCACGATTGATCGGCAAGAGGATAGCATTCAGTCCCCTCCAAAAAAGTCTCTCCCGGCTAGGTCTGTCACAATATGTGATGGATCAGAACACAATAGCCCAAGTTTGTGACGTAAACTTAGAAAAAAAAAAATAAAAAAAATTACACATAAAAAAAACTTTTTTTTTTTTCTTCTGAAAAATAAAGTAAAGCCCCCCTCCCCCCACTGCACTACTTGAATATGCACATCACATGTGTGCAAGCAGAAATGGTGCCACACGTGAGGCATCACCACTAGTTCTAGGGACAGACTAGGGTTTTTTTTTTTTTTTTTTTTTAATTTTTCCACTTTGTCATGTTACAACCAAAAAAAATGTATTTTATTGTGATTTTATGTGATAGACCAAACACAAAAGTGGCACATAATTGTGAAGTGGAAGGAAAATAAATGGTTTTCAAATTATTTTACAAATAAAAATGTGAAAAGTGTGGGGGGTACATTTGTATGGCGCCCCCCGGAGTCAATACTTTGTAGAAACACCTCTCTGCAATTACAGCTGCAAGACTTTTTTGGGGATCTCTACCAGCTTTGCACATCTAGAGAGGGACATTTTTGTCCATTCTTCTTTACAAAATATCTCAAGTTCTGTCAGATTGGATGGAGAGTGTCTGAACAGCAATTTTCAAGTCCTGGCACAGATTCTCAATGTGATTTAGGTCTGGACTGTGACTGGGCCTGTCTAAACATAAATATGCTTTGATCTAAACCATTCCATTGTAGCTCTGGCTGTATGTTTCGGGTCTTTGTCCTGCTGGAAGGTGAACCTCCGCCCCAGTCTCAAGTCTTTTGCAGACTCTAAAAGGTTTTCTTCTAAGATGGCCCTGTATTTGGCTCCATCCATCTTCCCATCAACTCTGACCATCTTCCCTGTCCCTGCTAAAGAAAAGCATCCCTACAACGTGATGCTGCCACCACCATGTTTCACGGTGGGGATGGTGTGTTCAGGGTGATGTGCAGTGTTAGTTTTCCACCACACATAGCATTTTGCTTTGAGGCCAAAACGTTTAATTTTGGTCTCATCTGACCAGAGCACCTTCTTCCACATGTTTGCTGTGTCCTCCACATGGCTTCTCACAAACTGCAAACAGGACTTCTTATGGCTTTCTTCTTGTCACTCTTCCATAAAGGGCAGATTTGTGGAGAACACGACTAATAGTTGTCCTGTGGACAGATTCTCCCACCTGAGCTGTGGATCTCTGCAGCTCCTCCAGAGTTACCATGGACCTCTTGGCTCTTCTCTGATGAATGCTCTCCTTGCCCGGCTGGTCAGTTTAGGTGGACGGCCATGTCTTGGTAGGTTTGCAGTTGTGCCATACTCTTTCCATTTTCCGATGATGGATTGAACAGCACTCCGTGAGATGTTCAAAGCTTGGGAGATTTTTTTTGTACAACCTAACCCCGCTATATTACTTCACAACTTTATCCCTGACCTGACTGGTGTGTTCCTTGGCCTTCATGATTTTTTGTTCACTAAGTTCTCCAACAAACCTGAGGGCCTCACAGAACAGCTGTATTTGTACCAAGAAAACATTACACACAGGTGGACTCTATTTACCAATTAGATGACTTCTGAAGGCAATTGGTTCCACTGGATTTTAGTTAGGGTATCAGAATAAAGAAGGCGGAATACAAATGTTCCCCACACTTTTCGCATATTTATAAAAAAATAGATAGGAAACCATTTATCATTTTCCTTCCATTTCACAATTATGTGCCACATTCTGTTGGTCTATCACATAAAAAAAAAACATTTACATAATGACAAAATGTGGAAAATTGAGGGGTATTAATACTTTTTCAAGGCACTGTACGGTAGGTGGATTCAGCACCATCCGATGATGCATCTGTCCCCTGGTGCCTCTACACTGAGAACCGATTGATCCAACACCACCGACTGATCGGTTCCCAGCTCCGTGAGTAGAGAGCTGGTGACTGTCAACCACCACACTCTGCTCTTCCCCCTCTTCGCTCACTGGAGCGCTGGGTTGTGGAGGGGCAGGAGCGGGAGGCTCAGGCTCTCAGAGAGGCTGAGCCAGGTATTGGTCTAGGGATCTGGTGGACCCCAACTCCATGGTCGTGGTGATGCCGAGCCTGGACCGACTGACGTCAGCAGAAAGTGAACTTGCACCCACACTCTGCTGAAAATGGGTAACAGGAGTGAAGAACGAACTGCACTCCTGCGATCCACAAAAGTACAGCTAAACGAGCTCAGGCTGTACAGCTCCTTTCACTCCAACCTGTAAAGGCTTTTAAAGCATCAAAATAATGTTAGCTACTGTATTTTTTTGCCATTTCATTGATGAGTGGAATTTTGACATGTTTGGTATCAATTTACTTGATGCAACCCTATTTTTTTTATAATTTTACCAAAATAAATTTGCATTGGTGTGCAGTAAAATTACATAAAGTACATAAAGTATTTAGACCCCCCTTTACCCCAAAGTGACAAAGTGAAAAACAGAATTTTAGAAATGCCTTTTTAAAACAAAAAGTAAACTGAAATCTTGCATGTACTTAAAGTGGTTGTAAAGGCAGACGGTGCATTCTATGCATTTGGAGTCGCCCCATCTCTGGCCAGCAATGTCTACGAGTGTCTCAACCATCCAGGACTCTGTCTCCCGATTGGCTGAGACTGCAGCGTTGTGGAGAGGGAGTGGGCCAAACCACAGCTCCATGTCTGAATAGACACACGGAGCCGCAGCTCGGTTTGGGTTCCCCCATAGTAAGCCGCTTGCTGTGGAGACACTCAACATCGGGGAGGGGCCAGGAGCACAGCAGAGGAGGATCTGGGCTGCTTTGTGCAAACCCACTGCAACATAAAAAGTATAAAACTTTTTTTCCTCTATAAAACCCAAACAAGAGTTTACAAATCACTCAGTACTCAGACCCTTTATTTAGTATATTGTTGAAACACCTGTGGCAGCAATTACAGTTTTGAGTCTTTTTGGGGAAGACGCCACAAAATTTGCACACCTTAATTGGGGGATTTTCTGCCATTCTTTGTAAATCCTCTCAAGCTCAGTCATGTTGGATGTGGGTGGACAACCATTTTCAGGTCTTTTCAAATATGTTCAATAGTTTTGGAGTTCGGGTTCCGGATGAGCTGCTCTAGGACATTCACAGAGTTGTCCCTAAGCCACCCCTGTGTTGTCCTGGCTGTTTACTTAAGATCATGGTCCTGTTGGAAGGTGAACCTTCAGCCTAGTCTGAGGACCTGAATGCTGTGGAACAGGTTTTCATTGAAAATATCTGTACTTTGCTCCATTTAGCTTTCCTTCAACCCCGACCAGTCTCCCGGTCCCGGCTGCTGAAAAACACCCCCCAGAGCATGGTGCTGCCACCACCTCCACTGTTGGGACAGTATAGGGCAAGCGATGAGCGGTGCCTGGTTTCCTCCAGACATAACATTTTTGAGATGAGGTCAAACAGTTCAATATTTGTTTCATCAGACCAGAGAATTTTGTTCCTTCATACAGTCGGAGCCCTTCAAGTGCATTTTTTTGTGAACTTCAAGCAAGCTTCCATGTGTTTTGCACTGAGGAGAGGCTTCTGTCTAGCCACTCTGCCATAAAGCCCAGATTGGTGGAGGGCTGCAGTGATAGTTGTCCTTATGGAACTTTATCCCATCTCCACACAAGATACCTGAAGCTCAGTCAGAGTGACCTTTGGGTTCTTGGTCATTTCTCTTTCCAAGGACATTCTCTCTCCTGGTTGTGCCAAACTTCTTCCATTTCAGAATTACAGAGGCCATTGTGCTCTCGGGAACCTTCAGTGCAGCAGAAATAGTTTTGTAGCCTTCCCCAGATCTGTGCAATAATCCTGCCCAGGCTCTGCAGGCAATTCCTTTGACCTCATGGCTTTTGCTCTGTTACAGTATGGATCGTCAGCTGTGAGGCCTTTTATAGAGGTGTGTGCCTTTCCAAATCACATCCAATCAATTTACATACATTTACCAGGAGGTGGACTTTAAGGTGTAGAAACATGTCAGCAATGATCAAGATAAATTGGAGGCATCTGGGTGGTGTTGCAAAAGGTCTGAATACTTCTGCCAATTTGATATTTGATGTTTTTTCTTTTTCATATATTTGCAAGCATTTCTAAAATTCTAAGTTTAAACTGTAGTATCAGGCTGCAATATAACAAAAACTGAAAAAAAGTGAAAGTACTGGAATTTTCTAGAACAAAAAAAAAAAATAAATAAAAACAGGTGTGAATTTTTTTTTTTTTTTTTTAATTGCCTTGGGCATGAAGGGGTTACACAATAGCTGCTAGATTATAACCAATTATATAGCAAGTTGTTGAATACATAATGTATATACCATGTTGATCCAGATATCCCACCGATGTATGTAACGGCACCTAAAAGGTTGAGTTCAGCCAGTTTAGAAATCGCACCCAGAAAACCAACCATGGCACGAAATCCACCCCCAGATCCCAAGACTGCAATTACAGGAGGGTCGGCATTCTTTTGAAAAAAAAAATAACAGCAAGATTATTATTAAGACGTATCACTGTTAGACTATAGAATATCTATACATCTATGCTAACAAAATATAACCAAAAAGCAGCAACAGTACATGTGAGAGATAAACAACAAATCAAATGAAAAATAAAAAAAGTTGCGCTAAACACTAATGTGAATAAAGTCCAACTGATGATGTATAAATCCAACAGATCAAGGAAAAACCAGAAGTGCCGTATAAAGTGCAAAAGGAATCCAACGATCTCCTCCACCAAGTGACGTCACCAACAAAGTCAGGATGTGCTCTTACCCCGTTGGTGTTGACCCTCAATTATGGAAGGTCAAGTGCGCTTTGGGATATACCAGCTCCAGGCATCAATACGGAAGTAGTGCAGGCAGTACAAGTCTCTCCAGCCATTCCTCCCACAGCAGAATCAAAACCTCATGTCAGCCAAGCAAGTTCTCCCAGTAGCAAAACCAACAGCATCTCTCCTGCTTCCTTGGCAGACATGAGGTTTTGATTCTGCTGTGGGAGGAATGGCTGGAGAGACGTGTACTGCCTGCACTACTTCCTTTTTGATGCCTGGAGCTGATATATTCCAAACGCACTTTACCTTCCATAATAGAGGGTCCACACCATGGGGTAAGAGCACAACCTGAGTATATGTTGGTGACGTCACTTGGTGGAGGATATCGTTGGATTCCTTTTGCACTTTCTACAGCACTTCTGGTTTTTCCTTGATCCATAGATCTGTTGGACTTTATTCACATTGGTGTTTATTTAGCACAATTTTTTTATTTTTCCACTTTAGGATATATAAATGGACAGTTGTAAGAAACCAATAAAACATCAAAACTGAATACAAGTATGGGACGAATCATCATCTGTGTGGAGCTCACATAGTACAAGGTTGAAGGGAAAGCTTGCTTATAGGAGGATCACTTTGTCAAAGGAATAGATGAATGAGAGCCGCACTCATCTCTACTGTTGCAAATACTTATTTAAATCAACAGTATAGCTGCAGCTATGATGTCTCCATCCAGGAGCCACCACTTCCTTCCTGCATTTCACCATAAATGGCTTTGGTCACAAGGGTTAGGTTGGAGTTAAGGGTTATGGTTAGCTTTTTGACTAAACAGTTTGAGGTGAAACGCGTTAAAGTGGTAGTAGTTTCTGGATGGAGACCTCACGGTTGCAGCTATATCATCACGTACATGCTATAGACTGGAACATTATGGATTTGTCTCTTACAACTCCTGCCCTACGCTCCTGAAAGGAGACAGTGTGAGGACATGAGTATCGGAGTAGCTGGTGGTGTCCGCTCCTTAGGTGGGCAGAGCTGAAACTTGCAGTCCTCAGGACAGGATGCAGAAGCAGCTTGGCACCAGAACAGGAATGATTAATACTACTAATTAGTAATTTTGAGAATATTCCATTTTATGTAGTGCCATTAAAGAAAGAAACAAAGAAAAAAAACAAAGAAAAAAAAAAAAAAAAAAACAAACACCCACGAACAAAATTACGTGAAAGCTTGTCTAAAGAAAATAGTTTTTAGATTTGATTTGAAAGTTGAGAAGAGGACTCCCTGATTTTATTTGGAAAGTTGTTCCAGAGTTTTGGGGCATAGCAGGAGAAGGCTAGTCTCACATCTGGTGTAGGCAAGTAGGGGACACAAACAGAAGACCAGAATTTGAGGAGCAGAGGTTACAGGGGAGGAGTTAGTTAATAGTTCAGAGAGATAGTGGGGTGCCAAGCCATAAAGAGCCTTGTAGGTGAGCAAAGGGATCTTAAAGTCTATGCAAAACCTGACAGGTAGCCAGTGCAAGGACTCCAGAATAGGGGTAATATGAGGACTACCCGACCTAGTCAAGATTTTGGCTGTACATATTGCAGTCAATCAATAGTGGATTTAGGTACACCAGCGAGTAGAGCATTGCAGCAGTTGAGTCAGGAGAACACAAATGTATGGATCAGCTTTTCAGCTTCAGTGTATGATAGCACAGGATGCAATGTTTCTCAAGTGGAAAAAAGATGTTCTGACATTTTGTACATGTGGGTCAAAAGGTTAAACTAGCATCAAATATCACCCCTAGATTTCTTCATTTAGACTGAAGCTCAAGTACAGTGCCATCTATAAATAAGCCATCAGGCTTGGCCTTACATAATAGACATGGGGGGTGCCAATAACCTGTTAGCTGGGGCCAGGAAGCAGTGAGCGACAGCCAGGCAGCGAGGGACCGAATTGGCAGGCAGAGCAAGTCCAGGAAGTAATCCAAGGTCAGTAAACAGCTGGAAAAATCAGTACGGAAGCAGCAATAAGAGACAAGTCCAGTCAACAGGCTGACATCAAAGTAAACTAGATAGCAAAGTTGAGGCAGAGAAGTGCAAGGAGAAGTGGGGTCATGCACAAGAAGGCAAATACAGCGGATCAAGTCTCAGGGCACACAGAACAAACTATAGACCATTTAGCAACTTCTCCCAGTGATGCCCCCCTTTAAATAGGCTGCCTGGCACCATCTGCACACCGAGCCATCACAGCACATCTGGTAGTGTCCTTTTCACCCAGTATAAGCAACAGTGGAATGCGCATGCCCCTGAGAAACTGGTTTACCTTACATATGCTGTTGATTGAAGAAAATAAAATAAATAAAGTGGAGATCAGAGTACGGCTCTCCATCTAGTCCTTATAATGGTGAGGGAAGATGGTCTTCTGAGCCAGCACCCGGTTTGTCCATTGACAGGTGGGAGGAGCAGGTCTAGAGTGGTTCTGCGGGTCTGAGATCACTTGGTCAACTTACACGTCTGTCTTGTAATCTTGACTTTGAACCACCATTAAAGACTTACCTCTCCAACATTCATGCCCAAGGATGAAAGGGTCTTCGTTACTTTTCTCTTTCTGGCCTTGATAGATAAAGTTTCCCCTTCTAATCTGTTAGTGGGGGGAAAAAAAAAAAAAAAAAAAAAAAAAAAAAAAAAAAAAAAAAAAAAAGTTAGAATGCAGTTAAAACTACATCAATACCGGGCACTTCTACCCCCTTCCTGCCCAGGACAATTTTCAGCTTTCAGAGCTGTCACACTTTGAATGACAATTGAGCGGTAATGGTATACTGTACTTTTTTGCTAAATAAATGAAAAAAAAAAAAAGACTGAAAAATTTGAAAGAAATTTCTTAATTTGTCATTAAATTTTACAAATAAAAGTAATCACGCTGATGAGGCTGCACCGGTGGGAACTGAATTTTCTTTGGTTATAAATTTTGCAAATAAAAGTATTGTTCTTCATAGATTTAGGACAAAATGTATTCTACTACATTTCTTTCGGTGAAGAAAACCCAAATCAGTCTATAGTAGTCTACAAGAAAGTTGTAGACTCCACAAACCAGTGACTGCCCATAATGCAGGGTGCAGGGGCACAACCCCCAATCTATATGCAGGGTGCCAGATGCATGGATTCCACTGGGTTTTTTTTTTTTTTTTGAAGAACATGATGATTAGAGCCTGAGGCACCAATTTGCTGCAAAAAAGGGTGGGCGCAGAGCACTGCACCCCCGAGCCCAACCAGTTGTGTGACAGTAGCAAGTTAAAATTTTCTATGGTCATCCCGATTCTCCTGCCGGCCAATCAGGAAGCAGTTTCTGTGACCCGATTAGCCAGGGAGAGTCTTAGAACTCCCTGGCCAATTGTGTCACATACTTCCCGTTTGCCCAGAAGGAGAATCAACGGCCTGGCTCTTCATTGCCCCTGACTCCGGAAAGGTAATACCCGGATCACTGCTCATCTCCTGCAGGGGGGGGGTTGGCATTATTTTGCCCCCCCCCCCGCCCCCCCCCCCCATATATTAAGCACCGACCGCCACAAACTATGGCATATGCTTCTGAAAATGCATCAATCCTGATGTGCTGACATCCGATCTCATTTTAACCACTTCAGCCCCGGAAGAATTTACCCCCTTCCTGACCAGAGCACTTTTTGCGAATCGGCACTGTGTCGCTTTAACTGACAATTGCGGTCGTACGACGTGGCTCCCAAACAAAATTGACGTCTTTTTGCCCCACAAAGGGTGATTTCTTTTGGTGGTATTTGATCATCCCTGCGATTATTTTTTGCGCTATAAACAAAATAATGGCGACAATTTTGAAAAACACACATTTATTATAATGAACATCCCCAAAAATATACAATTTTTTCCCCTCAGTTTAGGCCGATACGTATTCTTCTACATATTTTTGGTAAAAAAAAAAAAAAGAAATCGCAATAAGAGTTTATTGATTGGTTTGCGCAAAAGTTATAGCGTTTACAAACTAGGGGATAGTTTTATGGCATTTTTATTCATAATTTTTACTAGTAATGGCGGCAATCAGCAATTTTTATTGTGACTGCGACATTATGGCGGACATTTGACACATATTTGAGACCATTGTCATTTACACAGCAATCAGTGCTATAAAAATGCATTGATTCCTGTGTAAGTGACACTGGCAGTGAAGGGGTTAACCACTAGGGGCAGGGAGGGGTTAAATCAGTACTGGGAGTGACTTCTGTGTGTGTGGGGGGGGGGGTTGGGCTGTGTGTGACAGTCACTGATCACAGCTCCCGATGACAGTTAGAGATCAGTGACACTGTCACTAGGCAGAATGGGGAGATGCTGTTTACATCAGCATCTCCCCGTTCATGCTCTCCGTGAGACGATCGCGGTTATCCCCGCGGCGATTGAGTCCGCAGGACCGGCGACCCAACTCACGGAGCTCCCGGCCAGCGTGCAATGGCACGGCAGGAAATGCAAATGGACGTACCTGTACGCTCATTTGCCCAGCCGTGCCATTTTGCCGACATACCTCGGCGTGCCCCAGTCAGGAAGGGGTTAAGCAAAAACACGCCAGGACAGTACAAATACCCACCAAATTACCCTTTTTGGAAAAATAGGACAGTACAAGGTATTTAGTAAGAGGCATGGTGGTTTTTTTTTTTGAAGCTGTAATTTTTACGGTTAAAAACACTATAAAAAACGAGGAGATGTATAGATATTTATTTATATTTTTTTGACCAGTGCAGTACAGTGTCATCATATAACTGGTGTGGTGATGACCAGGGACACTGACTGTATGAAAAAAAATTACTATTTTACATTCTGTGACCAGAGCAATACAAATGTTAATATAGTAACATGGTACTACTCTGGGGAAGTGATCAGGGTTTTTTTTTTTTTTTTTTTTTAAGTAATGAAAGTCAGTTGGTTTTGTTGTGGTTAGCTGCGATTGGCCACAGCTAAACACATGCTACAGATGGTGTGCGATTGACCCGGTCCTTACCACGCGATTACTGTGACCTCACCTAGCAACACAATTGTACACAATGAATGGCATTAAGGGTGGATTTAGGTCAGACTTTGACTGGGCCAAGACTAACACATGAATATTCTTTAAACTAAACCATTCCATTGTAGCTCTGGCTGTATGTTTAGGGGCGTTGTCCTGATGGAAGGTGAACCTCCCCCCCAGTCTCAAGGCTTTTGCAGACTCTAACAGGTTTTCTTCTAAGATTGCCCTGTATTTGGCTCCATCCATCTTCCATAGTTACATAGTTACATAGTAGGTGAGGTTTAAAAAAGACACAAGTCCATCAAGTCCAACCTATGTGTGTGATTATGTGTCAGTATTACATTATATATCCCTGTATGTTGCGGTCATTCAGGTGATTATCTAATAGTTTCTTGAAGCTATCAATGCTCCCCGCTGAGACCACCGCCTGTGGAAGGGAATTCCACATCCTTGCCGCTCTTACAGTAAAAGAACCCTCTACGTAGTTTAAGGTTAAACCTCTTTTCTTCTAATTTTAATGAGTGGCCACGAGTCTTGTTAAACTCTCTTCTGCAAAAAAGTTTTATCCCTATTGTGGGGTCACCAGTCCGGTATTTGGAAATTGAAATCATATCCCCTCTCAAGCGTCTCTTCTCCAGAGAGAATAAGTTCAGTGCTCGCAACCTTTCCTCATAACTAATATCCTCCAGACCCTTTATTAGCTTTGTTGCCCTTCTTTGTACTCGCTCCATTTCCAGTACATCCTTCCTGAGGACTGGTGCCCAGAAGTGGACCGCATACTCTAGGTGCGGCCGGACCAGAGTCTTGTAGAGCAGGAGAATTATCGTTTTATCTCTGGAGTTGATCCCCATTTTAATGCATGCCAATATTCTGTTTGCTTTGTTAGCAGCAGCTTGGCATTGCATGCCATTGCTGAGCCGATCATCTACTAGGACTCCCAGGTCCTTTTCCATCCTAGATTCCCCCAGAGGTTCTCCCCCCAGTCTATAGATTGCATTCATATTTTTGCCACCCAAATGCATTATTTTACATTTTTTCTACATTGAACCTCATTTGCCATGTAGTCGCCCACCCCATTAATTTGTTCAGGTCTTTTTGCAAGGTTGCCACGTCCTGCGGAGAAGTTATTGCCCTGCTTAGCTTAGTATCGTCTGCAAATACAGAGATTGAACTGTTTATCCCATCCTCCAGATCGTTTATAAACAAATTAAATAGGATTGGTCCCAGCACAGAACCCTGGGGGACCCCACTACCCACCCCTGACCATTCCGAGTACTCCCCATTTATCACCACCCTCTGAACTCGCCCTTGTAGCCAGTTTTCAATCCATGTACTCACCCTATGATCCATGCCAATGGACCTTATCTTGTACAGTAAACGTTTATGGGGAACTGTGTCAAATGCTTTTGCAAAATCCAGATACACCACGTCTACGGGCCTTCCTTTATCTAGATGGCAACTCACCTCCTCATAGAAGGTTAATAGATTGGTTTGGCAAGAACGATTCTTCATGAATCCATGCTGATTACTGCTAATGATACCGTTCTTATTACTAAAATCTTGTATATAGTCCCTTATCATCCCCTCCAAGAGTTTACATACTATTGATGTTAGGCTAACTGGTCTGTAATTCCCAGGGATGTATTTTGGGCCCTTTTTAAATATTGGTGCTACATTGGCTTTTCTCCAATCAGCTGGTACCATTCCAGTCAGTAGACTGTTCGTAAAAATTAGGAACAACGGTCTGGCAATCACCTGACTGATTTCCCCAAGTACCCTCGGATGCAAGCCATCTGGTCCCGGTGATTTATTAATGTTAAGTTTCTCAAGTCTAATTTTAATTCCGTCCTCTGTTAACCATGGAGGTGCTTCCTGTGTTGTGTCATGAGGATAAACACTGCAGTTTTGGTTACTGAAGCCCCCTGATTCACTCGTGAAGACTGAGGAGAAGAATAAATTCAATACCTTCACCATCTCCCCATCCTTTGTAACCAGATGTCCTTCCTCATTCTTTATGGGGCCAATATGGTCTGTCCTCCTTTTTTACTGTTTACATACCTAAAGAATTTCTTGGGATTTTTTTTGCTCTCCTCCGCTATGTGTCTTTCATGTTCTATCTTAGCCATCCTAATTGCACCCTTACATTTCCTGTTGCATTCTTTATAAAGTCTGAATGCTGGAGGATGATCCCTCAACCTTGTATTTTTTGAAGGCCTTCTCCTTTGCTTTTATATGCATTTTTACATTGGAGTTAAGCCATCCAGGACTTTTGTTCGCCCTTTTAAATGTATTACCCAATGGGATACATTGGCTAATGCCCTTATTTAATATGCTCTTAAAGCAAACCCATCTCTCCTCCGTATTCTTTGTTCCTAATATTTTATCCCAGTTTATTCCCATCAACTCTGACCAGCTTTCCTGTCCCTGCTGAATTAAAGCATCCCCACAACATGATGCTGCCACCACCATGTTTCACGGTAGGGATGGTGTGTTCAGGGTTATGTGCAGAGTTTTCCATCACATAGCGTTTTACTTTTAGGGCAAAAAGTTCAATTATGGTCTCATCTGACCAGTGCTTTTTACCACGTTTGGCTTCTCACAAACTGCAAATGGGACTTTTAATGGCTCTTTCAACAATTGCTTTCTTCTGGTTACTCTTCCATAAAGGGCAGATTTGTGGAGTGCACGACTTATGCCGCGTACACGCGACCGGTTTTGCCGTCGGAATAAACTCTGAAGGTTTCTGACGGAATTCCATTCAAGCGGTCTTGCCTACACACGGTCCAACCAAAGTCAGGCCGTCAAGAACGCGGTGACATACAATACTTACGAAGGGGCTAGAAAAAAGGAAGTTCAATAGCCAATAGCTTCCATCTCGTGCTTGCTTCAGAGCATGCATAGTTTTTGGTCCGTTGGAACAGCATACAGACAAGCGGTTTTCCCGATAGGAATTGGTTCCATCGGAAATATTTAGAACATGTTTCATCTCTAGGTCCGTCAGAATTTGAGAAAAAAAAAAAAAAAAGTCGAGGCCTACACACGATTGGAATAGACGATGAAAAGCTTCCGTCTGACTTTTTCTGTCGGACATTCCGCTCGTGTGTACGTGGCTTAATAGTTGTCCTGTGGACAGATTCTCCCACCTGAGCTGTGGATCTCTGCAGCTCCTCCAGAGTTACCATGGGCCTCTCGGATCTTCTCTGATGAATGCTCTCCTTGCCCGGCCGGTCAATTTAGTTGGACGGCCATGTCTTGGTAGGTTTGGTTTTGTCATACTTTAGAAGACATGTGCAATTCATTTTGTTCCGAATTGGTTTTGACTAAATTCAATATATTAGTTAAAATTGGGAAATATTAAAATTAACGGAAAACGCTAAACTAATTTTTCTGAAATTTGAAAATCCGAAGAGAACAAAAATCCAAAAAGAACGAAAATCTGACAATTAGAAAACCCGAAAATGTGAAATAACTAAACTATTAAATTAAATTATAGGTATGGGAATTTCCTTTCAAATTTGTCAATTAGTGAACGTTACAAATACAAAATCTGAAGTTACTAATGGAATGTAACAAATTAATAAAAAAAAAAATATATACTATTTATTATTAATTTGTTACGTTCTATTCGTTTAGATGCGCCATTCGCTATTTTGGATACATTTGTATTTGTTACGTTTGCCAACAGCCAAATTTGAAAGGAAATTTCAATACCTAAAACTTGTTAGTCATTTGTCATTATTTCAGATTTTCAAAATTTTGAATTTCCGAATTTGAAATAGCCTATTCAATCATAACGTATGACCTGAAAAAAAAAAAAAAAAAAAAAATAAAAAAAATAAAACGAAAAGCTAACACTTTTTTTGGCAGTGCACATCCAATCCGCTTTTTCAGATGGATTGAACAGTGCTCCGTGAGATGTTCAAAGCTTGGCATTTTTTTAAATTAACACTTCTCCACAACTTTATCCCTGACCTGTCCGGTGTGTTCCTTGGCCTTCATGATGCTGTTTGTTCACCAAGGTTCTCCAACAAGCCTCTGAGGGCTTCACAGAACAGCTGTATTTATACAGAGATTATAAATTACACAGGTGGGCTCTATTTACTAATTAGGTGACTTCTGAAGGGAATTGGTATCACTAGATTTTAGTTAGAGGTATCAGAGTAAAAGGGGCTGAATACAAACCACACACACACACACACTTTTCACATATTTGTATCATTTATCATTTTCCTTCCACTTCACAATTA
Source organism: Aquarana catesbeiana (assembly GCA_037953035.1). Classification (NCBI taxonomy): domain Eukaryota; kingdom Metazoa; phylum Chordata; class Amphibia; order Anura; family Ranidae; genus Aquarana; species Aquarana catesbeiana. The sequence goes on from JBBHAA010000176.1 coordinate 443,132, forward strand.
TGAGCCACTGTGTGTTGGTCTATCACATAAAATCTCAATAAAATACATGTTTTTGGTTGCAACATGACAAAATGTGGGAAATTGAGGGGTATGAATACTTTTTCAAGCACTGTACATGTATGCGATTGTGTTCAGTTATACCATAGCGACTAATTAGGACAATGGGTGAGGGGACCCTTCCCGCTGCTCCGATGCTTTTGTGGGCTCTTCAGTCCCACCAGAGAGCCCGGCATCTAATCCGTCGGTTACAGCCCATTGCTGTAGAGGTGATCGGGAACCAGAATGTCCGCGATCATCTCTATGGTCTAGGACAGGGATATGCAATTAGCAGATCTCCAGCTGTTGCAAAACTACAAGTCCATCATGCTCTGCCTCTGGGTGTCATGCTTGTGGCTGTCAGTCTTGCTATGCGCCTCATGGGACTTGTAGTTCTGCAACAGCTGGAGGTCCGCTAGTTGCATATCCCTGGTCTAGGACAATGGTTCTGAGAATTTTTGGGGAATTTATTAGACAAAAATAGCTGTCCAACATACCAAGCCATTGACTCCAATTTAAAGCACCTGTCCTCGCTCGTGCTTTCAAGGGTAGCAGAGATGTGGGGTTTTATAGACCCTAGATGTCTCCATAAAGAGGACCTGTCATGCTATATTGCTATCACAAGGTATTGTTTACATTTCTTGTAACAAAAAAAAAAAAAATAAATAATATATATAAAAAAAAAAAAAAAAAAAAAAAAAAAATTAAAAAGGGGTAGAGTAAAAATAAAGAACGTAAAAAAAAATAAAAAATTGGAGATTAAGAATCGCAGTTTGTCGACATTACACAATTTTAAACCGCAAAAATGTTGGGCATTTACTTATGTTTATTTTTTTGTACAATATAATTGGGTTAAAACGTAGATTGTGGTTTTTTTCGCATTAAAATGTATTTTTTTTTTTTATTGCATTTGAAAAACACGCTGCGCAAATACCGTGTGACATAAATTGCAATTGCCATTTTATTCTCTAGGGCCCCCGCTTAAAAAAAAAAAAAAAAAAAAAAAAACCCCCCCCCACACACCACCCCGGATTTTTACATCTATTAGAGAAATGTGAGAATAGGCCGGGTCTTCAAGTGGTTAAGGTAGGCTACATTTATATTTTTACAGTGACAGTTTTATTATATTTTTCCTTACCATTTAGTTAGACCTTGCTAATTAAATTTTTTTACCAACTTGAGCTCCAGAAGGACCAGGCCATTTTTTGCTATAGAGCACTGCGTTATTTTAACTGGTAATTGCGCAGTCATGCAATGCTGTACCCAAATTATATTTTTAGGACACAAATATAGCTCCCTTTTGGTGGTATTTGACCACCACTTTTTTCTTTTTGCAATATAAATAGGAATTTTATAACAGCCTACTTGTAAAATCCTTTTCTTGGAGTACATCATGGGACACAGAGCTTAAGTTAATAACTTATTGGGATATAGGCACCTTCAGGTGATAGACACTGGTATACCCAATCAAGGAAATTCACTCCCTATATAACCCCCTCCTATCAGGAGTACCTCAGTGTTTGTAGCAAAGCAATATATTTAAACCCCAAAAGAGGGGAGGGACCTCTGTGTCCCATGATTTACTCCAAGAAAATGATTTTACAGGTAAGCTGTAATAAAAATCCTATTTTCTTTATCGTATATCATGGGACACAGAGCCCAAGTTAATAACTTAATGGGACGTCCCATAGCAATGCTACTTGAGGGGAGGGAGACACAACCCGGAGGGTACCCCCAGACTTGAGGGCCTATACTGCTGCCTGCAGCACACTGCGCCCAAAGTTGAGATCCTCATACCTCCTTACATTCACCAAGTTTTATCACGTGGATGTATGTACTGAAGACCAAGTTGCGGCCCTACAGATCTGAGCCATGGAGGCCTGGTGACGCACTGCCCAAGAAGCACCAACTGCCCTGGTAGAGTGCGCTTTGACTTGAAAAGGGGCAATCTTAACCCTTAATAAGTCTGAATTATAACCTGCTGAATCCACTTAGTGACAGTGGATTTTGACGCCACCTGTCCTCTTAGGACCCTCTGGCAGAATAAATAAAACATCAGACTTTCTAATCCGAGCAGTTGTCTTTAAATAGATTTTCACTGCTCACCACATCAAGACAATTTAGTGACTTCTCTTCCCTGGAACATGGTTTTGTAAAAAAAAAAAAAAAAAAAAACCCACACACAATGGCAGGACAATATCTTGGTTCAGGTGAAAACCTGAAACCGCTTTTGGTAAAAAGTCTGGCTGAGGGCATAACACCACTCTGTCCACATGAAAATAATCAAATATGGCTCTTTACATGAAAGAGCAGCCAATTCCAAAACCCTCCTTGCTGAGTATATAGCAACCAAGAACAGCTTCTTGGTCAGAAAGACTAAGGGAATATGTTGTAATCGGTTCAAATAACAGTTTTTGTAACACTGACAAAACCAAGCTCAAGTCCCAAGGGTTCAAAGGAGGTTTGACTGGTGGATTAGGCCACATCACCCTTTGCATAAAACCTTGGACTAAAGAATGTGTAGCAAGCGATCTTTAAAATAAAACCGATAAAGCTGAGACTTGGCCCTTAATAGTACTCAAGGCCATCTCTACCCCCAATTGTAGAAAGGCAAGAATTCTGCCTATGATACCTCCGAGGGTGCCAACCCTTGGATTCACACCAGGAAACATATGCCCTCCGGACTCTAATATAGTTCTGGAAGCTGGCTTCCTTGCATTAATCAAGGTAGAGACAACTGACCCAGAAAGCCCACGTTTCTTCAGAATGTGGGTTTCAATAGCCAAGCCATTAAATTTAGCATTCCTAAGGTAGGATGGAATATCGCCCCCTGTGAGATTAGGTCTGGCCGTAGCAGGGAGGGACCATGGACCCTCCCACCATCTTTACGATTTCTGCATACCATGGCCTTCTGGACCGTGCTGGTGCTACCAGAATTACCGGCTCTTTCCAGCTTGATCTTGCAATGAAGTCGAGGCAGCAACTGAATAGGGGGAAATGCATAGATCAGTGAGAACTGATCCCACAGGGTCACCAACGCATCTGTTCTGCATGCAAGTAGATCCCTTGTCCTGGACACAGTTGACCAATTTCATGTTGAATTGAGCTAGAAGAAGATCTACGTCCAGAGTCCATCTTTGGCAAATGGCCCAAAAAATGTCAGGGTGAAGAGACCATTTCCCCCGCTGGCGACTCAAGTAGTCCGCCTGCCAATTCTCTACTCCTGGAATGAAGACTGCCGATAGGCACAGAACATTCCTTTCTGCCCAAGTTAGAATATGGTTCACCTCTGTGCCAAGAGACTTTGTGCCCCCTTGGTGATTGATATAGGCCACAGCTGTGCCATTGTCAGATTAGATCCTGACAGGACAATCCCGTAACCTGGAAGCCCAGGCCTTCAGACCCAGACGCACTGCCTGAATCGCTGGGATATTGATGGGCAAGGTTCTTTTGGCTCTTGACCACGGTCCTTGGACAGTTGTCTTTTCTAGTACTGCTCCCCAGCCTGAAAGTCTGGAATCTGTCGTTACCACTTTCCAGCAGATTCTGGGTTAGTAACCACCAACTGAAGCTTGGGGACACCAATGGGGACAGCAGGATTGGCAAGTCTAAAGTTGAATTATTTTGTTCCAAGTAGCCAGGATACGGTTTTGCAACAGTCTTGAATGGAACTGGGCACAGGGAACCACTTTGAATGAAGCTACCATCTTTCCTAGCAACCTCATGCAAAAGGTAAATAGAGGGATCGCCTTTTGACGTGACCATTCGCACCAGCTCTTATGGTGTTGATCTTTGCCTGAGGCAAGAACACTTTTCTGGGCTGCGTCCATGATCAGATCCAAGTATTCTAGCCTTTTTATCTGTTCTCTAGGTAGAGAATCCAACCCAAACTTTTCAGGTAACCGGTTGTAATGCACATGCTTTTCTCTAAACGAGCCACCTACTGGTCTATTAGCAATACAAAGTCTAAGTACGCCAAGACTGTTACGCCCTGTGCTCTTAACCTGGCTAGAGGTAGGGCCAGGACTTTTGTAAAACACCCAGGGTGCTGTAGCTAGCCAAAAGAGCAAGGCTACAAACTGGAAATGCTGCTGTTCTACCTCAAACAACTTTGGTTAGCGGGAAATCTAGGAACATGCAGATATGCATCCCTGATGTTGATAGATGCCAGAGGTTCTTCTCCTGGTAGGTTAGAAACTACTGACCTGATCATCTCCATGCGAAAGGAGTGGATCTTCAGGAACTGACTTAGATTCTTTAGATCTAGAATGGGTCGGACATCTCCATCTTTGGGAACGTTTGGCCTCAGGAAACGAAATGGTGGAAAGTCCCGAAAATGCCAGCTTGTACCCCAGCATTACCGTGGAGATGACCCATCTGTCCTGAATTTCCTCTTGCCAGACTTCTGAAAAACTGCAGAAGTCTTCCACCCACCCTGGCGAAGGGGGGGGGGGTGCCTCTTCATGAGGCTTTAGGATTCTGCTTTGCAGGTTTCCAGCCCCAGGACTTCTTTTGAGCCTGGGCCTGACCCTGAGGTTTTCCTCTAGAGTCTGACAGTGGAGGCCATCACCCCTGCCTAGAGGCAGAAGCCCCTGGTGCAGGAGAAGGAGCCCATTTAAATGAAGGACATTTATACTTTCTTTTGACTGGCAAAAGAGTACTTTTCCCACTAAAAATTGTTAGGCTGTATTTGTCCAAATCATCCCCAAATAGCCGATCCCCATAAAAAGGGAACCCAGTCAGGAGCTTTTTACATGGCGCTTCAGCTGACCAATTTTTTTAACCACAGGATTCTACGCATATGTACTAGCATAAGCGCAAGGTGGGACGCCTGGTGAATAGAATCTTTAATGGCATCTATGGCAAAGCATAATGCTTTTGGTAGTTCGGCCAATTCCCGGGCTTGTTGTGCAGGAACCTCTTTAAGGGCCTGTCTAAATTAAACCTTTAGGGATTGACAGACGCCTATTGCAGCAACTGCAGGCTAATGGCACCTACCAAGGAAAAAGCAGATTTTAAAAGGAATTCCAACCTTTTTATCTGTTGGATCCTTAAGCATTTCTGCATTGTCTACTGGACAAGTTAGACTTTTATTCACACTGGAAATCGCAGCGTCAACTGCTGGCACCTTCCATTTTTTGGTGAATTTCTTCTCCATGGGATAGAGAACTGAACATTTCTTTGGAGGGAGAAAAATACTTATCCGGGTGATCCCATTCAGCATAAATAAGCTTTTCTAGTAAAGCATGAACAGGAAACACATGCAAAGGCTGAGAAGGTTTTAAGGAACCCAAGGAAGAAACCAAGCTTTCAGCAGACTCCATTAGGGGTAGCATGAAAAGTAGAATGAACCAGCTCCGTAAGAGATTGTATCAGCAATTTCTCAGATTGTGAGGCTGAAAAAGGTTCATCTACCGCTGTTTCCTCCACAGAGGAATCATCGATTTGTCCTTCCTCCTGATCGCCTGAGGTTAACACTTCCTCCTGTGCCCACTGTTCCCCTTGCAAAGGTTCTGAAGTAGGGGAGGGGGGGGGGGGGGGGATCTAGCATGCTTCCAATCCATTTGAATGGAGGATGCGAATAAAAGCGCTAATCTTCCTTCCAGGTCCTGCAGGGTGGAGGAAAAGACATCTTCAGTCACGTATATGGGGGCTGAGATGTGAGAAGCATTTGCACTATCAATTTGTTTCAATGGTTCACCCTGGCTTTCCACAATTGGTACTTCAGGCAAGGATGACAGCATGGAAATGCAACGCGAGATCCTAACGCCTGGGGGTGAAAACTATTTTTTTTGGTTTTTGTGGTGTCTTTTGGTTTGCATAGTCCTAAGCACAAAAGCAGAGGCACTATTAAATTGCACCAATTGCAGAACATAGTCATGACAGTGGTGCCACTATCAAGTTCAGCCTAGTGCTGGGAAAAATGTCCTTCCCATATCAGGAGGTGCCACTTGCAGCCCCTACGTACCCCACCGCTCTGGTGTCCCAGTGTAGGCTGCTTGCTTCCTCCTCACTTTTATTCCCGCACTGGCAGCTTTTGGGTCTGCAGACCCAACAGGGGGGGGGCTTAGGCAGAGGAAAAACAAATGGAGGCAGAAAAATGGGACATTGAGAGGAATCCCCTTGCACAAGCTGCTGCGGCCACACACAGACTGACACTGAGCTGAAGTGAAGACAACAGATTAAGGTATGTGCACATACTCCCTCTATTGTAGATTTAAGGCATGACAACATTTTTTTCCCCTTAAAGAAGAAAGCATAGGTGGACTTTAGTTCCCAAGTTTCTTCCCTTACCTCCGCGACAGGATTTGCTGAACAGTCAACCCAACCTTCACCCATCATGGTGGGTTGCGTTTAGCAAACCTTCAAGTACCGGGTCTCTTTATCGGGGTTCCAATCCCTTGGACCTGTAAAAAGCACCCCACCAGGAAAAGATTTTAGGTAATGTAGCATTACCAAAGCCCTGGGTCCCGGGGGCCAGCCCTGCAAAGAGGCTTTACAGGCAAAACCTCATGCTTCGGATACGAGGCCCGGGTACCATCCAGTTTGGCAACAGTGGCACTTTAGATGGATCCGGTCTGTGGAGACCATTTAAATCCAGCATGGATCCCTCCCGGAGCTCCTCAGAGAATATCTTCACTCGTGACCAACACCTTAGACACTGGCGGAAAAAAAAAAAAACCAACACTGAGGTACTCCTAATAGGAGGGGTTATATAGGGAGTGAACTTCCTGGATTGGGTATACCAGTGTCCATCACCTGAGGTGCCTATATACCCATATAGTTAACTTAAGCTGTGTCTCATTATGTACGAAAAATAAAATATACATACAATTTTTTTTTCATAAACACCAAAAAAAGAAAAAGTTCAACTTTGTCATGAAACATATCCAATAAAATCAAATATCATAAATGATGGCCAAAATCTATTCTGCTACATGTCAAAACAAAGTTAGTTAGGGAGAGGCTCACAAAAGTGAGTACACCCCTCACATTTTTGTAAATATTTTCTTCTATCTTTTCATGTGACAACACTGAAGAAATTACACTTTACTACAATGTAAATTAGTGAGTGTATAGCTTGTATAACAGTGTAAATTTGCTGTCCCCTCAAATTAACTCACACAGCCATTAATGTCTAAACCGCTGGCAACAAAAGCGAGTACACCCCTAAATGAAAATGTCCAAATTGGGTGAAGTTAGCCATTTTCCCTCCCTGGTGTCATGTGACTCAGTGTTATAAGGTCTCAGGTGTGAATGGGGAGCAGGTGTGTTATCAAGACCCTGAAACTGAGCTGTAGCACGGTGGCCAAGACCATACAGCAGTATAACAGGACAGGTTCCACTCAGAACAGGCCTCGCCATGGTCGACCAAAGAAGTTGAGTGCACATGCTCAGCATCATAGCCAGAGGTTGTCTTTGGGAAATAGATGTATGAGTGCTGCCAGCATTGCTGCAGAGGTTGAAGGGGTGGGAGGGGGGCCCTCAGCCAGTCAGTGCTCAGACCATACACTGCATCAAATTTATCTGCATGGCTTTTGTCCCAGAAGGAAGCCTTTTCTGAAGGATGATGCACAAGAAAGCCCGCAAACAGTTTGCTGAAGACAAGCAGACTAAGGACATGGATTACTGGAACCATGTCCTGTGGTCTGATGCGACCAAGATAAACTTATTTGGTGTCAAGCATGTGTGGAGGCAACTAGGTGAGGAGTACAAAGACAAGTGTGTCCTGCCTACAGTCAAGCATGGTGAATGGCAACATGTACTGTGACATACTGAAGCAAAGCATGATCCCCTCCCTTCGGAGACTGGGCCACAGGGCAGTATTACAAAATGATAATGACCCCAAACACACCTCCAAGATGACCACTGCCTTGCTAAAGAAGCTGAGGGTAAAGATGGACTGGCCAAGCATGTGAACATCTGTGGGGCATCCTCAAACAGAAGGTGGAGGAGCTCAAGGTCTCTAACATCCACCAGCTCCGTGATGTCGTCATGGAGGTGTGGAAGGATGACTCCAGTGGCAACCTATGAAGCTCTGGTGATCTCCATGCCCAAGAGGGTTAAGGCAGTGCTGGAAAATAATGGTGGCCACACAATATTGACACTTTGGGCCCAATTTGGACATTTTCACTTAGGGGTGTACTCACTTTTGTTACCAGCGGTTTAGACATTAATGGCTGTGTGTTGAGTTATTGTGAGGGGACAGCAAAATTTACACTTACACAAGCTGTACACTCACTACTTTGTTACAATGTAAAGTGTCATTTCTTCAGTGTTGTCACATGAAAAAAATTTAACAAAATGTTTACAAAAATGTGAGGGGTCTACTTACTTGTGAAAGTATAATTTATATACATACACCTTTGAAAGCCTCCTCTGATACTTCATTTCTACACACTTTATAATTCATGTCCTAATCTTTTTGTGCTTGAAGCTTTTTCCTTGTTTTGGGGGTTAATTTGGGATTTATGAGTTATAGATTTGTGGGTTGTGTAACGAGCCCCTGCTCGCTCGGTTCCACTCTCGACACTCCTCTGCTGCTATAGAATCAGATTGCAGATCGCAACGTCTGATGGTTCGGTCATCCGATGCTCTAGGATTAGAACTACAGCTATGTGCCGTTCTAATCCAGTTATGTAGCTCAGAACACACACCAGGCAGGCTGTATGCAAGTTCAACCAGGAATATTTTATTGAAAAATACAGGCTCTTTTATACAATAAAAGAGGTGCGTACCTCTGGCTCATTACTCTGAACATACACCTGTGACCAGAAACCTAACATGGGCTAATTAACCAATCCCTTTAGACAGCCTAGATGACTCACATGACCTTTAGGCCAGACTGGCCATCTTGTAGCTCAGAGAACCCAATCAACATTATCACAATAGCAGAGTTAATTAACACAAACAAAGGGGATCTAATGACTCTTAGATCCCATACTAGAGACTTATGTACAATACACATTCTAGCAGGCAACAGACAGGCAGCTGGAATTGACATCAGCATCTCCTAACAGTATTTATCCCAGCATTATGAATCAGCCACTATTTCTAATATGGCAAATCCAGGGTCCCCAGAGTCTGTGTCCTGGGAGACCAGGACCCGAATCCACAGTAATACCACCTTAAGGGTCCTCAGGCATACAGCTCACAAAGAGCACCATTCCCCCAAATGCCAGGGCCCACGATTGATCGGCAAGAGGCTAGCATTCAGTCCCCTCCAAAAGTCTCTCCCGGCTAGGTCTGTCACAGGTTGTGTTTTTTTTTTTTTTTAAATATAGGACAACACTCAGACTTTTGTAATTAGCTTTTCAATCAACTAGAACACACATACAATCATCTCCAGATTGGAGGGATAATCAATTCCAGTAATAAAACAGAAGCCCTTTTCCTTTATTTCCGGATCTGATCACTTTAAACACATTTTCTGCAAATAATCTGAGATTTATTTTTGAGATCCAGGATCAGAGACCCATGTGGCCAACTCCACTCAACCACAGAGGTGCTGTCTGCATAGGTCTACAAATAAACAGCAAGAATAGGACACACACACACACACACACACACACACACACACACACATAGAAATTACAGTAAGATCAGTAGAAGAGACTTACCCATCTACAACGTCAAAAATTTCCTGTAAGAACACAAAAAGACACATTGTGAGGTTCAGAAGCAATCTGGTGATGTAAATCAATGACAACCCCCTCCCCCCTGGCTTCAGATGTCAATTCTCACAAAATGCTTTGGAAAGATCTAAACTAGATGAAGTCATCATGGCCTCCGAGCAGTGCAGAGTTTAAATCATTTACTATGGTTTTTGTGAGCGTTTAACATTAACCATTATTCCGTAGTTTTTAATCTCAAAGATTAAACTATGCTGGTGTCCCTTGTCAAATTTTATTTATTTATTTTTTTTTTTTTAATGTACCTGCCTACTCCCAAACTGTCATTTGAAGTAAAACACATAGCCAAGTATTATTCCACACAATTTTGTTATTGTGAATAAAAAAAAAAAAAAAAAAAAAAAAAAAAAAAAAAAAAAAAAAAAAAAAAATTTAGACGTGCTATCTGCCAATAGAACTTAACCAAAAAGTGCATTCTATGCATCCAAAAATAGAAAAGTATACCAAATCAAATTATTATTCAACCAAAATAAATAAAAGCCTCATGCATGTGTCCTGCTTCTTAATATAGGGGGATCAGCAATGCCAAAAGTTGGTTAAAGCAGGGGTCCGTCATCCAGAGACAATTCCAAAAATCATCTGGATTATTCTCCTGGAGCTCCCGCAGCAAAGGCATATGACAGAATTGGTCATGAATAATAAAGCAAACAATTTTTTGCCCTAGAAATCCTTTTCCTGGACTGGACTCGGGTCAAAGCAATAACTTCAAGACGATTGATAAACACGTTATCTACTCCGATTCCGAAACATGGCTGGTTGACGAACGGCCGTTCAGAAATTAAATCAAAAGTGCAAACTCAAAAGCGCGAACCAACATTCAAACTTCTAACACGGAATTCGCAGAAGCAGCACAAAAGGGTGGTGCCTGACAATTGAACTTCCTCTTTTTCGGCTCATAGTACATCACTACATTCGTGTTTGTTGACCGACAATTGTGTGCAAGACAAAATCCAGGCACACGCCTTCGGACAAAATGCCAAGGTTTTGTCTGCGGAAAATCCAATCGTGTGTACGAGGTTTTATTTTTGACATCAAAATTTCAATTTCGTTTTAGTTATAGTCTGAGACTAAAATTCCATTTTAGTCATCTGAATTGTTTTCTTATTCTTCTAAAGTTAAAATGGATTTAAATTAAAATTTTAATGTATTTAAGCATTTCTTTAGAATTGCCAAACTCATACTCCAGGAGTTAAAATCGGAACGCATGTTATTTATGATATTAAGGATTGACACAGATTTAGCTGATGTGATATAGAACGTATTTAAAAATTAAACTTTAAGAACAACTTGAAAATATAAAAAATATATTAAAGGGAAAATGTTTTGCGCTGTCTAAATACCCCGAATGCCCCACAGAAAAAAAAAAAAAGTTTTCACCACCGATCCCCTGTTGGGAGGTTGGATAGGTCAAGCTGATCTGCACCTAATGTGAGGAGTAATAAAGCTCACAGATGTGAGACTAGACCTTGATAGTTCTTTGGTTCTGGTAAGGAGACAATTTTGCCTGACCTATCCAAGCACTGGATGTTGCACTTGTTTTAAGGACTTTTGCACTTTATCACTATGGACTTTGTTTTATATGATTATTCATTATATTTGAAAGTTGATTCACACATTTTAGACATCGCCACATTATATATACACACACACATATACACACATATACACATACACATACACACACGCGCGGTCCCAGAGTTATAAACATCTGACTTACAAATGGGAGACAACAGGAAATTTACCTCTAGGAAGGGAAATTCACTCCTGTAAAGCCTTGTACACGATCGGATTTTCAGCAGACAGTGTCAGACTTTTGTCCGAAGAGCGTGTGCCTGGAACTTGTCTTGCATACTAACGGCACACAATTGTTGGCCGTCCTCGTTTCGGCAGGACATATACTAAAACATAATTGTTGGCCAACAAACAGAAACGTAGTTATGTACATGGAGTTTTAGCTCTTGAGTGCCACCCTTTGGGCACCTTCTGCTAATGTTGTGTTTGGTGAGCATTGATTCTGAGCATGCGCGTTTGTACTTTGGACTTGTGTACACGAGATGAAAAATCTGACAGACTGTTGTCCATCGAAAATTTACTAGTTTGCCATCCAACATTTGTTGGTGCAAAGCTGAACAACAATTGTCTGATGGACAGTACTAACGGTTGGATTTTAGCCAGTCACACAATTCCCTGCCAAAAACCCAATCGTGTGTACGAGGCTTAAGAGTTATGTGAAAAAAAAAAAAAAAAAAAAAAAAAGTCTCCGTTGAAGCTTTATCACCAATCCTTGTTTCCACAAAAACCCAAAATTTCCAAAATCCAACTGTCATTGGGACAGAAAGCGAGGTGAAATCTTCTGAACAGGAAGCACAGACAGCAAAACAAATGTTACAGGGGTGTTAACCTTTCCCTATGCTACACATGTTACCTGAATATATTACCAACATTAAATAAGAAAAAAAAAAAAAAAAAAAACGACTTTTTCTCTTTTAGGAAATTAGTAGAGGTCCCCTACACATGTGATAGAGCAGTGTTAATTTTGACATCAAATTTCAATTTAGTTTTAGTCCGTCTTTTGACTAAAATGCCATTTTAGTTTTCGTTATCAATTGTTTTAGTTGTATTTAGTCGACGAAAACTCCTTTTCCAGTGGTCTTCCAGGACAGCCCTTGAGAGATTGAGTCCCTCCCATCGCCACAGGAAACACATTGCCACAGTTCAAAAGGCAGCCCCTCAGGTCCTTGGCAAGTCATTTACCAAGAACTGAAAGATATACACCATAATAGGTAATAACATTAATACAGCAACACAATTCAAGGGTGGGATTGTGCTGTCCTGGAAGATCACTGGAAAAAAAAAAAAAAAAGAATTACCGGTAAGTCCATCTCCGGTTTTCCCCAGTTGTCTTCCAGGACAGCCCTTGAGAGGATCCCCACGTACTCACCAGATTGGGGGGAGACCACAGCTTGGAGGACTTTCCTCCCAAAAGCCTGATCCCGACTGGACATTAAGTCTAGTTGATAATACCTTGTAAAAAGGTGGAGAAGCTTGACCATGTGGCTGCTTTACATATTTGCTCCAGGGTAGCACCAGCTCTTTCTGCCCAGGATGCAGAGAGTGCCCTTGTAGAGTGGGCCTCAACACCCCCCAGGAGGATCTCCATTGTTCTATACCCTTCTGCAATGGCTAGCTTAATCCACCTAGCTATGGTGACCTTAGAAGCCTTTTGTCCCTTAAGTTGTCCAAAAAAAAAAGGATAAAAAGTAAATCCAATTCTAAATGGTTTGGTTACCTTTAGGTACTCTAGGATACACCGCCTCACAACTAGTAAATTAAATTGTTTCTCTTTCTTGTTCGAGGCATTTTGACAGAATGAAGGGAGGACAATATCTTGTGACCTATGAAACCTAGATGCCACCTTTGGCAAGAACCCAGGGTCCATCTTTAAGATAACCATCTTCAAGAATCTGAAGGAATGGCTCTCTAATGGAGAGGGCTTGGATTTTACTAACCCTACGAGCTGAAGTGATTGCCACGAGGAGAACTGTCTTAAATGTGATCAGTCTTAGCGAGGCCTCTGAGATGGGGCCTTTCTGGGGCCACCATTTGAACCTGACAATGACCGATAGGTCCCAGGTTGGAGTTGTTAACTCTGACCGGTTTGTGTCTGGAAATTGCCTTACAGAACCTAGCGATGAGGGGATCTTCCTGTAAACATTTCTCTAGGTACACACTTAAGGCTGCAATCTGAAACTTAATAGTACTAGGAGTTAATCCCTTGTCTATCCCCTCTTGGAGAAACTGTAAGATGTTTGTGGTCTCCTTGTTTACATCACCTTGGTTATCCAAACAGCTGTTAAACTTCCTCCAGACTTTTCTATAAATAGCTCTGGTGACTGGCTTTCGACTCTGTAGTAAGGTCTGAACAACTCTGTTAGGCCTTTACTCCTCAGACTTTCTTCCTCAGTAACCACACTGAAAGGTTCAGCATGGCTACTTGTGGATGTAAGAGGTCCCTGTGACAGGAGATCTTGTCGGCAGGGAAGCCTCAGGGGAGGTTGGTCTGTTAACTTTAGTAAAGTTGTGAACCATGGCCTCTTGGGCCAAAAATGGTGCCACTAGGATTTAACATGTTTCTTCCACTAGAAACTTCGCTAGAACTCTCGGGATGAGGTGAAGAGGTGGAAATGCATAGGCCAAGTTGAAGGTCCAGGTAGTCTGTAAGGCGTTACCACCAAGGGTTGATCTCCTGGGCATAGCGAGCAGAAACTGGGAGCTTCTGTATTCAGTTTGCAAATAGGTCCACTTCTGGCTTCCCCCAGTAAGCTGCTATGTGGTCGAAAACTTCTGGATACAGAGACCAGAGACCACTCTTGTTTCGAAACTAGTTGTCGACTCAAGAAGTCTGCAGTGCTGTTCTGCTCCCCTTTCAGGTGTATCGCAGAGATGGTTTCTAGATTGGATTCTGCCCACCAGCATTAGTAGAGGACTTCTGGTGCCTCCGTTTGTTAATATAGGCTACAGCTGTCATATCGTCTGAGTGAACTTGTAGATGTGACCTTGTATTGTGTCCTGAAAGGCTAGTAGGGCTCTGAGGATAGCTGATAGTTCCTTCCAATTGAAGGAGAAATGTTTCTCCTCTGGCATCCACATGCCCTGGGCCCAGCGTGAGTTGAGATGGGCTCCCCAACCCCAACTGCTCACATTCGTGGTCAGAGTAGATGTGATAAGACCCAGAGTACCCCTTTGTTTAAATTTTCTGTGTCCTTCCACCACCAGAGGGAACGTTTTACTTTGGTGGGGATCGATATGTATTCTTCCAGATCCTTGTTCTTTAATTGTTCCAACACAAAACCCTGAAGGTCTTTGGTGGAACCTGGCCCATTGTACAGCCGGAATTGCTGCGGTCATAAGTCCTAATGCTGACATCACCACTCACTGTACATTTGGTGCTGGTTTGAAAGGACATTCTCTGCTTCAGATTCAATATATTTTCTTCTGGCAAGACTATCCTTTGATCTACGGATAGAATCGTGTAGCCTAAATACAGAATATTCTGTGTCAGGGTTATTTGATTTTTTTCAAACTGATTATCCACCCCAATTGACTCAGGCTGAGTTGGGTTAACTCTAAGTCCCGACAAAGTGGCTTCTCAGAGTGGGCCATGAGGAGCAAGTCTTCTAGATATGGAATGATCGAGACTGACTCAAGTCTCAATGGAACTGGCGCTTCCTTGAGAACCTTGGTAAAAATTCTCGGGGAGGACGATAGCCCGAAGGGCACTGCTCTGCACTGAAAGTGATACATTTTGGTGTCTATCTGAATCGCCATACATTTCTGGCATTCCTTCCTTATTGGGATATGCAGATAGATTTAAGGGATGCCTAGGGCAGCCATAAACACCTTTTTGGAGAAGATTCCGTATGAAGTAAATGGACTCCATCCAAAATCTTTTGTATTGGTTGGAGATGTTCAGGGGTCGGAGGTTCATGATTAATCTGAACTTCCCTGACGGTTTCTTTGCCACAAAGATGTGCGAGTAAAAACCATCCCCCTGTTCCTGAATAGGGACTGGTGTCAATACTTCTTGATCCACCGTCTCCCCTGTTAGTAATGGTAAGGCCCTGGCCTTTTCTGAATGTCTTGGAAGTTGTGTCACTAGAAATTGAGGGTGGGTTGTTGTGAAATTCCAGTGCAAAACATCTTTTCCCACTGTGGGAGAAAGTTTTTTTAATTTTCCTCCCACAGGGACCCTGATGTCACTGGGTATTAGGGTGGTTAAAAGTATACCCCCATTTTCCTTTCCCTTTTTGCCCCATCCAGTGCTTTTTGGGTTTGAAATCCTTCTCCGTTTTGAAAGGGTTCTTTTGAAGGATGGAAAAAAAAAAAAAAAAAAAAGCTTCCTTTGAAAAAGTTTAGTGGGAAAAGTTCTTTATCCACCATTCTTTCTAAGGCAGAATAGAATTCAGGGCCGAATACTAAATCTCCTGTAAAGGGGACACTGCACAAGCGTGTTTTTTTGACGCCGTGTCTCGGTCCCCCCCCCACAAGATGTCATCCAGGCTGACCTTCTGGCTGCAACAGAAAGTGCTGCAGCCTTAGCCGCAAATTTTACAGAATCCGTTGAAGTGTCAGAAATGAAACTTGTCGCCTTGAAAATCATAGGGAAGGTTTTTAGGAGTTCCCCTCTAGGAGTGCCTACCTTTAGGTGTTCTTGTAGTTGTGACAACCAGAACTCTAGATTTCTAGCTACACAAGACGTGGCTAGAACTGGCTTCAGGCCTGCCATTGATGCATCCCAGGCCCTTTTCAAGACTACGTCTGTTTTCCTGTCTATTGGGTCCTTTAAATGACCCATATCCTCGAAAGCAAGTTCAGACTGTTTCAACACTTTGGATTTTTATTCCATACCGCCTCTGGGCTCTCATCAAAAGGGGAATCTCCTTTTAAGAGAATTTGGAAAGAAAATGTTCTTGTCCGTAAGGAGTGGGCTGAGGCGGACGAGATCAGAAAGCACGTTATGTATAGGGAATACTTTTGCCTTCTTTTTTCCTAGGGTCTCATACATCTTGTCATGTCTGGACAATAGAACTTCATCAATTTCCAGTGTATCATAAATAGCGCTCAACAGCTTATCCACTTCAAGGGGCAAGCTTGTATTTTGCAGCTTTGTTAGCTACAGCCTGATCCTCATCCTGGTCTGCGTCAGAGTATTCAGTGCTAACTAACACAGTGCTAGGCTCCCTGACTCTACGGGGCTCCCCGGAGCTGGGTGTTGTAAGGCCTGGTGAAGAGGGAATTGCAGCTGCTCTACTGGTGGAAGCAGACGTGTTTGTAGATGTAGACGTTGATGCCATCTCATCTTTAAAAGGAGCTAAGGAATTTAGCCAAGGGAGACTCTGCCTCTGATTTTAGTAAGCATGCAATACACTGTTCGCATAAAGCTTTGTTAGAGCCTGAGGATAACTGGTTTCCACAATTAGGGTACTTTGCAACCTGACTTGTCTTCCCCTGCAGTCTCAGCCTGAAAATAAAGAATAGATCTCATCAAAAAATCTTTTACCCTCCTTAAACACTCGTGCTGCAACCACCAAACTGCATAAACCAAGGACAGTGAGACATCCACCATGGAGTACTACAAGTCCCAGCCTTACAACTACACATGAAAAAACCTCAGTACAGGGCATGCCCAGCAGCCTACCTGGGTTTGGCTGGTGCCTGCATTCGCCGGAGCGTCCTGGGGATTTGCCTCCATGGTCCATCCCCCCCCCCCCTCAAGCTATGGATCCCGCCGCTCGTCCGGTACTGCTGGACACTGGTTGGGAATAGTAGGCCCTGTCTGGGGCTTTCCCCTTACACCTCTGGAGACCCGGAACCCTTGGCGCACATCGATGACGCAGTTCCACAGGAAATTACTCAAATGGCGTCTCCGGCCCCCACCGCAATTGCAGCAAGGAGCTAGGATGGACAAATCCACCTACACCACTCCTGGGGGAACCTGCCTCACCCTGCCACACCTCAGCACTGGAAGGAGGGGGGGGGGGGCACAATGGGTCTGCTCCCATCATACTGGATGCTACCCAAGCCCAAAAATAATAGGGTAAGGACTACACTGGAGCTGATGGATAGGACCCAGTCCCTCTGTGCGGTCCCCACTCCCTTAAGGCAGCCCCCGAGAGATGCAGTCCCTCTCCAGGTTCCTAGCAACATGTTCCTCTGATGGAGGAAACACAAATGACTGGCCAGGGACCACCTATTGAACTGTGGTAATGTGTATCCTGTGGCGATAGGGACTATATCTCTCAAGGGCTGTGCTGGAAGACAACTGGGGAAAATATTTTAGTCAACCAAATTAACACTGGATGGGAGCTAGAGAGATACAAATTAACACGTTTTATAAACAGATGGGAGATAGAGATACAAAGTAACAATGGGGTTTATTTACTAAAGCCAAATCCACTTTGCATCTGTACTTTGAAGTGCAGTTGCTTTAGATCTGATGGGAAGCCCTGCCGATCATGTACAAGAAAGGCATAGTTAGAAATACCGTCACTGGTACATCTAAGAGCCTTTCAGGACAACCTTGGAGCATAGCTCCGCCTTCTTCACAGTAAACACATGCCGCCTTTAAATCCCTCCTCTTCCACCATGGGCTCAGTTTTTGTGTGGTCTCCGACAAACTGGAAAACAAAGCACAGAAAACCACCAAACCACCATGATACTTAAAAATCACTCTTAAGATAAACAAAGGGAGGGAAGTAACGGTTGTCCTGAAAGGCTCTTAGAAATACCGTCACCAGTAAATCTAACTATGCCTTTCTCAAATCGCCTTTCAGGACAACCTTGGAGAGGATAACCGATAAACTTACCCTAGGGTGGGACTACTGCCTGCAATACCTTCCTGCCGAAGGATTGATCTGCGGCAGACAGTAAATCCAACCGATAGTGGTAGGAGAAATGTCGAATAGCTGGACCAAGTAGCAGCCTTACAGATTTGTTCAGGCATAGCATCGGCCTTTTCAGTCCAGGAAACTGCTGTAGATCTTGTAGAATGAGCAGCAATACCTGAAGGGGGTATTTCTCCTTTAGCTTTATAGGCCTCTGTGATTGCCAATCTAAGCCATCTGCCTAGTGTACTTTTGGAAGATTTCTCTCCCTTGCGCGAGCCTGAGAAAACCACAAAAAGCATTACATTTTCTGAATTCTTTGGTTACTGTAAGAAAGTGTAACAAACATCTTGTCAGTAACTTGGTAGGAGGCCGAGATGCTGGGAGGGCTCCCCTTGCGGCCAAGCGCAGCACACCACTGAAGGTGGAACAGCAGGTGTGGTGCCCACAAAAGCACGGGTGCCGGGTTGCTGGGGACAGGCGTGCTTGAAAGGTCCAGAGACAGAGTCCAGTGGAATAACTGAAAAGCGGAGCCAGGCCAGGGGTCATTCACAGAGAGACAGTCAAGGATCAGAATGACCCAAGATCAGCTGCGTCTTAGTACAGGGAGCAAGATAAGCAGAGTCCAAAAGCCAGGCCGGGGTCAGATGCTGGGAGCAGGCAGGAGGAAGTCAGGTGCAAGCCAGAGGATCAGGAAGAGCAGGGCAAAAACAAGCCGGATCGGTAAACAGGAGATCAGATCAGCAGATAATACAGGGCACAGGAACACAGGGGGAGCTGAAGACAAACCAGCAATTGCAGACACCAGCAGACTTCCTTATACAGGCCAATGTGACCTGCTGGTAGAGATACTGGGTCCTAAAGTCCTTCTCCTGCCAGAGATGTTGGGTCCCAATGTCCTTCTCCTGCCATAAGTGCTGGTAGAAATGCTGGGTCCTAGAGCCCTTCTCCTGCTGTTAATTCCCTGACACATCTCCTTACATCCAGAGTATGAAAAGCTTCTCCTGGATTTTTCAGAGTTGGAGAAAGTGGGCAGGATTATTTCTTGTGATTGGTGAAAGGTAGAAGAAACCTTAGGAAGAAACACTGGGTCCATTTGAAGGACCACTGTCTGCAAAAACTTTCAGAATAGGTTCTATAACTGCCAGAGCCTGGAGCTCACCGATTCTTCTTGCAGAGGCGATGGCCACCAGAAAAATAGTTTTAAGAACCAAATTCTGCAAGGATGCTTCTTGTAATGGTTCAAACAGAGCTCCCGAGAAACCCTGCAAAACAATAAACAAATCCCAATTGGGAAAATCTTTAAGGGCTACTGGCCTATTTCGTGCAAGTGCCCTGAAAAATCTTGAAATGAAAGCTTCTTTGGATACATTTATTTCAAAACAAAAACAGATAAAGCCGTCAAGGTGCTGGCTGCCAGTCCCTTCTCTATTCCCTCATGGAGAAATTCAAGAACACATACTGAACTCTTAACCTGGGAGGCCTTTAGAAGCACACCAGGAGTTACATTTTTCCAGATCTTCATGTATATGGCCCGAGTGACCTCTATTCTACTTGAAAGAAGGGTCTTTACTACTTTATCAGATAGCCCTTTTGCCTTCAAGAGGTCTTCTTCAGAAACCAAGCTGTTAACTGAATATAGTCCACTTCCGGATGGTTCACTGACCCCTGCAATAGAAGATCTTTTCTGGACGGTAACTTCCACGGAGGTTCCGTGGCTAGATTTAACAGAGCCGCGAACCAAGGCCTTTTTGGCCAGAAGGGAGTGACCAGGATCAGATGAGCCTTTTCTTCTCTGAACTTTCAGGACCAGTGGTATCAGGAAAGGGGGAAAAAAAAAAAAAAAAAAAAATCATAGCACCGCTGGTAATGCTACGGATGGGCAAAATTTGCGTACTTTTGTTGGCAAACAGATCTATTTGTGTTTGCCCCCAAGCTTTGGAGATCAGGAAGACTTCTTGATTTAGGCTCCATTCCGCTTCCACCAGCTTCTGTCTGCTTAGAAGATCTGCTAGCAGATTCTGAGAACCTTTCAGGTAGACTGCTGATAATGAGGCCACCTTCTGTTCCGTCCAGGTCAGTAATTGACTGGCCAACGCTAGGAGCCTTTTGCTCCTGGTTTCCCCTTGTTTCATCATGTGGGCTACTGCAGTTGTATTGTCTGACAGAACATGATGGCCCTTTACTACATGTTGAAAGGCTAGAAGACCCTGAAAAATTGCTTTCAGTTTCCACCAGTTTGAGGAATTTTGGGCTTCCGACTTGAACCAGACCCCCTAAGAAGTCTGACTGTCCAGGTGGGCTCCCCAGCCCCAGGAACTCACGTCCATCATAGGATGCTTGTCCAGGGGAGGAGGGGAGGGAGGAAGACCCAAAAAATGCCTTTTGTCAGGTTGGATGGATTTCTCCACCACCAGAGAGCCCTCTTTACAGGAAAGTTTTATCTGTTTTTCGAATTGTTCCTGGTATGACCAACTGCATAGTATGTTTAACTGGAGGGGCCTTGAATGCAATCTGGCAAACTGAATGGCGGGAGAAGATGCTATAAGAAATCCCAACACAGCCATAGCTGACCTGGCTGACACTGACAGGTTGTTCTGAACCTGTTTCACCGCTGATTGGATCTTTTCCCTTTTTTCCTGTGGTAGAAAGACTTTTTGAAGCACAGAGTTTATGGTGTAACCCAAAAACTTTGTCTCCTGTGAGGGTTCCAGATTGGATTTTTCCAAATTTAGGAGCCACCCTAAGCTCTTGAGGTGATCCTGGGACGTCTGGAGATTTGATAAAACTTGTTCTTTGGAATCTGCGAAGAACAGGTTGTCCAGCTAGGGGACAACTGAAATCCCTCTAAACTTCAGGAGGTTCCAGAGCTTCTGCCATAATTTTTGTGAAGATCCTGGGGGAGGATGAAAGTCCGAATGGTAGAGCTCTGAATTGGAGGTGCCATACTGAGTTCCCCAGATCCACTGCCAGGCATAGAAACCATTGAGAAGTCAGAACATGGAGATAAGCATCTTAGATCCAGGGATGCCATGAAACAGCAACTTCGTAATTGAAAAGATTGTGTCCATCCTGAAATGCTTGTACCTTATTGATTTGTTCAAGATTTTTAAGTTCAGGATCAAGCAGTACTTCCTTGAAGGCTTCTTTACCAGGAATATATGAGAGTAGAAGCCCCTGCCCTCCTGATTTTTTTGGGACCTGGATGATTACTTCTTGCTGAATCAGATCCTGTAGTAGGGTCATCATTGCAGAAGCTTTTTCCCCCAATCTCTTGGTAGGGTTGTAACAAAATCTGCTCGGGGGTGGCTCTGAAAATTCCAGCCTGTATCCCTAAATTATGATGCTTTTCACAAACAAACTTGGAGATGGCATGTTCCACTGTAGGTGAAAAGCTGACAATCTTCTCCCTACTGGGGTGAGGGGATCTGAAGAGAACTCCTCCTCTTTACTTACCTCTTTGGGTGCCCCAACTGCTCTTGCGGTCCTGTTCCTTATTCTTATGGGTCTGTTGAACAACATGAAAATTCTTTTTAAATCGGCGGTTTCTTTTTGGATGGGAAAGCCTTTTTCTTGTTAGCTGTCCTATCTAAGACTGTTTTAAGGTCTGGACCAAAAAGAAAAAAAAAAAAAAAAAAAAAACACCTGAAAAAGGTTATCTGCACAGCTTAACCTTAGAAGCTGTGTCACCAGACCAGGTCTTCAGCCAAACCACACGTCTGGCTGAGTTCACCAGGGCTGATAACCTTGCAGCCACCTTGACCGATTCAGCCGATGCATCAGCCATATACTTAACAGCTTTTAATATTAAAGGAAAAGACTGCAACAAGTCTTTACGCTGTGTGCCTGCTTCTCAGCTTCTCCACCCAGCATTCCAGGTTCCTTGCCACAACCGTGGAAACCATAGCAGTTTTGAGACTGACCAATGTAGAATCCCAGGCTTTTTTAAGGAGGGAGTCTGCCTTCTTATCCATCTGATCCTTTAGCACCCCCATGTCCTCAAATGCAAGGTCTGTGCATCTAGAAACCTGCGAGAAAGCAACATCTACCCACGGTTTCTTATTCCAAACTTCAGAGTCTTTATTTTCAAATGGAAACCTTCTCCTAAGGGTCTTGGAGAAAGAAAGGGCCCTCTCGGGGTCCTTCCATTCTTTCTTGACTGACTGACAGGACCCTATGAACTGGAAACACTGTTTAGTTTCATCCAGACCCTGGTACATTTTGTCATGAACTGACAGTTGTACTTTTTCCTCCTGAATTTCAAGGGTAATGTAGATTGCTCTTAAGAGGTCATCCACCTCCTCCAAAGATAGCTTGTACCGAGAGGATCTGCTATGGTCTTCCTCCTCATCTGAGTCTTTGAGTAAGAGAAGAGTACTCCCCCCCCCCCCCCCCCCAATCAGGCATGTACTGGCCATTGGGACTACAGGGAGTTTCCCGGTGGGCCGATGGCTCAGTGGGCCAATTTCAGTGACAGTGGACCGCTGCCTTCCTCCAGTCCTCTGTCCCCCCCCGCAGTGCTCACCTCCTCTCCCTGGCTAGTTATGCAGCGCGCCTGAATACAGACATGATGCTCAGGAGTCAACACTTAGAAGCTCATCATACGATCTGGAAGGATGGCGGCCTCACTTTCCTGCCTAATCTTGTTCCATTGGGGGGGGCGCCAAACTGATTCTTTGCCCCAGGTGAAATAACGTCTAGCTTCCCCACTGATACTGCCTATAAGAGAAATAATGTAAAAGGCTAATAGCTAGTGGGGGGGGGGGGGCTTGGGTGGCAAGCCGGCATGGGAGAGACCTGTCAAAGTGGGCCAGTCTGGGTGAAGTCCAGGGCCAAATTTTTGTCCCAGTCCAGCCCTGCCCCCCATCCCCATCATCACCTGAAAGCTGCTGGGTTCTGTACCAATATGAACCTGACAGAACTCAGCGAGTTCATAAGTTCCTTTACAGAAGAGAACAAGTCCTTGTACTGCTAGGACGTTTCTTCCTCCACCAGATCCCCAATACAGGATCTGCACATTGTCTTCTGCCACGAATCTCTAAGGGGGTTCTTGCAAGAAGGACATTTCCTTTGACTTGGTGGATTTGCATGTTTAGTTTTTCCTAATGTTTTTCCTGTAATGAGAAACAATTTTAATTAAACCTAGTGTCCCAAAAATGCACAACACTAGTATATAGCAAAGCCAGCACCAAGCCAAGGAAAACAGAAACCCAAGCAGTGTTAATAGTGAGGTACCCAGTCCATGCTGCAGGGTCCGAGAAAAATAACCACGGACTGTGTAGCTACAGGCTCCCTTGGGGAGGAAAAACAAACAAAGCCCATAAGGATCAGAAAAAAGGCGCCGCTCTTACCTGGGCTTGACCGGTGCCAAGGGCGCCTACATCCACCGTTGCAGTCTTGCTCTCATCCATTTTCCAGAGAAACCGCAGCAAAAAGTGACAAAAACCCACAGGTTTTTTTTTAATTTTGCCAGGCCCCACGTCATCAGCGAGGGCCAGAAGCGCCGGTCTATAGACCCGCCCTCTGGTCCCTGCATTCCAGGCACTTGGAACCACTGGTGCCATGCCCCTTCAGGAAGCCATGTCACCGGACATGACGCCCTTGTCGGCCGGGACCCAGAACCGAGATGCTGGACACGCCGCTGACCGGCAGCGGCCCCCGGTCATCCAGAGCCATCTCTTAGGACCCTGAAAAAAAAGTGGAGTCCAGGCACCAGATGCCACACCTCCTGAGGGGCCTAATTCCCCTGAGATGATGAGACCGAGAGCTCCGAAACATCCCCCGCCCCTGGAAGGGTGCTGGGATGGTCACTGAAACTAGCAAAAAAGTAAGAATAACGCCCTTCAAACCCTGGAGAGACTGCAGTTCCCTGGTTCCAGGCACATGCTTCCACCATGGCAGAGGAAACACAATAACTGAGGCCATGGTGGAAGAAGAGGGATTTAAAGGCGGCATGTGTTTCCTGTGAAGAAGGCGGAGCTATGCTCTCTCCAAGGTTGTCCTGAAAGGAGATTTGAGAAAAGTTTTTTTTTTTTTTTTTTTTCCCCTTGCATATCCCCCTCAGATTTACAGTGACTGCACTTCCAAGTGTACTTGTAGTGCAGAAGGGATTTGCCTTTAGTAAATCAACCCCATTGTGTTAGGAACCTCGTGCAGCAAGTGCTCACTCTTGTGAGAATAAAAGCTTAGCAAGGCGTTCAAGAATGTGCGTGTGCAGATGTTCATGAACGCCTTGCTAAGCTTTTATTCTCACAAGAGTGAGCACTTGCTGCACGAGGTTCCTAGCACAAAGTTACTTTGTATTTTTCTATATCCCATCTGATCAATGTATATAAAACAATGTTACTTTGTATCTTTCTGTCTCCTGTCTGACCAATGTTTATAAACAAAGCAACATTGTATATTTCTATCTCCCGATCAAAGTAACATTATTTATAAACATTGATATGAAAGGAAATAAAGAAGCAAAATATTCTTTCATGCACATTTTCATTTTTTTTGCATGCATTATCAACATTCATTTTCCTGTGCTAACATTTTCCTCCAATGTGAAAAAACATACAACATGCCAATGTGCATAAAAAAAAAAAAAAAAAAAAAAAAAAAAAAGGTGCACGTTTAAAAAAAAGGACAATTTTTAGAAGCATCAGGTATAGGTTAGGGAGAAGGCACCCGCCAGCATCCTAGCAACCAATTACTCACCCCTGCCCAGCTCATTCAGCTGTCAGCCTGGCATTTTCAGCTGACAGGTGATTGCAGACAAGGAGCAGGGGGTGTAACCCCCCCCCCCCACACACACACACAAAAATATGATGATATGGGGAGTTACCCTACAATGCATACTGGGCCCTAGAACAATACCTTCCTCCTGCTGACCCCAGATTCCCCCTTCCAATGCAAATTGCAACATGCCCTGAGTACGCGTGTGCCCCTCTCCTGAACCATACAAAGCAATATGCCCTAGAATTTTGGGTATATTTTGTTTTTCACATTGGACCCCCCTAAAATTCATACCAGGCCCTATGTGAAAAACAAAATATGCCCAAATTCCATGGCATATTGCTTTGTATGGTTCAGGAGAGGGGAAGAAGAGGTGTGCCCCTCTCCCGAACCATACCAAGTAACGTGCCCTGGAAATCACTCCATTTTTTATTTTTTTTTGGCAGTGTACACCCAATTAAAACTCATACTGGACTAGAGGAGCCAGATATGGATTGTTTTTTTTTTACATTCACCTGGTTCTGACTCCATAATAACCAGCTTCCCTGAGAGCTAAATCCATCACTGTATTCCTACCACTGATAAGTGAATTGAGCAGTCTCCTCCCCCCTACAAGAAATGGAGCTGCATGAAAAACGCATCAAACACACAATGTTGCAGCACAAAAGTTGCACTGAAAAAAAAAAAAAAAAAAAAAAAAAAAAGAGAGGGGGATGAAGTCTCAGCTGCATAGTGTGAACCTCGCTTGCGGGTTTATCATGAAGCTTCCATTGACATTTCCGGATTTTGTAGATTTCATAGTTCTACAAGCACACAGGATTCGGAGTCTAGAGAATTGGTTTTTATTAACTCAACACAGCCAATCATGTTGAAGCTTTTTTTTCCCCCCAGAGAGATTTCTTATTACAGACTCCAGACCAGTTCTGGATGCATTTCGATTGGCTGCTATGAGTCCTTCACTCTGCTTGTTGCATGGTTTGTAATAAAGGATTGGGTGTCACATTGATAAAAATGAATAGAAAGTCACTCACCTCATTGCCCGCCATTGGAAATGAAGGTGGGTCACCAATAGTGACCTGTAATCTGATAAAACAGAATGCAGGAGTAAGACTTCTGAAGAGGATTAGCTCAGATTTACAGAAGACAGGATGGAGGTACCAGTAATCAGCTGATCAGGGCTGGGACAAGGGGATTGGGGTGGGGGGCAATTTGGGGTCAGGAGGTAGGTATTGTTCTAGGAGGGGACATATTGGAATGGGGGGGGGGGGGGGGGAATTAGAGATGTTTTGGAACTACATTTCCCATGATGCTGCTAATGCACTCTGCGGTGTAGTTGTGCATCATGGGAAATGTAGTCCCAAAACATCTGGGGTGCCGAGGTTCACCAGCACTGATCTAGGGCGATTTGTGTAAAGAGTGGGGATGGAGGGGAGAGAAGACATGTACTAGTAAGGGAAATCTTAGGAGTAGAGAATTTGTGCTAGAAGGGTGAATTTGTTTTCGAGGGGGGGGGGGGGGGGGTTATGATTAGGGGGCAAGTATTGGTGCCCAGTGTTCATGTGGGGGGGGGGGGGGGGGGATTTTGTGACATAATGCTCATACATATGGGAGGTGGAAGTGCAGACCACAAGGTAATAAAGATTAAACTAGCCTATAATACCTTCAAAGCCAAACGATGGGAACAACAAACATAACCTGGGATAAAGCATATAGACATTCCATTGCTGCAAAAGCCTCATACCACCATGCAAGCTTGGGGCTACCTCCTCATTTCCATTTTGGATTAGTAGAGCTCCTGCTGTACAGACCCCCTTAGATGTAGGCTCTGCTGGTCTCATAGACCCCAATACTGAGGTGGTGTCCCTAATTAACTCTCCTTCACACCAGTCATGGACAACTATGTCCCAGGCTTCAATCTGTGAATGGGGAAGACTTCATCCCCCCCACAGCTTCCTCTTATCTGTATTATTAGTGTCTCTACACAAGATATCAAACAGTGACCCCACTTTGGTTAAGAAACAAACAAGCCCCTCTACCTGATCAATGTACATTGCAAGGATTGGAGGAAACTTTGTTGCAGTCTTACCTTTTGTTGCTGTGTTGGGTAATGTCAGTGTGCAAAATAAATCAGAAATGGGAGTGACTTTTATTACCAAGCAGCTGATGAACTTGTTGGGTTTTAATGAGGAAAATTGCCAAGTCAGAATCCCTTCAGGTGTGATTAACCCTTTGGGAACATCTCACCATAAATTATATTTCTGTCCCTGGGTGGCTACACTCACTTCTCCCCTGAATCTGTGGAGGCAGCCATGGTGGAATAAAGTCCCTCTGTCCCTCTTTTCTCCTCATTTGTCCCTCATTTTGGTCTGATCTATAGAGTTGTATATAAAATGCACTTTTTATCTTTCAAAAAGGTGTTTCTCAATCCCAGCGCTAAACCTTTCATCCAATTTCTAAATTGCTGCATTTGTAAATTTCAAAGACCAGTATAAAGGAATAGTGGTGGTAAAAAAAAAGCACTTGGGTTTAACAAATTCATTTTTTTTTGTATAATTCTCCTTTAAGAGGGTGTGGCAGGGGGTGTGTCCTATGCCTACATACTTTTGCTAAAAAAGTTGGGAGGTGTGCATGTCTGTCTTTGTTCATCTCCAGTATATGGTGATTGATGGGAGTAGTAGTTTCTACAAGAAAGATGAAGTTCTTTCCTTGAAGCTCACAGGAAGTGACACAAACATTGTATTTCTGGTGTCATTTAACAGATATTTTATGGACGTCCTGAAAATGTTTATAAAGCTGAATTCCAGGTTTGGATGTTTTATACATAATTATATTGGATCAATGTAACTATGTATATACCATACCTGTCAGACCCCTCTAGACTGGAAATCACTGAGAGCCTACACCCCTACTACAGCACTACTACACTACTACTATATCACTACTACACCTCTACTACAGCACTACTACACTACTACTATACCACTACTACACTGCTACTATACCACTACTACACTGCTACTATACCACTACTACAGCACTACTACACTACTACTATACCACTACTACACCACTACTACACTGCTACTATACCACTGCTACACCTCTACTACAGCACTACTACTATACCTCTACTACAGCACTACTACACTACTACTATACCACTACTACACCTCTACTACAGCACTACTACACTACTACTATACCACTACTACACCTCTACTACAGCACTACTACACTACTACTATACCTCTACTACAGCACCACTACACTACTACTATACCACTACTACACCTCTACTACAGCACTACTACCCTACTACTATACCTCTACTACAGCACTACTACACCGCTTCTCCAGTGATCTCCACTAGCTTCCTTTCCCCCTACAGGGTGGCTGACTTGCTACATTGTGAACACAGGAGGTTGACCACTCAGCATGGGCACCATTCATAGAATGATTTCCTTTTTCTGAATGAATGCAAAGCATTCTCTGGTTGGACCAGGAGGGGAGCGTGACATCCACACCCCACCTTCATCACATCTTTTTGGTGGTTTGACCTTGTCAGTAGGGATGAGCCAAACCCCCCCTCCAGGCAAAAGTTTGTTCGAACACGCAAACACAGTTAAAGTCTATGGGACATGAACATGAATAATCAAAAGTGCTAATTTTAAAGGCTTATATGCAAGTTATTGTCATAAAAAGTGTTTGGGGACCTGGGTCCTGCCCCAGGGGACATGGATCAATGCATTTTTTTTTTTAAATGGCCATTTTTTCGGGAGCAGTGATTTTTTTTAATGCTTAAAGTGAAACAATAAAAATGAAATATTCCTTTAACCGCTTGCCGATCAGCCGCTGTCATTATACTGCAGCAAGTCGGCACGATCCCGCAAACTGTCGTAGGTATACTTCGGATTGCGGGATCAGGATAGCAGGCGCACTCGTGCCCGCTGCACTGTGGGGGTGCCAATGCTTGTGGCCGATGGTCGCGATGACCGCCGGGCACGAGCGATCGCAACCACGAGGGACAGAACACAGAAGTCTGTGTGTAAACACACCAATCTGTGTTCTGTGAGCAGTGACAGATCGTGTGTTCCTATTAGCTAGGAACCACGATCCGTCACTTCCTCTAGTCAGTCCCCTCCCCCTTCAGTTAGAATCACCTCCCAGGGAACACAGTTAACCCCTTGATCGCCCCCCTAGTGTTAACCCCTTCACTGCCAGTGACATTTTTACATTAATCAATCATTTTTATAGCCATGATCTCTGTATAAATGTCAATGGTTCCAAAAATGTGTCAAAATTGTCTGATGTGTTCGCCATAATGTCGCAGTCATGATAAAAATCACAGATCGCCGCCATTACTTTTAAAAATAAAAAAATAAATTAAAATCCTATAAAACTATCCCCTATTTTGAGGACGCTATAACTTTTGCGCAAACCAATCAAAATACGCTTATTGTGATTTTTTTTTACAAAAAATATGTAGAAGAATACATATCGGCCTAAACTGAGGAAAAAAATTGGGGATATTCATTATAGCAAAAAGTACAAAATATTGTGTTTTTTTCAAAATTGTCGCTCCTTTTTTTGTTTATAGTGCAAAAAATAAAAACCACAAAGGCGATCAAATACCACCAAAAGAAAACTCTATTTTGGGGAAAAAAAATACTTCAATTTTGCTTGGGTACAGCGTCGCATGATCGCGCAATTGTCAGTTAAAGCGACACAGTGCCGAATCGCAAAAAATGGCCTGGTCATTCAGCAGCCAAATCTTCCGCGGCTGAAGTGGTTAAATATCGTGCCTGGGGGGTGTCTATATTATGCCTGTAAAGTGGCGCACTTTTCCCGTGTTTAGAACAATCCCTGCGCAAAATGACATTTCTAAAGGAAAAATTGTCATTCAAAACTGATCATGGCTGTAATGAATTGTCTGGTCTCGGCAATTTACAGTAGATAAAACTCATTGAAAAAAAAAGCATGGGATCCCTCCCCCAGTCCATTACCAGGCCCTTTGGGTCTGATATGAATATTAGGGGAACCCCGAACCAAAATTTAAAAAAAAATTACGTGGGAGTGCCCATAAAATCCAACTTACACAGTTACACATTTTTATTTTTTTATTTTTTAATAAAGGACTTGTCCCAAGCTGTGTTTTGTCGTTTTTAACATTTTGACACTTTTTTTGTGAAATAGTAGAGGTACATTTGTACCCCATTACCAATTCACAAAGGGGGAGGCCGGGATCTAGGGGTCCCTTTGTTAAAGGGGGCTTCCAGATTCCGATAAGCCCCCCCCGCAGACTCCCACAACCACCGGGCAAGGGTTGTGAGGATGAGGCCCTTGTCCCTATCAACATGGCTACCCCAAAGCACCCTCCCCATATTGTGGGCATATGGCCTGGTACGGTTCAAGAGGGGGGCACTCTCTCGTCCCCCCTCTTTTCCTGCAGCATGCCAGGTTGAGTGCTCGGATAAGGGTCTGATATGGATTTTGGGGGAGACCCCTACACCATACGCCATTTTTTTAAAAATTTGGCACAGGGTTCCCCTTAATTTCCATATCAGACCCGAAGGGCCTGGTAATGGACAGGGGGATCCCATGCTCTTTTTTTTAATTATCTGTATCTATATTGCCGAGACCCGACAATTAATTACAGCTGCGATCAGTTTTACATGACAATTTTTCCTTTAGAAATGTAATTTTGCTGTGGTATTGTTCTAAACATGGGAAAAATGCGCCACTTTACAGGCATACTACCCCCAGGCATGATATTTAACCACTTCCCTACCGCTATATGGTAATATGACACCCGCAGGAACCCTTCGTCCCTCCGGGCGGGCGTCATATGACGTCCTGGGATTCCCTGCATTGTGGGGCGTGCACGCGTGCCCGCTGCATCTCTCGGGACACGATGCGTGCGCCCGGCAACCGCGATGTCCGCCAGGCACCCGCGATGGCCCGTTAACCAACAGGGCCGTGGATCTGTGTGTGTGTACACACACAGATCCACGTCCTGTCAGGTGAGAGGAGACCGATAGTGTGTTCTCATTACAGAGGAACCCCGATCGGTCCCCTCCCCTTGTGAGTCCCCTCCCCCTACAGTTAGAATCACTCCCCTAGGACACATAGTTAACCCCTCGATCGCCCCCTAGTGTTAACCCCTTCCCTGCTAGTGACATTTATACAGTAATCAATGCATTTTATAGCACTGATTGCTGTATAAATGTCACTGGTCCCAAAATAGTGTCAAAAGTGTCCGATCTGTCCGCCGCAATGTCGCAGTCACGATAAAAATCGCAGATTGCCGCCATTACTAGTAAAAAAAAAATAATAAAAATGCCATAATTCTATCCCCTATTTTGTAGATGCTATAACTTTTGTGCAATCTAATCAATATACACTTATTGCAAATTTTTTTTACCAAAAAAATGTAGAAGAATACATATCTGCCTAAACTGAGGAATTTCTCTGTTAAAAAAAAAAAAAACTGAGGAAAATTTTTTTTTTCTTAAAAATTGGGATATTTATTATAGCAAAATGTAATAAATATTGTGTTTTTTTTCAAAATTGTCGCTCTTTTTTTGTTTATAGAGCAAAAAATAAAAACCGCAGAGTTGATCAAATACCACCAAAAGAAAGCTTTATTTGTGGGGAAAAAATTATCAAAATTAATTTGGGTACAACGTCGCACGAACGCACAATTCTCCTTCAAAGTGTGACAGCGCTGAAAAGCTGAAAATTGGACTGGGCAGGAAGGGGGTGAAAATGCCCTGTATGGAAGTGGTTAACCACTTCCCGCCCGGCCTATAGCAGATTGACGGCCAGGCGGTGGTTTTGTTATCCTGACTGGGCGTCATATGACGTCGAGCAGGATAACCCCCTAGCTCACGCCCACGGGGGCACGCAGCGCGGCGATCGGGGATGGCGTGTGTCCCTCAGACAAAGCGCTTCCCCGATCATGGTAAACAGTCAATGAATTTGGTTGTTTACAATGTGATCGGCTGTGTCAAAGGCACAGCCGATCACATGTCACAACAAACTCGGTGGAGCGCTCCGTGCGCGCCGCAGGAGGAGTGCAGGGCAGGGATTGAGGAAGGCGGGTGTCCGTTGGACACAGCTCTTCCCCGATCAGTGTAAACAGCCAATGAAATTGGCTGTTTACCATGTGACTGGCTGTGTCCAATCACAGCCGGTCACAAATGTAAACACAAGAGCAGTTACTATCTGATCTCTGCTCTCTCCTCACACACCGATCATGTGAGGAGAGAGCAGAGATAAGTAAGTGAGATATCAGTGTAGTGTTCTGTCTGTATACTGTGCACAACACGACCCCACCAATAGAGGACCTGTCACACAGCCCAGCCCATTAATCAGCCCTTCTGTAAATCAGCCCATCTGATCAAGCAGCCCATCTGATCAATCAGCCCAGCCAATCAATCAGCCCATCTGTCAATCAGCCAATCAATCAGCCAATCAATCAACCCATCTGTCACAGGCCCACCGCCATCAGTACCGCCATTGGTACCGCCACACAGACTACCAGTACCGCCATCAGTACCACCGCCAGTTCCACCATCTATACCACCACACAGGTCCGCCACACAGGCCAGCCACACAGACCTGCTACCAGTATCGCCACCAGTACCGCCACCGCCACCACCTGTACCACCATCAGTACCGCCACCACCACCCGTACCGCCACCTGTACCACCATCGGTACCACCACACAGGCCTGCCACTGATACATTGGTACCACCACTACCACCTGTACCTCCATTGGTACCAACACCACCACCCGTACTGCCACCTGTACAGCCATCGGTACTACCACACAGGTCCGCCACTAATACATCCGTACCACCACTACCACCAGCAGTACCATTACATAGGCCCACCAAAAAGGAATACCATAATGTCGCAAAGGGTTTACACACCTGAGAAGGCATATGCCCTTCTTACCATGTCGGATGATGAGAGCAGTGCGGAGCTCCCATCATCCGATTCTGGTTCGGAATACGAGCCAGTGGAGAATAGTGGATCAGAGTCCGAGTCCTCAGAGGAAACCGTCCCTCCCAAAAGAATGAGATCAGGAAAGAGATCAGGAACATGATCAGGACCAAGATCAGAAGATTTGCCCACCACCAGCAGCGCCAGACCCCAGGAAGAGGAGCCCAGTACAAGTACTGGAATCACACGCCCAAACCGAAGAACCCAGCCCCAGTCCTACCTTCCCGATGCCCTGGCAAACCCCTTATTGTTGCCTGCCAAATCAGGATCTGCTATCATCCCCCCTTTCACTGCACAGCCAGGTGTGCAGCCCGACACTAGGAATTTTTCTCAATGTGATTATTTTTCTTTATTTTTCCCACAAGATTTGCTGCAGAATATGGTGGATCAGACTAACCTGTATGCATCCCAATTTATTGCTGCCAACCCCAATTCTTCCTATGCCCGCATGTTCCAGTGGCGACGCCTAACACTGGACAAATTTAAATTGTTTTTGGGCCTTATATTTAATATTGGGCTTACAAAAAAGAACGAAGTCCATGCATATTGGTCCACCAACCCCATCCACCATATGCCCATATATTCCACTGTCATGTCCAGGACAAGATACGACATGATTATGCGTTTTCTCCACTTCAATGACAATTCACAGTGCCCTCCACGAGATCATCCCAACCACCACAAATTGTACAAGCCCCCTAATCAATTCCTTTTCCCAGCGATTTAGAGACGTTTTTATCCCAGACCAAAAAATTTGTGTGGACGAGTCCCTCATACATTTCACTGGCCGACTGCACTTCAAGGAGTATATACCAAGCAAGAGAGCCAGGTATGGGCTGAAATTAAATCAATTATGTGATCAAGCCACTGGATATGTCTTCACATTCTGGATCTATGAAGGCAAACACTCTCAGCTCCAGCCCCGTGACTGCCCCACATATATTGGAACCAGTGGGAAAATTGTCTGGGAGCTGGCATACCCCCTATTCTACTAAGTATTACTATTATGCTACTTAGGATATCCACTCTGTTTTTAACAAATGTATTTTCTTACTAAATAAATATATATTCTTTTATATTGTATATCAGTTTCTACTCCTATATTTTTTCTAACTCTGTGCAAGTGCCGGGAAAGTCCACTTAGGGGAACCCGTTGTCTTATGTCTATTCGACAAAGGATACCATTTATATGTCGAGAACTATTACACCAGCCTGCCCCTTTTTCGTCACCTTTATAGTAAAAAAAACCCCAGCCTGCGGTACTTTAAAAAAAGTGGAAGGGATTCCCACAAAATCTGTTGACAAAAAAAATGCAAAAGGGAGAAACGGCATTCATGGGGAATGAGGAGGTGTTGGCCATGAAGTGGAGGGACAAGAAAGATGTCCACCTCCTCTCTACCATCCACAATGACACCGTGGTGGAGATCCAAAGAAGACACGGCCCCATTGTAAAGCCGGAATGTATCCACGATTACAATATGTACATGAGGGGTGGATTTAAACGATCAGATGCTACAGCCCTATTTATCATCCAGAAAGTCCCGTTATTGGTACAAGAAAGTTGCGTTTCACCTGTTTCACATGGCCCTTTTTAATTAGTTTGTCTGCTACCAAAATGCAACTCAAAACCAACAAATCACCTACCTCAAGTATATTGAAGATATTGTCACTGCCCTCATTTACCAACAAGGTCCCACCCCAGGAAGCATTCGCTCTGATAGCGTGAGTCGACTTCATGAGCAACACTTTCCCAATCACATTCCCCCCACAGAATCTGGAAGAAGACGCCAAAAGAAATGCCGTGTATGTAGCAGAGGAGGAATAAGAAGAGATACCAGCTATTATTGTCCCCAATGTCCCTCACAACCTGACCTGGGCATCGGAGATTGTTTCAAAAATTATCATACATCCATCCAATATTAGTTCCTCTTATTATTAACAGACTGCCATTTCCCCATTTGCCTGCTACCATGTTAATTAACTGACCCTGGCCTGTTTACCGATGATGCCTTTGCTTGCCGATTTAAACCACATTTCTGACTTCCACTTGCACCAAACTCAGCCTGTTTACTGACGATGCCTCTGCCTGCCGATTTAAACCATGTTTCTGACTTCCATGTGCACCGACCTTGGCCTGTTAATCGACCATATTTTTGCCTGCCAATTGGACTGATCTTTTGGCCATCTACTTCAGTACACAGGGGTCTCACATATGTGAGGGGCTTCAGAATAGCGTTCTGAGTAGAGAAAACAGTTTTCGTTTTCTGTGCTCCCAGAACAGGGTCTGGTTGCCCAGGGGCTTCAAAGCGATTTGGATGGGAGAAGCTTCTACCCCTGTCCCCCTGGCCCTAAGCTTGATGGCCTTCCTGCTGCGTGGACCAATACTTTGGCTGTGCTGACCATATTGCTGCCTAAAATGACCCATGACATTATGGACCATGTTTCTTCCTGCTGCTTGCAGTACTGCAATACTTTGGCTGTGTTGACCATATATCTGCCTGCTGCCTCTACTGACTTTGGACAGTATTTCTGCCGGGACACCTCTGCCTGCTACCTGGACCTGTGCTTTGGCTGTGCTCTGGCTGTGCTGACAGTATCTCTGCCTGTACGAACTATGGACAGTATTCCTGCCTGCTGCCTGGATGATTGCTTTTGCTGTCGCTGACCTCATTCCTGCCTGCTGCCTGGACCGATGCTCTCCTCTGTGGACCACTGCACTTCTAAAACCACAGGTAATCTTTTGTTATTTTGTATGTACCTGCTATGTGTTAGAAATATGAAGGGCCTTCAAAAATGTGATCGGTAGTCAGAAAATAATATGTGTATTTAATGCTGCTAGAATGCCTGGAGGTGCTACTTGGACGTTGGGCCTCTGTATGTGGCCAGCCTGTGTAAAAAGTCTCAAACGTGGTATTGCCATACTCAGGAGGAGTAGCAGAATTTATTTTGGGGTGTCATTTTTGCTATGTACATGCTATGTGTTAGAAATATCTTATAAAGGGACAACTTTGTGTAAAAAAATGCATTTTCATTTTTTTCTACATTTTCCAAAAACTTCTGGAAAAAAATGAATCATTCAGAAGACTCATTATGCCTCATAGATTATACGTTGGGGTGTTTGCTTTCCAAACTGGGGTCATTTTGTGGACAATTCCATTGTCCTGGTGCTCCAGGGCCTTCAAAAGTGTAACAGGTTGTTGAGAAAGGATATGTGCAATTTATGCTTGTAGAACACCTGAAAGTGCTACTTCAATGTTGGGCCTTTGTATGTGGCCAGGCTGTGTAAAAGTCTCACACAAGTGGTATCACCATACTCAGGAGGAGTAGCAGAATGCATTTTGGGGTGTCATTTTTGCTATGTACATGCTATGTGTTAGAAATATCTTATAAATGGACAACTTTGTGTAAAAAAAATGCATTTTCAATTTTTTCCACATTTTCCAAAACCTTCTGGAAAAAAATGAACCGTTCAAAAGACTCATTATGCCTCATAGATTATACGTTGGGGTGTGTGCTTTCCAAAATGGGGTCATTTTGTGGACTATTCCATTTTCCTGGTGCTCCAGGGCCTTCAAAAGTGTAATAGGTTGTTGAGAAAGGATATGTGCAATTTATGCTTGTAGAACGCCTGAAAGTGCCTTTGTATGTGGCCAGGCTGTGTAAAAGTCTCACAAATGTGATATCGCCACACTCAGGAGGAGTAGCTGAATGCATTTTGGGGTGGTGTTATTGCAATTATGCATATGCTATGTGAGAGAAATAACCTGTTTATATGACCAGTTTGTGTAAAAAAAAAAAAAAAAAAAAAAAACCTTAATTTTCCCATAAATTGTGGGAAAAAATCTCAACTTCAAAAAACTCACCATGCCTCTTAGTAAATACCATGGACTGTCTACTTTCCACAAAGGTGTCATTTGGGGGGTATTTGTATTTTCCTGGCTTGTTAGTGTCTCAAGAAATGAGGTAGGCCTTCAGTACATCAGGTGTGATCAGTTTTCAGTGATTGGCACCATAGGTTGTAGACTCTATAACTTTCACAAAGACCAAATAATATACACTAATTTGGGTTATTTTTACCATAAATTTTTTTGCCACAAATTTATGAAGAAAAATGACTTATTTGCAAAATTTTACAATAGAAACTAAAAAAAAGTGTTTTTTTTTCAAAATTTTCGCTGTTTTTTCGCTTATATCGCAAAAAAAACCCCAGCAGTGATTAAATACCACCAAAAGAAAGCTCTATTTGTGAGAAGAAAATGAAAAAAAATGTTTGGATACTGTGTAGCATGACTGAATAATTGTCATTCAAAGTGTGAGAGCGCTGAAAGCTGAAAATTGGTCTGGGTGGGAAGGTGCATAAGTGCCTGGTATTGTAGTGGTTAAAGGAATATTTAATTTTTATTTTTCACTTTAAGCATTAAAAAAAAATCACTGCTCCCGAAAAAACGTCCGTTTTTAAAAAAAATGTTTGCATTGATGCATGTCCCCTGGGGCAGGAGCCAAACACTTTTTATGACAATATCTTGCATATAAGCCTTTAAAATTAGCACTTTTGATTTTTCATGTTAGTGTCCCATAGACTTTAACGGTGTTCTGGCAGCTTTCGAATATTGTTCGCTGTTCGGCAAACAGGCGACCACCCGATGTTCGAATCGAACATCGGGCTCATTCCTATTTGTCAGCAGTTGAAGTTCTTTTAATGGTCGATGTCCCCAAGTGGGTGTTGAATAAATCAAAATCAGTGGCATCACTAGGGTTGGTGTCACCCCCCTAGTAAGGCACTGAGCAGGCTAGCACATCAGTGAGGCTCTCCCCCCATTTTTGTTCTCAGTGACCCAAATCTTGTCCTAATACTGTCCTTAGTCACCCCCAATATTGTCCTAAGTGACCCAATTACTGTCCTCAGACCCCTATAACTGTCCTCAAGCCCCTACAAAAATTTCCTCAGTTCCAACCCCCCTTAATGATCCAATTACTTTCCTTATTCCCCCCAATAATGTCCACACTTCTCTATTAATGTCCTTAGTAAACCCATTACTGTCCCACCACAAAGAATGACAGCAGTGCCAAGGCTTGGGTGTCACCCCTCTGGCGGGTGTCATCCGGTTGCCACCTGTGTGCACTCCCATAGCGACATCACTGGATCAAATGCCTGTCTGACACTCATGCCTTTTAGACTATGTCAGGTTACTGTTCAGATGTGCCCACAGTATAATTGTAAGTGGCATGGAGTAGGTTTGTACCTTGTAATATAGCTGATAACTGCTGTGGAACTTTTTCCTTTGTTGCTGCTGTATTATCCTTCTGCAGTGTGGACAGGGTTAAACTGAATATTCATTAATACAGAAGTGCAGCAGCCATCTTTAAGAAAACCACTTTGCAGTGCTCTTCTAAAGAGTGTCTCCAGTGCAGGGGCAGGCCTCTTGGCTGGAACAGGGTCAGTCCTGGAAGGACAGTGATTGGCTGCTGCAACAAAGCAAGGAGAAGAGGGCCTGCAGTCTTCTGAGAGGGAGAGAGGTCTTAAATGAGATGGTGTGAGGAGAAAAAAAAAAAGACTGGACTACTGGCTAAATTAAAGGACTGGACTGCTGCCCACAATCAATTGAGACCACAGAGCATCTGCTCATTGCACAGGACCTTGCCTCAGAGATGGGAACTTTCTCCCTGGGAAGGTGTAAAGCGTGATTTGGATGTTTGGTGAGATCAGATGGCACTACAGAGCATTCCCACCACTGGTAAGGAAGCAAAAGGTGGACTGTCTCTGCAGGATTGAAAGAGAGAAATCATAACTCCTATCCCTGCCTGCGGGCTTGAACTGAATAAGAGCACATGGCTGGAGACCCAGAAGAGGGTGCTCTGGGTCCGGTGGGAGACTGACATTCCCAAATTATTCTGTTAGGAATAGTTGGAGTTTCTTTAATGGCCCCAACATTGCTGGCCAATGTTTTTTTTTCAACATTTACTGGCCAGTGGGATAAAATTGGGACTATAATATATACTAATAACAGGTTAGAAGTGCCTTTATATACTGTTGCTAGGTAAAAGCAATTCAATTATTTTAGTTACAGAGTCAGAATACTGTAGACGATTACCCATATCTCAATATAACCAAAATAGCAGCGCTGTGAATAAAAATAAGTGATAATGCCAGTGTTGAATGGGGCAAATTAATAGAACCCAATCTCAATGACTAACACAGTTCTCAAAATCAAAAACAATAAGTGTTTGATGAACAGTCCTACACAGTGGATAAAGTCCAAATAGATAATGTGGAAAGATATAGGCTCAGACCCCAGTCTTTGAAGCAGGAAATGTAGATAAAAAAAGATTCCTTCACCGCACCACTGTGGTATCTAGAAATAAAATGCGCGCTTACCAAAAGGCAAGCACAAGGGGGCTTGCGACCTTAACCCGGTCAGGGCCTTTCATTAGATGAGCTTGTAGAAAACGACATACCACTTCATCCATCAAAGAGTGATGATACCGCTAATCCACCAAGTCACGGGCAATCCCTCTTATCATAGAGATTAATAGAGACTCCTAGCTGGGGGTTTGTTCTCGTTTAGGGGTACCCCGGGAAAAGAGAGGAGAACATAGCGTAATCCTGGTTTTACGATTTATTAAAAGAATTGAAATAGCACTTACAGTGTAGCAGATACAAATAGGCATAGGAGGCTGGCCGGCTAAAAAATGAACACCCATCCTGCAGATGGTAGATGCAGCACGTCAGCACATCAGCTCGCCCGACGCACGTTTCGTCACACTCTGACGTCGTCTGGGGCACAGGCGACGCACTGACGTGTCGCACCTAAATAACACAGCGATGCAACCAAGCCTCGTAGTGAGACGAGACCGGAAATCACCTTGCGCTCCACCAAGTATGGGCGGATGGTACAAGAGCCATCTTGGATATGGGAATCTTGCCAAATCGTATAATGTAATTCATAGTACAAAAGTCCCCAAGATTAAGCAATACAGTGCGGGACAGATGGCTTAAATACCAGTACTGCCACACATATTTTGCCAGTAGGAAAAAAATAAGCAATCTCAGGGGAAGTGTACACCTGATAAATGTAGAGCGAACACCTACAATCTATCGCAGCCTTAAAGGACTGTTAATTTAAAAGGTAGACTACTTTATTCTTATAGGGGCCCGACCAGGGTGTACATACAGGGCACAACATTAAACTCTCGCTTTACCAAGGGAGTAACATAATTAAAAAAAAACGCACCTAAATTATAATTTGGTGTGACTAAAATGAATGATCTAAAGACAAATGTAAAGGGTTATATAAAGTTATAGGGGAAGAGAAAGGTAATTTGGCTGCCCCATAACAGAAAATATTAAACATATATACATAATAGATACAATATAAATAAAAAACTTATGAGGTGGAACCTAAAATGCAAATGACAGATAGATGGAAAATATGTTATACCCATCTAACAATATTAATACCTATATGAAGTCAGATTGGAATAGGAAGAAATTACCCATATCTCTCAGAGTAATGTTATTGTCTTATTGATTGTTTGCATAAGTAGACTTGCTAATCTAGACAAGTTAATGCTTGTGCACATGTTCCAGCATACAGACCAGCTCACGTGTGTGCTCTGACTTAACCTTTGCAGGTATGCTGGGGCAGCACAAGCCTGTAGTTAGGAGTAGGGATGTAGGAAAAACCTTGCACATGTATGGTGGACTTTGAAATGTTAATTTTGCATGCAGTCAGCAATAAAGTTGATTTAAAAAAATAAATAAAAGAGCCAGTGTAAAAATGATTAAAAAAAAACACACAAAATGCCCCATCCACCTGTGCTTGCCCACAAATTCATGCTCCGGTCCCTCACACAGGGGCTCCACCCCCCTAATCCATGCATCCGTCCCTCTACTCTACATGCAGGGTGGCAGACACATGGATTCCAATGGAGTGTTTTTTTTTTTTTTTTGACGCATGTGATTAGAGCCAGAAGCTCTAAATGGCTTAAATAAAGGGGTGAGCTCAGGGTGCAGTGCACTATGCCCCAAGCCCACCCAGTTGTGTCACAATAGCGAATAGTCAATATTTCCTTCCCGATTCTTTGCCCAGCCAATCATGAGACGGGTCCTGAGACCCATCATGTTGGCCAAGAGGAGACACAATCCTATTAGCCAAAGAGGAGAGGAGACGCAGAGGAAGCCCTTGCCTAGCATAAGCCCTGTTGGGTCAACATACATCAAATCCTCAAACCCTTTAGAGAGGCAACTAGCCAAAATCTTAGCAATGTTTGCATTGACATTCAGAAGGGAGATTGGCCGATATGAAGCACTTGGGAACCAGCACAATAAAAAGACTGCTCCCTATAGATTCAGGTAGCGACGCCAATGGCTAATTACTTGCAAGGCTGTTCACATCAGTGGCAAGTCTGGGCACAAACACAAGTGAGCGCAATACTTTGTTACAGTCTAGGAAACGGTTCTAGGTCTCTTTATTTTTTGTGTATAGTAGACTGATTCTTGGTTCCTTTCAGTATTCCGAGATCGGCTAAATGCCAGAAAGCAGCTCCTGATATACAGATCAGCACCATTTAGAGCGGTGGTTCTCAACTCCAGTCCTCAGGACCCACCAACAGGCCAGATTTTAAGTATTACCTTGGGGAGATGCAGACTAGAATACTGCAATCACTGAGCAGCAAATGATATCACCTGTGATGTATTTCAGTTATCTTGCAAACCTGGCCTGTTAGTGGGTCCTGAGGACCGGAGTTGAGAACCACTGATTTAGAGGCTCTCCCACTAAGCAGAAGGGTCTGTGTTTAAGGTCTGAACTTCTGCTTCCTTTAGAACCATGCATCTCCCTCTCCTCCCTTGAACTCCCCATGAAGTCACTCCCTTCCATAAGTGCAGGGAATGTTTTTTCAGTGAGGTGTGTGTGTGTGTGTGTGTGTGTGTGTGTGTGTGTGGGGGGGGGGGGGGGATTAGTACCAGTTTGGAGTCATTTAGAAGCAAAGCTGCTCACTTAGATGGCCATGGACTTTGGCAACCAGAACACATGGCCCCTCAAAATATTGTTTCTTCATCTCCATTCAGGTTTATTTTAATAAAATTGTACATTCAAACAAAATTATAATATATATTGTCATGGAACGTCCCACACTCCGCTTGAGTGCTTCCGTCTTATACCACTTCCTCCCAGTCTGTATACAGATATTATGAAGAAAGAGCGTCTAGATCAGAAAAGTTGAAATACCAAGTAAAAGTACCATCATCCCAAATGTCTAGTACAGAAACAAAGGGCAGGAGGTAGGGAGCGGCCGTAGTTAGCTGCTTCTGTCGGCCAGTATCTCAATACCCCATGCAAGGGAGAATACGCCCCTATTGCGGTACTAGGTATAGTCAAGTATTCAGTACAGACAGATAAAGAAGGAGATAATATAAAAAAATTTCATTTTAATAGAAAACATGATTAAAAGATTATAACAGTGTCACATACAGTTGTAATTAAAAAACGGAAGCAGTAAATACAACCAATTGGATTACAACCCATAGTGATAGTGGACACAAATAGAGCTTGGATTCTCGACCGGTTTCGCGGTTTTCACCGCTTCCTCAGGAGAGCAATATCTGTGGTACAACATACAATAATTATAGTAAATACATAACACGAGAAAGACATTTGTCGATGCAGCAAAATCGTTAAACAATACATTAAACACTTACATACAATTTAAGTAGAAAAAGGATGAGCTCACCCGTTCAGTAATTCTCTGTGGGTGTGTAAGGCCCCAAGTGGTTCCCCCTGCGGCGGACACAGGGGATAACAGACAGCCTCTAGATGGATAAATTTTAGATGATAGAATTATATAAATCAATAGACTAGGGAATCAGTCGAAGGGAGGGATAGAATAGGGGGGTGCCAGAAGTGTGCCTCTCAAGTTAAAACCAGTGTGCAAGGATAGGAAACGAGGAAACAGTGAAGGTAGATGGCAGTGGGGGGAGGGGAAAAAGGGGGGGGGGGGGAAGGAGAGAGGAGAAGGGGAGGGGAAGGAGAGAGGAGAAGGGGAGGGGGGGGAGGGGGAAAGGAGGAGGAGGGGGAGGAGAGAGGGGGGGGGGAGAAAGGGGGAGGGGGAGGGAAGGGGGAGAAGGGGACAGAAAGGACGGGGGGAAGGGGAAAGGAAAAGAGGGACAGTGAGGTCAGTGGAGGGAGAAGCCACTACTCAAAAGGTGTAAAGGGAAAAAAACAGGTTAAGAGGAATTGCACACAAAGGTAAGGAGCTGGCACTCACCCCTGAAGTACTAATATATTGTAGACGCATGGGCTGGAATAGATGAGGACCATATAACAGAGGATCATGTAGCGAGCGAGATAGAGTCGCCAGCCGCTGTTAGGTTGGCACTAAAGGCCCCCCCCAGGTGGGCTAGAAATATTGGTGTATGCAGGGGGAGGTCACAACGACAACTGCAATCAAAAATTGTAATGAAATTACCATATCACAGGGGTCATATGGAAAGTTAACCCACCAGTCAAGAAAAATCAACCAGAAAGGGTTAAAATTGCAAGTTAGAAACAATGTAGAATAGCAAGAGTATCAGAGAGGCACTCTAGTATAACAATAGATAAATATACAGGGAGCGTTGTATAAACAGGTTACATGCAGAGATGTTGGATTCAGCAGGGATGCAGGCAGGGAGGAAGGTCTGCCTGAGAGCAAGGGAGATAAAGGAAGAGGGGGGGCGGCAGCACTTACCCACATCGGTGGTCCTCAGTTGGCACAGCGTCAGGAAGCTGTAGGCTCACATAGCGGCCATAACCGGCCGCTATAAGAGCACCCCAACCCGGAAGTCAGGGACGGCGCAAGAGGCGGTCCCTGACGTCACCGGATCTGTTCGTCTGTATCTGTACAGATATCCCAACCTGAGCACAAACAAGGCGACACTTGCTTGTTGCTACCAAGAACTCACTTTATTTAGAATCAAAATTACAAGACTTTATATGCAGTTGGAACCTCCTCTAACAATACAACTGTAACTTAATTAACATGAGCTAATTATCTAATCCTTTATACAGCCTAAGTGACTGAGACATGACCTTTCGCCCAGACTTGTGGTCACCGAGCTTCACACAGTTATAGCAACACAATAGCAGTCGTCCCGTCTCCTACATTGTATAGAGGACTATGTCATTAGCTCATTCAATTAACATAAACACAGGTAGTTGGAATTGATGACACCAGCATCTCCTCACAGGATGTGTCCCAACA
Source organism: Aquarana catesbeiana (assembly GCA_037953035.1). Classification (NCBI taxonomy): domain Eukaryota; kingdom Metazoa; phylum Chordata; class Amphibia; order Anura; family Ranidae; genus Aquarana; species Aquarana catesbeiana. The sequence continues at coordinate 487,212 of JBBHAA010000176.1, forward strand.
GAATGAATCAGTCTTATCAGCAGGGGGCTGCTGGAGGAATCCCCCCTCCCTCTTCAGGGACACAAATCTACAGTAAGGAGTCCCCATACAATATATACACGACTGAGTCCGATTAGTACAGTTCAGCCTGGATTTCTCATTCACCTCACAGAGTATTGTTCCATTGAAAATCCAGGGCCCATAATCAAGAGGTAACAGGCTTGCATACAGTCCTCTGTTCTGCCTAGGTCTGTCATATACATATTTTTTTTTTTTGTGAAGATAAAAAGGGAACTGTAATGGGCACCTTTTCATACCCATCTATGTGAAAATAGATATTTTTGGAGCAGAGGGTCACTTGAATTCCAACTTAAAGTGGTTCTAAAGACCAAAGTATTTTACCTCAAGGCATTATCTGCATGAAGGTAAAAAACTCCCATGATCAGCCCCCTCAGCCCCTCTTAAATACCTGGCACCTCTTGATTCAGCACTGTGCCCATCTTCAGCAGTGCTGCCCTCTCTCTTCACACAGTACACAGGTGCAGCAGTGAGAACCATTGGCTCCTGCTACAGCTAATCAAATCCTGTGAGGAGAGTGTGGGGGGGGCAGGGCTGAGCCACAAAATGTGCATCTACGGATGCACATAGTCTAGGAGCATGGAAACAGCTTGCTATGAGGGCAGTTAGAGGAGTGGACAGCAGTGATGGGAGACCCCAGAAGAGATGGTAAGGGGTTGCTCTGTGTGATACCATTGCACAGAGCAGGCAAGCATAACTTTTTTTAATCATGTTAAAATAAACACCCTTTACAAAGAACAAACATGTCATACTTACCTCTGTGCAAGAGTTTTGTACAGAGTGGCCCTGACGTGCCTTTTCCGGAGTCAACCAGCAGAACTCCCAGCCCCTCTTCATTGGGTGCCCCCACAGAGATCCAATTTCCATGGGGGCACCTGTGCGGGTGCATCCCGAGTCCTGCTGCATCCATTGACAGACAGCAGGACTCGGCTCTGCCCCCAGCTCCCATGTCACTGGATTTGATTGAAAGCAGCAGGAGCCAATGGTTCCTGTGGCTATCAATCTATCCAATGAGGACCCGAGAGCGGCTGGAAAAAAAAAAAATGGGCTCAAGTAAGAAAAAAGGCGGGGGGGGGGCTCTGCAGTGCAGAGCAGAAGTTTTTTTTACCTTAATGCATTAAAAAAGGTGAAAAACCATGAGGGTTTACTACTCTTAAACAAAAAATTATGCCTTTACAACCACTTTAGTCCGATTTGACATACCAAGAACATTCTAGTTTAAGTCATCATGTTAAGCTCATGAAACAAAAGACAGCCAAAGGGTTTTTAAATTAACAGCTTCCCGGCCAGCACACAGCGATATACGTCGGCAGAATCGCGCTGGTGGGTAAAAGGGCGCACAGGTACATCCTTTTTAAGAAGTGGTGCTGCCGGCAGTGCGTGTTGGCTGTGTTCTGTGACCGTGGGTCTTGCAAACTCAATGTCCGTGATTGTGTCACGGAGAGGTAAAAAGAAGAGATTTTTGTAAACAAAGCATTTCCCCATTCTGCCTAGTGACAGGACAGATCTCTGCTCTGTCATCGGGAACTGTGATCACTGTCTTGTGTTGTAGCCCCTCGCCCCCACAGTTAGAATCACTCCCTAGAACAAACTTAACCCCCAACATTGCCCCCTAGTGTTAACCCCATTCACTGCCAGTGTCATTTACACAGTAATCAATGCATTTTATAGCACTGTTCGCTATATAAAAGGACAATGGTCCCAAAATAGTGTCAAAAATGTCTGATGTGTCCACCGTAATGTCGCAGTCCCGATAAAAAATTGCAGATTGCCACCATTACCAATTAAAAAAATGCCATAAATCTATCCCCTATTTTGTAGATGCTATAACTTTTGCGCAAACCAGAAGAATACATATCGGCCTAAACTGAGGGGAAAAAAAAAAAAAAAAAAAAAAAAAGCACCCATAGACAAACATTACAGCACAAACCTTTAATATACATTCCTATCGGGGGCGTGGCCTGCGCTTGAGCTAGATGGCAGCATAAGACCAGAGCTCCGGCGTTATACAGGGATATAGCGGCTCAAAACACGCCATCGGGTCCCGTTTTTGCGCTCCATAGCTGGCGATCCACCCTGGGACAAGGCAGAGAGGATGTCCAGAAAAAGAAAAGAACAAAGGAAGCCACAGCGCCTGACGGACTTCTATAGCGCGAAACAAGAAGGTAGGCAAGATGGCGCCGGGTCATCCTCAACCCCAGCAAACGTCCCCGCCGGCCATCTAAGCACACAGAACAGCCACAGGCAAAATAGACCTCCTCCAGACAGCCCACATCCATACGCTCCCTCCCCGCCAACGGGTAGCCCTGCTAAGGCGAATTTTAGGCTGGATGAAGAGGGATCCCTCAGTGCAGCAAGCCCGGGCCTGGACTCGGGGGATGACACACGTGAGCTCCCTGACTCCATAGAGACCTTTCCTACCATGCATCAGCCAGTGATGGACACAGTGTTGAAAGATATGCTCTTATCACTGAGAAGCTCACTACAATCAGATATGATGAAGTGTATGCACAAGTTTAACACTAACCTTCAAGCTGTAGAAACACGGGTTGAGCACATAGAGCAAAAGATGGGAGAATATGCCGTCACCATCAATGACTTAGTGGACTCCCATGAGGAAAGAGAAGGAGACACAGATTGGTTAAAAGATAAAATCGCAGACATTGAAGACCGCAATAGGAGGAACAATTTGAAAATCAGGGGGATTCCTGAAACAGTCCTGCAAGCTGACTTAAGATCCTACGCCACTTCGCTGTTTAAATCTCTCCTACCTGATCTATCAGATTTAGAGATCACCATCGACAGAATACATCGTCTGCCAAAACCGACATATCTGTCTGAGCATATCCCCAGAGATGTGATTCTGCGCCTGCATTTTTATCATGCTAAAGAACAATTGATGTTGTTCATGCGCCAGAAAGATCAAATCCCTGCGCAGTTTCAGCATCTTCAGTTCTATGCTGATCTTTCTCAATACACCTTACAAAAGAGGAAGAACTTAAACACCATCACTAAAGCATTGAGAAATCACCACATCACATATAGATGGGGTACCCTACCAAGCTCACAATTACTAAAGATGGACGCACCCACGTAGTGAATTCGCTAGAGAAGGGCCTCTCCCTTTTGAAAGAATGGAATATAATTCCAGAACAGGAGATGACATCGGCTAAAACCCCCAGATCAGTGGAACCTGCGTGGAAAACGGTTACCACAAAAAACGCAAAATCACACTCCTGACTCAGGATGGTTACCTATAACCGACCAATCCCTGGAAATCTGTCTAAGAGCTCTCAGGCTTGAACTATTTCCCCCAAACACTTGAACAGCGATAAGCTGTACCTTAACGTTTGTGTTTTCAGGTTTGGGATCGGCCCTTGAAATTGCCGACCCCACACTAGTTTGGCGATTACACTGCCTCTCAATTTATGTTTATCTCTTTTTGTTCCTTTTTCTTTTTTTTGTTCTCTTTGAAAATGCAGCAGACAGAACGCGTGCAAGCATCGCAACAGTCATGCCTTACTTCAAGTTGGAGATGGGTGGTGAGGAAAGTTCCATCTTCATAACTTTTGTTGAACTTACCACTACACCGCCATCTAAAAGTGAGTACATTACAAGTTCTATTTTTCCATATAGTACCTATTCCTTGCTATACCTGAAAACGCCACAAGAGGGCAACATTGCCTCAAAATTGAATACTTATCAAATTACTCCAGATAACACACAAACCCCTCAATTATGGGTATAAAACTTCTATCCATTAATGCAAAAGGCCTAAACCACCCCGCTAAGAGGAAGTCAATGTGCAAAGAGGCTCTTTCCAACAAATCTGACATCTGCGTGCAAGAAACGCACTTTTCCACAACGGCTACCCCTTCTTGCACCCACAGGAACTTTCCATACATATTTACTGCCAATGCCCAAAACAAAACAAAAGGAGTCCTCACAGCTATTCGGGATACAGTGGCATTTTCACTCCATGAAACTATCAAAGATCCTGGGGGTCGTTTCCTAATATGTGACCTCAATTCCATCACATACACTATTGTTAATGTGTATGCGCCCAACCAACACCAGATACACTTCCTACATAAACTCCTACGAAAGATCAAGGCCCACCAAAAAAGGAAGATTGATAGTCTGCGGAGACTTTAATACAATCCCTGATAAGAATCTGGACTCTTCATCTAGCACTAGACGCCCGGGTATGTCTCTCTTGGCCACATTACACGCGCAAGACCTATACGACGCTTGGAGGTGCCTGCACGCTGGCGAAAGGGATTACACCTTTTTTTCCTCTCCACATAGAGTTTACTCTCGAATTGACCTTTTTCTTGTGGATCGAAACACCTTAGCCCAAACGACATCTACAACAATAAATAACATCACGTGGTCTGACCACGCGTCCATTACTATATCCATAAAAGATGACTCAAACTGCAACGTACCGAACATGTGGAGATCCAACACCTATTTAATGCAACAACCAGACTCAAAAAATGTTATAAACCAGCATTTGAAAGAGTTCTTTAGTGTCAATGAGTCCTCGGTGCAGGATCAGTTTATACTGTGGAACTCTCATAAGGCATATATACGTGGTATTTTTATACAATTAGGGGCAAGAGCTAAGAGGCAGCAGCAACAACGAGTAAAAGAATTAACAGACAAAATATTTTCGCTCGAAACTAAGAACAAACAAAACACGACCCCCATAGTATCCCAGCAACTTACACAATTACGTAATGACCTCAGATCACTACTGCTTGAGGGCTTTGAAAGATCATCAAAAAAAAACTTAAAATGTCATATTACGCTACAGGAAACAAAGCTGGCAAAACCTTAGCATATAGACTGAAAGGCCTCAGACACAAATCAAAGATCCCTTATATATTGCATCCTACCACTAAACATAAACTTTATCATCCTCAGGATATAGCGGACACTTTCAGTCACTATTACAGCACACTATACAACTTAAGACGATACAAACACTATACAACCCAGCACTGACTCAATTAACTCTTTTCTACAATACTTAGACATACCTTCACTCACACAAGACCAAATACAGACCTTGAACCAAAAATTTAACTCAGATGAACTACATAAAATTATTGATTCACTCCCCAGCAACAAATCACCAGGCCCTGACGGCTTCTCTGGGGAATATTATAAAACTTTTAAACACCTATTAATTCCATATTTGGAACGCACATTTAACACCGCTGCTGCCTCTGCTTCTTTCCCACCAGAAATGTTGAGGGCAATAATTGTGACTTTGCCAAAGCCAGGGAAGGAACCCAATACCCCCCCAAATTTCAGGCCTATCTCATTGCTCAACACTGATTTGAAAATATATGCCAAACTCATTGCATCCCGTTTACTAAACATACTCCCCCTCCTCATTCACCCTGACCAAACCGGGTTCACCAAAGGCCGTCAAACGTCAGACGCTACCCGCAGGCTGTTAAATATCATACATTTAGCTAAGACGCATAAGAGGCCTTCTCTGCTGTTGGCGTTGGACGCAGAGAAGGCCTTCGACCGCATACACTGGCAATACCTCACTCAGGTCTTGAGCAGGTTCGGTTTTTCTGGCACCATTCTCTCAGCAATCCTGGCCTTATACTCTAAACCCTCAGCCCAAGTATATACATCGGGAGCATTATCCAAGCCTTTTAACATAACCAATGGTACTAGACAAGGATGCCCCCTATCCCCATTAATCTTTAATTTACTCATGGAATCCCTGGCTATATATTTCCGCTCCCATCCCGACATTGAAGGCTTCTGTATAGATAAATCCACCCATAAGATAAGTCTATTCGCGGACGACATAATCATGATCTTGACCAATGTGGAATCTTCCCTGGCTTTGGTACATAACGCACTAAATATGTTCAATAAAATATCCTACTACAAAGTAAATGAGAACAAATCCTATATAATGGGAATAGGTATTGACCCTGGCATACAAGATAAACTTAGTTCAAGATTCCCATACTCCTGGGATAACAATGGGATAAAGTATCTGGGCATAATCCTAACTGCAAACTTAGATAATCTAGTGGCTGCTAACTACACTACATTTTTAGGAACCCTCCAGAGAAAGCTTGCAGATCTTGCCAAAGTGGAGATATCGTGGACAGGTAGACTGGCAGCGTTTAAAATGATGGTTCTACCACAGCTACTTTACTTGTTTAGAACGCTCCCAGTCCCTGTCCCTAATTCCTTCTTTACTAGTGCACAGTCTCAGGTCGACAGATTTCTCTGGCAGGGCAAGAAGGCAAGATGTGCATTCATGAAACTCACTAGGTCTAGGGATGCTGGGGGAATTGGACACGTCATACTAAAAGACTACTATTTAGCAGCAATTCTGTCACAAACCAGATATTGGCTATCCCAATCTCAGGCCCATAGATGGATAGAGCTAGAGACAGCACAAGTGCCTAGGACAAACCTAGCTGACTTATTATTCTCTTCCAGATTTCAGGCATACACTCAAACACACCTATCTTCTACAATGGTTGCTACTCTACTAGCTTGGAAGACATTCATAGCATCCAAATTCACGAACCAAACAACCAAAAGGTATCCCGATTACTGTATCCAGCTTAACACTGGTTATACCAAACCTTCGTATATCACACTGGATGTCTAGAGGCATACTATCACTAGAGGACTTCATGAACTGTCCAATTCCCAAAACATTTGAGATCCTACAAACCAAGTACAACTTGGAAGACTACGACTACTATAGCTACATCCAGATATTGCATTTACTTCAAAGTTACCCCTATACTTCCATTACAGTACCATGGCGAGTATTCCTATACCTTACAAACCCCAACACTAACATAAAAGGTATATCCTTGTTTTATAACTTAATCAACAACAAACAGGTGTTCACCAAAACTGACAACATCATAGCATGGGAACATCAGCTGGGCACAACCTACTCTGAAGAACAATGGCAAAAAGCATTACGCAACACAATTGCAGCCACAAAATGCGTTAGCCTATGGGAGACAACCTATAAATTAACACTTAACTGGTATTTAACGCCATACCGAATTTCTAAATTCGCAAAACAAACTTCACCTCTATGCTGGAGAAATTGCGGACGAGTAGGTACACTTCATCATATTATCTGGGAATGCCCAAGTTTACGTAAATTATGGCAAAAAATATTTAAACTAATATCAACAATAGCAGGACTTACAGTTACCCCGAAAGCAGACCTAGCTGTCCTATCATTAGGTATAGAAAACATACCGGCAGCAACCAGAACTATAATTCTACATATCTTACTTAGCACTAGGTTAACAATTCTCAGACATTGGAAAGATTCTAAACCCCCCGCCTTCAGTGAAATTATAGAATTGACGAACACACACGCCACCTATGAATGTATGTTTGCAGCAGCCAAGGGTCAATACATGAAGTCACAAACCAAATGGGCTAGATGGAAAAAATGGTACACACACACCCATCAGGATTAAGTTCTTTTCGTTTTGACTACCTGCAACCTACACTCAACTGAAGTAGGCAAAGCTGCATATAGTTTGTTTTGTTTTAATTTAATTAATTATTATTATTAATGTTACCCTAACAATGTTATTACCAATACGACCAACTCTGCACATTCGGAATCCTGGTCCTTTAATTAGCTTACTTCCGGAATCGCTAATAGATGTGTATGTATGTTCATGTCAAACTTCCAACTGACAATGATACCATCATATTAAAGATGGTCCGCGAGGGCCGATATCTAACTAACTTTGTATACTATCGGAAATGTAATGTCGCAGAATATTCATGCACTAAACTCTATGCGAACTGTACTATATACTTTATATTTGGTTTATGTTCTGTATTATTTACAACCTGTACAGTCTGATTCCTCCAAACTAATAAAAAATATTGGAATATACATTCCTATCCTATGTACAGAAAGAAGACAAACATGGTAAACAAAGTAACAATTTTATTACCAGATACAATACGTGATTTTGTAATATTGAAATACATTTAGATAAACATTGGAACCCCTTACCAAAAAGACCCTTGCCAGGAAAATAGGTGGATATGCATGATAACCCCCAATCACCAGTGTCAGAACCCAAGATGTCCATCTTACAATTGCATACAGAAAAAGTATATCTAGTGGTACTTTGTCACATTCAAACATTCATTTATACAACTTTGCTGAATTATTTAGGATGTATATGTTCAAAATCCTCAGGATTCCATTGACAAATTTGCTTGTATAAAATCTTTAGAGGACCATTAAGACAAACTAAATAATAAGTCGTTTTCAAAGTTGCGGACATTGCCCATTATGTCTAGGACATCTCCCTCTTGTTACGCCACATCTCCTTCTTGTTATTCCTCCAAACACATTCTTGTATTTTGACTTTGATCGCCCCCATGTTGCTCTCCACGTTTTGCTTTGCTATGTCTAGCAATTCATTTATCATAGATGCGTCATATAAAGGAACGCGTGCAGTATACTTCTTGTTTAGTCTGTATAGATTTTCAGCCTCTGAAAGAAATGTGCATCAGATTGTGTAAAGAGATAAAGAACAATGAAAATATCAATGAGATTTTTATAAAAAAAACTTCTCCAGTATCTTTCAAAACAGGCCTGCATATAGTTTGCCAACCTTATGTTTTTATGAAAACTTTAGTTTATTCACAAGAAAGCCTACATTTCTGTGCTTTAGTTCAGTTCATGTCAATGGGAACAAAAATGTAATGTTGCAATAGTAACCATGACGACAACGCATTTCAGGAGCGTGTCCCACTTCATCAAGGCTTGATAAAGGGGGATACACACCCGAAACACGTTGTGTCGTCCGGCAGCTCTGCATTTGTTCTCCTAGTAGCAATTGGCATTCACTATGAGCAAAGCAAAGCTTATCCATCAAGTCCGTCCCAAGTGGAGAGTGTGATCTTCTCAAGCTTTATCCTGTCATACATCTCCTGCCTGTGCAAATTGGTGGCCACTCTGTACTCCATTATCCTGCACTGACAGGTGTGGGGGCATGGGCTGCTCTATCCTGGATCATTGCCGATTGGCACATGGAAATGCCAACTTATACACAGAGGATTTCTTTACTTCATGGTCTCCAGATATCGCTGATATGCCCCTTATACAAGGATGGACAAAACACCCCCCTGTTCAGTTTGCAGCAGAACTACTGTACAGGGGAAATGTTCTTACCTGAACGGCAAAACCCTTTGAAATCTATGGGAGCCAAACAGGAAAAGCCAAATGTGCCCACGTTGAAGGCTTATATGCAATTGGCCATAAAAGGGGTATGGGGGTCCAGGTACTGCCCTGGGGGACACGCATCAATACAGGTGTTTTTTTTTAATTATCTTTTTTTCAGGAGCAGTTATTTTGATTATGCCACTGGGGGATCTATAGTCTATAGCGACTGCTCTGGTGGGGTCCTATTTTTGCACAGGGGTCTATTGTTGCTGGGAGGGGGTTTGGTATTCCTGGAAGAGGTCCATTGTTGCCGAGAGGAATCTACTGTTGAGAGAGATGTCTATTGATGCTGGCTGCTGGGAAATCTGCTATTGCTGCTGGGGGTCTATTGTTGCTGGGGGGGGCGGATTTTTGTTGTGGGGGGCATTGTTGTGTGCAGGAACTATTGTTGCTGGGGGATCTATGGTTGCTGGCGGAGACAAGGGGTGACTTATAAGGAGGGGGAGTTACTGCACCTATTCTCTGAGAAAAAAAAAAGCCCTGTATGAAAGAATATCAATACCTGGAATGCAGCCTATAGCATCCACCAAGCTCATAATACAGAGAGAGACAACTATGAATACACAAGTCTTATTACAGGACTTTACTCTGTAAACTCACCTCCACAAGTCTGCATGTTGAACAGAGGAAAGTGCATCACATCGGGCGTCTCATATCCATCTCCTTCAAAGACGTAGCAGCTTTTAGTTGGAGGGTACTCATAACGTTCATTGGTACTTACTGGAAAGGAAATCCGGTGATCCTTACAGTATTCAGCTGTTCTTTTCAAAGTCTTCAAAAAAAAAAAAAAAAAAAAACACACACCCACACCATTAAAAATTAACCCATTGTACTCAAATAGTAATGATGGCACAAACCTTGATTCAGTTTAAGAACAGTTTTGCAAATCATATTTAAAAATTCAGTGAACCCCATTGAACTCTTTTGGGAGGCTATGCTCTACAGCCGTGGCCAAAAGTTTTGCAAACGACACAAATTACATTTTCACAAAGTCGGCTGCCTCAGTTTTTATGATAGCAATTCGCAATCTCCATAATGTTCTAAAGAGCGATCAGATAAATTGCAATTAATTGCAAAGTTCCTCTATGAAAATTAACTAAACACTTCAACTGCATTTGTGAAGGAAGGGCCGTCTTTAATATTGATTGGACCCTGGACAAACATTTTCTTGAGCCCTCCTCCATGCAATTTCTCCATCTACCTGCTCTGAGACAGACAATAAATAGAAGTTAAACTGAATTTACTGAATCAGATCAGGCAGCAATTGCAATTGGTTGCCAGATGTTACAGTGTATCATTACCGCTCACTGATTGGCTGCTAGAGGTTACAGCCCACATTAGGGCTCACGGATTTAAGAGAGGTTTCAGCACATAACTTCTGCTTGTTGATTGGTTGCTAGAGATTACTGCATATCCTTACCACTCAATGATTGGTTGCAAGAGGTTAGTGCACATCATTACTGCTCACTGATTGGTTACTAAAGTTTATAGCACGTCCCCTCTGCCTGCACACGATGGACTGGCGAGGTTAGGGGACCCATCAATAGGCAAAAACTCCTAGGACTCCTGGGATCAATGGCAATGCTGGGGGATGGGGTGATCAGTGGCAATGCTGGGGGGTTGATTGGATCAGTGGTGGGGGGGTGGGATTAGTTAGGAGGCAGTACACTGTGGCAAATTCTGAATCATGTAGAACAAAGCTGGAAATCTTTGGCAAGTATATAGTGGGGGGTTCTTCACTGACCACCAATGTGAGGGGGAATATACAATGACCTCCATGTAAGGTGGCACTTCTGCACCGACCACCAGTGTAAGGGCAATTCTGCACTTGGCAACAACGTAAAAGGGAAATGTAAACTGATCACCAATTTAAGAATTTACACTGAAAACCAATGTAATGGGGGATTTTACAAATAAAGGGGGATTTCTACACTGGCCAACAATGTAGGAGGGGGGGGGGGATTTACACTCACCAATTTAAAGGGGCTTCTATATGGACCACCAATGTAAGGGAGGATTCAAAACTGACCAAAAATGCAAGTTACGATTTTTTTTTTACAGATTAACATGAAGAGGAGTTTCTACAGTAACTACCAATGTAATGGGGATTTACACTGACCACTAATGTAATAAGAGCATTCACAGTAACCACCAAAGTAAGGAGGGATTTACACTGACCACCAATTTAAGGAGGACCTTCACACTGGCCACTAGTGTGAATGAAAGGATTGCATAGTGTGTTGGGAATCCATGCAAAATAGCTTTCCTGGACACCACAGAAAAGTGCTGCCCTTTAGCAGATACACAGCAGTTCCATTAATTGTTAATGATGCCCTCACACATCGGCTGAGATGTGTGTATTCACATGCTCCAAAATTCAGTGCTGTGGCACCATGTTATTTTGTAAAGGGTTCCATCCCCAATTTGCTTACCTTTGCAGAACAGGCTGATGTTGGGCTGAATGACCACAGTTGTAGGCAGGACTTTCAAGCATGTCCCTTTACCTCCCCAGTGGGCAGCATTCAGCAGAAGTGATGGTGGATATGACCTCAGGGGGGCATGATATACATATAAATGCCACCTCTATTAACATATCAATGCCGCTGGTTGGTATCCATTTACATATTCATGCTGCCGTGATTTACATATCAATGCCAGTTATGTACATGTAGACACCGGGTATGCAGGTGAGTCATCTGTACATGTTAATAGGGCAGAGCTGGGCAGCATTAGTAACAGAACTTCACAATGAGATATTGGGACACAGCACAGGACTAAAACTTCAAGGGAAAAGGGAATTTAAACTGGGATAGTTGGAAAGTATGAGGCATCTGCTTTGGGCCCCACAATGATGATGGGTTTTCTTGAGCTTTCTTGGGCTACCTTAAAGATGGTCCTGGAAGAAGGGTTCAGGGCGCCCAAGAAAACCCAACAAGTGCCAGGACCTCCTCTTACAGTGAATTCAGCTGCAGGATTGGGACACCACCAGTGCAGAGCTTACCCAGGAATGGCAGCAGGCAGGTGTGAGTACATCGGAATGTGCAGTGAGGAGACTTTGAGGATGGCCTGGTGTCAAGGGCAAACAAAGAAGCCACTTCTAATATGATGGAGCATATGTGATGTGATAATCATGTGTCTTAGGGAACAAAACATGGACATTTTGGGTCCACAGCCAGGAAACTCCCCAAACCTTAATCCCATTGAGAACTTGGTCAATCCTCAAGAGGCGGGGAAGGAAAAAAAAAAAAAAAAAAAAAAAAACCCCCTCACAAAATTCTGATAAACTGCAAGTATGGATTTTGCAAGGAAATACAATGGATAGTGGCGCAGGTTATAGTATATAGCATGAGATTAGAGTCCATACAAATGTTCTTTGAGCTGTTAAGCTCTGTGTGAGGAAACAGTCTATGCAGACAGGGCAGCCTTGCAGGGGGAGCCGAAGCCGACTCCAAACATGGTGGATTCCCTGTAATCCACCACCGCTCTCCAAGCCTCGCTTTGGACTTCTCTGCAATCCACCAGCTGCTCTTCAAGCCTCGCTTTGGACTCTGCACACTTGCTGGAAGTTTGCTGCTGGTCCAGATGCCGGCCATGAGAAGGATTCACAGGATGTGACCCCCTCTGCTGGAAGCTGTGATGGAGATTGGTGTAACAAGACTAACCTGTGCCTGAGTAATGAAACCTAAATGTGAGTGTTTTTAATGCACTTTGTTTTCTCTGATTATGAAAGAGTGGGCTGCCAGTCAGGATGTGGCCCAGAAGTTGATTGACAGCATGCCGGGGGAATTGCAGAGGTCTTGAGGAAAAAAAAAAAAAAAAAAAAACCCACACAAACAAACACAGGCTTTCCATTCAAAACGGCAATGTTTACATCTGCCAAGGCCAGAAGTGACAACGTTGTGCATAGCCTCCAAAAGTCAGAGCTGGCCAGGGACATCTGGTCCTTGGCTGGCAGTTTGCCATAAAGCTGACCAATTCATTCTCTGGACGGGCGAGCCGGTAGAAGCCCTGGAGGGCGGCGGGAGGGTGGGGTGTAAAAATCAAGCGGCTAAGCAGCTGCCATGATTGTTTTTACTGTGCAGGGAATCTCTGAAAAAAAAAAAAAAAAAAAAAAAAAAAAAAACAAAAGTTTGCTATGTATTTTTTTTTTTTTTTTCTCTTTTTAAAGATTTCAGCAAGGAAATGTAAAATCATTTTCCTCTGTAAATATCAGCACTGCTACAGCATTTTCTGTACATCACAGAGATGATAAGAATAGAAAAGTGTAGCGCTATATTGTGCATAAAGAAGGTGTGTCATGTATAACACCTATGTGCATATCAAACGTTAGGATCTGTTAAACCCAACATGTGAACTTACTAGTGATGGCCTCTATAAAAATAGAGTGATATAAAAAGTGATGTCAACGTATAATGCGAACGTTAGGTTCTGTTAAACCCAACGGGTGAACCTATTAATAGTGACCTATTTAAAAATTAAATTAAATGGAAAAATATATCTGTTGGTATCAATATATAATGAAAAAGCCTATGAATCGTGTGCACACAATCAATATAATCATCAACCATCAAATCCAAAGCCCAAATGTGTATATTACAACATGACATAAGGTGGGGATAAATGGCGAGTCCCTGGGGTATTAAACAGTTCATTCAATTTTGTAAAGGAATCCTGGGTAGATGCCGGTATCACAACAACATCTATTCCTATCTTCAAATAGGCTTTTCCAACTCTTGACCAGGCAAAGAAAATGATGTAAAATGCCCTTACCAGACGCGGTGGGCTCACAGGCCGTTGGCGGTGAGTCGTATGAGCTTGCACCGTTTAAGTACGGTAGGGTAACAGTTGTCCTTGGTCTCTGGCAAGAGGGTCTTGGAAAGGTTCCCGATCCAAAGCGATGTCCCGGATTCCTCCTCCAGCGAGCATTTATATCTCATGCAATCAGGAAAAATGGATAAGGAGAAAAAAGGCTCCACATAGTGTGAATTCCGGATTACCAGGAAATTTTATTATATCAAAAAAGAAAATTCCAGTAAAAGTTTAGGTAAAAACAAAGTTCCTAAAAATGACAGAGGTACATTTAGCGCAGTAACAGATGATAAAACGGTGTCATACACCCGACGCGTTTCATCTTCAAAAGACATCAACTGGTTGTCGTCTTTTGAAGACGAAACGCGTCGGGTGTATGACGCCATTTTATCATCTGTTACTGCGCTAAATGTACCTCTGTCATTTTTAGGAACTTTGTTTTTACCTAAACTTTTACTGGAATTTTCTTTTTTGATATAATAAAATTTCCTGGTAATCCGGAATTCACACTATGTGGAGCCTTTTTTCTCCTTATCCATTTTTCCTGATTGCATGAGATATAAATGCTCGCTGGAGGAGGAATCCGGGACATCGCTTTGGATCGGGAACCTTTCCAAGACCCTCTTGCCAGAGACCAAGGACAACTGTTACCCTACCGTACTTAAACGGTGCAAGCTCATACGACTCACCGCCAACGGCCTGTGAGCCCACCGCGTCTGGTAAGGGCATTTTACATCATTTTCTTTGCCTGGTCAAGAGTTGGAAAAGCCTATTTGAAGATAGGAATAGATGTTGTTGTGATACCGGCATCTACCCAGGATTCCTTTACAAAATTGAATGAACTGTTTAATACCCCAGGGACTCGCCATTTATCCCCACCTTATGTCATGTTGTAATATACACATTTGGGCTTTGGATTTGATGGTTGATGATTATATTGATTGTGTGCACACGATTCATAGGCTTTTTCATTATATATTGATACCAACAGATATATTTTTCCATTTAATTTTATTTTTAAATAGGTCACTATTAATAGGTTCACCCGTTGGGTTTAACAGAACCTAACGTTCGCATTATACGTTGACATCACTTTTTATATCACTCTATTTTTATAGAGGCCATCACTAGTAAGTTCACATGTTGGGTTTAACAGATCCTAACGTTTGATATGCACATAGGTGTTATACATGACACACCTTCTTTATGCACAATATAGCGCTACACTTTTCTATTCTTATCATCTAATACAATTAGTCTAATTGTTAGTGTTGGCGGCTTGATTTTGTTTGGTTGGCGCAGCAGTTTTTTCCTGATTTTACATCACAGAGATGCCCCTCCATAGGCGGGATTTTTACATTTTCATGCCTATTAGCTGAGAAAATTGGAATTTTTAGTTCAACAGTTTGGGCTCCAGTGGCAGCTGGTGCTCAATTGTTTGAGGGGGGCAAACAAACCTGACCCCCACACCCCTCATTGATCGATCGCTCAGTCCCTGATTCTCTCACCCACCAGCTGGTTTTCAGCTCCACCCCTGCATCTCCTCCCAAGTCCCGGCGGTAGGGATGAGCCGAACACCCCCCAGTTCGGTTCGCAGCAGAACATGCGAACAGGCAAAAAAAATTTGTTTGAACACGCCAACACCGTTAAAGTCTATGAGACACGAGCATGGAAAATCAAAAGTGCCAATTTTAAAAGGCTTATATGCTTTATGTTTATATGGTCATAAAAAGTGTTTGGGGACCCTAGTCCTGCCCCAGGGAACATGTACCAATGCAAAAAAAAAAAAAAAAAAAAAAAAACACACACACACACACACACACACACACACACACACACACACACACACACACACGATTGCCCTACAGTCTATTACCAGGCCCTCTGGGTCTGGTATGAATATTAAGGGGAACCTCATGGCAAAAAAAAAAAAAAAAAAAAAAAAAAAGCATGGTGACCAACCCCCCCCCAAAATCCATACCAGACCTGAAGGGCCTGGTGATGGACTGTGGGGGAATCCCATGCTGTTTTTGTCAATGACTTTTATGTGCATTGCCGGGACCGAACAATTCATTATAGCCACAAGTACTTTTAAATTACCTTTTCCTTTAGAAATGTCATTTTGAGGGACGGTTCTAAATATGGGAAAAATGTGCCACTTTACAGGCATACTATAGACACCCCCCAGGTACAAAATTTAAAGGAATATTTCACTTTTATGGTTTCATTTTATGCATTATTGAAATCACTGCTCCCGAAAAAACGGCCATTTAAAACTTTTTTTGCATTGATCCATGTACCCTGGGGCAGGACCCAGGTCCCCAAACACTTTTTATGACAATAACTTGCATATAAGCCTTTGAAATGAGCACTTTTGATTCCCATAGACTTTAACGGTGTTTTTGTGTTTGAACAAATTTTTGCATGTTCTGGATGCAAACTGAACGGGGGGGGGGTTGGGGGGGGTTGTTCGGCCCATCCCTACTTCTAAAGAGGATTAGCTCAGATATACAGAAGACAGGATGGAGATGGCTCCCCCCTGCATCTCCTCCCGTGTCCAGGTGGCCACTTCTCCTGGCCTTTCGGGTCTCAGAACTCCCAGCCAATCCGGTCTCAGGACCTGCTCCTTGATTGGCTGGGAGAAGCATGAAGATATTTAGCAAATATTAAAGCATTCATGTCACACAAGTTGGTGAGCCCACCCTTATTGAAGCCAATACGAGCCTCAGGCTTTAATGTTCTTCAACACACACACACACATGCTTCCGGTGCCCTGCATGGAGATTACGGGGTCGGGCGCATGGATTGAGGGGCAGCACCCCTTATGATAGGCTGCCACTTTTGGTCTCCCATTGATTTCAGTGGGGTTTGGGTATAACATTTTTGACGTTCTCTGAACACTTGAACTGAGCGCGGGGCAGTTCAGTTCATCCCCAATTATGTCATCACTTTTGTGTTTTTTCAATCAGTTTTATATCTGTTGTTGGAGAGTTACACAGCAGAAAGAGGAATCTGTGCCACAGAAATACCTGGACAATTGTGGATCCCAATTAAGAATGCTGCCGCTCAATCCTAGTAAAATACTAGTAGTGAAAAATCAATAAATATGCAGAGCAAATCTATGGAATATCAAACTGTGTGGACAATTTCCACCAAATATGTATTCTACGACAGATGGACTTTATGGTTCTAAAATACCCAGCCCCCCACTAGAACACTCCGCCCCATTATATGGGTGAAATTATCCTAAATTATGTAATTGATCAGATGTAAAAAAATCAAATGCAAATTCTCTATAATAGGTGTCTAAATAAAGTGACTGCTTATTTAATAAATATACATGTCTGTGATAGCACAGGATCCAATATGTTGAAAACAAAACTCTTAACCATAAACAACGTGAAGAATTATTGGCTCCTACAGAAAACTTGATTCAATGAAAAAACCAAAATATATGTGAAACAAAAAAAAAAAAAAAAAAAAAAAAAAGAAGGACAAAGGTTCAACGCCAAATGGCAATTCTCAAACAAATAAAACTGGAGAATGGCGAGTTGCATCGAATGACCATAAAATGTGGTTACCTGGAATGGATCTCCTGCACTGAAGTCAAAAGATAAAATCAGATCTACTTTGCGATGAGGAGGCAACACTAACGGGTACGGAGTATTGATTTCCAAACCAGCATCAATCAGATGGATGCGATCTTTTTTAAGGAGGTCGCTGTCTTTTAGGATTTTATCTGGGAAATAAATAAAAAATATTACACAAAAAACCACCCCACACACCTTTATAAATATTCTCAGGAAATAAATTCTCAGGTGCCCGGCCACCAGAATAAAACAGGTAAAACTGTATACTTAACTCACAAACCTTGTGAAAGTCAGTTGCAAGTTTTTCAAATGTACAATTTTTATTAAAGTGTCAGACAGGCTTTTAATGCAGAAGAGGAGTCCA
The DNA here is from genome assembly GCA_037953035.1 of Aquarana catesbeiana. Classification (NCBI taxonomy): domain Eukaryota; kingdom Metazoa; phylum Chordata; class Amphibia; order Anura; family Ranidae; genus Aquarana; species Aquarana catesbeiana. The sequence goes on from JBBHAA010000176.1 coordinate 505,309, forward strand.
TGTATAAAACCTTTGTTGTGTGAATAGGACTAAAAACATTGGCACAATTAGGATGAAAAATTCCCACACTTCCTCTATTGTGTGGTTCCTGTATCAGCGCCATTTAGTTTCCACAATGCATTTTGGTTCACTGACCGAGATATTTCTGGGGGGGGGGGGGGAAAGAGGCATTGCCACTAGGTGGCACTAACAATATAGGAACACCATATTAGAGAAAAAAAAAAAAAAATTTCAAAATAACTAGCAATTAAAATTATAGGCATTGGAATTTCCTTTCAAATTTGTCTGTTTGTGAACTTAATGAATACAAATTCTGAATATCTTAAGTTACGAATTATTATATAAATAACAAATGCTGCATCTAAACAAATACTAAAAAGATATATTGTTAATTGTTAGATCGTTACGTGCCATTAGTTTAGATATGCATTCATTATTTCAGATAATGCATAATCTCAGATAAATTCATATTCGTTACCTTCACTAACAGCCAAATTTGAAAGGAAATTCCAATACTTATAATTGAATTTAGTTAGTATGTCAGATTTTCCATTCTTTTCCATTCTGGATTTTCAAGTTTCTAAAAATTTTGAAATTTCACAATTTGGAATTTCTGAAAATTCGAAACTCAGAATTTTGTAAATTGAAAAATTCGGAACTAAACGAATTGCACAAGTCTAATTTTCATCCTGTATATGTGAAGGTTGGTCAGATCCACAGAGTGAAGCTTTTATACATAGACCCTTTAGTCTCTCTTGCATAAAAATATTCTTAACTGCTTGTTTGCGTACACACACAAATTTCTACACCTGCGAGATGATCTTGGCCTGGCCAATCAAGATGGCTGAAAATCCAGAGCCCAGTAGAAGCCGGTCAATGAGATCAGCAGCCAGTGTGGGAGCTCATGTAATTTCCACTCCAGAGGTGTGGCATCAAGGTCAGATTTTTGTCTTGACTTTGGCTCCCAGTTTTAAAGCTGCCTTGTACCCAGAGAAGCAACGTGCCTGAGGGCATATGAATGTCCTACATCCCTGGCTGGGTGTCTCTTGGGTAGGATGACTTTATTTTTATTGGTAGTTGCATTTTTCTGTTCGCTGTAATTGTCTTTTTGGAAATCTGTCCTAGTTCTTAGCAATAGACTTTGATTTTCTGCAGCCTCCAACACATACTTATGAACAATCTACCATGTGAACAAGTTCTCCACATGCTCAGATAGGGTTTGACATTATGGTAATTAAGAGGAGGATGGCAAAGGGTACACTTTTCATGAGCGTGGCCCATTTAATTAATTGTGGTTACAGCCCAGCATGCTCCAGTTCTCTCTACAAAGTCTTGAAGAGAATCTTCTTGTCATGGCATAGGAGGACAACTGCTCTTCCAGTCCCCATAGCTCCTGCCATAGACCTAGTTCTCATAAGCAGAGGTACTCCTCCCCTGAGCACTCATTGCAACCAAGAGGCAAGAAATGCTGGGGCTGCAGTGCTGATCCTTTATCAGATAAGCTCATGAAAACTGCTTCCAGGACATCTTTAGGGACAGACTGAGCATCAAATCATGTCCCTTGAAAAAGGTAATTCAAGAGTTGCCGTTGGAACTCTACTCAAAGTTAACAGCCACTTCAAAACATTCAAGACATAGGTCCAGTGACTAGTTCAGAGCATCTCAAACCCCTTTAACCAAGGAGTTTCCAGGCACCTCTCCAAAAGACATTAGGTTCTACAGAGAGTTCATTTGTCCAAAATGTCCACCCCTACTGCACATTCAGCCCTTCCTGATACAGAGGAGAAATCAGTTTGATTCCTTGGAGTTGGAACAGGACTCTGAAGAAGTCACGTGACGTGACGATATGCATTAGGATTGGAGCACGGGACGCTGCCATAGACAAACAGGAGACGAGCTCGGCGCTCATAGTTACTACACACTGCAGCATTGTTTTAAATGTAAGTTGATTGGACTTGTTTTATTAAATAAATATACCTTTTATATGGGATCACGCTATGTGCGTCTTTCCCCCTCACACTGTACATCACTACTCTACCTGACGAACACTGAGGAGAGAGGCACGGGGACATATTCCAGTTTCCAGGCACGGGGACAGATTCCAGATTGGGGACACTCCTGGAGGCATACGAGCTCAGCGCTCGTGGATTGATGCCCACACTCACTTCATGAAAGTGAGTGCCACCCCCCCCCCGTGTGTGTCTTTCCCCCCCTCCACTGTGGTCGTTGCAGAGTTATTTTACATGCTGTATACTTTTTATTTTTTATATTTCGCGTGGCATGTTCATCATTGTCATTGCCTGTATACACGGAACGTCTACACCTGCGGGTCATTTGCAACACAGGCTGTACACCTTACAGCTGTAAGGTAAGCGGCTTGCAAACACGGAGGTGTCCTCACTGAAGATCCCCCCTCCCTTCACGATTGGACTTGTTTTGTGTTTCTCATCACGTGTTTTTGCTTTTTGGACTGGATGATAGAACTAATATTCATGTTTGTCCTAGGGATTTGTCACTTGTAGTTCACCAGGATCTGGCACGTTTTTGCTAATGGGGCACTAGCCCACATATATTTTTCTTGAAAATATATATATATATATATTTTTTTTTTTGCATTGTGTCATTATTCACCCTATTTGTGTTGGTATATGCATTTTTGTTTTGCTATATTCAAGCAGTCACTGTTTCACGATTACCTTTATATATTAGGCTTTGTCTGCCTGCAACATGTCATGTTGATCAGCTACGTTGCACTGCACTGCATCCCCACCATGTTCTTTTAGCATGTAGGATCTATTCATGCATTGGCCCGTTTCTGCTTTTTTTAGTTCACTTTGCCACTTTAGTCATCTTTGTAGCTTCCCTCCCCCCCCCCTTCATCACAGTGCAACTACCATCTTCCCCCACTTAGGTCTAGGCTTTACTTTTGCCATTGCCCAAAAAAAAAAAAAAAAAAATCTGATTAAAAAAAGGTTCTTCTGACAGGGTTCTTTCCAAAAAAACTGATAAAGCAGCTACCTGCGTCTTGAGCGTACTTGCTGCTAACCCCTTCTCCAAACCCTCTTGAAGAAATTCCAAAACTAAAAATGTGGTACGAAAATCAAAGTTTTTACTGGAACACCAAGAATTACAGATCTTCCAGACTTTAAAGTAAATGTCTTGTCACTTTTTTTCTACTTGCAAGAAGGGTAGAAATAAGCTTCTCTGATAAACCTGTCTTAAGATTTGTTCTTCAGAAACCAAGCTGTTAGTTTGAGATAAGCTGGATCTGGATGGAGAATTTGGCTCTGACTCAACAGATCTGCCCTGATTGGTAATCTCCAAGCAGGTTTCACTGAGGTTCATCAGGGTTGAAAACCAGGGTCTTTTCGGCCAATAAGGAGCTATTAATATTAGCTCCGTGGACTCCAATCTGAATTTGGCTAACACCTTTGGTATCAGTTGAAACGGGGGAAAGCGTAGGACAGACAGAAGTCCCACTTGTGAGCTAACGCATCTACTCCGAGAGCTTGATCCTGTCTCTGAAGAGAGAAGAAGACTGGTATTTTTGCATTTTCTTATTTTGCAAAGTCGTCCACCTGGGGATAACCCCAACTCCTGGAAATTGTTTTGAATTATTCCCGATTGAGAGACCACTCTGCTTCCCTTATTGCTTTCCTGCTGAGGAGATCTGCTAAGGTGTTTTCCGTCCCCTTCAGATGGACTGCTGATAGAGAGGCCACATTGTTCTCTGCCCATCCTAGGATCTGATGAGCTAGACCCATTAGGGTTTTGCTTTTTGTGCCCCCTTGCTTTGTTAAATATAATACTGCCGTCATATTGTCTGACAATATTTGGACATGTGGATTCACTAAAAATTCCCAGAGGGAGAGGAGGCTTAGGTGAACAGCCTTCAACTCTCTCCAATTTGAAGATCTTCTCGCTTCTGGTTTGGTCTAAACTCCCTGAATAGTTTTTTCTTCCAGATGAGCTCCCCATCCCCATGCGCTGGCATCTGTAGTCAGCCTTCTGGTTACTGGAAAGATTCAAGGAAGCCCTTTTGAAAGGTTTCTTTGGTTCCTCCACCACCAGAGCGATTTTTGCTCTTGCCCCCATGTTGAATTTCTTCTCCAGAGGTTCCTGGTATGACCAATTCATCAGAATATCTGATTGCAGAGGACGGGCATGCAACCTGGCCCACTGTACCAAAGGAATTGCCGCTGTCAACAGTCCCAGAGCGGACATGGCTTGTCTTACAGAGATCTGCGTTGGATTGAAGTGTTTTCAGGGTCAACTGTATCTTCTCTATTTTCTCCTGGGGTAGAAAAATTCTCTGTTCAATGGAGTCTCTCGTACCCCAGAAACCTTACCCTTTGAGATGGTATTAAGTTTGACTTCTGAAGATTGAGAAGCCATCCCAAACTTTAGATGCGTTTGAACTGTCGGTGGGTTGACCTCTACTTGACCCTTTGAGTTGGCAAACAGTAGCAGGTCGTCCAAAATAGGGTACTATTGAAATCCCCTTCAGCCTCAGGGGCTCCAAAGATTCCGCCATCACCTTTGTGAATACCCTGGGATGGGAGGAAAGTCCGAAAGGCAGAGCCCGAAACTGCAGGTGCAAAATCTCCCCCCCAGATTGACTGCGAGACGCAGGAACCTTTGTGATGGGGGCGCTATTGGTATATGGAGATAGGCATCTCTTAAATCGATGGAAGCCATGACACTTGGGGGTTAGCAAGTTCCTCACTGAGAAAATCGTATCCATCCTGAATTTTTTGTATTTTATGGATCAATTTAGAACCTTCAAATTGAGAATCAGACGGAAATTTCCTGATGGCTTTTTGACCAGAAAAATGTGGGAGTAAAACCCCTTCCATATAAAAAGATATAAAACATCGGGGGGCGTGGCCTGACACTGAATGGAGTAGGACGTGTGGACCCAGAGCTCCGTCCATTACTCCTGTAAAACAATCAATCCTGGACATACTGACTGGCTGGACTGCCTCTCTGGGACACCTGGAGCGGCTGGACCTGACTCCTGGAGGAGGGAGACGCACGGCGGCCCGAACAGAGCGGCGATCTCCCGCTCGGCGGGTAAAAAAACTAATAGAGACCGCGGCTTCGGCCTACAACCGGAGGCCGCGGCCATCTTGGTACACCTCAATCTCGGCCCTGCCTGGATCCAGCCCCATAAAACAGGTACCTGGCTACTAGATAGCTCCCTGAAGGAGCTGGACTGTGCTCACTCCTCCTCCCCCTGGCCTGCTCACCCACCTGGGATCCAGAGAGACTGCCAACCACAAACGGCCTGGCTGGTGGCCTGGGCCTACCTCTGCTGACCGGCGGCCATTTTGGCACACCTGCCCCCTTTGCCTGTGCTGTACACAGACTGTGGCCCTGCTATCCCCCTGTAAAAGGCGGTTTCTCCTGGGGACGTGGCCTGACAGTGGAATAGGACACATTCCTGAGAAGATCTGTACATTAATCCTGATTTTACCCCATCCTATACCCGCAGACCCCTCTAAACAAGCTTAGTAGCTCTCCTTTTGTGACCGCTGAAGAATCCAGTCAAGATGTCTCCCACAAAGGCTCAGAAAGCAGCGACAAAACTAGCTCAATACCGCCGACACGAGGGAGAGGAGATGGAGGAAGATGGTGTCGCTGAGAAGCCTGAGGAGGAACGTCCGGCGGGAGATACGGATCGGCTTCTCGAGGCAATCACATTCTGCAGAACTTCACTAACAGTCCAGATAGAGGAGATAAAAGGTAGATACATCTCTCATCCGGCAAGATTTACATAAACTCCGGGACCGGGTTAAAACTGCAGAAAACCGAATCAGCAATGTGGAAGACGCCATCCCGCCCCTGCAAGAGGGGACAGAACGTATACAGCGCCAAATCCAGCAACTGTTCTCCAAGCAGGATGAAATGGAAAACAGACTGAGGAGATGCAACCTGCGATTAATCGGCCTCCCTGAAGGTGCTGAGGGAAAGGACCCCACCACATTCCTCGAGCAGCTACTCATCACACACTATGGCAGAGAGGCATTCTCCCCAATGCTAGCTGTGGAAAGGGCCCACCGAATGCCTGCCAGACAACATCCGCAGGGAGCACCCTCACGCACCTTTATAGCCAAGCTCCTTAACTACAAGGATCGGGATGCGGCCCTGAGAATGACGCGAGAAAAAGCAACATTCAACTAGGGAACAGTAAAATCGCCATATTCCCTGACTTCTCAACAGAAGTACAACGCCGCAGACAGGGGTTCACAGAGGCCAAACGCAGGCTGAGATCAAAGCAAATTAAATATGCTATGCCATTTCCAGCTCGACTCCAAGTAGAGCAAGATGGCAGAGTTCACTTTTTTGAGGACCCCGAGGAGGTGATAACTTGGCTGGAACGCCGGGGGGCACCGGAGAGAGCAGACTGATACCGCTGTAAGTACACCTTTTGCTACCACTTACCACAACCAACACAGCATACAACTCCTGACACTTACTGCGGACCTGATTAGAAATTAACAGATATGCGCTGTGCACTGAAGTGGACTTATGCAGATCAAACTGCTAGATTTAAATACTCCTCGCATCAGCCCATTTATTCGCTCAGTGAGCCAGATGGAAGACCCGCCAGGGAACTGAGTTATATCCTTACTACGAGAGTCAAGTTTAGCCTATCAGTCAACAAGCTGATTTTTCCCTTACCCACATTTTTTACTTTAATTTAATTTGTTTTCCCCTGACATCTTATGTGGCCCAATATATGTTTTTTGAGAAGACGAAGCCCCAGAGAGGGCACAGTCCTACCCCTTTATTGAAAAGTGCGAGACTTTACCCCACTCAACATTAGAGAATGACAGTGGGATTGGGAGCCACTGCAATGAACACTTATATACCGCTCCTCCAACACGAAGTGTAACCCGTCAGCACTCTAGTGCGGTGGCCCCAATTACTCACGTGTTTATTGCTTTATCATGCAAAGTTATGTATTACCTTGTTGGGGATTTTCAGCCGGTTTGGGGAGGATGCCTGCAACAGTTGGGGAGGTTGCAAGGCGGGGTGGGGGGTGACAGTTCAACCGTTGAACAGATTTGTATGTGTTATAACCAGATGGTACACCAAATAAAAGTTGGACATTGTTGTTGCAGACATTAAATGTTAAGCTATACCTAGTAAAGTGCACACTAAATATACAGTACAGACATCTGAGAAGGCTAACCAAAAAACTAGATGTATATATGATGGCTGGAATACGTTGCTGTATAGAAGGGAACACATGGGGACTCTAAAGTTTCTCACCTGGAATGTGCGGGGCTTGCGTGAGAAGATAAAACGCTCGGCGGTCCTCACATTCCTTAAACAACACGCTGACATCCTAGTCTTAGTGGAGACTCATGTGGAAGGGAGACTGCAAATGGCTCTTCGCCGACCTTGGGTCGGATGGGCATTTCATTCAACCTACACATCACACGCACGTGGAGTATCAGTTTTGGTGACCAAATCAATACAATTTGAACATAGAGGTTTCCACGGACCCACAGGGAAGGTATGTCTTTATCTGTCAAGCTGTATGGGGAACCTTTTCTTATTTTGACTCTATGTACCCCCCCCATTCTCCATACCCATAATCTTAGAGGGCTTCACATTCATGACCAAACACCCCACAGTCCAGGCAGTCTGGCTGGGGGATTTTAACACCACACTAAACCCCTCGGTAGATAGACTTCAACCCTCGAATCCACATCCAATAACCAGAGAAACCAAATTTGCCAAGCTAATTTCCTCCTTTCACCTTGTGGATTCTTGGAGATACAAATACCCACACAAACAATCCTTCTCTTGTTTCTCTTCCTCCCATGGCTCTATGTCTAGAATTGACATGATATTGTTATCACAGTCTCACACCCCGACTACTAGAGACGACTTTTTCTCCCAGGCTGTTGTCTGACCATAGCCCATACTGGATTACACCAAGTATGCCCACTGACAAACCAAAGCGGAATTGGCGATTAAACCCGTTCTGGCTCTCACTACTTCCTGAGGATGATGAACTTATGAATGAGTGGAAGTTGTTCTTCAGGAACAACGATCGCTCAGCTTCCCTGACAGCAATCTGGGAGTCTTTTAAATCTCATGTTCGCATGATACTCTCAACCCGCATTAACAGAATTAAAACAGATTCCTCTGGAGAGCTTGATAGAGCGATAACGGTACTATCCCAATCTGAACAAAATTATATAGATGATCCCTCTCCCGCAAATGCAGACTTACTTAAACTTCAGACCAGAGTAGTAGCCCAACTCCAATATGGGAAAGAACGACACAAAATGTTCTTTGCTAGACAAAGGCTGTTTGAGCACGGGGAGAAGGCTGGCAGGCTCCTAGCATACCTAGTACACAATGAAGATAGACCCCCTGTGGTAATATCTTTACACGGTCCTGGCGGTGAATCCATTACTAATCCCCTCATAGTGACATCTATGTTTAGGGTTTTTTTTATTGACCTTTACACCTCAAAAAGTCCTGAGGATAAGGGCCCAATGAACTCCTTTTTGGAGGAGACGGCACTCCCCCAGTTAACAGAAGACCAGGTTAATCTCCTTGAGGCACCACTCACTGAGTAAGAAATAGCATTGGCTATTGCTGGATTTGCCAGGTCCAAATCCCCGGGCTCGGACGGCCTACCTATAGAATTTTACTCCCGATTCAGCGATTTTCTGATCCCAAAACTTCTAACTTTATATAACCACCTATTCGAGACATTTACACTTCCCGCTTCCATGAGAGAGGCAACAATAGTCCTCATACCCAAACCGGGAAAAGATCCAGGATACCCCGAATCCTACCGCCCAATCTCCCTATTACAAGTAGATATCAAGATATTAGCCAAGGTACTCTCCCTCCGACTCAATCAAGTCATTCTCTCTCTGATACATACGGATCAGGCGGGGTTCATGCCTGGTCGTAACACCTCGTTCAACCTACAAAAATTGTTTATAAATTTACAGGCCACACATGAAAATGTAGGATCCCGGGTGATTATGACGCTTGATACGGCCAAGGCATTTGACTCTGTGGAGTGGGGATACTTATGGCAATGCTTGGGAAAATATGGCTTTGGCCCCAGATTCCTTAAGTGGATCAAACTACTTTATCAAAGTCCCACAGCTAGAGTGGTGGCGAACGGGTGGCCGTCTCAAGAGTTTGACCTCAGTCGAAGCACCAGACAGGGCTGCCCTCTTTCCCCACTTCTCTATGCCTTAGCTGCAGAGCCTTTGGCTGTGTCGATCCGTGCAAACCCTGAGATCGTGGGTCTACAAATGGGAACCCTAACTGAAAAAATTAGTTTATATGCGGACGATACGCTATTATAACTCGCTGACTCAGGCCCATCCCTTCAAAAAGCATTACAGTTGATCGAACACTTCGGAACGTTTTCCGGTTTAAAGATGAACTGGGAAAAGTCTCAGATACTACCTATAGACAGTTTCCCACCATCTGAATCATGGACAGATACCCCACTAAAAAGAGCAGACACAATCAAATACCTAGGAATCCATATATCCAGAGACCCGGCTGATTATATTCCCCTTAACATTGAACCCCTCTTTTCACTAGTCAAAACCAAAATACATACTTGGGCCCCTCTACCACTAGGAGTATGGGGTCGCATAAATCTGATAAAAATGGTCCTTCTCCCAAAAATCCTTTACATATTGTGGCATACCCCACTCTATCTCCCATTAAAACACTTTAAGTCTCTCGAAGCTTTACTCAAACCCTTTGTGTGGGGGACTAGCAGACATAAAAGCACATGGTCAGCGCTTAAAAACCCGACAGACATGGGGGGAATGGCCCTACCGGATCTGAACCTTTATTACATTGCATCACAATTATCACAACTATTCCATATAGACAAGACAGACAATGTACGCTTCCTGACCCTTCTTTGCTCCAAAAGTGTGCAACTCACAGGCGATTCTCTTTACGCAATTTCTGCGGGATCCAGGAATACTGAAGTGGGGGGGAGACAAGAAGTCCTTGTTACACCATTATAGACGTATTTGGGACCTTGCTTCTACCAAATTAGAAATACCAAGACTACACAATCACACACCGATATGGCACAATAGAGACATGTCAGAATTCATTAACATGCCGGACTCGGAGTTGTGGGAGTCTAGGGGAATTTACTATATACATCATCTGCTGTTCAATGGAACGCTCAAAACTTACGATTAGGGATGAGCCGAACACCCCCCTGTTCGGTTCGCACCAGAACATGCGAACAGGAAAAAAGTTCGTTCGAACATGCGAACACCGTTAAAGTCTATGGGACACGAACATGAATAATCAAAAGTGCTAATTTTCAAGGCTTATATGCAAGTTATTGTCATAAAAAGTGTTTGGGGACCTGGGTCCTGCCCCAGGGGACATGGATCAATGCAAAAAAAAGTTTTAAAAACGGCCGTTTTTTCAGGAGCAGTGATTTTAATAATGCTTAAAGTCAAACAATAAAAAGTGTAATATCCCTTTAAATTTCGTACCTGGGGGGTGTCTATAGTGTGCCTGTAAAGGGGCGCATGTTTCCTGTGTTTAGAACAGTCTGACAGCAAAATGACATTTTGAAGGAAAAAACTCATTTAAAACTACCCGCGGCTATTGCATTGCCGACAATACACATAGAAGTTCATTGATAAAAAACGGCATGGGAATTCCCCAAAGGGGAACCCCGAACCAAAATTAAAAAAAAAAAATGACGTGGGGGTCCCCCTAAATTCCATACCAGGCCCTTCAGGTCTGGTATGGATATTAAGGGGAACCCCAGCCAAAATTAAAAAAAAAAAATGACGTGGGGTTCCCCCTAAATTCCATACCAGACCCTTCAGGTCTGGTATGGATTTTAAGGGGAACCCCGCGCCAAAAAAAAAAAAAAAAAACGGCGTGGGGTCCCCCCAAAAATCCATACCAGACCCTTATCCGAGCACGCAACCTGGCAGGCCGCAGGAAAAGAGGGGGGGACGAGAGTGCGGCCCCCCCTCCCTCCTGAACCGTACCAGGCCACATGCCCTCAACATTGGGAGGGTGCTTTGGGGTAGCCCCCCAAAACACCTTGTCCCCATGTTGATGAGGACAAGGGCCTCATCCCCACAACCCTGGCCGGTGGTTGTGGGGGTCTGCGGGCGGGGGCTTATCGGAATCTGGAAGCCCCCTTTAACAAGGTGACCCCCAGATCCCGGCCCCCCCCCTGTGTGAAATGGTAAGGGTACCCCTACCATTTCACGAAAAAAGTGTCAAAAATGTTAAAAATGACAAGAGACAGTTTTTGACAATTCCTTTATTTAAATGCTTCTTCTTTCTTCTATCTTGCTTCATCTTCTGGTTCTTCTGGCTCTTCTGGTTCTTCTGGTTCTTCCTCCGGCGTTCTCGTCCAGCATCTCCTCCGCGGCGTCTTCTGTCTTCTTCTCCTCGGGCCGCTCCGCACCCATGGCATGGGGGGAGGCTCCCGCTCTTCTCTTCTCTTCTTCTCTTCTTCTTTTCTTCTTTTCTTCATTTTCTTCTCCGGGCCGCTCCGCAATCCATGCTGGCATGGAGGGAGGCTCCCGCTGTGTGACGGCGCTCCTCGTCTGACAGTTCTTAAATAACAGAGGGGGGCGGGGCCACCCGGTGACCCCGCCCCCCTCTGACGCACGGTGACTTGACGGGACTTCCCTGTGACGTCACGGGGAATGCCACAGGGAAGTCCCGTCAAGTCACCGTGCGTCAGAGGGGGGCGGGGTCACCGGGTGGCCCCGCCCCCCTCTGTTATTTAAGAACTGTCAGACGAGGAGCGCCGTCACACAGCGGGAGCCTCCCTCCATGCCAGCATGGATTGCGGAGCGGCCCGGAGAAGAAAATGAATAGGAAGAAGAGAAGAAGAGAAGAAAAGAAGAAAAGAAGAAAAGAAGAGAAGAAGAGAAGAGCGGGAGCCTCCCCCCCATGCCATGGGTGCGGAGCGGCCCGAGGAGAAGAAGACAGAAGACGCCGCGGAGGAGATGCTGGACGAGAACGCCGGAGGAAGAACCAGAAGAACCAGAAGAGCCAGAAGAACCAGAAGATGAAGCAAGATAGAAGAAAGAAGAAGCATTTAAATAAAGGAATTGTCAAAAACTGTCTCTTGTCATTTTTAACATTTTTGACACTTTTTTCGTGAAATGGTAGGGGTACTTATGTACCCCCTTACCATTTCACACAGGGGGGGGGCCGGGATCTGGGGGTCACCTTGTTAAAGGGGGCTTCCAGATTCCGATAAGCCCCCCGCCCGCAGACCCCCACAACCACCGGCCAGGGTTGTGGGGATGAGGCCCTTGTCCTCATCAACATGGGGACAAGGTGTTTTGGGGGGCTACCCCAAAGCACCCTCCCAATGTTGAGGGCATGTGGCCTGGTACGGTTCAGGAGGGAGGGGGGGCCGCACTCTTGTCCCCCCCTCTTTTCCTGCGGCCTGCCAGGTTGCGTGCTCGGATAAGGGTCTGGTATGGATTTTTGGGGGGACCCCACGCCGTTTTTTTTTTTTTTTTTTGGCGCGGGGTTCCCCTTAAAATCCATACCAGACCTGAAGGGTCTGGTATGGAATTTAGGGGGAACCCCACGTCATTTTTTTTTTTTTAATTTTGGCCGGGGTTCCCCTTAATATCCATACCAGACCTGAAGGGCCTGGTATGGAATTTAGGGGGACCCCCACGTCATTTTTTTTTTTTAATTTTGGTTCGGGGTTCCCCTTTGGGGAATTCCCATGCCGTTTTTATCAATGAACTTCTATGTGTATTGTCGGCAATGCAATAGCCGCGGGTAGTTTTAAATGAGTTTTTTCCTTCAAAATGTCATTTTGCTGTCAGACTGTTCTAAACACAGGAAACATGCGCCCCTTTACAGGCACACTATAGACACCCCCCAGGTACGAAATTTAAAGGGATATTACACTTTTATTGATTGACTTTAAGTATTATTAAAATCACTGCTCCTGAAAAAACGGCCGTTTTTAAAACTTTTTTTTGCATTGATCCATGTCCCCTGGGGCAGGACCCAGGTCCCCAAACACTTTTTATGACAATAACTTGCATATTAGCCTTTAAAATTAGCACTTTTGATTTCTCCCATAGACTTTTAAAGGGTGTTCCGCGGCATTCGAATTTGCCGCGAACACCCCAAATTGTTCGCTGTTCGGTGAACTTGCGAACAGCCAATGTTCGAGTCGAACATGAGTTCGACTCGAACTCGAAGCTCATCCCTACTTACGATACACTCAAAGAGGAGTTCTCTTCCAAACTTCATGTTCTTCAGATACCTGCAAGTAAGACATGCAACCCAAAAGACAATTCTTGCAGGTTGGGGCTCCACCTGCTCTTCATCCCGTTACGGCTATTGTTAAAAGTACAGACCCACGTGGACCAATATCCACATTTTATAAGATGCTTCTAACTCCTACCTCATCAAAAATAGCGTTTGATTTGAAGCGGGAGAGAGAGGTAGGCCTGATGGAAAATGAGGAGTGGGAGGAAGACATGCAAAGCAGTATCACCAAAACTAATCGGACAGACTCTCAGATTTACATAACACATAGAACATACCTCACCCCAATTCGAGTAGCCAGATATAAGTGTAATCAGTCTACTCTATGCCCGATGTGCGGCCAAGAAACAGGTACGTTCTTTCATTTAATATGGACATGCCCCAAGATTCAACAATTATGGAAACAGGTCATAACATTTCTACACGACACCATGGGCTCCCCAATAGCGTTAGAACCAAAACAATGTCTCCTAGGGATATTTCCAGACACAGTTGATAAATTTACCAAGGTATTCCTACATGAGACTCTATTCTCCGTCAGAAAAATTATTGCAAGAAAGTGGATGAGACCATCCCCTCCCAGTGTGACGGAGTGGAAAACAGAAGTTAACACTACCTTGCCATACAAAAAACATATTTACATTAATAGAGGATGCCCGACCAAATATAACAAAATTTGGGATCGATGGTTGCAAGAACCAGAAACTTGCACTTAATCATAAATTCGCTCAGTAATATAACACATGGATCTCTGTAACTAAAACTCTATTCCAGATACATACAGAGAAAGTGTAAACCAAAAGACATTATGATTCATGTTGTTCTCCCAAAATGGTCATGTCTGTACTGAATACAATATATCCCATATAGACTTAAAGGTATATAACACATAAGAGAGCGTCACATTATGCATATACATATCACGTGTACTATAATAAAATACAATTTAAACCAAATATGTTCAACGGGGGGGGGGGGGGGGGGGGGGGAGAGAGATAAAACTACACATTATGATGATAGTAGTTCATAGTGGTATACATTTATTTCTACATTAACATATATTACCCCCAATGTTGACTATATTAACAATGTATACTTTCCTTGTTTAATACGCATTTTTATGTATAAATATATACTAGTAATACTATGTATTTATATGCATCATCTTTGCTTAATAAAACCTTGTTTGATAAAAAAAAAAAATAAATAATATAAAAACATCCAGTGACATAAAGGAAAGAGGTGCCACCGCACCTCTCCTACCTGGGCCTGGCCGGGAACCTGGGTGCCTGCATCCGCCATTGCTGCCGACGATTCCGCTGTCTCCATAGTGAAATCTGCAGCCACTGCACTGTACAAGGCTCCATGTGCCAAACAAAAGGAAGTCCCGGCCAGCGGACCCGCCCCTTCCTCCTGCGTTCCAGCAGCAGGAACCAATCACTGCTGTGCCCCACCGGAAGTCTCCGCCCACCAGAACTGGCATCATCCGCTGTCCGGGATTCGGCGCCGCCATGCAGAGGCCTGGCATGGACGCTCTTACTGAGCACAACCGCGGCCCCCCGAACACCCTGGGTGAAAAACTTCCAGCAGACCATTACTCCTGTGAGCCGGAGAAGGAAGGGACACCGGAGCACCCCCCTCATGTGCAGGAAGGAGCTGGGCTGGTCTGAGTACCCAAAACGGAGGTCCTGCCAAAACCCTCTCCTTAGAGAGAGCGCAGCCCCTCTGGTTCCCCAAGCAGTGCTAACACCATGGCGGAGCAAACACTAAAACTGATGGCATGGTGGAAGCAGCTGCTTTTAAAGGGGCGTTGTCACGCAGTGTTTCCTGTCCAAGAGGTGGAGCTGTGCTCTCTCCAAGCTGCTGTCCTGAAAGGTGAAGGGAGAAAATAAAGATATTACTCATGATGATTGACAGAAGGGGGAATAAGTAGTCAATTGAGTAATTGTTTGCAGAAATTGTATCCTGTAGCAGAAGAGGAGGTTTCTTCCCAGGATAACACCCCAGTAGTGGATGGGGTGGTCATTAGACTGATCAGAAATGTTACAATCCAGATGGAGGATTTTGTGTTCTTTCAAGCTGTCTTGTATAAGAGGATTGAGGTAAATCTATGAATGTCATACCAGGCACCTGTAAACCAACTATTGCTTTGACTTTGGTAGCCAGTGCTATGAAGGTGTGAACACAGAATTTGCCATCTCCCAGGATCTTCCCAAGTATCAGGTCACTCATGCCTTAGATGAGCACAAGTTATGGTGTACTTCAAGCGAGGAAATGATAGACGGCTTTCAGTCAGCTTCCAGAGTGATGCTACAGTCGGTGATGAATAAAAGGGCATTATGGCTTAGGCCTTGGTTGGCAGACCAATCCAAAAAAAAAAAAAAAAAAAAAAAAAAGTTGCTGTAAAATGCTTTTTGATGGCAAGTTTTTCTTTGGCCAGAAGTTGGATGTGGCAATCTCCAGGGTGATAGAGGAAGTCAGCCCAACTGCCACAGGACAAAAAATGTCAAGGCACCAGTGGGTTTGCCTGGCAGGAGCTTCCAGTATCAATTGAGACGGGGCCTTTTCAGCAAAATAGATCTCAAAAAAAGTTGAATGACACAGGCTATCCATTTAAAAAGCCACACAGAGGGAAAGGTTGACCACAGTTCCATCAGACTCCCTGAAGTCTTTTTGATGGGTGGTCATACCAAAAGAGCGCAGTAGGAGCCAGGTTGGCCAAATTTTCAAAAGGTATGGGCAACCTGTTGTCAGGATCTGTGGGTACTTTCCACCCATTTCTTGGTGTCCCTCCCTTGGTGCATGCATTAAGCCCTAACCAAGATATCCTTGCAATGTTCTGTGGCTGCAAAAGCTCCAATGCACTGTTTGCACAGGTTTACAGGATTTTACTCTGTTTCTTATACAGAATAAAGACAAGAGTCTGAAGGCCTGTGGCAGACCTAAAGAAATTCAATGGTAGAAAAGTTTAAGATTAACATACAAACCATTCAAGAGATCAGGCCAGGTGATTGAATAGTTTTGGTGGATCTACAAGACCCCCTACCTCCACATTCATATCCTTGTCTCATTCCAGATGTTTCTCTGGTTCGCTGGGGTGAAGAATATTTTCAGTTTGTTCACCTTTCAGGCTCTACACTTCACCCAGAGCCTTTACAATAAATATACCAAAAGAAAGCAGTGCTAGTTACTATATTAACAAAAATGTGAATATATCTATGCAGAAATAAAAATTCTTATAAAAACGTGAAAAAAAACGTTTCAAGTGTAGAAAGTATCCATAAGCAGACCATATACGAGTAAAGGCACCTTGATCACTGAGTGGTGCATAAAAACTTCCAATCCATTGTGTAAATAAGATCCACTACCATGTGAAGTAATACACCTAACAGATTGACTGGACTATTAAAATTATAAAAAGGTCATAAGCACGGAACAGAAATAATTCCATAAACAAGGTCAGCAGCTCCCAGCATCAAGGTCACCAGTAGGGAATGACCAAACACCCCCCAGTATGTAAACAGGTTGCCCTGCCCCCTCTGACGCCCCAAAAAAGCCATGGAGAAGTCCCTGTGCGTCAGAGGGGGGCTGGGTTACCCAGGAATGTCACCATGTGGCCCCACCCTCAGTTATAAGAGAACTGTCACCTGTGGAGGACGCATCATATGGTTGGTGCCTCCCATGGAGGCGGGTCGGTCCGTCGGCAGAGCGAGAAAAGATGAATGGACTTTGTGGGACGTTTTTTATTTTTTAGTAAAGGACTTGTCCCAAGCTGTGTCTTTTTTTGTACCATTTTGACACTGAAATGGTAGGGGTGCACTTGTACCCCATTAACATTTCACACAGGGGGGAAGCCGGGATCTGGGGGTCCCCGTGGTAAAGGGGCCTCCAGATTCCGATAAGCCCCCTGTCCCCATCAACATGGGGACAAGGAGCTTTGAGGGGTTACCCCAAAGCACCCTCCCCATGTTGAGGGCATGTATGGTTCAGGAGGGGGGTGCTCTCCCCCCCCCCCCCTTTTCCTGCAGCCTGCCAGGTTGTATGCTCGGATAAGGGTCTGGTATGGAATTTTGGGGGGACCCCCATGCCATTTTTTAAAAAAATATATAAAACTTTCAATAACTTTTAAGCCTTTAAAATTAAGACTTGATTTTTCATGTTAATGTCCCATAGACATAGACGGTGTTCCGGCAGCTTTCGAATTCATGCCGAACACTGCATATCGTTGGGTGTTCTGCAGAACACCCAAACAACCAAAGTTCAGCCCGAACTTTTGCTTGGGCCAAACCGTTCACCCAATTCTAGTCACCAGTGAGAAATTAACATACAAATCTCACATAGTGAAGCATTGTAATGAACCTAGTCCATTTATTCAATGACAGCTTCAAGGCACTGTAGCAATAAAACAAGATCAACCTATACATCTGAATAAAATCTTAGCAGGCTGGTGGCTTAAAAATAAATAGCAAGATTCTGAGTCCGGCCAACTAGAAGCACAGACCCCCGCCACCATGTAATGTCATCACAGACAGGCCACGCCCTAACTTTTTTTTTTTTTTTGTAAAAAGTGCCGATTGCAGTTCTGGCCCCACTCAGGGAACAGGGCCTTCAGATTCATCACTACTTGGATGACATCCAGTTGTTGGCACAGAAGCAAGACCAACTCTTAGTTAAAATGGAAACTAGGCAAACCCAAGGAGCTTTGGCTGGACAGTTAAGGCCAAACTTGCAGATGACCCATCTAGGGGCTCAGTTCGACATCAGGTGGCTACCTTTTCAACAGAAGTTACCAGTAATCAAGGAGAAATTCCAGGAGGGTGAGGTCTTCATTGTTAAGGAGCCTCCTGGGGACGGTGTCGTGTATCCTGATGCTACCCCGGGGCCAAAACTCAGCTTATCAGAAACTCAGTTGCACAAAAGTCTCTGGCATGGAGTATGGCGGGTGACCCTCTCAGTCCTGTCTGCTAGGGCCGTAACCCTGGACCATTGTGACTACTGATGCCAGCGCCACAGGTTACTTTAATGCAGGTGCTTATTTAGCACTGTCAATTTACGCAGCACATACACATATATTGCATTCACATCAGTTCGTGTCCTCAGGGTGCTTACAATCTAAGGTCCATTACATTCATACAGGAGGACCAATTTAGATAGGAGTCTATTAATCCATCACCAGGTCTTTGGAATGTGGGAGGAAAGTAACACAGGCACAGGGAGAACATGCAAACTCCAGGTAGGGTTGTGGTTGGGATTCAAACTGGCGACCCTAGAGCTGCTAGGCAGAAGTGCTAACCTCTTAGCCACTGTGTTGCCCAGGTTGGGACACCTCCTATGACCATTTCAAAGTGCAAGGCAAGAATAGTTGGTGCCCATTTTTGCAGAAGTCTGAGCATCATTTATGGCAGAGGGTTAGGGTTAGAACTTAGGGTCAGCATTGTTGCCTCACATTCAGGGTCACCCAGTGACTATGCATGGACAATAGAGCAGCAGTGTCATTCAGAGTCAAAGGGGATCCACAGTGGATCCCTACTCAGGGAGGTAGAACCTAGCTCTGGCCAAAGAAAGTTTCTGGGATTAAAAGAGAAATATATTACAAAAACAGTGAGACATACTTTACAGATCCCAGAGTGGTTCCTTCATCAAGTAGCCTTTGTTCAGATCACCTGAACTTAGGACCTTTCCACAACTAGACCAGTTTGAACACAAAACCAGCCCCGAAGTCCCAAGGTTCCTCTTGGTATCCTTAACCACTCGCAGAAGGGGTAGATGCTCTCACTCACTCTTGGGCTTGTTACCTGGTATACACTTTCTCCCCACTGTCATTAACTTTAAAGTTCCTGGTTAGGCGGTCAGGATAGAGGCTTACAGGGATAGCAATCTTGTCCAAAAACACTTCCCGATTTAGAGAACATTTTTTTTACAATGTCACACATATGCTCACGTTTGCATTTGTAGAGGAAATTGTTTGTCGTTCCCCATTGCCACGTCACAAAACAAAATACAATGTTCTTTATCACTTTAGCATTTTCATAGATGCCTAAAGAGAAAAACAAACAAACATTTTCAGGAAGCAACCCATGACAGTTGTCAGACAAGAGAAAAAAAAAAACCCACACACCCCATTACGAAAATCTCAATATCAATAACCCCTTTTCAGGAGCCAAAAAAAGTTTTACTGCATGAACACTGGCTTAACTTGGCCCCCTGAAAGTGTAACAAGCAGAAAATTACAGATCTATTTTGTATCGGCTTACCCACATCCAAATTCCTAAGCCCCAATGAAGGGGGAGTGTGTTTGGCCCCTGCAATGCACTGGGTTTTTTCCACTATGAATCCATTAAATACCATGGACGCTTGTTTGGTGCTCCCATTGGACTTTATATATTTCTATTTGAACACATGGAGCTTTGAAGATTGGCTTTTGGTTTGGTGAATCAATGGTAAAGTATCTACTTGTTCTGGTAGATCATAAGCTTAATAGCATGCAATGCCAGAAAGAAAAAAAAAAAAAAAAAAAAAAAAAAAAAAAAGGAGAAAGAGAAAGATCTGTACACATTCATTCATCTGGAATATGCAGTTCATTTTTGGGATATTGGAGAAATGGAGAAAGTGTGAAGGACAACTAAACCAATAAGGCATGGAGAAGCTCAGCTATGAGGAAAGATTAGATTAGAGGAACTGAATTCATTCTCTTGAGAAGTGAAAGGTGGATTAACCATGAATTAATACATAAAGGGGATATGATCACCATGTATAAATACATGAGGAAAAAAATTATATATATATATATAATCTTATTATCTATCGATCCTTGGGTGTTATTTGTGCCCATGAAACCTACACCAAAAACTGGAAAGCTCCCCTAGATAATCTCCAACCATATGATGCAGATGCTGGAAGCTGACAGCCCTGGGTGTCAAAGGACTATAATAATAATTCAAAAAGGCAACACTGAGGCGCCCCCTTTCACCACTCCTCTCTTGACCAACAGAAGCCTCAAAACTATGAGTTTCACAAGACTGTCACCTACCAGAGTTTGGAAAGGCTTTACATAAACTCTTTAAAAAAAGTGTTCAAGAGATGTCTGCTCCATCTGTGGGGAGGGGGTGAGTGCCGAGACTTTCCCCTTGTAACGATGGTCAAGGAGGATTTCCAACCAATAGTGATCCTTCTCCTTGAGACCACATTTTTCAGATCATTTCACAGGCTTTGAAGAAGGAGGGAGCCCACGCACCGCAAGTTTGTGGAGGCATGAGAGTCCCCGGGGTCATTGAGGATTACAGTATCTTGAGCTGCCTCCTCCCAGTCAGTCACATACTACTCGTAAGGGTTCTGGGGATGGAAAACCATCCGTTAAGGGTCGACGCATGTCCTCTGCTTCAATGCCTCCAAAACTGCCAAAATCCTCCTCCTCCTCTTGTGTGTTGTGTGGTGTTGCAAGACTGGTGTCTGCATAAAGTGGGCCTTGAGAGGAAAAGAAGTCCTCTTCCTCCCTCTGCCTCGAGTGCCCTGTCTATAACACCATGAAGAGTCTGCTCCAGCAGGAACACAATAGTGATTGTCACCGATGCATGCATTGTCAGGGCTCACTGTCCTTTTAGCCTCCTCAAATGGTGACAGTACAGTGCATGCATCCTTTATGAGCAGCCACTGGTGGGGGGAAAGCTGAGCCACCCTGAGCCTGTTGTCGTGCCATACTCACACAGGTACTAGTTGACAGCCCTCTGCTGCATATGCAGCATTGCCAAAGTCGAGTTTCACCTGGTGGGCATGACACAAAGCAGACCGTTCACAGGCAGGTGGAATTCCAGCCAACCGAGCACTGGCTGTGTATGACCAGACCACTCGAAATGGCTACAAACTCTTCTGACCTGCTTTCGCAGAACTTCCAACCCTGGGTACCCATTTAAGAAATGCTGCACCAAATAGAGGACATGTGCCAGGCATGGGACATGTGCCAACTTTCCCTGTCTAAGGACAGACAGGTGGTTTGTACCACCATTCCTGGCTCCAGCTGGCGCGATATGAACCACCTCTGGGCATGTCCCTGCAG
Source organism: Aquarana catesbeiana (assembly GCA_037953035.1). Classification (NCBI taxonomy): domain Eukaryota; kingdom Metazoa; phylum Chordata; class Amphibia; order Anura; family Ranidae; genus Aquarana; species Aquarana catesbeiana. The sequence continues at coordinate 526,673 of JBBHAA010000176.1, forward strand.
AGCTGCAAGAATCTCTGCTCTGATGTGGTTTCTGTCCTCTAGACACACCGGCTGAAGCACTGCATGGCACATTTTAGCCTGATTTATTAAATAGCCCCTTGAATGCTTGGGGGGGTACTGACAAACAGCCAATGTTCAGCCCAAACTCAGCTTGCCCAACACTACTCCGGATCAACTGTAGGTATGGGATTGTGTATATGGAGGTTTTTTTTATGGATTTTTTTTCTATGGTTTAAAAAGATGGACTTGCTGTCTTTTTCAACCTAACTATATGTTGTATTGTCTAGCACTTTGTATATTTCCTAAAATAGACTTGAAAAACATTTGTACATATGTCTACCATTTTTTTCCCTACATTCTATAACTTTTGTAAAGCTCTTCCATTTAATTATAAGTTCTCCTATTTAGTTTTTTCAGTTGCCATTTTAGGTCATAAGCCAGGGCCGATCTGGTATACTGGAAATTTCCCGGTGGGCCTCAGGGCTCCCCTCCCGCCTCCTTTGCTGTGCATCACAGGGCTGGGTCTGTGTGTGTTGGTGGCGCTGTAACAAGGTCCCCCCCCCCCCCCCCAGACCATCTCACTTGATAGTAGATTGAAACAGTTTTGCCTATCACATGAGATGGTCTGGGGGGGGGGGGGTGGGACCTTGTTACAGCGCCACCGCCAACACACACAGATCCAGCTCCATGATACACAGCACTCCTGCTGTATGCGAGATCCAGGGCAGGCAATGGTGAAGCTGCATTCAAGGACAGCGAGGCCACACTGAACTCTTGCATCATGTCTGCAGTCTCTGGGGGGGGAGCCTACAGAAGAGTCAAGAGTGGGAGTGCTGCCAGGATGGGAATCATGGGGGAAGTCAGACATGTGTTGACTGTGGAGAGGAGACTATGGGATAAAACCAGAGCAGCCGACTGACTGAGCCCTGCACCTGAGGTCAGTGACAGTTCCGCCAGGTCAGTATGGGGGGGGGGGGGTTGAATACAATAATATAAAGGGGGCACTGTTCTAAAGGTTTCCCCTTATATCAGTAACCTCACCCCCTGACCTTAGTGTATTCTTCCTGCGGAAGGTGGTCTCTGGTCACCAGAGTCCACCCTACATTCCCAGAGTCCCTGGTGCCCCCCATGTAGGTATGTATGTAGGTATGTAGGTCTTCAATGAACAAGAAAACTAGGTGATGTTGGACTGGTATAATAATGCTCTGGGGCTGGTATGACATGTTTCCAGGGCTGGTTTTTATTCCCAGTCCGGCCCTGTCAAACTCTTGGAAGGGCCCTCCTATCTTGTATTGTAACTGTATGGTCACCCTTTACTGTATATTGTAAAGACTTGCACAAGCTGTTGGCAGTATATAAAACCTGTAGAATGTTAGTTGTGGGGTTTTAGTAAATTTTCAAGCCAAAATCACATATTCTAACATGCTTGAGAAAAATTGATCCAGTAGCAAAAATTATAATACACATAGTATCTCACAAAAGTGAGTACACCCCCTCACATTTTTTGGAAACATTTAATCTTTATCTTTTCATGTGACACTGAAGAAAAGACACTTTGCTACAATGTAAAGTAGTGAGTGTAAAGCTTGTATAACAGTGTAAATTTGCTGTCCTCAAAACAGCCATTAATGCCTAAACTGCTGGCAACAAAAGTGAGAACACCGTTAAGTGAAAATGTCCAAATTGGGCCCAAAGTGTCAATATTTTATGTGGCCACCATCATTTTCTAGCACTTCCTTAACCCGCTTGGGCATGGAGTTCACCAGAGCTTCACAGGTTGCCACAGGACGACATCACGGAGCTGGTGGAAGTTAGAGAGCTTGCGCTCCTCCACCTTCCATTTGAGGATGCCCCACAGATGCTCAATAAGGTTTAGGTCTGGAGACATGCTTGGCCAGTCCTTTACCTTTACCCTCAGCTTCTTTAGCAAGGCAGTGGTCGTCTTGGAGGTGTGTTTGTGGTCTTTATGTTGGAATACTGCCATGTGGCCCAGTCTCTGAAGGGAGGGGATCATGCTCTGCTTCAGTATGTCACAGTACATGTTGGCATTCATGGTTCCCTCAATGATCTGTAGCTCCCCAGTGCTGGCAGCACTCATGCAGCCCCAGAACATGACACTCCCACCACCATGCTTGACTGTAGGCAAGACACCTATCTTTACCACAGGGCATGGTTCCAGTAATCCATGTCCTTAGTCTGCTTGTCTTCAGCAAAATGTTTGCAGGCTTTCTTGCACATCTTCAGAATAAGCTTCCATCTGGGATGACAGCCATGCAGACCAATTTGATGCAGTGTGTGGCGTATGGTCTGAGCACTGACAGGCTGACCCCCCCCCCCCCCCCCACCACCACCCCCACCCCCACCCCCACCACCCCTTCAACCTCTGCAGCAATGCTGGCAGCACTTCTACATCTATTTCCCAAAGACAACATCTGGATATGAAACTGAGCACATGCACTCAACTTCTTTGGTGGACCATGAACCTCTGTATAGTCTTGGCCACTGTGCTGCAGCTTAGTTTCAGGGTCTTGGCAATCTCATAGCCTAGGCCATCTTTATGTAGAACAACAATTCTTTTTTTCCCCAGATCCTCAAAGGAGTTCTTTGCCATGAGGTGCCATGTTGAACTTCCAGTGACCAGTATGAGAGAGAGTGAGAGCGATACCAAATTTAACACACCCACTCCCCATTCACACCTGAGACTTTGTAACACTAACGAGTCACATGACACCGGGGAGGGAAAATGGCTAATTGGGCCCAATTTGGACATTTTCACTTAGGGTTTTTTTAACTTGTTACCAGTGGTTTAGACATTAATGGCTGTGTGTTGTCATTTTGAGGGGACAGCAAATTGAGGCTGGATTCACACCTATGCAGTTTTAGTGCTTTTTGCAGATTTGCACTACAGTCCATTTAACATGGTTACCTATGGAACATGTTCTGTAGTGCCAATTTGCAAAATGCATAGGTGTGAATCCAGCCTTATACTGTTATACAAGTTTTACACTTTACATTGTAGTAAAGTGTCATTTCTTCAGTGTTGTCACATGAAAAGATAGAAGAAAATATTTACAAAAATGTGAGGGGTGTACTCACCTTTGTGAGATTATATGAGAGATTACATACAGTAGATATACTGTAGGGTGTGATTGGAGACAAATCTGATCCATGGCATTATGTTGGATGTATACACCCAAACCAGATAATTAAGGAATCTGCTGTGTTATTTCTGGATAGAACAAGATAACATTATCACCTCATCTTATAAATTGGATCACCTGCATTACATACCTTGTATAGATTCATACCAGGATTTTTTTGGGACCGCTATGATAAATTAAAACAAGACGTTATCAATATCACCCCAAAACATATGTACAGAAGAACAATCAGACATTTTCCTGCAGAATTGTATTTCTGAAATAATGACGCTTATCAAATGAAGATTGATGGGGGCGTGGTCTGGCCATGAACATGGAGCTTTGTCCAGGATCATCTCTCCAGCAACCTCTGAGCTGTGATGGCCCTCACACAGCGGCACAAAAAAAAAAAAAAAAAAAAAAAAAAAAAAAAAAAGCCCACCGCAAGCCAACCCCGTACAACCCAAGGGGTTGATTGATTTCTTTCCTAACTTTGCCAAAGAGGAAGCACAAGATGGTGGGGAGGACAGCATGGAGCATACCCTCTTCTCCTTTGGACAATATCCCTCATCTGCACCTGCAGCTCCAGTATAGACCCAACAAAGGGGAGCCCCAGAAATCACAAGAGACCTGCAACCTCCCTTTCAGCATCTAAGGCTCTAACGCCTCACACTTAATTGCCAAAAGTATTGGGACACCCCTCCAAATGATTGGCGTCAAGTGTTCCAATCATCTCCATGGCCACAGGTGTATAAAATCAAGCACCTAGGCATGCAGATGGCTTCTACAAAAATTTGTGCAAGAATGGGTCGCTCTCAGGAGCTCAGTGAATTCAAGAGTAGAACCGTGTAACTTTTTGCACAGGTGACAACCTAGCCGGGAAATTTACCTACTGCTAACTATTCAATGGTCAATTGTTAGTGGTATTATAAACAAAGTGGAAGCAACTGGGAACAGCAGCAATGAAGTGGTAGGCCACGTAAAAAGATAAAGCGGGGTCAGCACATGCTGAAGTACACAATGCACAGAAGTTGCCAACTGTCTTCAGAGTCAATAGCTACAGACATCCAAACTTTGTGTGATCTTCAGATCAGCACAACACAAGTGCACAGAGAGCTTCATGGAATGGGTTTCCATGGCAGAGCAACTACATTCAAGCCTTACATCAAGTGCTATGCAAAGCGTTGGATGCAGGGGTGTAAAGCATGCCACCACTGGACTCTAGAGCAGTGGAGATGTGTTTTCTGGTGTGATGAATTACGCTCCTCTGTCTGGCAATCCAATGGACATGTCTGGGTTTGGTGGTTGCCAAGAGGATGATAATTGCCTGACTGCATTGTGCCAAGTGTTAACGCTGTGTGATTGTCTTTCAGGGGTTGGGCTTGGCCCCTTAGTTCCAGTGAAGGGAACTCATAAGGCATCAGCATACCAAGACATTTTGAACAATTTCATGCTCTCAACTTTGTGGGAACAATTTGGGGATGGCCCCTTCCTGTTCCAACATAACTGTGCACTAGTGCACAAAGAAAGGTCCATAAAAGACATGGACGAGCGAGTTTGGGGTGGAGGAACTTGACTGGCCTGCACAGAGTCCTGACCTCAGCCTGATCAAACAACGCTGGAATGAATTGGAGCCGAGACCGCGAGCAAGGCCTTCTCTCCCAACATCAGTGCCCGACCTCACAAAACGCTCTTCTGGAAGAATGAATGGTCAAACATTCCTATAGACACTCCTAAACCTTGTGGACAGCCTTCCCAGAAGAGTTGAAGCTGTTATAGCTGCAAAGGGTGGGCCAACATGTACTACAATGAATGCCAGTTAATGCAGATTACCATTTAGTTTGTTATCAATCATCATATGTTATATATCTAGCAAATAGGGTTGCCACCTTTTCTTCAAGCCAAACCCGAACACTTTAGCGGCACACTGCATTTTTTATTTTAGCTAAAAAAGGGAGAACACTGGACTCTGGTGTAGAAAGGGAACTCTACTGTAAGGGGTTTTCTGCTCAAAGCCCCCCACTTACATCAGGATTCCCAGCATTCCCCCTTAAATCATAGTTCCCAAAATGCCCTTTACATCAGAGTCCCCCTTACCTTAGTGTATGCACTTGCAGAGGCAAGATTGAGAAGGGGGGGGGGGTCTATGCACTTGATGGTTGTTGTACTTGGTTAGTTGGAGAGCATAGGTGTGTGCAACCTGGGCAGCAGAGAAAATCTGCACTGGGAGATTAGGATGGGACCAGGCATGCCTGAGGTTGGGGGCCCCAGTCTGGTCTGAATAATATGTCCAGATTTCAAAACCTGGACTGACCTGGTGAAACCTGGACAGGTGGCAACCCAACTAGCAAAGTAAATGTTCACCAAGCATAGTATATAAGACCAAGTTGTTCAAGATCGACAAAAGCAAACATTTCAAGTCAAAAGTTGTTGTTTTTTTGATAGGGCATAATTTTCCCCCACTGGCCCTTTGTGTACAAATTTGAGACCATTGACTTAGGAGGATGAGTTGAGGCTGCTCCAATTCCATACTGAATTCCCTGGGCTGATTGGTGTGCGTCTTCGATTCAGTATCAATAAAAATCCCATAACAAGGGGAAACCGGGGGGGGGGGGGGGGGGAATTAAAACAGAACTTTGAAGATGCTAAAAATTCAGCTGAAGAGGCAGAAATATTCTCCTTGTAAAAAAAAAACAAACAAAAAAAAAAAAAAAAAAAAAAAAAAACACCTGCTACCGATGGATTGGGGCCAGATACAACAGCAAACCTTCATAGATCTGGTGGTGTCCATACCTCGATGAGTTATGGTGGGTGGTCATAAGGTTCTCTCATCTATTAGCTGATCAATGGAAGAAGATGAAGTCTCCTTACCTTCCATTATACCAGTAACCTGATGCCTGGCTCCTGGATAAAATGAATGGAAACAAAAAAAAAAAAAAAATCAGTGAAATCCGTGCATATAACACCAAGAAGTATCTGTGTGTGATAGATGGTGTGATAGGATCAATGAGTGCTTAAAAAAAAAAAAAAAAAAAAAAAAAAAAAACACACCCACACACAACACACACACTTCAAATTGATATTAAAATTCTGCTGTATTTCTACTATACACCTCATCGAAGTCCATGTATAAAAAGGTCCACGACACAGATCCACACTGCTCCAATGAAATGTATTCTGTTATATAAGCGCCATCCTATTGGTCATAATGTGACATTTGATTTTTAAATACCACAATCTGGAAAGAAAAGGAATTTTGGCCATTAGATGGCGCTAATGATTATAGGTGATGATTCTATAACAGAATACGGCATGTTTCATTGGAGCTGTGTGGATTTGGGTCACATTTGGTCATTGGATTTTTTTTATATGTAGACCCCATAATGTTTACTAGGAATGTCATGGTATTACTACAATTGCAGTATAGCTACAGGAGGACATTACTGAAATGACAGATCACCGTATCCTTCATTACCATCACTGAGGACGTTTTTTTTATATTGGTCAGAAAATGACCTAATGATGTAAAATTCTTTACAAAAACCAACCACAGCGCCTTTCTCTGCACTGAAGGGGCGGGTTGAAGACACCCTGCACTCACAGGATGCCCTCAGCATCACAGATTGAATGAAGTTGGGGGTGTCATTCTACCTGGTAGACTAGGGACATCTAGTGGGGGGAAAATGTATTACTGCAGGACACACAAAATAGCAAAGAAGTACTGCAGTGGGGGCTTTTTTTATCATCTTATTTTTTTGCGCCAACAGTTTTAGCAGGAATGCAGGGAAACAGTTTTGGCACTTCCAGCACTGAATGTATGACATGGCAAGGGGTGCTGGAGGGGGCTCTATTGTTACTTGGGGTGGGTCTTATGTTGAAGGTCAATTATTGCTGGGGGGGGTAACGTTTAGGGAGGCGTCTATTGTTGCTGTCTGTCGGGAGTATTTTTGCTGGTATGGATCTATTGTTGCTGGGGAAGGGGGGGGGGGGGGGGTGCTAGCTACGGATGAGCCTTTACTGTTTTTCCTTATTTTCAAAAAGGTGAGCTCCAGCCAAAAGTGGAACTTGCACTTATTCCATTTCCCCCCCTCCGGTGCCACCTTTGGCACCTTTCAGGGGGGTACCTGTTTGACGGGTACCCTCCCCCCTTCTGGCAGACGTTGCCCCCTTCTCCCACACCACGCCATTCAGGAAGTGCTACACACATCATGCACAGTAGAGACCCAGCTGTGAAGCCACAAGCCTTCACTGCCGGGTTCCCTTACCAGCAATGGCGGCGGCGGCAGCACCCGACGGGAACATCAGCTGGGGTGCCGACCACTGGATTCCATAACAGGCAAGTCTGTATGCTCTATAAGGGGTGGTACTGGGAGCGGAGAACCAAGGGATGAGGCTTGGAGGTGGGTAGAGGGGGGGACAATTAAAAAAAGGACAAAGTGGGGGTGAAGATTGGATTTGAAGTTTCCAAGATATACATTTAAAGCCCATAGCACCTTGTTGGCTGTAAGCAATACCTGGAATTCCTCTAACAATCAGACTAGTCAAAAATTCGATTAACTACGACTTTTTTGATGAATTATAATAGAGATTAGTAAATTAACATTCACATGAGGGGGAAAAAAAAAAAAACCACCACACAACCACTTACTTTTGTAGACTCCCACATAGACATTTTTTACTGTTAGAAAGAGAAAAGAGGTCAGGGAACGGCATTAGTAACATACATCCAGATCTACAAACACACAACTTCTATATGGAGGAGAACATCAGGAGGAGATCCTGAGGGAGGAAATGATGAAGTATGAATGAAGTAGGAGTCAGACCGGCCATACACTAAGGGAATTTTGTTCAGAAGGTTTCACTTTAAGAATGTTCCATCATCGTTGAAGTGCTTCCAAAAAAATATTTCTCCAGTCATCGAATGTACAAAGAATTTTTAGTATGAATGTTCAAACATGCATAAGAACATTCATTCACAAATCTACTAGTGTATAGCCAGCTTTAGCAGTGCCCCAGTCCGATATGCTCCACACTTCACAGAAGAGTAATCAACGGTGATGTGGAAGCATTGTGACCCCAAAAATAGTAAAGAGCACCGGCTTCCAGTAGCCAAGTGATTCCAATACGGTTGGGGAGTTCACATCCAGCAGTTCCCCCAGCTCATTGTAACTGACTGTGGAAGATAAGGAGCCACACACCAGCCATGAGCCCAGTCACCATGTATAAAAGGATCAGACTTCTGACTAAACCTGTGGAAGGGAGAAACATGTTGGGAGGTGTGGCTTTGGGAGGTGTGGCTTTGGGAGGTGACGAGCTGAAGCCAATCCTCTATATAGGTTGACTGGAATGGTTGCTAGCGTGTAGAAGAGGAACCACACCCCAGCAATCAGCCCAGTCACCATGTATAGAGGATCAGACTTCTGACTAAACCCAAAAGGAGGGTGAAACATTGGAGGTGTGGTTTTAGGGAGGAGACAAGTTGAAGCCAATCCTCTATATAGGTTTATTGGCCCATTGGTAGTGTGCTAGAAGACAAGGAGCCACACACTAGCAATCAGCCAAGTCAACATGTACAGAGGATCGTACCTCTAACTAAACCCATGGGAGGGTGAAATGTGGAGGCTTTAAGAGGAGTTAAGCCGCTTGCTAGTGTGCTAGAACAGCATTTTTCAAGCAGGTTGACCAGGCACCCTGGGATGCCTTGAGGTTTCTTCAGGGGGTGCCTTGGCAAAATGCCTAAAAACGTCCCCAAACTTTTTATGCAGGCCAGTATATGGATCAAGCTTGCATTTTAGTTACACAAAAACACAGGTTTTCATTATGCACCATTATGACCTTCTAGCCAACGTCATCCTTGCAACCGATGCCATCATGGATGTTGGTTGCCTGCACGGCATCATTGTTTGACCCTCCTCTAAACCCTTCCCTGCCTCTCTCCTTCAGCATGGAGGTTACAATAGCTAACTGATGGAGAAATTGAGGGAGAAGAGAAACCTTGGAATACTAGTCAGTGCCAGTGTGCAAAAGCGTATTTGCTTTGGAAGAATAAATATTCTTTAACATTAGGTGTCCTACATGTGAGGATGTTGCTGCAATATGTAGAACTATTAGTTCAGTATTTTACATTTTAGAATGGGGTGCTTTGAGATGGTCTAATTTTAAAGGGTTTTTTTTTTTTTTTCAGTCAAAACAAAGTTGAAAAACACTGCTAAAAGATAAGGAGCCGCACACCAGCAATCAGCCCAGTCACCATGTATAGAGGCTCCGACCTTTATGACTAAACCCATGAGGGTGAAACATGGAGGTGTGGCTTTAAGACTATACGATCCTATATTCATGTTGACTGTGCTGATCTGGCTAAACCCTTTATGACTAAACCCCATGGGAGGGTGAAACATGTTGAAGGTTGTGGTTGGAGGAGACAAGCTGAAGCCAATCCTTTACACAATGACTGGAATGATTGCTAGTGTGTAGAAGACAAGGAGCCACACACCAGCAATGGGCCTGGTCAAGTATAGAGGATCTGACCTTTATGACTAAACCCATGGGAGGGTGAAACACGTCAGAGGTGCGACTTTGGGAGGAGACAAGCAGATGTCAATCCTTTGTATGGGTGACTGGGCTGATTGCTAGTGTGCTAAAAGATAAGGAGTTACACACTAGCAGTCTGTCCAGTCACCATGTATAGAGGATCGGACCTCTATGGCTAAACCCATGGGAGGGTGAAATGCATAATCTGGAACATCCTATAGGGCAGGTTTAGACTGATGGCCAAGCTGTTTTTAGCCTTCCAATCGCACCCTTAAATCCTTCATCACAACCCAATACAATATGTGCGGTGGTAAAAGAGGGTGGGCTTCACCACCCTCACACTGAATATGTGCTTCACTGGGCATCCAATGTTCATCTGCTGACAGCGTGCTCCACACACACTGAGCACAAGGACCGAACTGTCAAAGACAGATCCAGGCTAAAGATCAGTAGTGGGCGGACCAGCTACTAATCATGTGACCACCAATAGCAGACAAAAGCGGCAGATGGAGCATTCATGCCCGCAGCAAAAACGACTGTTCCTGTCTTGTTCAGCCAAAATGCGACCCATGCTAGAAGCAGACAGCTTGGTTTGTTAAAGTTAGTTGAATAAAAAAAAAAAAAAAAAAAAAAAAGGCAGCCACCACATCTATTGATTGGTAAGCTGCAATATATTACATTTCTGGTTTGGAGTTTAATACCACTTTAGCCCTTTCACTGTCACCGACGTATCATGTCATATGTTAGTGGGGGGGGGGGGCAAATCTGACAAACTGATCATCTTCCATTTGCTGATATCCCTTACCCAGGAGGGAGTATCATCCCTTCCAGGTCTGGCTGCCACATTCCCTGGATGCTGTGGCCGGAGGAGAAGTTAATGGAGAACAATCTGCACTCCATCAGCTTCAACGGAGGACAGGCGAGACATCAGGGGTTTAATTGTCCCTTATGCGATATATACAAATATCCTGCAATAAAATACATGCTCACAAAAGTAAGTACACCCCTCATTTTTTGTAAATATTTTATTCTATATTTTCATGTGACAACACTGAAGAAATGACACTTTGCTACAATGTAAAGTAGTGAGTGTACAGCTTGTATAACAGTGTAAATTTGCTGTCCTCTCAAAATAACTCAACACACAACCATTAATGTCTAAACCGCTGGCAACAAAAGTGAGTACACCCCTAAGTGAAAATGTCCAAATTGGGCCCAAAGTGTCAATATTGTGTGGCCACCATTTTCCAGCACTGCCTTAACCCTCTTGGCCATGGAGTTTACCAGAGCTTCACGGGTTGCCACTGGAGTCCTCTTCCCCTCCTCCATCACGGAGCTGGTGGATCTTAGAGACCTTGCGCTCCTCAATCTTCTATTTGAGGATGCCCCACAGATGCTCAATAGGGTTTAGGTCTGGAGACATGCTTGGCCAGTCCATCACCTTTTCCTCAATGTCAGCAAGGCAGTGGTCATCTTGGAGGTGTGTTTGGAGTTGTTATGTTGGAATACTGCCCTGCGGCCCAGTCTCCTAAGGGAGGGGGCTCATGATCTGCTTCAGTATGTCACAGTACATAGAAAAAAAAAAAAGTCCACAAGGCCAAACGCTGCGCTAGAAATAAGTATATTCAACTTGAAACAAATCAAGTAAGGAGGAGAGCTGCCAGCACCAAGAGTCTACAATATAAAACCCAAAATCATAAAAGTGCAAAAAGGAGGTGCAGCGCTAATATCACAAAAATATTCCCAAAGAAAAATCACCAAAAGAGAATATTGACAACCTGAAAAAGGTGAAAGCATTCTAATAAATGAAAACGAATGTGAAGTACCGATTCTGGAACCATTTTTAAATTCCGGTATAGGGTGGGTAAGAAATGGTGTATATGTTGTCATTAATGTGCTAGAAAAATTGAATGACACATAAAACATATATAAAAAGTGTACATGTAAAAAATACCATATAGAATGGACGTTTGGTGATAAATAGTCTCAACCATAAGTGAAAACAATCCAGATATAAGTAACTCTAGATCCAAAATTATATTGAAAATTAATCTCAAGATCAAATGTGAAAAAACAGTACAAATAGGAAAACTAAGGCCAAGTCCAATGTGAACACAATTTGAGTCCCCGACAGTCTTGAAAAGAAATTGGCCAGTGAATAACACAACAGAGCAAATGGTGACATAAGGATCCCTCATCCAGAGAAGCGGAGCACCCAAGGTGAGTTTATAATCTCCTTACCGACTGAAAAGACCAATATGTTGGTCTCACCAAGCCCAGGAAATTCGGTCTCCCAAAAACCTATAGGTCATCAGAGAATGCTGGATCTAGATCACTCAAAGATCTAAAAACAAAAAGGGCTCCATAGTGTAGTATTTGGGTACAAAATGTATTGAGCTCAAAAAAGGATTGCACTTACAAGAAGCAGCTGAATGAGCGCAGTAAATCACACAGCAACAGAGTGGATCCGAACGGCGGCGTCTCCCGAGGCTTCCTTCGCTCGCTGTCTGCTACAAACCATCGCCTCCGAAAAGGAAAAGCGTGATTATGTCAGATGCCGGCTCCTCTCTATGCGATTCGTCACTAGCAGACGTCGTTTGGGGGATTGTCATCACACAAATGCTTTATATAGAGCCGCAGCACCATCTTAACTCAGGGCTGTTAGGGCACTTATGATGGAAGTGTATAGGCAACACCATTTTGACTAATGGTCTGCCCAAAATAAACGGAATGTAATAAGGAAGCTGTGGAGACCTAAATAAATACCAGCTCAAACAATTCTCATCCTGGTCATTAAAAATAGACAAATAAAATTACAAATACAGGTTAAATTTGTGAAATTAAATAGGAGAAAAAAAAAAAAAAAAAAAAAAAAAGGAAAAAGCAAGACAAACGAATTCTAGGCATTAAGGAAACCATTTATGTCCCAATCTATGTTTAGGCCAAAGGGTGCATAAGATCTCATATTAAAAATCCACGTTGCTTCAAGCCGAGATACAGACCTGATCTTATTAGTACCCCTCCAATGGGGTTGGATTTTATCAATGGCTAAGAACAGGGTACCTTTGATCTTATGCTTGGCATAATGCCTAGAAAGGTTAGGCTTAGTGAAACCATGTTTGATATTCCCCAAGTGTTCTTCCAAACGTACGTAATCAAACCAAAGGTTTGATTTACTCTCCTAGGGCCATTAATCATATGGCATTAGCATTGTTATTTTAAATAAAAGTGATTTGGAAGAGATGAAGAGGCTTTAAAATCGGACAAGCAGACATACACCCAAATGGTCTCAAAATATAAAGGAGAGCTTTTGTCTATAGTTGATAGAGGTTTTCAGTTGGGTATGGGGGGAAAAAAAAAAAAAAAAGCACATCTCATGCCTTCTGCGCCGAGGATACCAGTCATATACTATTTGTCCAAAATCCACAAGAGTCTGTCCAAACCCCCTGGCCACCCTATCAGCGGTATAGACTCTAACAGCCAGAATTGCCAGATACGTGGATGAATTTTTACAACCCCTCACTTGAAAGATACATCTCAAGTTATTAAAATATTGGTGGTTTGTGAGTGGAGAGAAGGTCTCATCTTGGTGACAGCTGATGTTGCCTCTTTATATACTGTCATATCCCATCAACAGGGCTTGGAGGCGGTCAAATTCTATTTAGAACAGGATCATACTTTGACAGCTTTGCAGAGGGACTTCATTGTGGCTTGTTGCAAAAATCAAGAGATCTACAATTATTTTTGGTTTGGGGGTAATTTCTTTCTACAAACACGTGGCGTTGCTATGGGCGTCAAGTTTGTCATGAGCCTGGCAAACTTGTTCATGGCTTGGTGGGAACGGGAGGTAATGACACGAATCCCCCAAGTGAACTGCGCCTTTAGAAAAGGTACATTGATGATGTTCTTCTATGGGAGGGCGATTTACCCTCCCTAGAGGCATGCTTTGAAAGACTCAATTCCAATGATAGAGGTATCTCCCTGCAGTTTGAAGCGAGCAAGTCATGGATCTATTTCCTTGACCTTAACATCTTTGTCAGGGATGGGCATTTGGCTACTACCACCTACTTCAAAAGGAAACTAACCGCAACGCTTTTATTCCATTAACTAGCTGTCATCATCCAGCAAGGCTTAGTGCAGTACCTAAAAGCCAAATTCCAAAAAAATTAGACGTAATTGCACCTCAATCTCTGATTACCAACAGCCAGCCTTAGTCTTAAAGACTAGAATCTTGATAGAGACCATATGATTAATGGCCCTAGGAGAGTAAATCAAACCTTAGCTGACAAATTTGGTTATTCTATGATCACTAGATATTCCAATCAACACTATTCTGTGAAGATTTTCAACAAACATTGGAATATATTGAAAAGCAATAAGATTTTAGGTCCAGTCATCCCAGACCGACCGGTAGTCATCTATAGAGGAGCTCTCTCTACGCCATAGTATCGCTCCCAATGTTGTTGATCCCCCTAAAAGTATCTTTCAAACTATGAAAGGATTTTTCCCCTGCAGGAAATGTAATATCTGCCAGGTTAATTCCTTCAGGGGGAGAAAATGAGACTTGACTCTACTCAGACAAATAGATCCTAAAATATAGAGTCTTTTATTAATGCTCTACGGCGTGTGTAGTATATTTAATCCAGTGCCCATGTTTGAAACAATATATTAGGCGAACAAAAAGAGCTTTACATGTACGTTTGGAAGAACACGTAGGGAATATAAAACATGTTTCACTAAGCATAACAACCTTTCTAGGCATTATGCCAAGCATCATAAGAAGATCAAAGGTACCCTGTTCTTAGCCATCGATAAAATCCAACCCCATTGGAGGGGTACTAATAAGATCAGGTCTGTATCTCAGCTTGAAACAAAGTGGATTTTTAATGAGATCTTATGCACCCTTTGGCCTAAATGTAGATTGGACATAAATTGTTTCTTTAATAATGCCTAGAATTCATTTGTTTTGCTTTTTTTTATTACATTTTTATTCCAATTTAATTACAAATTTAACTTGTATTTGTAATTTTATTAAATTGTCTATTTTTAATATTTTTAAATGACAAGGATGAGAATTGTTTGAGCTGGTATTTTAGGTCTCCACAGCTTCCTTATTATGTTCTGTTATTTTGGGCAGGCCATTAGTCAAAATGGTGTTGCCTATACACTTTCATCATAAGTGCCCTAACAGCCCTGAGTTAAGATGGCCCTGCGGCACTAGATAAAGCATTTGCGTGATGACTCAGCTATTCCAACCAGTCCCCCAGATGACATCCGCTAGTGATGAAACGCGTAGAAAGGAGCCTGCATCTGAGGTCATCACGCTTTTCCTCTTCGGGGGACGATAATTTGTAGCAGATAGCGAGCGAAGGAAGCCTCAGGAGACGCCGCCGTTCGGATCCACTCTGTTGCTGTGCGATTTACTGCGCTCATTCAGCTGCTTCTTGTAAGTGCAATCCTTTTTGAGCTCAATACATTTTGTACCCAAATACTACACTATGGAGCCCCGTTTTGTTTTTAGAACTTTGAGTGATATAGATCCAGCATTCTCAGATAACCTAGAGGTTTTTGGGAGACTGAATTTCCTGGGCTTGGTGAGACCAACATATTGGTCTTTTCAGTCGGTAAGGAGATTATATACTCACCTTGGGTGCTCCGCTTCTCTGGATGAGGGATCCTTAGGTCACCATTTGCTCTGTTGCATTATTCACTGGCTAATTTCTTTTCAAGACTAATCGGGACTCAATTCGTGTTCACATTGGACTTTGCCTTAGTATTCCTATTTACACTGTTTTCACATTGGATCTTGAGATTAATTTCAATTTTGGATCTAGAATTACTTATATCTGGATTGTTTTCACTTATGGTTGAGACCATTTATCACCCAACGTCCATTCTATATAGTATTTTTTACATGCACACTTTTATATATGTTTATTACGCATGTTTTCAGTTTCTTTATTCAATTTTTCTAGCACATTATTAATGACATCATATACACAATTTCTTACCCACCTTATACCAGAATTTAAATATAGTTCCAGAATTGGTACTTCACATTAGTTTTCATTTATTAGAATGCTTTCACCCTTTCAGGTTGTCAATATTCTTGTTTGGTGATTTTTCTTTGGGAATATTTAGTTATATTAGCGCTGCACCACTTTTTCGCTTTATGTCACAGTACATGTTGGCATTCACGATTCCCTCGATGAACTGTAGCTCCCCAGTGCCGGCAGCACCAGACCATAACACTCCCACCACCATACTTGACTGTAGGCAAGACAAACTTGTCTTTGTACTCCTCACCTGGTTGCCGCCACACAAGCTTGACACCATCTGAACCAAATACGTTTCTTGGTCTCAGACCACAGGACATGGTTCAGGTAATCCATGTCCTTAGTTTCCTTATATTCAGCAAACTGTGGGCTTCTTGTGCATCATCTTTAGAAGAGGTTCCTTCTGGGATGACAGCCATGCAGACCAATTTGATGCAGTGTGCGACGTATGGTCTGTGAACCGACAGGTTGACCCCCCACCCCTACAACCTCTGCAGCAATGCTGGCAGCACTCATACGTCTATGTCCCAAAGATAGTCTATGTCTGGATAGGACGCCAAGCATGTGCAATCAACCTTTGGTTGACCATGGTGAGGCCTGTTCTGTTATACCGCTGTATGGTCTTGGTCACCACGCTGCAGCTCAGTTTCAGGGTCTTGGCAATCTTCTTATAGCCTAGGCCATCTTTATGTAGAGCAATAATTCTTTTTTCAGATCCCCAGAGAGTTCTTTGTCATGAGGTGCCATGTTGAACTTCCAGTGACCAGTATGAGATAGATACCAAATTTAACACACCTGCTCTCCATTCACACCAGAGACCTTGTAACACTAAAGAGTCACATGACACTGGGGAGGGAAAATGGCTAATTAGGCTCAATTTGGACATTTTCACTTAATGGTGTACTCACTTTTGTTGCCAGCAGTTTAGACATTAATGGTGTTGAGTTATCTTGTTATACAAGCTGTACACTCACTACTTTACATTGTAGCAAAGTATAATTTCTTCAGTGTTGTCACATGAAAAGATGAAATAAAATATTTACAAAAATGTGAGGGATGTACTCACTTTTGTGAGATTACATACAGTAGATATACTGTAGGGTGCGATTGGAGATAAATCTGATCCACGAAATTATGTTGGATGTATACACCTAAACCAGATAAGCAATCTGTTGTGTTATTTCTGGATAGAACAAGATAACATTATCACCTCATCGTATAAATTGGATCGCCTGCATTACATACCTCGTCTAACAGACCAGGATATTTCTTGGACCACTATGATAAAAGTAAAACAAGATGTCATCATCACCCCAAATAACAAAATATGTACAGAACAATAATCAGACATTTTCCTGCAGAATTGTATTTCTGAAATAATGGAACATTTATCAAATGTCACATGAAGATTGATGGGGGCGTGGTCTGGCCATGAATGTAAATGGCCACTAAACATGGAGCTCCGTCCAGGATCATCTCTCAAAACGCTGAGCTTTGATAGCCTCCCTCACACAGCGGCCCCCCCAAAAAAAAAAAAAAAAAAAAAAAAAAAAGCCACAACAGCCCTCCACAACCCAAGAGGTGTTCCAATCATCTCCATGGCCACAGGTGTATTAAATCAAGCACCTAGGCATACAGATGGCTTCTACAAACATTTGTCAAACATTTCCCCCACTGGCCCTTTGTGTACAAAGTTGAGACCCTTGACCTAGGAGGAGGAGGACGAGCGGAGGCTGTTCCAATTCCATACTGAATTCACTGGGCTGATTGGGGTGTGGCCTCTCCACTTCAGTATCAAGAAAAATCCCATACCGAGGGCATTAAAACAGAACTTTTAAGATGCTAAAAATTCAGCTGAATTTGTAAATATGTAGAAAACAAAAACAAAAAAAAGACTGATTGACTTGACCTCCAAATTCTCCAGATCTCAATCAAATAGAGTCTGAATTATGGAGGCCCCACCTAGCAACACACAGGGCTTAAAAAAGGAACTGCTACTGATGGATTGGGGCCAGATACCACAGCATACATTCAGAGATCTGGTGGAGTCCATACTGCGATGAGTTATGGTGGGTGGTCATAATGTTCTCATTAGCTGATCAGTGTATTGAAGATGATGAAGTTTCCTTACCTTCCTTTATACCAGTAGTAACCCGACTCAAGGTTCCTGGATAAAATGAAAGGAAACAAAATCAGTGAAAGCCGTGCATATAACACCAAGAATAAGAGGTATCTGTGTGACTAATGGTGTGATAGGACCAAGGTGTACTTTTTAAAAAGGTCATAAAAAAAAAAAAGAAAAAATTCAAATTGGTATTAAAATTCTTACTATACACCTCATCGAAGTCCATGTATAAAAGTTCCACGACACAGATCCACACTGCTCCAATGAAATTTATTCTGTTATAAAAGCGCCATCCTATTGGCTATAATGTGGCATTTTATGTTAAATACCACAATCAGAAAAGGAATTTTGGCCATTAGATGGCGCTAATGATTATAGGCGATTGTTTTATAACACAGAATACAGCATGTTTCATTGGAGCTGTGCGGATTTGGGTCACATTTGTTCATTGAATTTTTTATATTTAGACCCCATAATGTTTACTAGGAATGTCATATCCTTCATTACCATCACTGAGGATTTTTGATATTGGTCAGAAAATTACCCAACTAGATGTAAAAATCTTTACAAAAACCAACCACAGCGCCTTTCTCTGCCCTGAAGGGGCGGGTTGAAGACACCCTGCACTCACAGGATGCCCTCAGCATCACAGATTGAAGTTGGGGGTGTCATTCTACCTGGTAGACTAGGGACATCTAGTGGGGGGAAAAATGTATTACTGCAGGACACACAAAACTGCAGAGGAGAAGTATTGCAGTGGGAGTTTTTTTTTTTAATCTTTTTTGCACCAACAGTTTTAGCAGGAATGCGGGGGAACACAGTTCCGGCACCTCCAGCACTCAATGTATGAAATGGCAAGGGGTGCTGGAGGGGGCTCTATTGTTGCTGGGGGTGGGTCTTATTCTGCTGGAGAGTCAATTATTGCAGGGGGGGGGGGGGTACTGTTTAGGGAGGGGGTCGGGGGTCCATGGTTGCTGTCTGTCCTGAGAATTTTTGCTGGGATAGATCTATTGTTGCTGGGAGGTTCCATTGTTACTGGGGAAGGGGGTTGCCAGCTACGGGTGAGTAGCTGGAAGGAGTTTCACTCAAAAGTGGAACTTGCACTTATCCCATTCCCCCGCCTCCGGTGCCACTTTTGGCACCTTGGGGGGGGGGGGGTACAGTAGTGACCCAGCTGTGAAGCCACAAGGCTTAACTGCTAGGTTCCCTTTTTAGCAGCAGCCCCCAAGGGAAACATCAGCTGGGGTGCCGCCACTGCTGGATTCCAGGACAGGCAAGTCTGTATTCTCTATAAGGGGTGGTATTGGGAGCGGAGAACCAAGGGAGGAGGCTTGGAGGTGGGTAAAGGGGGGAGACCATTAAAAAAGGACAAAGTGGAGGTGAAGATTGGACTTGAAAATTTTCAAGATGGGTATATTTAAACCATATAGTACCTTGTTGGCTGTAAACAATACCTGGAATTCCCCTAAGAATCAGACTAGTCAAAAATTCTATTATCTACGACTTTTTTTGCCAAATTATACCAGAGATTAGTAAATTAACATTCACATGAGAAATAAAATAAAAATAAATAAAACACCCCACAAAAACACACAACCACTTACCTTTGAAGATTCTCACACCTTCATCTTTTACTGTTAGAAAGGAGAGAAGAGGTCAGGGAACAACGTTAGTAACATACATCCAGATCTACAAACACACAACTTCTATATGTAGGTGAATGGGAGGAGAACATCAGAGGAGATCCCGAGGGAGGAAATGAGGTATGAATGATGTAGGAGTCAGACCGGACATACAGTAAGGGAATTTTGTTCAAAATGTTTCATTTTAAGAATGTTCCATCATCGTTGAAGTACTTTCAAAAAGATTTTTCTCCAGTCAAATGTGCAAAGAATTAGTATGAATTTTCAAGCAAACGTGCATAAGAACATTCATTCACAAATCTACTAGTGTATAGCCAACTTTAGCAGTGCCCCAGTCTGATGTGCTCCACACTTTACAGAAGAGTAATCAGCGGTGATGTAGAAGCATTGTGACTCTAAAATTAGTAAAGAGCACTGGCTTACAGCAGCCAAGTGACTCCAATACGGTTGGGAAGTTCACATCCAGACTTCTGATTAAAGTTGTGGAAGAGAGAAACATGTTGGGAGGAGACAAGCTGAAGCCTATCCTATATAGGTTGACTGGAATGGATGCTAGCGTGTAGAAGAGGAGGAACCACATCCCAGCAATCAGCCCAGTCACCATGTAGAGGATCTCACCTCTATCCTCTATACATGTTGCTTGGTGTAATTGGTAGTGTGCTAGGAGACACACATTAGCAATCAGCCCAGTCAACACATACAGAGGATCGGACCTCTATGACTAAACCCATGGGAGGGTGAAACATGGAGGTTTTAAGAGGAGATAAGCCGCTTGCTAGTGTGCTAGAACAGCCTTTAAGCAGGGTGACCAGGTACCCTGAGGTGCCTTGGTTTCTTCAGCGGGTATCTTGGCTAAAATGCCTAAAAATAACTCAAAATTTTTATACAGGCCAGTAGGTGGATCAAGCTTACATTTTAGATACACAAAGCCACAGGTTCCCATTATGACCTTGTAGCCACTGTCATCCTTACAACCGATGATGACGACATCATGGATGTTAGTCACCTGCACGGCATCATTGTTTGACCCTCAACTCTGTCTCTCTCCTTCAGCATGGAGGTCACAATAACTAAATGATTTAGAGAAATTGAGGGAGAAGAGAAACCTTGGAATACTAGTCAGTACCAGTGTGCAAAAGCATATTTGCTTTGGAAGAATAAATCTCTAACATTAGGTGTCCTACGTGTGAGGATGTTGTTCACTAATGTAGAACTATTAGTTTAGTATTTTACATTTTAGGTTGCTTCGAGACAGTCTATAATTTTAAAGGGTGCCTTGACAAAAAAAAAAAAAAAAAAAAAAAAAAAAAAGTTGAGAAACACTGTGCTAGAAGATAAGGAGCCGCACACCAGCAATCAGCCCAGTCACCATGTATAGAGGCTCCGACCTTTATGACAAAACCCATGAGAGGGTGAAACATGTTGGAGGTGTGGCTTTAGGACAATCCGATCCTCTATACATGTTGACTGGGCTGATCTGGCTAAACCCTTCATGGACTAAACCCCATGGGAGGGTGAAACATGTTGAAGGTTGAGGTTGGAGGAGACAAGCTGAAGCCAATCCTTTACACAATGACTGGAATGATTGCTAGTGTGTAGAAGACAAGGAGCCACACACCAGCAATGGGCCCAGTCACCATGTATTGCGGATCTGACCTTTATGACTAAACCCATGGGAGGGTGAAACATGTCAGGGGTGTGACTTTGGGGAGGAGACAAGCAGAAGTCAATCCTTTGTATGGGTGACTGGTCCGATTGCTAGTGTGCTAAAAGATAAGGAGTTACACACTAGCAGTCTGTCCAGTCACCATGTACAGAGGATCGGACCTCTATGGCTAAACCCATGAGGGTGAAATGCGTAATCTGGAAATTCTATAGGGCAGGTATAGACTGATGGCCAAGCTGTGTTTTTAGCCTCCCAATCGCACCCTTAAATCCTTCATCACAACCCAATACAGTATGTGCGGTGGTAAAAGAGGGTGGGCTTCACCACCCCCACACTGCATATGTGCTTCACTGGGCAGCCAATGTTCATCTGCTGACAGTGTGCTCCACACACACTGAGCACAAGGACCGAACTGTCAAAGACAGATCCAGGCCAAAGATCAGTAGTGGGTGGACCAGCTTCCAATCATGTGACCACCAATAGCAGTCACATGGTCTCCAATCCTTCCTGCTCCCACTCAGGAATTCTGAACTGTTTAAAAAGGAGCGTTGGGGGTGGGTGGGAAGGTGATTAAGCTGCAAAAGCAGCAGATGAAGAACATTCATGTCCGCAGCAAAAATGACTGTTCCTGTCATGTTCTGCGGGCAGTACCACAGCTGAATGCAACCCATGTTAGAAACGGACAGCTTGGTTTGTTAAATGAAGTTGGACTCTGGCAGAATCAGATGAAAGGGGGGGAGGGAAAAAAAAAAAAAAAAAAGGGAATGCAGCTGTTGTCAGCTATTGATTGGTAAGCTGCAATATATTACATTTCTGGTTTGGGGTTTAATACCGCTTTAGCTCCTTCACCGTCTCCGATGTATCTCATGTCATATGTTAGTGGGGGGGGCAGATCTGACAAACTGATCATCTTCCATTTGCTGATATCCCTTACCCAGGAGGGAGTATCATCCCTTCCAGGTCTGGCTGCCACATTCCCTGGATGCTGTGGCCGGAGGAGAAGTTAATGGAGAACAATCTGCACTCCATCAGCTTCAACGGAGGACAGGTGAGACATCAGGGGTTCAAAGAGGACTATTGTCGCTCATGTGATAAAGGAATTTGCTGCAATAAACCACATACATTCTCACAAACGTGAGTACACCCCCTCACATTTTGGTAAATATTTTTTTATCTTTTCATGTGACAACACTGAAGAAATGACACTTTGCTACAATGTAAAGTAGTGAGTGTACAGCTTGTATAACAGTGTAAATTTGCTGTCCCCTCAAAATAACTCACACAGCCATTAATGTCTAAACCGCTGGCAACAAAAGTCAGTACACCCCTAAGTGAAAATGTCCAAATTGGGCCCAAAGTGTCAATACTGTGTGGCCACCATTATTTTCCAGCACTGCCTTAACCCTCTTGGCCATGGAGTTCACCAGAGCTTCACAGGTTGTCACTGGAGTCCTCTTCCACTCCTCCATGATGACATCACGGAGCTGGATGTTAGGGACCTTGTGCTCCTCCACCTTCCATTTGAGGATGCCCCACAGATGCTCAATAAGGTTTAGGTCTGGAGACATACTTGACCAGTCCATTACCTTTACCCTCAGCTTCTTTAGCAAGGCAGTGGTCATCTTGGGGTTGTTATGTTGGAATACTGCTCTGCGGCCCAGTCTCCAAAGGGAGGGGATCATGATCTGCTTTAGTATGTCACAGTACATGTTGGCATTCATGGTTCCCTCAATGAACTGTAGCTCCCCAGTGCCAGCAGCACTCATCCAGCCCCAGACCATGACACTCCCACAGCCATGCTTGATTGTAGGCAAGACACACTTGTCTTTGCACTCCTCACCTGGTTGCCGCCACACAGGCTTGGTCTCATCAGACCACAGGACATGGTTCCAGTAATCCATGTCCTTAGTTTGCTTGTTTTCAGCAAACTGTTTGTGGGCTCTCTTGTGCATCTTAAGAGGTTTCTTTCTGGTATGACAGCCATGCAGGCCAATTTGATGCAGTGTGTGGAGTATGGTCTGAGCACTGACAGGCTGACCCCCCCACTCCAACCACTGCAGCAATGCTGGCAGCACTCATACATCTATTTCCCAAAGACAACCTCTGGATATGAAACTGAGCACATACACTCAACTTCTTTGGTCGACCATGGCGAGGCCTGTTCTGAGTGGAACCTGTCCTGTTAAACCGCTGTATGGTCTTGGCCACCATGTTGCAGCTCAGTTTAAGGGTCTTGGCAAACTTCTTATAGCCTAGGCCATCTTTATGTACAGCAAAAAAAAAAAAAAAATTCAGATCCTCAAAGAAGTTTTGCCATGAGGTGCCATGTTTTGCTTCCAGTGACTAGTATGAAAGAGTGGGAGTGATACCACCAAATTTAACACACCTGCTCCCCATTCACACCTGAGACCTTGTAACACTAACAAGTCACATGACACTTAGAAAGGAAAATGGCTAACTGGGCCCAATTTGGACATTTTCAAATAGGGGTGTACTCACTTTTGTTGCCAGCAGTTTAGACATTAATGGTTGTGTGTTGAGTTATTTTGAGGGGACAGCAAATTTACACTGTTATACAAGCTGTACACTCACTACATTACATTGTAGCAAAGTGTCATTTCTTCAGTGTTGTCACAAAAATGTGAGGGATGTACTCACTTTTGTGAGATTATATGAGAGATTACATACAGTAGATCTACTGTAGGGTGTGATTGGAGATAATGCCACGGATCAGATTTATGTTGGATGTATATGCCTAAACCAGATAAGTAATCTGCTGTGTTATTTCTGGATAGAACAAGATAACATTATCACCTCATCTTATAAATTGGATCGCCTGCATTACATACCTCGTTTAAATTCAGACCAGGATATTTCTGGGACCGCTATGATAAAGTAAAAGATGTCATCAATATCTCCACAAAAAATATGTACAGAAGAACATCAGACATTTTCCTGCAGAATTGTATTTCTGAAATTGTGAAATTTGATAAGCGTTTCATGACGATTGATGGGGGTGTGGTCTGGCCAGGAATGTAAATGGCCACTAAACATGGAGCTCCATCCAGGATCATCTCTCACCAGCAACCTCTAAGCTTTGATAGCCCCCTCACAAAGCGCCCCCCCCAAAAAAAAAAAAAAAAAAAAAAAAAAAAAAAAAAAGCGCACAACCGCCCACCACAACCCAACCCTGTACAACCCAAGAGGTTGATTGATTTCTTTCCTGGCATTGCAGAGAGGAAGCACAAGATGGTGGGGAGGACAGCATGGAGCATACCCTCTCCTGCAGACAATATCCCTCCTCTGCACCTGCCAGCTCCAGTATAGACCCACTAAGGTGAGCCCCAGACATCACAAAAGAGACCTGCAACCTCCCCTACAGCATCTTCTCTCTGCCTCATACAAAAGTATTGGGACACCCCTCCAAATTATTGAGTCAGCTGTTCCAATTACCTCAATGGCCACAGGTGTATAAAATCAAGCACCTAGGCATGCAGATGGCTTATACCAACATTTGTTTAAGAATGGGTCACTCAGGAGCTCAGTCAATTCAAGAGTAGAACCGTGATAGACTTTTTGCACAGCTGACAACCTATTCATGAAAATTCCCTACTGCTAACTAGTCAACGGTCATCTGTTAGTGGGGTTATAAACAAAGTGGAAGCAACTGGGAACACAGCAACAAAGTTATGCCATGTAAAATAATAGAGCGGGGTCAGCACATGCTTAAGTACACAGTGCTCGGAAGTTGCCAACTGTCTGCAGAGTAAATAGCTACAGACCTCCATGGAATGGGTTTCCATGGCCGAGCAGCTACATCCAAGCCTTACATCACCAATGGAAATGCAAAACGTTGGATGCAGTGGTGTAAAGCATGCCGCCACTGGACTCTAGAGCAGTGGAGACGTGTTTTATGGTTTGACGAATTATGCTCTGTCTGGCAATCCAATGGACGTGTCTGGGTTTGGTGGTTGCCAAGAGGATGGTACTTGCCTGACTGCATTGTGCCAAGTGTAAACGGTGTGGGGCTGTCTTTCAGTGGTTGGGCTTGGCCCCTTAGTTCCAGTCAAAGGAACTCTTAAGACATCAGCATACCAAGACATTTTGAACAATTTCATGCTCCCAACTTTGTGGGAACAGTTTGGGGATGACTCCTTCCTGTTTCAATGCGACTGCGCACCAGTGCACAAAGCAAGGTCCATAAGGACATGGATGAGCTAGTTTGGGGTGAAGGAACTTGACTCACCTGACCTCAGCCTGGTCAAACAACGCTGGAATGAATTGGAGCAGAGACCACGAGCCAGGCCTTCTTGCAAAACATCAGCGCCTGACCTCACAAAAGGCTCTTCTGGAAGAATGGTCAAACATTCCCATAGACACTCCTAAACCTTGTGGCCTTCCCAGAAGAGTTGAAGCTGTTAAAGCTGCAAAGGGTGGGCCAACAAGTACTACAACGAATGCCAGTTAATGCAGGATTACCATTTAGTTTGTTATCAATCACATGTTATATGTCTAGCAAATAGGGTTGCTACCTCTTCCTGAAGCCAAACACCTTTAGCGGCACACCATTTTTTAATTTTTTTCTGAAAGGTGAACACTGGACTCTGGTTTAAAAAGGCAACTCTGCTGTAAGGGGGTTCTTAAAAGTCCCCCCCCCCACTTATATCAGAAGCCCCAGAATCGCCCCTTAAATCATGATTCCCAAAATGCCCCTTACATCAGAGTCCACAGGGCACCCCTTACATCCGAGTCCCCCTTAGTGTATGCACACAGAGGCAGGATGGAGAAGGGGGGGGGGGGGGGGTCTATGCACTTGGTCATTGTACTTAGTTGGAGAGCATAGGTGTGTGCAAACTAGGCAGCAGGGGGAATCTGTGCTGCACTGGGGGATTAGGGTGTGCCCAGGCAAGCTTAAGTTTGGGGGCCACAGTCGGGTCTGAATAATATGTCAGTTTCAAAACACAGACTGTCCTGGTGAATCCTGGACAGGCGGCAACCCTACTAGCAAAGTAAATGTTGACCAAGCATAGTATACAAGACCAAGTTGTTCAAGATCGACAAGATCAAACATTCTTTTTTTTTGATAGGGCACACCTCCTCCCACCGACGGGGAACAATTCCTTCCCACACCAAAAAAATAGGATTTTTTAAAACAGCTTACCTGTAAAATCCTTTTCTTTCGAAGGACATCACGGGACACAGAGCCACAGTAATTACTGATGGGTTATATAGGTATCACTGGTGATTGGACACTGGCACACCCTATCAGGAAGTTCAACCCCCTATATAATCCCTCCCCCTTGCAGGGATACCTCAGTTTTGTAGCCAAGCAATATAGTGTATTAGAAGAGGGGCGGGACCTCTGTGTCCCGTGATGTCCTTCGAAAGAAAAGGATTTTACAGGTAAGCTGTTTTAAAAAATCCTATTTTCTTTCTCGAACATCACGGGACACAGAGCCACAGTAATTACTGATGGGATGTCCCAGAGCAATGCTACCTGAGGGGGGGGGGGGACCACGACCAAGTAGGGTGCAATCAGACCTGAGGACCCTGTACCGCTGCCTGCAGCACACTACGCCCAAAGGCGATATCCTCATGCCTTCTCACATCCACCTGATAGAATCTGGTGAATGTATGAACTGAAGACCAGGTTGCGGCCTTGCAGATTTGAGCCATAGAGGCCCAGTGATGCACTGCCCAAGAAGCACCAATAGCCCTTGTGGAATGTGCCCTGATCTGAAACGGAGGAATCTTCTGTTTCAAACCGTAAGCTTGAATGATCAACTGTCGAATCCATTTAGAAATGGTAGCTTTTGACGCTGCCTGTCCTCTATTGGGGCCCTCTGGCAGCACAAACAAAACATCCGTCTTGCGGATCCGAGTAGTTGCCCCTAGATAGGCCTTAACTGCTCTTACGACATCCAACGAATGTAGAGATCTCTCTTCTGGAGAACAGGAATCTGGAAAAAAGGAAGGTAGAACAATGTCTTGGTTTAAATGAAAATCAGAAACCACCTTCGGTAAAAAAACTAGGATGAGGGCGTAGTACCACTCTATCCTTGTGTATAATCAAATAAGGCTCCTTACAGGAAAGAGCTGCTAATTCTGATACTCTTCTAGCAGAAGAGATGGCCACCAGAAAAATTAATTTCCTTGTCAACAAGACCAAAGGAATCTGACTTATTGGTTCAAAAGGCTGTTTCTGTAACACAGCCAGGACCAAATTCAAGTCCCAGGGGTTTAGGGGCGCTTTAACCGGAGGATTAAGACGCATCACCCCCTGCATAAAGTTTCGGACCAAAGAATGCGAAGCAAGTGGCCGCTGAAATAATACTGATAAAGCAGAAACTTGGTTCTTGATGGTACTCAAGGCCAGCTTCATCTCTAATCCCATCTGTAGAAAATCAAGGATTCTACCTATGACATATTTCCTGGGATGCCAACCTCTGGATTCACACCAGGTTATATAAGCCTTCCAGACTCTATGATAAATCATCCTGGAAGCTGGCTTCCTTGCATTAATCAAGGTAGATATGACAGGACCTGAGAGCCCACGACTCTTCAGAACGTGGGTCTCAATAGCCAAACCGTCAAATTTAGCGTTTGTAAGGCAGGATGGAACACTGGACCCTGAGATAACAGGTCTGGGCGTACCGGTAGGGTCCACGGGGAACCCACAGTCATCCTTACTATTTCTGCATACCAAGTCCTTCTGGGCCAAGCGGGGGCCACCAGAAGTACCGACTTCCTTTCCTGCCTGATCCTGCGAAGGAGTCGTGGTAGTAGCAGAATAGGCGGGAATGCGTAAATCAGTGAGAACCGATGCCACGGAATCACCAACGCATCCGTCCCGCATGCAAGAGGATCTTTTGTCCTTGCCACAAATCTGTCTATCTTTTTGTTGAATCGGGATGCAAAGAGATCTACATCTGGAACCCCCCATCTTTGGCATATGGCCCAAAAGACGTCGGGATGCAGAGACCATTCCCCTGGAAGTAACTGCTGGTGACTTAGATAGTCCGCCTGCTAATTCTCTATTCCCGGGATGAAAACTGCTGATATGCATGGCACATGCATCTCTGCCCAGACTAAGATCTGGTTCACCTCTTTTTGAGCAGCTCGGCTCCGGGTGCCTCCCTGATGATTGACATAAGCCACTGCTGTGGCATTGTCGGACTGGATCCTGACCGGACAACCCTGTAGCCTGATAGTCCAGGCTTTTAGAGCTAGATGTATCGCCCGGATCTCCAGAATGTTGATGGGTAAGGTCCTCTCTGTCTTGGACCATACCCCTTGGACCGCAGCCTGTTCCAGAACTGCTCCCCAACCTGACAGACTGGCATCTGTTGTTACCACCGTCCAGGTAACCGGTAGAAAGGATTTCCCCTTCTGCAGGTTTTCGGGTATGAGCCACCAATTGAGGCTCTGACGCACCGCAAGCGACAGGTGCATCGGAAAGTCTAATGCCTGAACCTTCTTGTTCCAGGTCGACAGAATACTGTGTTGCAGCATTCTTGAGTGAAACTGAGCATAGGGAACTGCTTCGAATGAAGACACCATTTTCCCTAGTAGCCTTATACAAAGGCGGACTGAGGGACCCTTCTTGGTCCTTACTGTCAGAATCAGCTCTCTCAAAGCAGTGATCTTTGCCTGGGGTAGAAATATTTTCTCCTGGCTTGTATCTATAATCAGACCTAAATACTCCAGTCTTCTTACTGGTTTTAGGAAAGACTTTTCTAAGTTGAGGATCCAACCCAGGTGTTCTAGATACCTGACCGTGGTCCTCAAGTTTCCATTCAAAGAGGCTACCGACCGGTCTATCAAGAGCAGGTTGTCTAGGTATGCTATGACAGCTATACCCTGAGCCCTTAATCTGGCCAGAGGAGGAGCCAAGATCTTTGTGAACACTCGAGGTGCAGTGGCTATCCCAAAAGGCAGAGCCACAAACTGGAAATGGCGCCCTCCTACCTCAAAGCGCAGAAACTTCTGATGAGCAGGAAAAATGGGCACATGCAGATATGCATCTCTGATGTCTATTGATGCCAGAAATTCTCCTCCCTGCAGGGTGGGAACTACTGTTTGAATTGATTCCATGCGGAAGGATTGAATCCTTTGGAATCGGTTCAGATCCCTTAAGTCCAAAATGGGTCTGACATCCCCATTTGGCTTTTGGACCGTAAAAAGGTTGGAATAGAAGCCCAATCCCTGGTCCTTTGCGGGAACTATCATAATGACCTCCTGCGACAAAAGTCGCTCTAACGCTAGAAGGAGCGACTGCTTCTTCTCTGGGTCTCTGGGAACATTTGATCTGAGGAAACGAGGAGAAGGGAATTCCTGAAACTCCAGCTTGTACCCTAAGGTTACCGTGGAGACTACCCATCTGTCCTGGAAGTCCTCGTGCCAGAGCTCTGAGAACTGTCGCAGTCTTCCCCCCACTCGAGTGAGCGGGGGCGCCCCCTCATGCAGAGGTCTTAGTGTTTTGCCTAGTAGGCTTCTTTCCCCAGGACTTTTTGTCCCTGGGGTTGACTCTTGTCTCTGGACCCCGATGGAGGCGGCCGTCGAGACTGCCTGGAGGCTGAAGCCCCCGGCGCTGGGGAAAGAGTCCGTTTGAAAGAGGGACGCTTACTCTTCTTCTTGACAGGTAAGAGAGTGCTTTTCCCACAAGAGATTCTCTTGATATAGTTATCCAAGTCCTCTCCAAACAACCTTGCACCACGAAATGGAAACCCAGCCAGTAGCTTCTTACATGGTGCTTCGGCTGACCAATTTTTCAACCATAGGATTCTACGTATATGCACCAACCCCAGTGAAAGACGGGAGGTTTGCACGATAGAATCTCTAATTGCATCAACCACAAAGCATAAGGCCGCTGGAAGGTTAGCAAACCCCTGGGCCTGCTGTTCAGGTAATACTTTGATGACCTGCTTAACATGGTCTCTTAAGTATTGACAGACTCCAAATCGCTGCTACTGCAGGTTGGGCCACTGATCCTGCTAAGGAGAAAACATCCTTCAATAGGGATTCCATCCTTTTATCTACAGGATCCCTGAGCATCTGAGCATTGTCTACAGGACAAGTCAGGCTATTATTTACGGAGGAAATGGCGGCATCAATAGCCGGTATTCCCCACATTTTAATAAACTTTTCTTCCATCGGATAAAGTGTTGAAAACTTTCCCGGCGGAAAAAAACGTTTGTCTGGGTGATCCCACTCAGAATAAATAAGCTTTTCAAGTAAAGTATGAACAGGAAAAGCATGTGCTGCTTGGAAAGGTTTCAGTGACCCCAAAGCAGAAGAGGATTCTTTAGCAGTTTCAGGTATGGGCAACTTAAATGTGGAGCGGACCAATCCAGTGAGGATCTGCACTAAGACTTTCTCCTCTTGGGAAGTCGCAGAGGGTCCCTCTCCACCTGAATCCTCCGAAGAGGAATCATCCATCCCGATCCTCTGAAAGGGATTCATCTCCTTTATCCCAGAGCTCCTCTGTCTGAGGGTCTTGGGGAACAGAGGAAAGCCCAGTGCGTTTTCTTCCACTGAGTGAAGACGTAATCACGGCCATTAATCTTTCCTCTAGACCATTAATGGTTGAGGAAAAAACCTCTTGTGTAATATATACAGGGGCTGAAGTGCCAGAAGCAGGTGTAGCCCCTGACCCCCAAGCTCTCCCTGGCTAGCCGTCCCTGGCCCATCTTTAGGGGGGGAGGATGCTGCCGACAGGGGGCCCTCAGAACCTGAACGAGATCCCCTAGTGTCTCTGGTTCCTGGGGTGCTTGAACCTCTTCTACCCATAGTGCAAAGCAACAAGGTGTGAGGTATACAAATGAACTCTGCCTGCTGAGCGATGTAGTCTGGCTAAAAGCCTTGCTACCCAATGCTCAGTCTGGTGTTACTTCAGTAAATGCTGCCTAGGAGAATGCCTGTGTCCCACCTTACATGCGACCGTCAGCTCTGTGTCTCTCAGAAGGCTGAGTGCACCTGTACAGAGTGCCTTTAATAGCCTGCAGCTGGCCTGAGTGGGAGTCTAAACACTCTGTGCTGACGTCCTGCCCCCTCCTCTACCGTCCCCCCCCCCTCGAGTTTTGAAAAAAACGAGCGCTTCCCACACTGCCGACTCTCCTGTCATGCTTCTGGAGAAAAGGCTGGGGATGGGGGGGAGGGAGACTGGTAACAAGATCTGCCTGAACGGCTATCTTCAGAGATGGTGGCCATTAGGCCGCAGAGCCCGGGTGGTATAACCACTTTCTAGACCCCTGTGGCCCCTCTCTAGCCTGGGGGGAACATTCAAACATGAGAAATCCCCCTTTCCACCTTACCTGCTTGCAGCCTGCTTTGAGATGCTGGGACATAATCAGCACTGAACACCTGAGACAGTCAGTCAGCATGTGTAGGTTTGTGCTCTTGGCAGCCCCCGGTGGTCACAATAGGCATAGCATGCATTTACCTTAAAGGAGAAAAGCCACTAGAACTCAAAAATTCTGTGGAATCTCCTCTTACCTTATCCAGCCGCAGGGTGCTGTTTACACAGACCCAATCTTCACCTCTCACGGTGGGCTCCGTTTGAAAAAACCGTCAGAGACTGGGGCCCCCCCATCAGTAGGGGGATCCAACAGTTCTGGGACCGTAAAGCACCTCCCCAGAAATTAGGAAGTTTAAAGCCATTTTCTGATCTGCGGGGTCCAGCTCTCTAAAAAGAGAAGCATTATGGGTAAAACCTCGTTTCTTCGGACACGAGGCCCGGGTACCATTCAATTCGGCCATGAAAAGACACTTTGAATGGATCCAGTTCGCCTGGCTTGCCCCAGTATAGGATCTTAGGATATTCCCTTTGGAGCTCAGCACAGGACATCTTTACACGTCCATCACCTAAGACACTGGCGTAAAAACTGAGGTATCCCTGCAAGGGGGAGGGATTATATAGGGGGTTGAACTTCCTGATAGGGTGTGCCAGTGTCCAATCACCAGTGATACCTATATAACCCATCAGTAATTACTGTGGCTCTGTGTCCCGTGATGTTCGAGAAAGAATTGGGGCATCATTTTTTTCCTCAACTGATGTCAGGAGCTTTTCTACTTCTACTTCCAAAGGCCACAGTCTGGCCCTTTGTGTACAAAGTTGAGACCCTTGACCTAGGAGGCTGTTCCAATTCCATACAGAATTCACTGGGCTGATTGGTGTGTGGCCTCGCTTCAGTATCAAGAAAAAACCCATAAGGAGGGGAAACCGGGGGCATTAAAACAAAAAACTTTGAAGATGCTAAAAATTCAGCTGAAGGAGGCAGAAATATCCTTGTAGGAACAAAAAAAAAAAAAAAAAAAAAAAAAAAAAAAAAAGAAGGACTACTAATGATGGATTGGGGCCAGATACCACAGCATATACCTTCAGAGATCTGGTGGTGTCCATACCTCGATGAGTTATGATGGGTGGTCATAAGTTCCTCTCATCTATTAGCTGATCAGTGTATGGAAGAAGATGAAGTCTCCTTACCTTCTTTTATACCAGTAGTAACCTGACTTGAGGTTCCTGGATAGAATGAATGGAAACAAAATCAGTGAAAGCCGTGGATATAACACCAACACCAAGAATAAGAGGTATCTGTGACAGATGGTGTCATAGGATCAAGGGGTGCTTTTTAAAAGGTCATAAAATTTAATTAAAAAAAATAAATAAATATAAAAGTAATTTCAAATTAGTATTAAAATTTTGCTGCATTTCTACTATACAGCTCATCGAAGTCTATGCATAAAAAAGGTCCACGACACAGATCCGCTCTGCTCCAATGAAAATTATTCTCTGTTATATAGTAGGAACAATTTCTGCAGAGAAGTGGGACTTCGAATGGATCACAGAGTATAAAATAATTGGATTTTTATTGTGTGAATAGCCAACTCATGGTAACAAACACAACAAAGCATTGGATAAAACCAAGACATGCATGAAAAAAAAAAAAAAAAAAAAAAAAAAAACAGAATTAAAAGACCAGCTATAAACCAAAGCCCAAAAGCTGTCAGGATGACAGACCACCCAACGCGTTTCACACATGGTTTTTATCTTCTTATTACCAAGCTTATTTTTAAAGTTGTAAGTTGGATCGCTGCTAGGAGCATTTCACTAACACGAATGTGATAATTCAGTTGGGAAGAAAGGGGGGGGGGGGGGGTCAGGGGAGGATATCCAACCATCACAGGCACCTGCAAATCAGACTGCCACACACCCAAGAAGGGGAAATGTTTGCCCAAAGGATATGCTGCAGTGAACAGGGAAAATTTTAAATTGCCAGGACTGTATGAAGATTAATTCAAAAGTTTTAGCATTTGTGCATCAAAACAGATCCAAGAAAAATCAGCCAAATTTAGGCATGATCTGGCTGTACATGTCCTAATTGTGTCTAGTAGTTGGATGGGACACAGTGGAGGAAAAAGGCATCACCTACACTGAAGGATCTGTAATGATCTTACTCCTGAGATTTGTTTGGCATGGCTCATATTGTCAGTCAAATGACATTTGATTTTTAAATACCACAATCTGGAAAGAAAAAGGAATTTTGGCCATTAGATGGCGCTAATGATTATAGATGATGGTTCTATAACACAGAATACGCCATGTTTCATTGGAGCTGTGCGGATTTGGGTCACATTTGTTCATTGAATTTTTTTTTATACGTAGACCCCATAATGTTTACTAGGAATGTCATGGTATTAAAATTGCAGCATAGCTACAGGATGACATTACTGAAATGACAGATCACCGTATCCTTCATTACCATTACTGAGGATGTTTTTTGATATTGGTCAGAAAATTACCTAACTGGCTGTAAAATTCTTTACAAAAACCAACCACAGCGCCTTTCTCTGCACTGAAGGGGCGGGTTGAAGACACCCTGCACTCACAGGATGCCCTCAGCATCACAGATTGAATGAAGCTGGGGTGTCATTCTACCTGGTAGACTAGGGACATCGGGGGGGGGGGGGGGGGAAATTGGGCTGGGAATTTTACTACTTTTCCCTTTTTTTTGCACCAACAGTTCTAGCAGGAACACAGGGAAACACCGTTCCGGCACCCCCCACACTAAATATATGAAATATTGTTGCTGGGGGTGGGTCTTATGTTGCTGGAGGGTCAATTATTGTGGGGGGGGGGGTACTGTTCAGGGAGGGGTCCATAGTTGCTGTCTGTCGGGAGTATTTTTGCTGGGATGGATCTATTGTTGCTGAGGAAGGGGGAGGGGGGGGGGTTTGCTAGCTACGGGTGAGCTTTTTTACTGCTTTTCCTTATTAAAAAAAGTAGAGTTCCACCCAAGGGTGGAATTTGCAATTATCCCACCCCCCCAGTGCCACTTTTGGCACCTTTTCAGGGGGGGGTACCCTCACCCACTTGCAGCAGACGTTCAGCCACCCCTTCTGCTCCACCCACCCATGCCATTCAGGAAGTGCTGCACACTTCACGAATGCGCAGTAGGGCCCTGCATATGGCTTCACTGCCAGGTTCCCTCATCAGCAATGGTGGCGGCAGCAGCCCCCCGACAAACATCAGCGGGGGTGTCGACATCGATGGACTCCAGGACAGGCAAGTCAGTATTCTCTATAAAGGGGTGGTACTGGGAGCAGAGAACCAAGGGATGAGGCTTGGAGGTAGGTAGAGGGGGGACAATTAAAGGGACAATTGGGGGTGAAGATTGGACTTGAAATTTTCAAGATACATTTAAAGCCCATAGTACCTTGTTGGCTGTAAGTAATAACTGGAATTCCTCTAACAATCAGACTAGTCAAAAATTCTATAATCTACAACTGATTTTTCTTTTGCATTATAATTGAATTATAAAAATGAGATTAGTAAATTAACATTCACATGAGGGGGGGGGGGGACAAAAAAAAAACAAAAAAAAAAAAAACAAAACCCAACACACACACCATAAACTTACTTTTGAAGATTCTCACACATCCATCTTTTACTGTTAGAAAGAGAAAAGAGGTCAGGGAACGGCATTAGTAACATACATCCAGATCTACAAAACACACAACTTCTATATGTAGGTGAATGGAGGAGAACATCAGAGGAGGAGATCTCGAGGGAGGAAATGAGGTATGAATGAAGTAGGAGTCAGACCGGCCATACACTAAGGGAATTTTGTTCAGAATGTTTCATTTTAAGAAAGTTCCATCATCGTGAAGTGCTTCCAAAGAGATATTTCTCCAGCCATCGAATGTATAAAGAATTAGTATGAATGTTCAAGCAAACGTGCATAAGAACATTCGGTCACAAATCCACCAGTGTATAGCCAGCTTTAGCAGTGCTCCACACTTCACAGAAGAGTAATCAGTGGTGATGTAGAAGCATTGTGACCCTAAAAATAGTAAAGAGCACCGGCTTACAGCAGCCAAGTGACCCCAATACGGTTGGGGAGTTCACATCCAGCAGTGCTCCCCCAGCTCATTGTAACTGACAGTGGAAGATAAGGAGCCACACACCAGCCATGAGCCCAGTCACCATGTATAAAGGATCAGACTAAAGCTGTGGAAGGGAGAAACATGTTGGGAAGTGTGGCTTTGGGAGGAGACGAGCTGAAGCCAATCCTCTATATAGGTTGACTGGAATGGTTGCTAGCGTGCAGAAGAGGAGGAACCACATCCCAGTCACCATGTATAGAGGATGAGACTACTGACTAAGCCCAAAAAAAAAAAAAAAAAAAAAAAAAAAGTAATTTAACGTGTATCCTCACAGGGTGACACTGGATGCGCTAGTAACAATGTGCCAATGTCCCAATATTAAATTGGAAAAAAAAAAAAAAAAAAAAAAAAAAAAAACTAAGAAAATTGCAAAGATGGACTATTAGGCACACACATAGGATAAAAAAGTTTGAAATTTTAATTGGATAAAGTTAAGGTAGCTGTGGACATGGTATACTTGGATTTTGCAAAAGCGTTCGATACAGTTCCGCACACACGGCTCATGTGTAAGGTAAAGTCTACAGGCTTGGAAATATCAGTTTGTAAATGGATAGAAAACTGGCTAAAGACAGGATTCAGGGAGTAGTGGTTAATGATTCTTACTGTGAATGGTCTAGGGTTATCAGTGGTGTTCCCCAAGGTTCAGTGCTGGGACCCTTACTCTTTAACATCTTTATAAATGATATCGGGTCTGGGATCAAAAGTAACATTTCAGTCTTTGCAGATGACACCAAGCTATGCAGGGGAATAACGTCCTTACAGGATGTCTCCAATTTACAAGCCGACTTCAATGCTCTGTCTGATTGGGCATCTATGTGGCAGATGAGGTTTAATGTTGATAAATGTAAAGTTATGCACTTGGGGGCCAAGAATATGCATCATACATACTAGGGAGAGTACAACTGGGGGAATCCGTAGTGGAGAAGGACCTTTAAAAAAAGGCCAGGATTCTTTCCTAAATGTACATAAGATAACTGGGTACTAGCGTTTATAGGTAAAGTTGATCCAGGGAACATCCGATTGCCTCTTGAGGGATCAGGAAGGAATTTTTCCCCTGCTGTAGCAAATTAGAGCTTGCTCTGCTGGGGTTTTTTTGCCTTCCTCTGGATCAACTGTGGGTATAGAATGGGTATATTGGATTGTACGATTTTTTTTTTTATGGTTGAACTGATGGACTTCGTAATATAAAAAACATAAGAACTCACAACATACTAATGATGACATAAGATACATATGACCCCAGGGACTCAAATAACACCTCCAAATAATGTAATCTAGTCAGGTGAAAGATAAAATTATGATGATATAACCAATAGTAACATCCAAGAGGAATGAGAAGCTTACAGATCTAATAAATCCTAACATAGAATGACACTTCAGAGTCTGATGCAGCTGCACACCCCAAAGCAAGTATTACAAAAAAGAAAAAAAAAGGAAGTTCCGTGGTTTTTTTTTTTTTTTTTTTTAGCAGCAGCAATTGTAAATCAAAAGAATTTGTAAAAATATATTAAACAAAATACTCTGAACATGATTTATATGATACAAAAGTTTAAAACCATGAGCTCCGGTTCAGATAATACGAGACAATACGTAGGTTCACAAATCAAGCGATAGATTTTATAAAACAATGGGTTAAAGGGGGCATGCATATAACAATGCTACTTACAATATCAATTATGATCGTATTTGTACTTTCTGATGTTGGAGAAAACCCAACGCATTTCAACCTTATAGTGTCATGGTCTTCCTCAGGGGGGTCCTTAAAGCTCTACAAAAAGATCATATTTTTTCAAGAGAGTTTAATATCTACTATGTAGAGTTTAGAATAGTCACTTTATAATTACCCTTTATACCATATGGGCTCGTTTATCCAGGGACATCTTTAAAAGCGTGAGGAGAAAAAAAAAAAAAAAAAAAAAAAAAGTGGAAGAATCCCTTACTTGTGATCCTGCATTCCATTAGATCGCTGTACCTGCCTGCATCCCAGAGGGAGGGCAAAACTTACCCATGGGGCTTGCGAATTGTCACAAATTAAGTGGCCCTCCCCCACAAACAGAAAGGGACGGGAGATCCAGAGCACCTGAAAATCATAAGTTTTTTTTTTTTAATATCTTATTAAGGTGTGTAAGGTTATATCAATATTCTGAGGATATAGAATATGTATGAGGCAAAGAGCAATCATTGGAAATATTTAAACAAAAAAAAAAAAAAAGTGTATGTTGGTGTAATACATATTGCTAATATAAATATCAATATACCTCATGGATTTATTTAAAAAGTGAGTCACATGATATTGTGACTGTATTTAAACCAAAACTGGAATGTGGTGCTAATAAAAGTGGGGCAAGCGGTGCAAGTTGCTAATGAAAGCGCAGCGTGCCAATGGTGAGAAGAAGATCTGCAATATGCAGTCTTACCCCTGAAGAAAAGGGGGAAGGTTTTTTACCAGGTTACAAGAAACAAGTAGCGGGACAGACAAGTAGCGGGACAGACAAGTAGCGGGACAGACAAGTAGCGGGACAGACAAGTAGCGGGACAGACAAGTAGCGGGACAGACAAGTAGCGGGACAGACAAGTAGCGGGACAGACAAGTAGCGGGACAGACAAGTAGCGGGACAGACAAGTAGCGGGACAGACAAGTAGCGGGACAGACAAGTAGCGGGACAGACAAGTAGCGGGACAGACAAGTAGCGGGACAGACAAGTAGCGGGACAGACAAGTAGCGGGACAGACAAGTAGCGGGACAGACAAGTAGCGGGACAGACAAGTAGCGGGACAGACAAGTAGCGGGACAGACAAGTAGCGGGACAGACAAGTAGCGGGACAGACAAGTAGCGGGACAGACAAGTAGCGGGACAGACAAGTAGCGGGACAGACAAGTAGCGGGACAGACAAGTAGCGGGACAGACAAGTAGCGGGACAGACAAGTAGCGGGACAGACAAGTAGCGGGACAGACAAGTAGCGGGACAGACAAGTAGCGGGACAGACAAGTAGCGGGACAGACAAGTAGCGGGACAGACAAGTAGCGGGACAGACAAGTAGCGGGACAGACAAGTAGCGGGACAGACAAGTAGCGGGACAGACAAGTAGCGGGACAGACAAGTAGCGGGACAGACAAGTAGCGGGACAGACAAGTAGCGGGACAGACAAGTAGCGGGACAGACAAGTAGCGGGACAGACAAGTAGCGGGACAGACAAGTAGCGGGACAGACAAGTAGCGGGACAGACAAGTAGCGGGACAGACAAGTAGCGGGACAGACAAGTAGCGGGACAGACAAGTAGCGGGACAGACAAGTAGCGGGACAGACAAGTAGCGGGACAGACAAGTAGCGGGACAGACAAGTAGCGGGACAGACAAGTAGCGGGACAGACAAGTAGCGGGACAGACAAGTAGCGGGACAGACAAGTAGCGGGACAGACAAGTAGCGGGACAGACAAGTAGCGGGACAGACAAGTAGCGGGACAGACAAGTAGCGGGACAGACAAGTAGCGGGACAGACAAGTAGCGGGACAGACAAGTAGCGGGACAGACAAGTAGCGGGACAGACAAGTAGCGGGACAGACAAGTAGCGGGACAGACAAGTAGCGGGACAGACAAGTAGCGGGACAGACAAGTAGCGGGACAGACAAGTAGCGGGACAGACAAGTAGCGGGACAGACAAGTAGCGGGACAGACAAGTAGCGGGACAGACAAGTAGCGGGACAGACAAGTAGCGGGACAGACAAGTAGCGGGACAGACAAGTAGCGGGACAGACAAGTAGCGGGACAGACAAGTAGCGGGACAGACAAGTAGCGGGACAGACAAGTAGCGGGACAGACAAGTAGCGGGACAGACAAGTAGCGGGACAGACAAGTAGCGGGACAGACAAGTAGCGGGACAGACAAGTAGCGGGACAGACAAGTAGCGGGACAGACAAGTAGCGGGACAGACAAGTAGCGGGACAGACAAGTAGCGGGACAGACAAGTAGCGGGACAGACAAGTAGCGGGACAGACAAGTAGCGGGACAGACAAGTAGCGGGACAGACAAGTAGCGGGACAGACAAGTAGCGGGACAGACAAGTAGCGGGACAGACAAGTAGCGGGACAGACAAGTAGCGGGACAGACAAGTAGCGGGACAGACAAGTAGCGGGACAGACAAGTAGCGGGGACAGACAAGTAGCGGGACAGACAAGTAGCGGGACAGACAAGTAGCGGGACAGACAAGTAGCGGGACAGACAAGTAGCGGGACAGACAAGTAGCGGGACAGACAAGTATCGGGACAGACAAGTAGCGGGACAGACAAGTAGCGGGACAGACAAGTAGCGGGACAGACAAGTAGCGGGACAGACAAGTAGCGGGACAGACAAGTAGCGGGACAGACAAGTAGCGGGACAGACAAGTAGCGGGACAGACAAGTAGCGGGACAGACAAGTAGCGGGACAGACAAGTAGCGGGACAGACAAGTAGCGGGACAGACAAGTAGCGGGACAGACAAGTAGCGGGACAGACATAGCAGACAAGTAGCGGGACAGACAAGTAGCGGGACAGACAAGTAGCGGGACAGACAAGTAGCGGGACAGACAAGTAGCGGGACAGACAAGTAGCGGGACAGACAAGTAGCGGGACAGACAAGTAGCGGGACAGACAAGTAGCGGGACAGACAAGTAGCGGGACAGACAAGTAGCGGGACAGACAAGTAGCGGGACAGACAAGTAGCGGGACAGGACAAGTAGCGGGACAGACAAGTAGCGGGACAGACAAGTAGCGGGACAGACAAGTAGCGGGACAGACAAGTAGCGGGACAGACAAGTAGCGGGACAGGACAAGTAGCGGGACAGACAAGT
This sequence comes from Aquarana catesbeiana, assembly GCA_037953035.1. Classification (NCBI taxonomy): domain Eukaryota; kingdom Metazoa; phylum Chordata; class Amphibia; order Anura; family Ranidae; genus Aquarana; species Aquarana catesbeiana. The sequence continues at coordinate 567,108 of JBBHAA010000176.1, forward strand.
AGCGGGACAGACAAGTAGCGGGACAGACAAGTAGCGGGACAGACAAGTAGCGGGACAGACAAGTAGCGGGACAGACAAGTAGCGGGACAGACAAGTAGCGGGACAGACAAGTAGCGGGACAGACAAGTAGCGGGACAGACAAGTAGCGGGACAGACAAGTAGCGGGACAGACAAGTAGCGGGACAGACAAGTAGCGGGACAGACAAGTAGCGGGACAGACAAGTAGCGGGACAGACAAGTAGCGGGACAGACAAGTAGCGGGACAGACAAGTAGCGGGACAGACAAGTAGCGGGACAGACAAGTAGCGGGACAGACAAGTAGCGGGACAGACAAGTAGCGGGACAGACAAGTAGCGGGACAGACAAGTAGCGGGACAGACAAGTAGCGGGACAGACAAGTAGCGGGACAGACAAGTAGCGGGACAGACAAGTAGCGGGACAGACAAGTAGCGGGACAGACAAGTAGCGGGACAGACAAGTAGCGGGACAGACAAGTAGCGGGACAGACAAGTAGCGGGACAGACAAGTAGCGGGACAGACAAGTAGCGGGACAGACAAGTAGCGGGACAGACAAGTAGCGGGACAGACAAGTAGCGGGACAGACAAGTAGCGGGACAGACAAGTAGCGGGACAGACAAGTAGCGGGACAGACAAGTAGCGGGACAGACAAGGTAGCGGGACAGACAAGTAGCGGGACAGACAAGTAGCGGGACAGACAAGTAGCGGGACAGACAAGTAGCGGGACAGACAAGTAGCGGGACAGACAAGTAGCGGGACAGACAAGTAGCGGGACAGACAAGTAGCGGGACAGACAAGTAGCGGGACAGACAAGTAGCGGGACAGACAAGTAGCGGGACAGACAAGTAGCGGGACAGACAAGTAGCGGGACAGACAAGTAGCGGGACAGACAAGTAGCGGGACAGACAAGTAGCGGGACAGACAAGTAGCGGGACAGACAAGTACGGGGACAGACAAGTAGCGGGACAGACAAGTAGCGGGACAGACAAGTAGCGGGACAGACAAGTAGCGGGACAGACAAGTAGCGGGACAGACAAGTAGCGGGACAGACAAGTAGCGGGACAGACAAGTAGCGGGACAGACAAGTAGCGGGACAGGACAAGTAGCGGGACAGACAAGTAGCGGGACAGACAAGTAGCGGGACAGACAAGTAGCGGGACAGACAAGTAGCGGGACAGACAAGTAGCGGGACAGACAAGTAGCGGACAGACAAGTAGCGGGACAGACAAGTAGCGGGACAGACAAGTAGCGGGACAGACAAGTAGCGGGACAGACAAGTAGCGGGACAGACAAGTAGCGGGACAGACAAGTAGCGGGACAGACAAGTAGCGGGACAGACAAGTAGCGGGACAGACAAGTAGCGGGACAGACAAGTAGCGGGACAGACAAGTAGCGGGACAGACAAGTAGCGGGACAGACAAGTAGCGGGACAGACAAGTAGCGGGACAGACAAGTAGCGGACAGACAAGTAGCGGGGACAGACAAGTAGCGGGACAGACAAGTAGCGGGACAGACAAGTAGCGGGACAGACAAGTAGCGGGACAGACAAGTAGCGGGACAGACAAGTAGCGGGACAGACAAGTAGCGGACAGACAAGTAGCGGGACAGACAAGTAGCGGGACAGACAAGTAGCGGGACAGACAAGTAGCGGGACAGACAAGTAGCGGGACAGACAAGTAGCGGGACAGACAAGTAGCGGGACAGACAAGTAGCGGGACAGACAAGTAGCGGGACAGACAAGTAGCGGGGACAGACAAGTAGCGGGACAGACAAGTAGCGGGACAGACAAGTAGCGGGACAGACAAGTAGCGGGACAGACAAGTAGCGGGACAGACAAGTAGCGGGACAGACAAGTAGCGGGACAGACAAGTAGCGGACAGACAAGAGCGGGACAGACAAGTAGCGGGACAGACAAGTAGCGGGACAGACAAGTAGCGGGACAGACAAGTAGCGGGACAGACAAGTAGCGGGACAGACAAGTAGCGGGACAGACAAGTAGCGGGACAGACAAGTAGCGGGACAGACAAGTAGCGGGACAGACAAGTAGCGGGACAGACAAGTAGCGGACAGACAAGTAGCGGGACAGACAAGTAGCGGGACAGACAAGTAGCGGGACAGACAAGTAGCGGGACAGACAAGTAGCGGGACAGACAAGTAGCGGGACAGACAAGTAGCGGGACAGACAAGTAGCGGGACAGACAAGTAGCGGGACAGACAAGTAGCGGGACAGACAAGTAGCGGGACAGACAAGTAGCGGGACAGACAGTAGCGGGACAGACAAGTAGCGGGACAGACAAGTAGCGGGGACAGAACAAGTAGCGGGACAGACAAGTAGCGGGACAGACAAGTAGCGGGACAGACAAGTAGCGGGACAGACAAGTAGCGGGACAGACAAGTAGCGGGACAGACAAGTAGCGGGACCAGACAAGTAGCGGGACAGACAAGTAGCGGGACAGACAAGTAGCGGGACAGACAAGTAGCGGGACAGACAAGTAGCGGGACAGACAAGTAGCGGGACAGACAAGTAGCGGAGACAGACAAGTAGCGGGACAGACAAGTAGCGGGACAGACAAGTAGCGGGACAGACAAGTAGCGGGACAGACAAGTAGCGGGACAGACAAGTAGCGGGACAGACAAGTAGCGGGACAGACAAGTAGCGGGACAGACAAGTAGCGGGACAGACAAGTAGCGGGACAGACAAGTAGCGGGACAGACAAGTAGCGGGACAGACAAGTAGCGGGACAGACAAGTAGCGGGACAGACAAGTAGCGGGACAGACAAGTAGCGGGACAGACAAGTAGCGGGACAGACAAGTAGCGGGACAGACAAGTAGCGGGACAGACAAGTACAGACAAGTAGCGGGACAGACAAGTAGCGGGACAGACAAGTAGCGGGACAGACAAGTAGCGGGACAGACAAGTAGCGGGACAGACAAGTAGCGGGACAGACAAGTAGCGGGACAGACAAGTAGCGGGACAGACAAGTAGCGGGACAGACAAGTAGCGGGACAGACAAGTAGCGGGACAGACAAGTAGCGGGACAGACAAGTAGCGGGACAGACAAGTAGCGGGACAGACAAGTAGCGGGACAGACAAGTAGCGGGGACAGACAAGTAGCGGGACAGACAAGTAGCGGGACAGACAAGTAGCGGGACAGACAAGTAGCGGGACAGACAAGTAGCGGGACAGACAAGTAGCGGGACAGACAAGTAGCGGGACAGACAAGTAGCGGGACAGACAAGTAGCGGGACAGACAAGTAGCGGGACAGACAAGTAGCGGGACAGACAAGTAGCGGGACAGACAAGTAGCGGGACAGACAAGTAGCGGGACAGACAAGTAGCGGGACAGACAAGTAGCGGGACAGACAAGTAGCGGGACAGACAAGTAGCGGGACAGACAAGTAGCGGGACAGACAAGTAGCGGGACAGACAAGTAGCGGGACAGACAAGTAGCGGGACAGACAAGTAGCGGGACAGACAAGTAGCGGGACAGACAAGTAGCGGGACAGACAAGTAGCGGGACAGACAAGTAGCGGGACAGACAAGTAGCGGGACAGACAAGTAGCGGGACAGACAAGTAGCGGGACAGACAAGTAGCGGGACAGACAAGTAGCGGGACAGACAAGTAGCGGGACAGACAAGTAGCGGGACAGACAAGTAGCGGGACAGACAAGTAGCGGGACAGACAAGTAGCGGGACAGACAAGTAGCGGGACAGACAAGTAGCGGGACAGACAAGTAGCGGGACAGACAAGTAGCGGGACAGACAAGTAGCGGGACAGACAAGTAGCGGGACAGACAAGTAGCGGGACAGACAAGTAGCGGGACAGACAAGTAGCGGGACAGACAAGTAGCGGGACAGACAAGTAGCGGGACAGACAAGTAGCGGGACAGACAAGTAGCGGGACAGACAAGTAGCGGGACAGACAAGTAGCGGGACAGACAAGTAGCGGGACAGACAAGTAGCGGGACAGACAAGTAGCGGGACAGACAAGTAGCGGGACAGACAAGTAGCGGGACAGACAAGTAGCGGGACAGACAAGTAGCGGGACAGACAAGTAGCGGGACAGACAAGTAGCGGGACAGACAAGTAGCGGGACAGACAAGTAGCGGGACAGACAAGTAGCGGGACAGACAAGTAGCGGGACAGACAAGTAGCGGGACAGACAAGTAGCGGGACAGACAAGTAGCGGGACAGACAAGTAGCGGGACAGACAAGTAGCGGGACAGACAAGTAGCGGGACAGACAAGTAGCGGGACAGACAAGTAGCGGGACAGACAAGTAGCGGGACAGACAAGTAGCGGGACAGACAAGTAGCGGGACAGACAAGTAGCGGGACAGACAAGTAGCGGGACAGACAAGTAGCGGGACAGACAAGTAGCGGGACAGACAAGTAGCGGGACAGACAAGTAGCGGGACAGACAAGTAGCGGGACAGACAAGTAGCGGGACAGACAAGTAGCGGGACAGACAAGTAGCGGGACAGACAAGTAGCGGGACAGACAAGTAGCGGGACAGACAAGTAGCGGGACAGACAAGTAGCGGGACAGACAAGTAGCGGGACAGACAAGTAGCGGGACAGACAAGTAGCGGGACAGACAAGTAGCGGGACAGACAAGTAGCGGGACAGACAAGTAGCGGGACAGACAAGTAGCGGGACAGACAAGTAGCGGGACAGACAAGTAGCGGGACAGACAAGTAGCGGGACAGACAAGTAGCGGGACAGACAAGTAGCGGGACAGACAAGTAGCGGGACAGACAAGTAGCGGGACAGACAAGTAGCGGGACAGACAAGTAGCGGGACAGACAAGTAGCGGGACAGACAAGTAGCGGGACAGACAAGTAGCGGGACAGACAAGTAGCGGGACAGACAAGTAGCGGGACAGACAAGTAGCGGGACAGACAAGTAGCGGGACAGACAAGTAGCGGGACAGACAAGTAGCGGGACAGACAAGTAGCGGGACAGACAAGTAGCGGGACAGACAAGTAGCGGGACAGACAAGTAGCGGGACAGACAAGTAGCGGGACAGACAAGTAGCGGGACAGACAAGTAGCGGGACAGACAAGTAGCGGGACAGACAAGTAGCGGGACAGACAAGTAGCGGGACAGACAAGTAGCGGGACAGACAAGTAGCGGGACAGACAAGTAGCGGGACAGACAAGTAGCGGGACAGACAAGTAGCGGGACAGACAAGTAGCGGGACAGACAAGTAGCGGGACAGACAAGTAGCGGGACAGACAAGTAGCGGGACAGACAAGTAGCGGGACAGACAAGTAGCGGGACAGACAAGTAGCGGGACAGACAAGTAGCGGGACAGACAAGTAGCGGGACAGACAAGTAGCGGGACAGACAAGTAGCGGGACAGACAAGTAGCGGGACAGACAAGTAGCGGGACAGACAAGTAGCGGGACAGACAAGTAGCGGGACAGACAAGTAGCGGGACAGACAAGTAGCGGGACAGACAAGTAGCGGGACAGACAAGTAGCGGGACAGACAAGTAGCGGGACAGACAAGTAGCGGGACAGACAAGTAGCGGGACAGACAAGTAGCGGGACAGACAAGTAGCGGGACAGACAAGTAGCGGGACAGACAAGTAGCGGGACAGACAAGTAGCGGGACAGACAAGTAGCGGGACAGACAAGTAGCGGGACAGACAAGTAGCGGGACAGACAAGTAGCGGGACAGACAAGTAGCGGGACAGACAAGTAGCGGGACAGACAAGTAGCGGGACAGACAAGTAGCGGGACAGACAAGTAGCGGGACAGACAAGTAGCGGGACAGACAAGTAGCGGGACAGACAAGTAGCGGGACAGACAAGTAGCGGGACAGACAAGTAGCGGGACAGACAAGTAGCGGGACAGACAAGTAGCGGGACAGACAAGTAGCGGGACAGACAAGTAGCGGGACAGACAAGTAGCGGGACAGACAAGTAGCGGGACAGACAAGTAGCGGGACAGACAAGTAGCGGGACAGACAAGTAGCGGGACAGACAAGTAGCGGGACAGACAAGTAGCGGGACAGACAAGTAGCGGGACAGACAAGTAGCGGGACAGACAAGTAGCGGGACAGACAAGTAGCGGGACAGACAAGTAGCGGGACAGACAAGTAGCGGGACAGACAAGTAGCGGGACAGACAAGTAGCGGGACAGACAAGTAGCGGGACAGACAAGTAGCGGGACAGACAAGTAGCGGGACAGACAAGTAGCGGGACAGACAAGTAGCGGGACAGACAAGTAGCGGGACAGACAAGTAGCGGGACAGACAAGTAGCGGGACAGACAAGTAGCGGGACAGACAAGTAGCGGGACAGACAAGTAGCGGGACAGACAAGTAGCGGGACAGACAAGTAGCGGGACAGACAAGTAGCGGGACAGACAAGTAGCGGGACAGACAAGTAGCGGGACAGACAAGTAGCGGGACAGACAAGTAGCGGGACAGACAAGTAGCGGGACAGACAAGTAGCGGGACAGACAAGTAGCGGGACAGACAAGTAGCGGGACAGACAAGTAGCGGGACAGACAAGTAGCGGGACAGACAAGTAGCGGGACAGACAAGTAGCGGGACAGACAAGTAGCGGGACAGACAAGTAGCGGGACAGACAAGTAGCGGGACAGACAAGTAGCGGGACAGACAAGTAGCGGGACAGACAAGTAGCGGGACAGACAAGTAGCGGGACAGACAAGTAGCGGGACAGACAAGTAGCGGGACAGACAAGTAGCGGGACAGACAAGTAGCGGACAGACAAGTAGCGGGACAGACAAGTAGCGGGACAGACAAGTAGCGGGACAGACAAGTAGCGGGACAGACAAGTAGCGGGACAGACAAGTAGCGGGACAGACAAGTAGCGGGACAGACAAGTAGCGGGACAGACAAGTAGCGGGACAGACAAGTAGCGGGACAGACAAGTAGCGGGACAGACAAGTAGCGGGACAGACAAGTAGCGGGACAGACAAGTAGCGGGACAGACAAGTAGCGGGACAGACAAGTAGCGGGACAGACAAGTAGCGGGACAGACAAGTAGCGGGACAGACAAGTAGCGGGACAGACAAGTAGCGGGACAGACAAGTAGCGGGACAGACAAGTAGCGGGACAGACAAGTAGCGGGACAGACAAGTAGCGGGACAGACAAGTAGCGGGACAGACAAGTAGCGGGACAGACAAGTAGCGGGACAGACAAGTAGCGGGACAGACAAGTAGCGGGACAGACAAGTAGCGGGACAGACAAGTAGCGGGACAGACAAGTAGCGGGACAGACAAGTAGCGGGACAGACAAGTAGCGGGACAGACAAGTAGCGGGACAGACAAGTAGCGGGACAGACAAGTAGCGGGACAGACAAGTAGCGGGACAGACAAGTAGCGGGACAGACAAGTAGCGGGACAGACAAGTAGCGGGACAGACAAGTAGCGGGACAGACAAGTAGCGGGACAGACAAGTAGCGGGACAGACAAGTAGCGGGACAGACAAGTAGCGGGACAGACAAGTAGCGGGACAGACAAGTAGCGGGACAGACAAGTAGCGGGACAGACAAGTAGCGGGACAGACAAGTAGCGGGACAGACAAGTAGCGGGACAGACAAGTAGCGGGACAGACAAGTAGCGGGACAGACAAGTAGCGGGACAGACAAGTAGCGGGACAGACAAGTAGCGGGACAGACAAGTAGCGGACAGACAAGTAGCGGGACAGACAAGTAGCGGGACAGACAAGTAGCGGGACAGACAAGTAGCGGGACAGACAAGTAGCGGGACAGACAAGTAGCGGGACAGACAAGTAGCGGGACAGACAAGTAGCGGGACAGACAAGTAGCGGGACAGACAAGTAGCGGGACAGACAAGTAGCGGGACAGACAAGTAGCGGGACAGACAAGTAGCGGGACAGACAAGTAGCGGGACAGACAAGTAGCGGGACAGACAAGTAGCGGGACAGACAAGTAGCGGGACAGACAAGTAGCGGGACAGACAAGTAGCGGGACAGACAAGTAGCGGGACAGACAAGTAGCGGGACAGACAAGTAGCGGGACAGACAAGTAGCGGGACAGACAAGTAGCGGGACAGACAAGTAGCGGGACAGACAAGTAGCGGGACAGACAAGTAGCGGGACAGACAAGTAGCGGGACAGACAAGTAGCGGGACAGACAAGTAGCGGGACAGACAAGTAGCGGGACAGACAAGTAGCGGGACAGACAAGTAGCGGGACAGACAAGTAGCGGGACAGACAAGTAGCGGGACAGACAAGTAGCGGGACAGACAAGTAGCGGGACAGACAAGTAGCGGGACAGACAAGTAGCGGGACAGACAAGTAGCGGGACAGACAAGTAGCGGGACAGACAAGTAGCGGGACAGACAAGTAGCGGGACAGACAAGTAGCGGGACAGACAAGTAGCGGGACAGACAAGTAGCGGGACAGACAAGTAGCGGGACAGACAAGTAGCGGGACAGACAAGTAGCGGGACAGACAAGTAGCGGGACAGACAAGTAGCGGGACAGACAAGTAGCGGGACAGACAAGTAGCGGGACAGACAAGTAGCGGGACAGACAAGTAGCGGGACAGACAAGTAGCGGGACAGACAAGTAGCGGGACAGACAAGTAGCGGGACAGACAAGTAGCGGGACAGACAAGTAGCGGGACAGACAAGTAGCGGGACAGACAAGTAGCGGGACAGACAAGTAGCGGGACAGACAAGTAGCGGGACAGACAAGTAGCGGGACAGACAAGTAGCGGGACAGACAAGTAGCGGGACAGACAAGTAGCGGGACAGACAAGTAGCGGGACAGACAAGTAGCGGGACAGACAAGTAGCGGGACAGACAAGTAGCGGGACAGACAAGTAGCGGGACAGACAAGTAGCGGGACAGACAAGTAGCGGGACAGACAAGTAGCGGGACAGACAAGTAGCGGGACAGACAAGTAGCGGGACAGACAAGTAGCGGGACAGACAAGTAGCGGGACAGACAAGTAGCGGGACAGACAAGTAGCGGGACAGACAAGTAGCGGGACAGACAAGTAGCGGGACAGACAAGTAGCGGGACAGACAAGTAGCGGGACAGACAAGTAGCGGGACAGACAAGTAGCGGGACAGACAAGTAGCGGGACAGACAAGTAGCGGGACAGACAAGTAGCGGGACAGACAAGTAGCGGGACAGACAAGTAGCGGGACAGACAAGTAGCGGGACAGACAAGTAGCGGGACAGACAAGTAGCGGGACAGACAAGTAGCGGGACAGACAAGTAGCGGGACAGACAAGTAGCGGGACAGACAAGTAGCGGGACAGACAAGTAGCGGGACAGACAAGTAGCGGGACAGACAAGTAGCGGGACAGACAAGTAGCGGGACAGACAAGTAGCGGGACAGACAAGTAGGCGGGACAGACAAGTAGCGGGACAGACAAGTAGCGGGACAGACAAGTAGCGGGACAGACAAGTAGCGGGACAGACAAGTAGCGGGACAGACAAGTAGCGGGACAGACAAGTAGCGGGACAGACAAGTAGCGGGACAGACAAGTAGCGGGACAGACAAGTAGCGGGACAGACAAGTAGCGGGACAGACAAGTAGCGGGACAGACAAGTAGCGGGACAGACAAGTAGCGGGACAGACAAGTAGCGGGACAGACAAGTAGCGGGACAGACAAGTAGCGGGACAGACAAGTAGCGGGACAGACAAGTAGCGGGACAGACAAGTAGCGGGACAGACAAGTAGCGGGACAGACAAGTAGCGGGACAGACAAGTAGCGGGACAGACAAGTAGCGGGACAGACAAGTAGCGGGACAGACAAGTAGCGGGACAGACAAGTAGCGGGACAGACAAGTAGCGGGACAGACAAGTAGCGGGACAGACAAGTAGCGGGACAGACAAGTAGCGGGACAGACAAGTAGCGGGACAGACAAGTAGCGGGACAGACAAGTAGCGGGACAGACAAGTAGCGGGACAGACAAGTAGCGGGACAGACAAGTAGCGGGACAGACAAGTAGCGGGACAGACAAGTAGCGGGACAGACAAGTAGCGGGACAGACAAGTAGCGGGACAGACAAGTAGCGGGACAGACAAGTAGCGGGACAGACAAGTAGCGGGACAGACAAGTAGCGGGACAGACAAGTAGCGGGACAGACAAGTAGCGGGACAGACAAGTAGCGGGACAGACAAGTAGCGGGACAGACAAGTAGCGGGACAGACAAGTAGCGGGACAGACAAGTAGCGGGACAGACAAGTAGCGGGACAGACAAGTAGCGGGACAGACAAGTAGCGGGACAGACAAGTAGCGGGACAGACAAGTAGCGGGACAGACAAGTAGCGGGACAGACAAGTAGCGGGACAGACAAGTAGCGGGACAGACAAGTAGCGGGACAGACAAGTAGCGGGACAGACAAGTAGCGGGACAGACAAGTAGCGGGGACAGACAAGTAGCGGGACAGACAAGTAGCGGGACAGACAAGTAGCGGGACAGACAAGTAGCGGGACAGACAAGTAGCGGGACAGACAAGTAGCGGGACAGACAAGTAGCGGGACAGACAAGTAGCGGGACAGACAAGTAGCGGGACAGACAAGTAGCGGGACAGACAAGTAGCGGGACAGACAAGTAGCGGGACAGACAAGTAGCGGGACAGACAAGTAGCGGGACAGACAAGTAGCGGGACAGACAAGTAGCGGGACAGACAAGTAGCGGGACAGACAAGTAGCGGGACAGACAAGTAGCGGGACAGACAAGTAGCGGGACAGACAAGTAGCGGGACAGACAAGTAGCGGGACAGACAAGTAGCGGGACAGACAAGTAGCGGGACAGACAAGTAGCGGGACAGACAAGTAGCGGGACAGACAAGTAGCGGGACAGACAAGTAGCGGGACAGACAAGTAGCGGGACAGACAAGTAGCGGACAGACAAGTAGCGGGACAGACAAGTAGCGGGACAGACAAGTAGCGGGACAGACAAGTAGCGGGACAGACAAGTAGCGGGACAGACAAGTAGCGGGACAGACAAGTAGCGGGACAGACAAGTAGCGGGACAGACAAGTAGCGGGACAGACAAGTAGCGGGACAGACAAGTAGCGGGACAGACAAGTAGCGGGACAGACAAGTAGCGGGACAGACAAGTAGCGGGACAGACAAGTAGCGGGACAGACAAGTAGCGGGACAGACAAGTAGCGGGACAGACAAGTAGCGGGACAGACAAGTAGCGGGACAGACAAGTAGCGGGACAGACAAGTAGCGGGACAGACAAGTAGCGGGACAGACAAGTAGCGGGACAGACAAGTAGCGGGAGAGACAAGTAGCGGGACAGACAAGTAGCGGGACAGACGAAGTAGCGGGAGAAACAAGTAGCGGGAGAAACAAGTAGCGGGAGAAACAAGGTGTGCAGTGTGAATCCTCTTATCAAAGAGGATTGCTAAAATACAATAGTGCAAAAGGCATACAGCGCGTTATAGTGAACAAAAATACCAAAAAATGTATCAGAAAATATTGGAGCACCACTAAAATCAGTGAAGTGATCAAGTATGAAAAAAATTCAATACCTAGTGTCTGTAGTAAGAGATGTTTAAGTTGCTAAAGTGTCCAGCAGAGAATGCACAATATCTAATGGTCAAAATAGAACATGTGCATAAAAGCCCTAAGTGAACAAAAGATAATTTGTCAAATAAATGACATGAGCAGGGAAGGACTGACAACTCATGGGGCCATCAGGCAATCAGAGATTATGGGGCCACACAATATACAGACATGTTTCTATTGGTTTAGAAGGTACTGGAGAGGTGGGGCAGCTATAATCTTGGGATTTTTAGAGCAAAAGGATGTCAGTAAAGGGACATTTCAGAGACAGATGGGGGGGGAAATTTTTTACATACTGTCCCTTGGTTTTACTGATGCTGGAAACCCTGATGGGGCCCCCTAGTGGCCTGGGGCCCTCGGGCAGTGCCCGAATGGTCAGTCCGCCCCTGGACATGAGTTTGACAGATTAATACTGATACAGCCTAACCCTCCGCTTCTATATATTCTTACCCAATAGCTTTGTTCTTCATCATGCTCATGTCAGGGATCAGCTGAATGATCCCAGTAGAGGAGTATCCCTAAAATATACTACCTGAGTGAATAGGTAATTGCTAACAGGTGCTCAAGGTAAACCCTGGATACATCCCTCCGGAGGGAGTGGCCGTGGGGAAGCATTGGTGTGTCCCCTCTGTGGCCATCCCGACGTTCCGGTGAGCAATTTGCTCCAGACACCTCCGTCACCCCCACCGTAAACAAAACTGGAGACAAAGCACGCGCCTGTGCTGTGAGAGCATCAGCCGAGAGGCCGCACCACACGGCCTGAACTCCTAGTCCGGTGGTGGACACGGAACGCCGCCGGCAGGTTTAAAAGCTCCACCTCGTGGTGGATGTTGAGACCATGGGTGTTGCTTAGAAGGGGAGAGGTTGAAAAGTCCATCTCCCCACCCTGCCGGGAAGCCGCCGGATCAAAAAAAAAAAAAAAAAAAAAAAAAAAAAAAAAAAATGAATAAATAAAGTCACATGCATAGTTCACCAATTGGATTTTACATCAATGTCCAAGAGTTAGACTAATACAATTCTCAGTACATTTGTTGTTTGCATTATATAAATGAGCAAAAAAGAAAGAACACTGTAAATACTATAACCAAAACAATGCATAAAAACACATTCCCAAAGGTTTTACTCAAAAGGAGAGGTTGCCAGGAGGGACAGATGAATAACTGTTCATGGGGGCCAAAAGGGAATGAAAATACTACATTATATCATACTATAAACATATCACTAGTTCACTATAATGCACTATATGCCTTTGCACTATTGTATTTTAGCAATCCTGTTTGATAAGAGGATTCACACTGCACGCCCTGTTTCTCCCACTACTTGTTACCTGGTAAAAAACCTTCCCCTTTTCTTCAGAGGTAAGACTGCATATTGCAGATCTTTTCACCATTGGCACGCTGTGCTTTCATTAGCAACTAGCTTGCTCCACTTTTATTAGCACCACATTCCAGTTTTGCTTTAACTACAGTCACAATATGTGACTCACTTTTTAAATAAATCCATGAGGTATATTAATATTTATATTCTCAGCAATATGTATTACACCAACATACATTTGACATTTTTTGGTGTTTAATTTCCAATGATTGCCCTTTGCCTCATACATATTATACCTCAACATCCGATTGATATGACCTTACACACCTTAAATTATAGAAAAAAAAAAAAAATTATATTATAATTATATATATATATATATATACACACACACACATACACATACATACATACATACATACATATACACACACACACATATATACATATACACACACACACACGTGCTCTGGTTCTCCCATCCCTTTGTGGGGGAGGGCCACTTCATTTGTGACCATTCGCAAGCCCCACGGGTCAGTTTTGCCCTCCCTCTGGGATGCAGGCAGGGACGGCGATCTAACGGAATCCAGGATCACAAGTGGGGATTCTTTCACTGTTTTTTTTTCTCACGCTTTTAAAGAGGTCTCCGGATAAACTAGCCCATATGGTGTATAAAGGGTAAATATAAAGTGACTATTCTAAACTCTACATAGTAGATATATTAAACTCTTGAAAAATTATGATCTTTTTGATGTCCTTGTAGAGCTTTAAGGACCCCCTGAAGAAGACCATGACCCTATAAGGTTGAAATGCGTTGGGGTTTTCTCCAACATCGGAAAGTACAAATACAATCATAATTGATATTGTAGGTAGCATTGTTATATGCATGCCCCCTTTAACCCATTGTGATATAATCTATCGCTTGATTTGTGAACCTACCTATTGTGTCTCGTATTGTGAACCGGAGCTCATGTTTTAAACTTTTGTATCATAAAATCATGTTCGGAGTATTTTGCTAATAGAATAAAACATTATATTTTTACGAATTTTCTTTTTGATTTACAAGTGCTGCTAAAAAACCCTACAGATCTAATAAATATGCAAAAAACAAAAACAAAAAAAAAAAAAAAAAAAAAAAAAAAAAAAAACACAACACATACACACCAATATAAACAATGAAATAGTCATCTCAAAGCAGGGTGAAAGCCAAGTCTGGTGACCACCGGGGGGGCAAGAAGTGATAATCCTCCCATAGGGACACAGCCACACCTTAAGGAAACTGAAGGTCTAAAAATTGTCCTATACATAGCAAGTCAAATGTTGCAAAATATATTCCACAGCAGTAGATACTTACTTAGTATGAAGGTTTTTAAGATAATAGATGGTAGGTCATGTGTGAATCAAATCAAAGGATCCCCAATATTGAAAATAAATATTCCATGAAGCAAAGAGAATAGTAATAAAATAACCCGTATAGTACCTAAAACTATGTATATACATAATGCATGCCAGAAGATGGAACACAAAAAAAAAAAAAAAAAAACACAACAACAAACAAACAATCTTACCAATGGCTAGAAAGGCCTATAAAAGAACAATGGTGGGTAACCATAAGAGCCGGGACTTAAATTTGTATGTAAATGCACTTTAGATAGAGGCTAATCTAATGCCATGGTCAGAGCTAGCAATGAACACTGGGAAATTGACCAGTGAGGTAAGCTGTCCAGTGGTTGGCAGAAAGATCAAACAAGAATTGTCTGGTGATGAAACAAAGAACAGGCAAAGCCAAAGTTAAAGGAGTCATAATAAGGGAACTAGTAAATAGTGCAGCCATTAAATTAAAAGCTGGTGACCACAGTAGGCAGTGTCTTACCTTAAATGACTAGTTATAGATGGTGCGTATGGGGAGACTGGATTGTGCGTACGGTCCCGGACAGAAATGTTGGCCCAAATGAACAGCCTGGGGGCAGCTGTTTAAGACTCTGTCCCAGCTGGAAATGTGTCCCCCCCCACCAGAAGTGATGACCGGCATGGCCACTGGCTGCTGCACAAGTGAACAATGGAACAGCAGCAGAGGCGGGACCAAGGGAGGACAAGAGCCTCCCACGATAATGAATGGAAACACTCACTTCAAAGGAGCAACAATGGTTGGGTTGTGCCCGAATTGCTGCGCATGCATTGGAAAGGAAAAACCAACCAGTGTAGCACAGACAAAGGGCAAGTCCATGGGAGAGGTCAATGAACAACCAGAAGCCCCACCAATTGCCACACACCCAGCCAGAGAAATTACTGGGCGAGCGGCACTGTGTGGCCACATAAGAAGAAAAGGGAAACCTCAAACATACCCTGGTTGGTTTCAGCCTCTGTGACCCCAGACAGATTAACCATCGTGTATAGAATTGTTGGCAGGTTATTAGAGATGTAGCACAAACATCTACATATAAACAATGTAAACATAAAAGTAGAAAAACTTTAATATCTACAATCCGTGACCCTGAACAGCCATTCAAGGCTTGTGATGTTAACCTAAAATAGACAAATTCTCAATTTATAGGTTTTTGAACAAAATTACAGAAAGATTTTTGAAATGATTAAGAATATAGATGAGATTTAACTTGGCTAGGGGGGCAATAGATATGTCAAATCTAACATTGTCATAAGGAGGTCCCCTAAAGATGGAAGTGGACAGTGACAAAGAATGGAATCAAAATGGTTCCATTAGAGATGGATATGATAGTGTATTGATTGAGCTAGGAATCTTCCCAGGCACAGCGGCAGACTACAAGAAGGGCTTGTATGATTGCATTTTATTCAAGCTAGGGGAACATATAGCATTGAATCATTTCCTTCTGAAGAAAAAGTTTCCCCATTAACCACCCCCCCCCTCCCCGGGGTCTTTTGGGGACAACGGCCAGAACACAAAACGAAACAGGAGGTATCAAATTTATAGTGGGGATCAAGTTGTCGACTGACCGGGGTCAGCATTTTACCGTTCCCAGATGTATATATGTGATCACTTATCCTCGGTCTCAGTTGTAGATAGTTTTAGGTACTATACGGGTTATTTTTATTACTATTATCTTTGCTTCACAGAATATTTCAATATTGGGGATAATTTGATTCACACATGACCTACGATCTATTATTTTAAAAACCTTCATACTAAGTATCTACTGCTGTGGAATATATTTTGCAACATTTGACTTGCTATGTATAGGACAATTTTTAGACTGTTTCCTTAAGGTGTGGCTGTGTCCCTATGGGAGGATTATTGCTTCTTGCCCCCACCCCGGTGGTCACCAGACTTAGAAGTCACCCTGCTAGATCCCATTGAGATGACCATTTCATTGTTTATATTGCTTTGTATACTGGATAGCTCTACATCTAGTCTTTTACATATTTATTAGATCTATAAGCGAGTTTAGCTGAAGTGTCTAGAGCTGCTGCAACCCCAGTCTCCCCAGATGGCTCGCTCTGACCGGCCGCACTCTGAGGATGTCTTTTTTTTTTTTTAGACATGGATTTAGGTTGCCGTAAAACAGACCCTCTAGAACCCTTTGAGGTGTTCCTTGTCCCCCTTCCGCTCATAGCCTAAAGCACAAAGCAGAGGCACTACCAGAAGGAATGCATACACTGCTAGGTCTATAGTCCAGCACAATTGCTGCCATGAATGCCCAGTCTAATGCAGCAGTAAAAAAAAAAAAAAAAAAAAAGTGTGAAAGGAAATGCCTGTGTCAAACCTGTTAATGCCACCTCTTTGCTCTTGTGTTCCTCCACAGCCTGCAGTAGCACACAATGTGCTGTTAAAGACTTGCCTCCTTGTGTCGGAGAATGCTGTTGCCGCTAAGCCCTGCCCCCCTGCGTTGCCTACAGCTCCACCCACTATATTAAAATGAGGGTTTTCCCACGCAAGCGGCAGACTACAGGTCCTCTAAAACCTACCGAGAGAAGCATGGCATGGGGGGGGGGGGGGGGGGGGGATTTACAAGCTGCTGATGGCACTTCCTGTCTTTTTTCAAAGAAGAATTCTGAGCGCTTCAAGGGGGAGACTATCAGCATAGGGGGGTGATAAAAAAAAAACCCTCAAGCTTACCAGGGGACCTGCTGTTCGGCTGGAGGAAGAGGAAGCATTTCAGCTCTGACAGCACTGTTTCCAGCATGAGGCAGCGAGTGCCCAGTACAGCACCCAGTGGTGACACATTGGCATGACAACATTTTGTCTCTGTAGAAAAATAATAGGTAAATAATAGATGTTGTGCAGATCTAAAGGAAGCGGTGTTATCCTTTTTGTCGTTCTGTAGATATCCTCAGCTGGGGGTGGTGTCACATTTTCCCCTTGGTATATTATCGTGGGTGGTGATGAAAATATGAGTGGATTATTATCCGTCGGCAGGTTAAGTAGACTTTCTGGGTTCAAGGCGGAATGCCAGAGAGATCAGTAACAGGTAATAACAGGTTGGCTTGTCTTTTACAGGTAACTGTGGCCATATAACGTAGATAGATACTCATCATCATCAAGGCAATTTTATATTAACATCTTGAGTCAGAAGAAAGAGGGTGAAGGCGTTGTCATTTCTTTAGGTGATCCGGGCCCTGCGATGAGCAGGGGAGGCAGTGGGACTACCGTTCAGTGGCATGCTTGGGTCTCGTAATGGCGAATGAGGGGGTGCCTGATGGTGTCGGCGACGACCAAGATGGAAGTTGCCTGCTTCTGCGATGCCATCCATGGAAGTAGCTCTGTGCATTTGTGGTAAACGAAAGTCACTGTACCAGTCCGGTAGTGCAACTATGGGGATGTCTAGGGTAGAGCAGAAATGTTCCAAATCTTCTGGGACTCTAAGAAGTGCAGTGCGGCCTTGGTGTGTTGCTGAAAGGCCAAAAGGGAATTTCCATCTATATACGATGGATCTGGCTCTTAGAGTGTCCAACAGAGGTCTTAACTCATGCCTCCTTTGCAGAGTGATGTTGGAAAGATCTTGGTATATTTTGATGTTTGATCCCTGGTGAATTGATTGCGAGACCTGGAAGCCCTCAAAATTTCTTCTTTGAGGGAGAAGTCTATAAGGCAGCATACAATGTCCCTTGGGGGCTCTGTGTCTCACTCTCGGTCTTAATGCTCTATGAATGCGCTCAAAGGCAACCGGAGCATCTTGGGGTCTTTCTAATAGCTCATTGATTATGGTGGTAACCGTTTGAGCTAGTTGATGTGCGTCAATCGATTCAGGTAATCCTCTCAGGCGGAGGTTGCGGCGTCTCCTGCGATTGTCAAGGTCCTCCATGTGGCGATTGATATCTCTTAGGTGTACCGCATGAGATTCTGTGAGCTGCTGCACGTGGCAAAGGGAAGCTTCATGGCACGTCTGGGTTGTTTCTACCTCCTCCACTCAGATTGATAGATTGCAGGTCAGACCTCATATCTGAAATAGCTGCCATATTTTTGATGTCTGCAGCTACGCTGTGAAGATCTTCCAGGTTGACTGCAGGTGAAGGTCTCTGCTCCGGCCCCGTGCCTGACTGACTCAGAGTTCCAGAGCAGTGGGGGCTGGCGCTCTGGGGTTGTGTCTTACTCGAGGCGGCTGGATGAGCGGCCTGCATGGCGCCTCTGGGCCGGGATCGGAAGATCTCAGGAATGTGCCCTTCTCGCATGTGATCTTGGTTCCGTGGGGACCGGGATCTTGATGCTGAGGTACTGCGGGCTGTTCTCACCATAGCAGGGTGTTGTAAGGTGCCGTTTCGCTGAAGCTAGACCTCTTGGACGGGAGCTTCAGAACAACACGTCCATCTTAGAGCGGCTCCAAACCACACCCCGGCATGACAACATTTTATGTGTAAAAGAGACATTTGAAGAAAATTCAAAACAGTTTTAGAAAACTCCACTTACCTTTCCCGCTGCAGGTTTTTCTGTGGTAAACCAACAGACCCAATCTTCACCCTTCTGAAGGTTTAACGGGAACCTACTGTGGAGCAGGGGATCCTAGAGGAAACCCGCAATCCTGGACATGCAACAGCACCCTGCTAGTAAAACTTTATGGCCTTCCTACCAAAAAGTAGGAGATCCCAGGGTCCAGCTCTCTGAAGAGAGAAGCATTTACAGGCAAAAACCTTGTTTCTTCAGTTAGGAGGCCCGGGTACCATTCAATTTGGCCAGAAGAGACACTTTGAATGGATCCGGTCAGCATGGCTAGCCCCAGCAAGGATTGCTCCAGTGGAGCACAGCACATCTTTACTCGTGACCAACACCTTAGACACGGGCAAAAAAAAAAAAAAAACACACACCACACTGAGGTACTCCCAGTAATGGGAGGGGTTATATAGGGAGTGCCAGTGTCTATCACCTAAAGGTGGCCTATAACCCACATAGTAACTACTATGGCTCTGTGTCCCATGATGTATGATAAGAAATTGCTGCGCACATACTGTGACATAAAAAGTTGCAAGCAATGACCGCAATTTCATTCCCTAGGGTCTCTGCAAAAAAAAAAAAAAAAAAAAAAAAAAAAAAAAAAGTATATTATATATATTTTGGGGGTTCCAAGTAATTTTCCTAGCAAAGAAATGATGATTTTTACATGTAGGAGAGGAATTCCAGAATTGGCCCGGTATGGAAGCAGTTAAAACCTGAACACAAATCTGGAAGAATGAGCTTCTAAGACATTGCATTATGTAAGATAAACCGTATGCAATATGTAGGTAGGTGATCCCAGAAAGTGGATTTGCCAAGTGGTTGAATTCTTACCTCCAGTCACTGTTTTCATCATTTTCTTGTACATTTCTGTAAAAGAATCAATTCTTGTATTATCTTTAAGAATATCAAGCACAGTTAACATATTAGCCAGTCTTTTTTGGGTGGGGGGGCATTTAAGTTCTCTTTTTGTTTTTCCTGGAGGCCCATCTGACATGTCCTGCTCCCAGTACCCCTCGGAGACGCCTATAAACATACCCCAGGAGGCTTATATAGAGCCCATGTGCAGAGCAGCCAATAGGTAGAGCTCCAGCGTCATCAGGGGCCGGGCTGCCTAAACTCAGAAGAGGACGCCATTTTTCATGTTTAAGAGAAACAAAAGAACTGTTCTTACAGATGGAATGCTTTAAATTTTTGCACTGGTATGTTCCCCAGTGATGTGCTCTCCTCCCCCCATGCTTTTTGTGACAACTCAGATTAGACCAGAAATTGGATTTTTGATTCCACACATTGAAATTAAAAACAATGGAGTTGGGTTTTGGCACCCAAACTTTGAAGTTATCCATGAACCCAGGGCAGTTTGGCTCATACTTTGAACTCATTTGAGACCTGTGGAAAAGCTGCAACTGCTGACATCTTTGAAATTGCAAGTTGTCTGGCTTCAGCCCTGTCCGATTCATTGACCTAGAGTTGCCACCTCATCCCTTTTAGGCTATGTTTCCACTATTGCGTCCCCAAAGTCGCGCGATTTTTTTTTACCGCGATTTGAAGCAATGCCTGTATCTATGGACCTCAAGTCGCATCAAAGTGGGACCAAAGTAGTGCAGGGACTACTTTGAAGTCGCTGCGACTTGAAGTCACACAGATATGAACGGTACTCATTGGAAATCATGGGATACAATTTGTCATGTGACTTTTCAGTCCCAAGTCGCATGAAAAGTCGCACTAGTGGAAACAGAGCCTAAACCTGAACACATAATCACACAAGTTCTGTGGCTGATTAAGGTGGCAATTAAATTCACTTGGTGCCTTATCTGCATTCAGTTAGCCTCAGAACCTGTGTAATTCATAGGTGTTCAGGTTTAGAGGGATGCGGTGGCAACCCTACATTGACCTAAAACATGAATGCAGATCAGAACACTCAGAGCTTTTATGGCTATTCTCAACACGTGTTGTGTGTAATGTGAGGTCATTCACAGAATATCTGCCCTAGGCATGGTTTCCTGTGCTTTGTTAAAAAAAAAAAAAAAAAAAAAAAAAAAAAGTGTTGCTGTGCATTTCAGACCATTTATATTTAATTGGGCGTTTCTCTCAATGCAATAATGCACAACATACATATATGTGTTGCAGTGGATGGGACCTAATCTGCATAATTGTCTAGATCAGCCTCTATCAACCTCTTTAGCCCAGGAGGAACCTCAAACAATTCAGGCTCTTACGGAACCCAAGCCATCGGGAATCAGTGGTCTTACATTGGTGGTAAGTAATGCAACCCTTACAGATAGCTTAATCCCTTCCCACCACCTCCTACCCCAGCCCTTTGAGAGCTTTTAAATGCCAGGAGGTGGAGACGGGCATTTGGTCATGTGTTCACTGTGTTTGGCTGTCACACTATTGGAAAGCTCCTGGTCACAACTATCGAGAGCTTTCCGGTCCCTGCCAGGAACTGTGCTCACCCACTCTCAGCCCAGAAAAGTTTACATAAGGTCAAACTAAAGCCCACCCGCCAAGAGGCCACATGTGTACCTTTGGCGGGAAGAGGTTAAAAATATAAGTGCTTCCAAGCTGCTGGCTTTGGAACTATGTAGGCACCATCAAACAGAAGGTCAACAAGCCAGAGCTCAAGGTACCCTTACCTACTTCTGGAGGAACATTAGGGTTCCACCAAAGCCTGGTTGAGAATGGCTGTTCTAGATTATGGACTGAGAAAAGCCATTAGAGTGACAACCAGGGAACTAGCATTTTTAGAAGCAGAGGGCAGCAATCACAACCCTCAAAGGGCTCTCAGCACATTCAAATACAAGGATAAGGAACTTTTTCAGTCATGTGATTGTAATTTTCCAAACTCATTGGAGTCAGCTAAGAAAAAAAAAAAAAAAAAATCCACCACATGGGGTGCAGCTTATATGTTTCAAGGGTGATTTATTTAAGAAGAGTCCTATGGTAATGCATTAGGCTGGTGCAACCTTCTTATGCTTGCATTCTAGTATTGGTTTGAATTGAAGACAGCAGCAAGTCCATTCAGTGTAATGGTGAAGATGATCAAGTGGAAGTCTCCACCACTGACTTTGCTGAGAGGACTGAAGAGTTGCCTACTCTGAGCCTTATTAGGACTTGATTGTCTAGGAGGACCCCCTTACCTGTAATGCTGACTATTTTGTCAGTTTTATACCCAAATAAAGGAACCTTCCTCTTTGCAGTAAGGGAGTTGGAGGACATGGGACCAGCGCTTTGTGCAACCACATATTTAGACAAGTATAATGGGCCCTAGAAATTTAAGTTGTGTGTAGCACCCTCCTAGTTTGGGGCCACTAGGTATAAGTAAATTTAGTGTATTTTTGAGCTTCACTGTAATCAGTGGTGCAAAATTTGAGTGTTTTATTCTGTTCTGGCTTCTGCAGGCTCACCTACTTTCCCCTGTATTCCAGAAAGTACAGGAACATAGTGGGCTGGAAGGGGAAGATCTGGGGCTGATCATTCATACAGCCTCAGCCAATCCTTGGTCGGAGAGTGATCAGCAAAGGGGGGGGGGGGGTATAAATGGTCTAAGACATCAACAGCAGGGTCCTTTGCCTGCTGGAGAGTGACCCAGCCTGGAAGGACTGTCATGCCCTCCATGGCGATCCAGAGAAGTCTACAGGAGGTTCTGTGCAGTTCCAGCCCAAGGAGAGCTGAGGAACCAACTAGCAAATCTGCAGGAACAGTTGGAGCAAAGTCATCTGAGGATTTGGCTGAGAACGGTACAAGGTCTGGCCAATACTCAAAGGAGGCATTCATAAATACAATGGTGCAGCGAGTAGAAGCCTGAGAGAAATCTTGGGGAGAGACCAATTGCACTGTTGCGTTTCTTTATTTTCTTGCAGACCGTTCCAGATTTGCTGGCCTGGGCTGTTTCCAGAGTGGGAACTCCATAGGCTGAATTGTTCATTTTTCTTACTTGAAAACCTTAGTTAATGGTTTAAAGATGGTGTTCCCAACCAAGTTTACACTAGTTCTGGGTGTGCCAAGGCTCACCCTAATCCCTTTGCCAGTTCTACAAATATAAAAATCACAAAAAGGATACCATCTGCTTAGTTGTTGCTTGAAATGCTGAGCAAATACTGTGTCTGGCTGCCATGCAATAAATAGGGAATAGTACTTGGGACACACAGTGGGACCAGTATGGGATCTGCGCTACATTTGATTTGCCTAATTGTTACATCATTTAGGGGGTTTGGTGGAGAGGCATGTTAAGCTGGGAATCCTTGATCACCTACCACACATGGCCAACCAAATCCAATCAGCGCCGGGTGCACTGCCCCACAATCCTGCCAAAAAAAAAAAAAAAAAGTTGCATTAGTGCTGAATATAAAATGAGGATCAGAGTTATGAATTGTAAGTGACCTTTTAGTATTTATTATTTCCATAGCCGTATACACATTCATATTTAATTATGGGTTTTCTCTCCAACTGTCAAGGACATAGATTTCAGATGATGGTCATTTGATAGAGCCATGGTATATGTATAGATATGTAGCACCGAGCCAAAGGTTGGATAACAAGTCTGGCTCTGCTGTACTCAGTTGAGAAGCAATTCCTCAGGTCTGGTCATGTCTATACCCAAGCCTGGTGGCTGATTACTCCTGCCTGCCTCTGGAAAAATATTCCAGAAATACTATGGGGAGGGTCAAGCAATGGGTTATGAATATATATCTGACCACTACCAATCTCTGGGAGGGAGTGGCTGGGGAGGAGATAAAGGTTTAGAAGGGTCTGACCAAAGCTCTCCGGCTCCTGGGGCCTCTGCCCCCTGGGGAGCAGCCTATGTTAGTGAAGAGCTGTTATGGGTCTCGGCTCACTCCTTATTGACTCAGACATGGCAGCAGCCATTGGCTCCCGCTGCAGCCAGTCAGCTACTCACAAGGCAGTGGGGAGGCAGGGTCAAACCTGGCTGTGTGACTTATGGACACAGAGCAAGGCTCAGGAGAGAGCGTGCACCAGTCACCCCCATAGCAAGCAGCTTGGCCTGAGGGTGGAGCCCAGAGTTCCAGAGAGGGATCCAAGAGGAAGATTGGGGCTTCTTTGTGAAACCACTTCACAAAGCAAGTATAACATGGCTTGCCATTTTAGTAAAAAAGTATTATATAAAAAATCCTTACAATCACTTTAAGCTCATTATGTACATTTCTTAGCATGCAATCTCTCAAAATAACAATTTTGCATAGGAAAAATTTACACCAACAAATGAAACATCTGATTTGGTGACAAGATAAAAAAAAAAAAAAAAAAAAAAAAAAAGAAGAGTACAGGTAAAATTAGACCATTTTTGATTCGGCTCACCTTGAAGATAAATCAAGTCATGTTCAGGCAGCTCCTTCAATAAACGTCCTTTTTTAAACCTACATCCCAGATGCTCAGTCTTTATATAGCGTTCATAAGCAGGAAACCCGGACTTGTGTGGAGTGAACTCAAACCAAGCTTCTGAAATGAGATTTTCCCCCAGTTATTGTCCATCCAGAGAATGATGTGTCCTATACACAATGAAGAGTCATCTCTATTTCCTCTTCATTGCAAACAATGACCTTCCAAGCTTCAAAGGACAAGAAAAAAAAAAAAAAATGGAATGGAGAAGAGCAATTGTAAGGCTGGCCATCCACTAGAGGGATTTGGTTTCAAAAATTGTGTCGTTAAGACATTTAAAGGAGTTATTTGAAGCAGTAATGAGAAAAGTCAAACAGGATGGAAATTCTCTCCAATGAACACATTTCAATCAGTGAATGGTTTTCACTCCAGAAATTCCATTTATTCCAAAATTGAACCTCTACCCACCCAAAATAACACATATGTGCGGTGGAAAAGTGGGAAGTCTGCAAAGGCTCACATGCAACTCTGTGCTGAAAGCATGCTCACTGCACATTCCCATCACCTTAACTGGGGTGTCAAATACGGATCTCACTCCGTATGAATGATCGGGCGTCAACAAGACCAGCTTTTTATCATGTGAGCAGTTTGACAGCCATGCATAGTTATATGGGCTGATCCTTCCCCAGACATACAGATCCTACTAAAGGGGCTCCAGGGGCTGGGCAGGAAGGAGTTAATATTTCTGAAGAGGATTTTTACTATCTGCACCCAAACCAAATATATAGCACCACTCCAAGCTCCACTAGTTCAGTCATCTGGTGAGTCAATCCCTGTCAGGTGCAGCTCCCACAGGGCTGGTCTTGCCCATTGTCACAAAAACCATCAGACCAAGGGAACTCCCTCAGCCTAAATGTGTGTGTGAATTATACATTAGAGCAGTAATAACAAAAAAGTAACAAATACTGAATCCTGTGCCTTCCAGTGAGATAATCTAAGAACAAATTACAATATAGCAAAAAAGTCCACTGAAGGATTAGATAATTGAAGGAAGGCAAACTAAGAAAGTCCTGCAACATAAATACATGTATATGCTTCCTAGATGGGATAATCCTTTCTCTGTGAACCAGAATCCTGTGATAGAATGAGAAAAGGTGGCCACTTAGCAGATCCTTGGGACCCCTATCACGGGGGGGTCTTTTGGGCTCAAAACTTATCCAGGAACAGCTGGTGAGATCCTCTCATTCAGTCATCCATCCACCAGGTGGATGGATGACTGAATGAGAGGATCTCACCAGCTGTTCCTGGATACATTTTGAGCCCAAAAGACCCCCCGTAATTTTTGTTTTAATAAAGAAGTTGTTTATTACACTATGAAGCTTCTCCTGCTTTTTTAATCCACATATGGCGAGAGTTACTATCGGAGTCAGTCTGGCTACATAGAACTAACAGCGCATATGAAGGAGTGAGCCTGTATAATCAGATCAGCTGTTCCCTCCGATCAGCTGCTCCAGCATATGGGATTCCTTTACATCGCTACCCTGATGCCAGTGGAGGATCCCGGGTGGATGGATGACTGAATGAGAGGATCTCACCAGCTGTTACTGGATACGTTTTGAGCCCATAAGACCCCCGTGATAGGGGTCCCAAGGATCTGGTAAGCGGCCACCTTTTCTCATTCTATCACAGGCTTTTGGTTCACAGAGAAAGGATTATCCCATCTAGGAAGCATATACATATATTTATGTTGCAGGACTTTTAGTTGGCCTTCCTTCAAGTATCTAATCCTTCAGTGGACTTTGCTATATTGTAATTGTTCATAGATTATCTCACTGGAAGGCTCAGGATTCAGTATTTATGTTGTTACTTTTTTGTTACTTTTCTAAAGTATAATTCACACACATTCAGGCTGAGGGAGTTCCCTCGGTCTGATGGTTTTGGTGATAATTGTAGCGCACCTGAATATAGTTACCACTTTGACAAGACTGAGAATTCCAATTTTTTAAGGTTGCAGCACTTTTGGTCAGTTTTATTTCACCCACTGGATAGTTTATTTTTCGTAACCTAAAGAAAATAAAATTATATTATATGTGCAGAATTGTGTGGAAATATTCTGCTGTTCACTTTTTGAATCCACATCACCTCCTTTAATAAGATAGCAATTTTGGGGTCAGCGCTGATTACTTGTGATATACTGGTCTTGCCCATTACTCAGAAGCATACCATGGAGAGATGGAAGGGCACACCAAGAGCTGGTCCATTGCAGGTGATAGGAAGGCTTCAGTTCCATCCACTCTTGAAAAGCACTAACACATTTAATCCATCATGGGCTTAATTGTAGAGCCCATGATGGGTTTAAACACAATAGAGGGTGTGGTTGGGGGAGGGAATGGAGTTGAAGCCTTCCTGTCACATTAGCAATTGAGTATCTCTTGGTGTGCACTTCCATCCCTCCCCGATATACTACTGAGGATTTTTACTGTATCCATTTTGAATTAAAGTATTCTTACCTCCAATGTATACTGAGATAAGCACAGAACAATTTTAGCATCTGTCGAGATTAAACTCTGTGGGGGGGGAGACTTCATTCTGACCCTACCAATCAAAATGACAAGAGAAAAAGGAAGAGTGGCTGGAGGGGCTCATGGACACCACATGGCTGGCGTGGAGGTGAGCATAGTTCCAGGAAACTAATTTTAAATGACTTATCAACTGATGGAACGTACTGTTAAGTATTTTTAAGTGAAAGTTTATTGGAAATTTGACTAGTGTATGGCCAGCTTTAGTGCTCCACTAGCTTGATAAGCAGCTTTCTCTACATCCACTTAGTGTCTGATCGGCAGGGCTTAATTTGGATGGCATCAGCCCACCAGGGAAGGAGCTTGTAAATTCTGTAATAAAATAGTATATGGATAATGGGAAGCCCAAGCCCCAATTTTCATTTTTAGTATTCTTCATTTATAGGAATCATGTGATGAGGAATAAAGAGGCCATTCTAGAAAAGAAAAAAAAAAAAAAAAAAAAAAACAAACACACACACCTGATCTGTTTTTATGTATTTTATGCTGTCTCACAGCAGAGTAGATGGGATACGGGTCTTCACCGATATTGCAAATCTCTTTGTGACTGGACAGCTTTTCTTCATTAATCTGCAGAAGAGTAGAGCGGAAGTTGTTTCAGTGTATGCTAGGGTACCCCAAGGCTCAGCTGTGTCTCCCCCCCCCCCTTCTTCTTTTTTTGTTTTTAAATTGTAACATGGCAACAAAGTGGTTGAGAGTTGGCTGGTACAAGCCAAGAGGACAGCTGGCGTTAATTTAAAAGCAAGGTTATCAGGCATGTACTGGCCATTGGGACTACAGGGAGTTTCCCGGTGGGCCGATGGCTCAGTGGGCCGATTTCAGTGACACTGCCTCCCTCCAGTCCTCTGTCCCCCCCCCCCCCGCAGTGCTCACCTACTCTCCCTGGCTAGTTATGCAGCGTGCCTGAATACAGACATGATGCTCAGGAGTCAACACTTAGAAGCTCATCATACGATCTGGAAGGAGGGCGGCCTCACTTTCCTGCCTAATCTTGTTCCATTGGGGGGGGGGGGGGGGGCGCCAAACTGATTCTTTGCCCCAGGTGAAATAATGTCTAGCTTCCCCACTGATACTGCCTATAAGAGAAATAATGTAGAACGGCTAATAGCTAGTGGGGGGGGGGGGCTTGGGTGGCAAGCCGGCATGGGAGAGACCTGTCAAAGTGGGCCAGTCTGGGTGAAGTCCAGGGCCAAATTTTTGTCCCAGTCCAGCCCTGAAGGTTATGAACAGGCAAGCAGCAAAAACTAGAATTATTATGTCCAAGTCAGGATGGTATCTTGTGATCAATAATGAATAACTAAATTAAATTGTAAATATAAAATTAGTAAAAACTCCAAGACCACAGTTTGTGAATTCAGGTCACTATCCCAGACTACACTGCTGCTACGTTTGTCATATCTGGATAATTTAAACTTAACATATGAAGAAAACTGCACATCAGAATGATTAGTAATCAGCTGAACTGATGTACAAATCATGACTTTCCTGTAGAAGTCAACTTTAGCTCCATTACCTTCTGCTACCCAAGCTTTAATTAGTAACATTGTCCATTACTGTACTTGTCTTAGAAGGTTAATTACAACTGTATTTGAAATAACGAACTGGAATGTACCAAAACAGTAAAAAAAAGTAGCAAAACACTTTTAATATCAGTCCTTACCAGGAAGGAGCCAATGGTTTGCTCTACTCCTAGGTTTAGACCAAATTGACATTTTCTTTTTAGGTGCTTGGATCAATGTGCAGACTTATTCCCGAGCAAAATGCATAAAAAAAATAAAAAAAAATATATATACCCCCCCCATCTCTCACTGGCACATTGCCCTACATGGCTGGAAGTCCCCAGTTACATAAGCAGAGTGGGCGGAGATAGCAGGGACATTGTCATATGGCCAATACCACCACCAGCCACGCTCTCCCATTTATATGAATGACAGCTCAGGAAAAAATAAAATTCAGCTAGTGGTACTGTCAGGATAGGTTGTGTGCACCAGGTCCCCCTTTTAACGAGTCAGCAGGCACCACGATGATGGATTCACAGCTAGGAATGTTTTTGTGAGTTTTAATTTAAATAAAGGGCTTGTCAAACATTTGGGTCTTTATTACACCCCCTCATGTTGAGGGCATGTGGCCTGTTATGGTTGGGGGGGGGGGGGGTGCACATCTTTGAAGTTCACCAAACCCAGGACAGTTTGGCTCATCCCGAGTTCTTACACATGCCTCAGATTGCCGCTACTGATAACATCTGAGAGGAAGTTGGGATGCAGACAAACTAACAAAGAGGCTTATATTGATGAACAGTAAAATAAAGAGACTGATGCCTCCATTATTCAAGAAGCTAAAGTCAAGTCACTTCAGAGCTAAAGGTTCTCCTTGTTTTAAAACCTTGGACAGGACCTGGCATGTACGTACTTTATTCATGACGAAGAACACGAATGTATAGGCCCAAAGATCTGTCAGAGAGTACGAGTCTCCAAGAAATTTCTCTTTTATCTTCTCCCATGGCTTTGTCCATTCCCGGTCAGTTTCCAATTTGATTCGTTCACATAACCAAAACTCCAGATCTTTCATGTATGAAAAGTCCGACCAGTTACTTTTAGCATACAGAGAGGACATACACCTGGAACATTAAAGTAGTAAGTCAGATGATTGATAGGCAAGTTATTCATTCAACATGCTTCCTTTGCCTGAAATCTCTACCCCATTTGTTGTTTAACCACTTCAGCCCAGAAGGATTTGCCCCCTTCCTGACCAGGACATTTTTTTGTGATATGGCACTGCGTCAATTTAACAGACAATTGCGTGGTTGTGCGGTGTTGTACTTAAAATTTATGTCCTTTGATTTCCCACAAATAGAGCTTTCTTATGGTGGCATTTGAATGAATTTTGCATTCAAGAAAAGACTGTCGGAGCTGAAATTACTAAAAATAATTCTTTAATGGGATCCCTTTGACGGATATGGTGTACCAGTACAGTTCCCATCCACCTTAAACTGAACATAGACTGCTCAAATGTCTCCTTGGTAAACTTTGAATTTGTGTTACTGCCGTTTCACATCCATCTATAGACCCATTCACAGTATTTTGAGGTTTATTTGGTTTAAACTGGCTTACCCAAGTTATGGGCTGCCATATCTTTTTTACATTCCTACCCCCTTAGCCCTGTTGTAGGTTGATTGTGGTGTGAAAAGTTTGCTGTGTGCTGAATATTAACTCCCGATTGATTATTTGGCAAATCCCATCCACACCCACCACAGTATTAAACAAGAGCACCTTTTTTGGAGGACAGACCAGGGAGATGCATACTGGGTTACTTCCAATAAAGTGGGATTTCTTTAATTAGGCAACACTTCCGCTCTTGCACAATAACAGACAGCAAACTACTTTACAAATGAGCAGACTGCAGGTTACCTCATTTCCCATTCAGCTCTTAAGCGACTGGAGAATCCAGGGGAGGACTCTGCAATAAGGCCGGTGCCTCTAGAAGAGCCTGGAGACTCAGTTGGAGGATGCATCCCGGGTCACATACCACACAGTACCGCAAGTTCGGAAGAAAGGAACTAGTACCGTGTGATCAAGCCTTTGCTATTGCATATAGTCATTAATTACCCAATCCTTTGGCAGAGGACTGTAACAGTTACACCGAATCTTAAAGTCTGTGGCAGAGACTATGACCGAGCATCACGTCGGCTGCTAGGTCAGTGAGAGGCCTGTGGTGGTTGCTGAATCCAGTTGTGGATGCTGTTGCCCTCTGGATCAAAGAGTGTTCCTGATCTGCAATTTCAAGGTACCTGAAATCTCCCTAAACCCTCCATCTTTCTATTGCAAGAATCTTTCTTAAATGAAGCATTCAAGAAAAGAGACTGTGTCGGAGCTGAAATTACTAAAAAGAACTCTTTAATGGGACCCCTATGACAGATATGGTGAACCAGTACAGGAATGGCAAGACCCAATTTAAACCAGCAACTCCTTCGGGGGCAAGTGCTACATATAAAAGATTCAATTTTTTTTTTTTTATGAAATCTCCACTTTACCAGTATCTCCCCCACACCCATGTCAACAGGTATAATCAACACTCCCCTTATTCAACCCCACTACTGTAGACAAGGTTGCTAAATTTATTTCTAACACCCAAACCACCTGTCCCCTGGACCCTCACAAATACTATGGTTACCCTCTGAGTCTATTCTACACTCTAAACACAGCTTCAATCTCCCCCTTTACTTCCCAAACTTGCTAAAACATTCTTTATTCACCCCCATATTTAAAGCCTTCCTTGCACCCTATCAATCTTAAGCTACTCCCCCAGTTCCTTGCTCCCTTTTGCTATAAACTCCATGAATACCTGGTCTACAAACAAAAGGTAATGAAGCTGAAAGAGAATGACTTCATTACTTCTATTTAAGAGCTGTCACTCCCTGGCCACTGTAGCTAGAGAAGCAGCTAATCAAGCATTGTCTGTGCTGGATTAGCAGCAGGGGAGGCACAATAGGTTTAATAGACCCTTCATGTCTTCATAAAGGGCCTATTCCCTGCCTATGCTATCACAAAGTAGGTTTGTTAGTCCCCTTGAGACAGCAAGGGGGGGGGGGGGGTGGATTAACCTGGTAATGAGGGGGTAAAACCTTCCAAGGCTAATGTGTTAAATTTTCTATTAAAAAAAAAAAAAAAAAAAAAAAAATTTATATATAAAGTTTAAAAATTGCCCTGGGCATGAAGTGGTAAAAAAAAAAATTATAAATAAAAAAAAAAATTGTTAGAATATACATATATACCATGTTGATCCAGATATCGCACTGATGAAGGTCACGGTACCCAAAAAGTTGAGTTCAGCCAGTTTAGAAATTGTTCCCAGAAAACCAACCATGGCACGGAGTCCACCCCCAGATCCCAAGACCGCGATTACAGGAGGGTTGCAATTCTTCAGAAAAAAAAAAAACAAAAACAAAAAAAAAATATATATATATAAAAAAAAGTCTACTTTAGATGGAATATGGATTTAACAGTGGTAAGAAATTGGTAAAATAGCATGAAAACTGAATACAAGTATGGGATAAATCATCTGTCACCAGAGCAGGAAATGGTAGCAGGGCCAGGAAGGCAGTCAGCTTTATCCAGGCAGTGAAGGACCAGATCGGCAGGCAGAGCAAGTCCAGGAAGTAAGCCAAGATCAGCAACAGCTGGGCAAAGTATTTGCCTATGCCTTACAAAAGGTGAGCAAGGATGGGCTTCTTTGAGCCA
The DNA here is from genome assembly GCA_037953035.1 of Aquarana catesbeiana. Classification (NCBI taxonomy): domain Eukaryota; kingdom Metazoa; phylum Chordata; class Amphibia; order Anura; family Ranidae; genus Aquarana; species Aquarana catesbeiana. The sequence continues at coordinate 599,034 of JBBHAA010000176.1, forward strand.
GCACCTAGTTTGTTCATGGACAGGTGAGAGGAGCAGGTCTGGAGCAATGCTTACTTGGTTTACGTGGTTTCAAAAATCAAGGTTTACAAGACTAAAATACTAAAAAGGACTTACCTCTTTAACATTCATGCCCAAGGACAAAAGGGTCTCCTTTACTTTTCTCATCCTTGCCTTGACAGCTACAGTTTCCCCTTCTGAGCTATCAAGTGTAAAAAAAAAAATAAAAAAAAAATTACTACAGAATATAGTTAAAGTTTATCCAGAGACAAGACTGTCATCCTGGATAGAATGGAATTCAATATTTTCTTTTTAGCAAAAACAGAAATCTCCCCAAAGTGGGAAAAATTCCCTCTTGATCAAGCGTTCCTATTAAAGCAGCTATACTCGGTCCTGTGGAGCTCTAAGGTTCCTTGAGTTGTGGCTCATTGATCTTCCATTTAATGGTGCTTGCATAGTGTCAGGGACAACGCCAATCGGCAGAGCCAGCTGCATGACTCGAAGGATGAGCTGACGTCCAAGTATGAACCTAGGTTCAGACTGAGCTTTGGTCGCTTGGTACTTCACACAAACACCTGAATTACTGCCCATTTGGGGAGTAGCTGTGAATCATAATTTAGAAAGCCGACATTTCCGCATGAACACTTAGTCATCTAGAACCTGTCTGGCCATCTCTTGGGTCCACAACCCTGAACATTTGGCTGATAAGTTGATCTTTCTCCCATGTGAAGCCACACTGAAAATGTCCCGGATTAAGTCAGAATGGAAACATATTGGGCTTAGTCAATACATTAAAGATGCACAAGATTTGTGAATTCAAATTTATAGATTGGTAATAACACCATGTCCGCCAACATTTTTTATGTCATATGCTTTTATTCTGTAACAAAAATATATAATTTTTTTATACATGTGAAGTTATCTGTATACATGCCTAAAAAGGTCCCATATTCCCCATAAGTATCTCGTA